>QPKB01000011.1:34627701-35861408 GCA_003546025.1 Camphora micrantha
CATACAGTTTATTTTGAATATGCCGAAATTGGAATGTAAGGCAATAACAATTTTTTTTTGGGCAAAAATTTATTCAGAATGAAAGGGGTAGCAACAAAGCAGATCCAGAGGACCGCCACTCACGAGGGACGATCCACCATTCTCTTCCCTGTCTAATGCAAAACCATCTATTTTCTATCCATGGATGACCCTATCTCTTTTCACCCAGCTCTGTTCTCTCAAACCTTGCCAGCTGGTAATGAGGTAGAAGAGTTCTCCAGCTTCGACCATGCAGAAATCCCAAACCACCATGGAAACACTCAGGTATTTCTCAAATAATATATTTTGGAGTTACTTTATTTTTATTTTATCTATTTATTTTTGTGTTGAGAATGTATGATGGGCAACTATTTTGTGTTATTTACTTGACAATGTCTTTCTTCATGAGTGATCTCTGAAAATATTTTTTTTCCTTCATGTATAATCTGGGTCTGTTGTTCACATTTTTCAATGGATGAGAAGTTGGAATCAGCTGCATCTTCTTCTATCAGTAGAATCTTCATACTTGAAGTAGATGAGGATAAAATCCCACGAGTCGGAATGTATTTTCATGACTTGGAAGAAGTTTACGAATTTTATAATACTTATGCGAGGGTTGCTGGTTTTGGTATTAAACGTGGTTCAGATAAAAAAAAAAGAGGGGCGAAGTATATTGGAAGCAGTTTATGTGCGCTAAACAAGGTCAAAGAATAGAAAAGGAAGGTCGTGGTTTTGTGGTACAGAAGTGTGTTCCATATATGAGAGAAAATTGTGGAGCGGAGATTGTTCTGAAAAAAAATTACAATCGGACATTGGGTTGTTAACAAATTTGTTGTAAAACATAATCATGTCTTATCTACCCCACGTAAGACCCATATGTTTCGTTCACACCGTTAGATTACTCTAGCTCATAATAACTTAATAGATGCATTTGAAGAAAATAACATACGACTGCAAATCAAATGGAACTCTTAAGCACACAAGCTGGTAGTTCAAGAGCGGTTGGTTTCAATGAGCAGGACATGCGAAATCACCATCGAGACAAGCAGAAAGCAAAAAAGGGCGAGATGGTAAGATGTTGTATAAGTATTTTGAATACATGAAAGAAATGAATCGGGTTTTTATTATTTTATAGAGGCAGATGAGAATAATCAAATTAAGCATGTATTTTGAGCAGATCACCTTTGTTGTTTTTCATACATCTTTTTGGTGATGTTGTTGCTTTTTACACAACATATTAAACCAATAAATATGATCTTATCTTCGGTGCATTTTATGGGAGTAAATCACCATGATCAAACGGTCATCTTCGGAAGTGGTTTTTTTTTTATCAAATAAGAGTTTTGATTCATTTGTGTGGCTATTTAAACATTGGCTGGAAGCTATGCCTACGGGTCCACCAAAAGCGATTGTAACAGACCAAGATCCCGTGATGAGGAAAGCAATTAAGCACGTTATGCTTGCCACACGACGACGATTTTGTATGCTCGGCATCATATATTAATAAAAAAGTTCCCATACCAAGTTAGGGCAATATGGCAATTCATGCGTGACGGACTTATGTGCAAAAATAAAGTTGTTACAAATGTATGTCTCAACAGATCATTTTGAGATGGAATGGGCCCAACGATACAAAATCAATATAAATTGAAGAGACAGTTGCTAGAAGACATGTAACATGCTGGGTTACCATCTTTTAAAGTGCATTTTTTTATTCAGGAATGTCATCATCTCAGTAGAAGTGAAGTTCCAATGCCCTCCTTAAGCAGTTTGAAACACATAAGTGTGGTTTGCATTACTTTATGATGCGCTTTGAACGTGCCATCGCACGTCAAATATCAGAGTTAAAAGCGGAGCATGAAAATCTGCAACGAATGACCAAAAAGCTCCTCACTGATTTGGAGATGGAGGAGACTAAATGCCATATATATATTGCGACAAAAATTTTCCGTGAGTTCAGGTACTTATTATTTTCTGGCAATGTATCATACATTCCAAAATTTGTAAAGCAAGATGCAGGAGAGAGCATTTATGATGTTTGGTCCATAAAAAATAATTGCAAAACTTCTGAAAGGGTGCAAACTGCATTTTCAAGAAAAATTCTAAATGTGCAAACTGCTCTTGCAAATTATTCGAGTTTCGAGGTTCCTTGCAGTCATATAATTGCTGCGTTGAAACACGAGATGATTTTCACCTTGCCTGAGCATTTTATATCAAAAAGATGGACTTATTACGCGAGAGATGATACGAAAAATAGCAAATGTGATATGGTGCGGAATACTACTAGTGGTAACTCGTTGATTGTCCGGCATAGTGATTTGTCTTATTGGGGCAACATGGTTTCTAATAAGGCAAGTATGCGTTCAAAGACGTACGAATATGCAATAAATGTGCTAACTGATCATCATAAAATGTGTCGTAAAATGAATCAACTTGAACTTGGAGGAGAACATACATCCAATGGAAAAAAACAAAGTGGTTAGTGATGTAGTTAGCGATGCAGTGCAATTGATTGAACCACCTCATGCTATAACAAAGGGCCATCCAAAAAGACTAAAGTCATCAAAGGAGAAAGCTCAAAAGAAAGAACGACTTTGTCGTGGATGCAACCAGCGTGGTTTTTCACATGACAAACGGAATTGTCCAGTTCTCTTGAATATGTATTTTTTCCCTCAGTTTTTGTTCAGTTTGTTCTTGTCATTTTTTGTTTACATCAGTAATTACGTTGCCTGTGTTTATATTTAAGGGGAATGTTGATCTACATGTGGACATTCCAAGAATGTCAGAAGTCCCATTCGATACGTCTGTTGAAGGAAGCTCTTCGGATGTGTCTGGTTCTGATGTCAACCCACGGATATGACACTTAAGATGAAAGAGAGAAGAAGAGCATTGTTATTGAGAAAGGAAGAAGCATTTGTAATGTGTTCTTACAAGCTTATGTCTCCATTGTTGTAATTTTATACAATTGTTGAATCAAGTGCACTGTGCATAGTGCACTGAACCATTGCAGTTTTGTGTTTTTTTTTTTTAGTTTGAAGTCCACCCCATCTGAAGTTCATGTCAAGTAGAGAAATGATGAGTGTTGGGCATTGTGAATGTTCAATGACAAAATGGAATTGTAAATTTTCGTTGTTGAATGACATTGTGAATTTTGAATGGCAATTGTAAACCTAGTTCACTCAGGTACAATTTCATGGCAATGGTATGTTGGTACAGCTGATTTTTTATGCTATGCTGCTATTCTGTTGGTCCTCAATAGACTTCATCTATCTTTGATGGTAGAGTGACCGCTGTGGAGATTCCTGTCTGTAGCAGCTAACATAGACTTATGATCATCATTATCCTCATAGTCTCATCCCATCTGTCTTGGGTCAACTTAACAAAGGCTTTTCTTTGCATCATATTCCACCTAAAGCAAATACATTGGCAAATTGGTTCACAACGGAGGGAGCGGATCGCAATTCATGACTTAACTATGTGATATTTGATTTGTCATTTGTGCCTTTTCATTTCAGGTTTTTTTTTTTTCTTTTCTTGTCCAACATTTCTCATCTAAATGACCCACTCCTTAAATTGTAAAAATACAAGCAACTATAAATAAGACATTGTAATCTGTTAGAGATCTTAGCCAAGTTTTCTTGCATGTGCCATTTCCCAACCTCAATTTAGAGGACAGATATGTACACAATAAAACATCTGTAGTAACCGTGGAAAGGCCTCTAAATTGAGGCTTCTTGTTTTCTACTTTTCTACCAACATCTAAAGAGACCCTCTAATTGTCCAAGTGGTGTAATCTCTCCATTGTAGGGCTTGTCATGAATGATATAAAACTAGATTTGACAAGAGAATTGAAAATTTTCTTCACCCAAAATTGTGCTACATTCTTGGTTTCAAATATCGGCCTATACAGAGTGTATCAACTGATGCATGTTGGTTTTTTGTCTGGTCCATATGAGATATGAATGTGATTTTATATAGCCAATACCAATACATATTGCAGATACAGCCAACTCATATTAGTATAAGCAATGGTGTTATTTTTGGCATCATAAAAAAAGGTTATGATAAGGGGCGCCTGAATACACTATCTCACCTTCTTACAAGAAAGAGCACATTTACCATTGAGCACCTTCTTACATATTTTTCCTTATCTATTCAAGAAATTGAGCACCTTTCCTAGATTTCAAGAAACTGTACAACTACCTTGAAACTGCAAGAAAGGGCTAGAGTTCTAACCAATTCTACATCTACCAAATCAGTACAAAATATACCTTCATAGAAAACATTTTCTCATCACATTCATAATGCCCATTCATAACTTCTGTTCCAACATACATAAGACATGTTTTTAAACATTCAGAAAAAACATATCTCAGAGCATGTATTTCATGCATTGCTGAACAAGAAAACTAAGATTATTATACAACATGCAATTCTAATAGAATGATAAATTTTTCACAGATATGCATTTCGAATTTTCTCTACTTCGATAAAAACACACACTAAACTTTCTAACCTTTTAAATGACCGCTATCAAATTTCTATTTTCTTCTCTCTAGTTTTATCTTTCACACATCGTTGAATTAGCTTCAGCAAGCTACCAATTTGCTACTTCATCTTTCCAAAGAAACGTACCACAACCATTTTCATCTTGCATAAAGTTTGACACACATAAAAAATAGTTAATGCTAGATTTGAAACTTTAACAACACATAGTTACTGGTTTATGAGCTAGCCTAAATACGCTTACCTTCCAATTTGGGCATTTCCAAAATTTTCTATTTGGATTCAATTGCATATGAGAAGTATATAATTTCATGTCTTCAGCTCCACATCAGTATTTTGGAGTACATTCAGAATGGATTGTATTAGAAGATGACATTCTGTCCAAAAGATATTGTGAGTCGAAATAACCCCAGTAACAAAAATAATAAACAAACTGACAGTTCAATTAACACTGCTTTCAACCTCAACTTAAAATTTTTTACTGGTATCCATCATAGTGGGCATTATAGAAGGTTTTATAAGTTTCAAAAGATGAGGAATATGCAGATTTGAGAATTTTTATTGCCCTTAAAATAGAAATTTCTCATTCAAAATTTGTTGGAACTATATATAAATTCTAAGGAAAAGGGTAAGACTTAAAATCACTAACCCAATTTTTCAAGTAATATCACACAAATTTATCTATTCTAGTTTTGAACCCTTTGACTTAACCAAATTGCACCAAATCCGACACACGCTTCCTGCAATGCAAGCTGACATACCTCACCACCAGCAGTAACCAAATCCACTAACTACTATAAGTATGGTAGTTATACCATTCTAAAGAAGAAAATAACACAAAAATAAATCATCACAATCGGAAGAAAGAAAAAAAAAAGTCTTTTGTCGGCAGCAAAAGTCCATGGCAGAATCAGAGAAGAACATATCTCACCCAACCCACTCATAGCAGCAACCGACGCACTCCAAACTGAAATCCCAAAGAAGAAGAAGAAGAGGGAGCACTTTTATTCAGTGGTCTCTGACATCCGATCCAAAATGCTAGCTAGTCCAAGAAAGACCGTGCTACACCAAAAACCTCCTTAAAACACAAAATACCCAATTTATGAGTCATTACCCCACCATTTTATTTATGTAACAAAACCTAAAACCACCATTCTAGTGATGATGTCATTCCAAAGGCGAGATAAGAGAGGTAAGAGGAGACGACCTTCATAAAAAAAAATCTATGAGAAGGCTTATTGGCTTTGTCCCCATTATATGAGAAGGATTTTTATGGCTGATGACATTCATATTGAAAAAACAAAAAAAAAAAAAAAAAAAAAAAACCCAACAAGAGGTGAGATGAAAGAGGCAAGAGGAGATGACCTGGTTCGGGCTGGCAGGGCTGCGACGGAGATGACAGGTGAGAGGGGATGCACAGCTCGTCGAGGGAGAGAATACAATGATTTAGATCGATGTTCTAAAGCATATATAATACTTTCAACCCGGCCAAGGTCAACATCCCTCCGTCAATGTTCTACTTTGGGGTGGAATGAAATCGAGCCCTAGGTCCGGGATGGCTTTCCAATGGAAAGTTCGAGCCTCGTCGACGAAAAGGATGCATGTGATCGACCGATGTTCTCCTTTTGTGCGAATCAAATCGAGACTTAGGTCCAGCATGATTGCACGACGGAAGTGATGGAGACGAGAGAGAGAGAGAGAGAGAGAGAGAGGGAGGGAGAGGGAAGACCGGGAGAGAGAGATCGATCGTCTGAATCCTGCTTCTATGATGTGCGAGACCGTGTCGGAAAGGAGGATGAAAAGATCCGGGGTGGTCTGATTTGGGGCTTTCCGTAATCGATTTGAGCGGTCAACTCACTGCGGCGTCATTTTCATTTTTCCCTGCTTTAGTCATATGAGGGGGATATGGACAAACATTGATCAGTGTGCGAATCGGACGCCCTGAGTGGTGCCGTGTACTTAAAACGATAAGGGGGACGGTCCCCCACTAGACGCGGTGTGTGTGTGCGGCTCCTCCAACATAGTCCCTATCGGTACCTACAAAGTTTGGATTCGATTCTATCGATCCTACCATCGCTACGCCCCCACAAGTTTTAGAAATTGTAGGTAGGATCCATTCAGATGGGTACAAACTTAGTGGATTCATAGACGGGGAACAGGATAGATGGACCATCAGGGGTGGGCCCACTTGGGTGCCCAACTAGTGCAATTGGCAACACTATAATACATAAATAAATGTGGCGTAAAGGGACAAAGTATTGAAAAAAAGCCTAAAAGTTAGGGATATTTTTTTAGGGGATTTGACCGTACAGGGAGTTAAATACACTGTATTTCTTAAAACATGTTTGACTAAAACATTATACTAAGATGGGTATTGTACAGTGGGACTCACATTTTTTCCAGTTTTGTCCCTAGGTAAAAAAGGAGTAAACCTACCACTGTAAAAAGTCATTCGAAGCTTTTTCACCTTCACCCTAACAACTTGGTTGCAAACGGAAAAAACCATCTTCTTGATCGATTTCATCTCATCTTCTTGGTCGATTTTCATCTCAATATCGCAAAGGAGGCTATCGTCTTAACCTTCAGCAACTTCTCATCTCTATTTCGTGAGTCCCTTCTTTCCTGTCTATTGGTGTCCCTGTCTACAGCAGGAAATGCAATATGCAATTGTCTTTTTTCTCCCATTTGCTTCACATGAGGTGCTACAATGGTGTTTGCAGGTTTTAACAAACTGCTTTGGTTTTGAGTTATTGTTTTCATTTGCATGGTTTGGAAGAGGGCAGGTAGGAATGGTCTTTGTCTTGAGTTTCCAGGTTTTATTTAGTTTGTTGGATCCTCTCTCATAGAGGAATGACTAGAAAAAAAATCTCTGAAAAAAATGTTTAAATGGGCTACTAGCGTACTAGTGAAAGACTCCATAAGAAAATGGTTTAAATGGAAAAGAAGAAAGTAGCCATAGAAAATGTTTAAGTGGAAAAGAAGAAGTAGTTGTTATAGTTATGGCCTTATAGGACTCATTTGTCTGTCTTGAATATTCATATTGTAAGTAAAAAAAGCATGGATTACGAATGCACAGGAATAAGGCTGGAAAGGGGTTTGTCATTTTGCTGGAAAGTATATCTTTCTATATTCTACTTTGGGCAGTGAAGACGGTCACCAAAAGCAGAGATCAGGGACTCTGCTTTCCTGTCTAGAAGTAACAATGACCAGAAAGGAAAAGAAGGCAATAACCTACCATGTGGAAGTGGGTAAATAAAAACCCAGTCTGGTAAGTCGAGAATGCACTAGCTTTATTTTTGTCATCATGTTAGTCTCTATCACCCCTGTGGCGTTTACATGTAAGTTGTTTTATAGCAAACAAATATGTGATCATATAAGTTTTATATTAGCGACGCAATGCTTTCTAATTGGGTATTGATTTCATTAGCAAAAATGATATTATGCAAAAGCTTTATGGTAAATCATAGAATAATGTCAAATGGAGGTTCAGTTATCAATAATTGTGATGTCTTCATTAGCTTGAATACTCTAGTGTCGTGTTAGTAGGAGGTTGGAAATTTTTAATTTTACTTTTACCGTATTTGTAGGTTTTATAGGAGATTTACTTCTCTTATTGAATTGAATGGTTATCTCTTGATTCATGATTGTTCAGATGGGGCCACCGAAGTAACCCCTTGAAAGAAACCTTGTCAACACTTAGAAAAATAATCATTTTCAGAGAACATGAAGTATGTTTTAAAATTCCAAATTAATGTTGAGATGAGATTATCAATAAATTTTGGGCCCTTAAAAGAGAGGTTACAAAAATTGCCTACCGTGATTTCGTTTAAGACCATCAAATCCACCCTTCCAATGACTGCCAATAGAGACATACAACATCTTGTTTTGATGACAGCAGTCTTAGTACTAGTGTTACAGCGAAAATTCTCTCCACGTTAGATGACTGACCCAGACGTTAAAAGAGGCATACCCTGTGCCTAATGTTCTCTGAAACCAGTGCATAGTTTCTTACAACCATTCTTCTTGAAATCAATACCCTGTGTTTTCCCATTTCTATCCATATTTAATACTAATCCTTTCCTTTTTTTTATCATCTAACATATGTAATGGCCCTACTGTACACCGTTGGAACAGTGCTGCTTTTTACTTAACCATCCAATTAATGAGCCAAATGCTCATAGGCTAGTTGAATAAAACTTTTAATAGAGGGCTGCCCAACCATGGGACCCTATCAGATAAATGGTCTGGATAATAATAAACATGCCCCCACATGTAAGGTAGTGGTAATTGAGTAAAGTGCTACACTTTTCGAATGTACCTAATGTTCAAGTGCCATTGGGCCACAGGCAACACTTCATATAAAATCTTACAAATCTTACTGGACCCAAAAGAACAAACCCAAGTAACTAGTCATACTAGTTTTAGATTCATTGAAGTGACCCCTCTATTTTCCCATGTCCTTTCATGTACAAACACACAATTCCAGTGGAAGTAATTATCTCAAACAAGGAAAACTTAAGAGGGATTTCAATAGTTGGACCTCATCATGAGTATGAATTACTTTCTATGATTAATGCATTTAGCAGTTGAAATTATAGGCATTTGTCTGATTTAATAGTTTGGTGCCAGCGTATACGAAGTTATAAAGATGCTAAGTTTATCCCAGGTCCGAAGATAAATCTATATTGTTTGAACAAGATAACCATATTTCGAAGGAAGTATGGGATCGAAAGGTGAATATCCTATTTTTTTTATTACCAATGTTAAATCATATTCTTTAACTTTTAATGTTATATATTATATTATTTTTTGTATTCATAGAGCCAGACGTAATAGCACGTGCATTCCCTTGGCATCCTAAGAATGATTCTTGGGACTTGAATACAGAATGGCGACAATATATAAGAAGAACAGTCTACATCAATTCTCTGAGATCGAAAAAAATGAAGAAAGACCAGCACTAATCAGTGCTTTATCGAAAGATGGAGACCGGAAACAAACACCTTCCACTTTCTTGGGGGTGAGGCTACGGTCACATTGGAGGATGTGTGCCCTATATATTTAATGGCCTTCCCATAGATGGGGGCCTGCTGTTTACAGGCCGTGTGTTTGGTCCCATTGGATGTTTTTTGGAGGAAAAATTTCTTGACTTATTGGGTTGTTGCCCCCGATCCGTCTGAATTCCCAAGGGGGGCAAATAAACTTGAAATGGTTCCACGATAACTTCAAAGACCTACCGAAGAGACCGTCTCCAAGCAGTTGAGATCAGGCACACGCGTGCATATCTTATTTCATCTTCTGTTTCGTCTCAGATTTGTACAAACACTTCTGGCTCGAGGGGGTATGCTTATTTGATCGAGCTTTTTGAAGATTTTCAAACCATATGCTTGTGGGGCCTGCTTGCCTAGCAAATCTGTATAGGAGCTTGACCCGGGCATCGAGAATCAAAGATCGAGTAAAGACAATCACAGGGCCACTTCCAACTATTACAGGTAACTAAACAGATTTCCTAATCATTATATTAAAATCGATATATTTCTTGAATTGTTGTCGTTTCCTTTTAAATATATCCTTCTTTCATCACAAGATATGGCATATTTGAGGATGTCGATTCGGGCGGTCAATATCAAAAAAACATGGAGGACCATTCAACTAGAATTCCCATTGTTCAAGATGTGGGAAGAAAGACTAAAGGATCATCATATTCTCACAAACGTGGGAGAGGTTCGGAGGCAACTTGACACGCAAGATGTTGACAGCGTAAAGTTAGTTATTTTTTCAAGATTGTTTTATTGTCATCTTGTACATATAATCTATCTAACCTTCATTCAATGTTCTTACAACCTACAGTTTGATTGGGCAGCCGTTATGACCAGTACGGCGATGAGTTGGCAGCTTGTGTAAAATGAAGTGGATAGACCCCTCTTCGATCTGCAGTGTCAATGATCAATTATATGATTGTCGAGAGACATAATGTTGATCGCGTGCTTAAGCAATTTGGATTAAAACCAGCATGTTCCCTCCTCCATTTCATCCAATTGTGAGGTGGAGAAAAAATTATCCAAGAGAGCTATAAACTATGAGAGGAAATATGCACAAAACCTATAGAAGATTGGAACAATAGGGCCATGTATGTTGTAAATGCAGAAAAGGATGAAGTTAGTGGCTGCCATCGGGATGAATACCTGCAATGGTATAGAAGAATTACAAGAAACCGAATCGGTTCGTCCGTTGGAAAGAGTACATTTGGATCATGACAGCTCCGCCCAACATAAGGTATGATGAGTATGATTTAATTTTGTTCTTAGTATTAGTGAACACCACTCTCATAATTGGATTCATTAATTGTGTCCACAGGTTGACAAATTCCTCGACTGGCAACTTGAGAGTTTGAGAAGTTGGAGAAGATGGCAGACCCTCTCAGATGAATTGCTTCGTAAAGAGTATGCAGATGAAAGTCAAAATGTTTAAAATAGCATGGTCATCAAGTTTTGTTAGCTTTGATGTAGAAAATTGCATCAACTCTACTTTTGATGAGAAAGACAAGGCGGTTAGTATGTCGTTGTGTGTGATAGAAAAATGTTTCCGTTTATTTTTATGTCTAGAGAATAAAGCTTGTTTATGATTTTCTTATAGGATATGAGAAGTCCATCACCTAAGACCCCGTTGGATCACGCAATGGCGCTTATGGATTATCACCATCCCCGCGAACATCAACTCATGTCAGCACACCTCAAAGTGCTAAGAGCAAGATCCCAGTTAATTTATGCACCCCACAAAGTTGGAGTAAGGAGAAGGACCTCATTGTTCTAGGTGGGACCCATGAGTCTATTGGTCAAAGATTGGGGAAAAATAAGATGGGATCTATTGTCAGTCGGATGAAGGCCAATCCTAGGAAGGCCGGTTTTTATTCCTATACTGAAATCCCGTACTATGTACCGAAGAATAAGAGGGACAAAAGTCAGCCGCCCGAACCCCGAATTATTGCCTTAATCATGCTGAGAAATCGTGTTTGGAAGAATTCTGGATACGTTTGTATTCAAAGCAAGTTCTATTACTTAAACTTCAATCACCGATTTCTTGTTCTTATGATAGGTTTCCTAATGTAGATATATATATTTCAATTGCAGCAATCCAATCCTAGAAGATATATGCTCGACTATTCCTAAAGAAGAATTTACACCAAACGTTAAAGAAGTCATGGATGGATACACTTGTAAGTGCATGTGTTAGAATATTTTCGTTTAATTTATAATAAAATTTACTTTAAATGACTTGTGATGTAGATAATGGATTATTGGTTGTCCATAGTTGGAGAGCATTGCATAGACACGTTGTTTTTTTCCCAGCACTCTTGCGGTACAACAATTCTTTTATTTAAATTTTCTAATATGTCTATGTTTTCTATATGTCTTCCAGAAGTTTGTTGCTATTTATTATCTGAACTAACATGCCAATACTGATTCACCAAATAGCACTTTTGAGGTTCAACAACAAACTACAGCGATTGATCATATGTTTACATGTAACAAAAATCGTGATTTTTGGACATTTGAGACTATAGTATTCCCCATATGGTTCGAGCATCACTTCTTTATTATAGTTGGATATACAAAGGAACGGAGATTTGTCTACTACAATAGCATGATGGGATCTACAAGTTACGATGATTATGCACATCATTTTGTAAGTAGTCTCATCTATTTTGAATATTTCTGTCACATTACTCTTACATCTATTTAATATTCTTACTTTTTGTTAGGTTGAATTCCTTCAAAAGAAGT
The DNA here is from genome assembly GCA_003546025.1 of Camphora micrantha. Taxonomy (NCBI): domain Eukaryota; kingdom Viridiplantae; phylum Streptophyta; class Magnoliopsida; order Laurales; family Lauraceae; genus Camphora; species Camphora micrantha. The sequence goes on from QPKB01000011.1 coordinate 34,640,010, forward strand.
TTCTTGATATTGGATGGTGTGATCCTGTATTTTATACCTTTGAGATAGGGAATCCAAATCCTCAACAGGATAACAAGTAAAAACCCTATCTTACTTGTAATCTTCGATATTCCTTATGATATATCATTTATTGTAATGTTTATATTATTATTTTGTTATGTGCAGTTGTGATTGTGGTATTTTTACGATGGCTAATGCGGAACATGTTGCATATCGACGAGCCATTGAATACACGCAAGCTGATATATGGTACTATCGACAAAAGATTGTGACAGACATCTACCAGAAACAGAAGCAATTATATTCACATTGACCACAAAATGATAAAATTTTTTATTCTATTATAGTTTAGTTTGGATGCTGCCAGGAGTTGTTGTTTATGGGACTGTGTGTTCCTTCAAAATACTAATTTGACATGCGTCTCATATCTTGTGGGTCTCATGTTTTGTGGGATTCGGGGAAGAACTGCATAGTTTGATATGTGGGATTCACGGGAAGAACTGTATAGTTTGATATAGATTGATAGGTTAACATTTATGTAAATATTCATTATATTGTATATAATATGATATTTGCCAGAGGTTTTCATACAGTTGTTATAGAGGATCTGTTGTTATAGATGGATGTCTGGAACTTTGCCACATACAAGAACACTGATGTTCTAGAATAATTGAGTGTAATCTTGGCAATGTGCCTGTGCGATATCGCACAAAATCCAATCAATTACAATCCAATTTTTTTTTTATTGTGGATTAAACTTGCTCCAAGTGAGGTCTAAGTGCATGGCTCTTACTTGAGGAGAAGATTTGTGCTGGTTAAAAAATTGATACACCTGTATTCACACAATTAAATTGGAAGTGAAGCAGTAAGGCTAGTGGTGCTAAGTTCTTATGCGATATCGCACATAGTGTAATAAATCACTCGCTCATTTTTTTTCTTTATTTTACTTTCTCTAAAAGAAGTCTAACAGCATGGGTTCCTATTTATTAAGAGAAGCTCTGGGATGGTTAAAAAATCGATTACAGTCCAACAAAATTCTAAAATTCAAGTGGAACCCAGGCAGTAAGGTTGGTGGCGAAGTGCTTGTGCGATATCGCACATAATGTAATAAATCACTCTCTCATTTTTTTATTTTATTTACTTACTCTAAAAGAAGTCTAACAGCATAGGATCCTATTTATTAAGAGAAGCTCTGGATGGTTAAAAAAATCGATTACAGTCCAAAATTAAAATGAAAGTTAAAAAATGGTGCCAACTGCTTCTGCGATATCGCACAAAATGTCAGGAAATTTATGGGTTATACTTACTTCAAAAGAGCTCTAACAGCATGGGTTTCTATTCCTTAATAAAAGATCTGCGATGTTTAAAAAATCAATTACAGTATTAAGTGAATTCACAAAAATAAAGTGAAAGAATTCACAAGTGATTGTGCGATATCGCACAACAAATCTTAAAAATCATTCCCACGTCTCAAGAGAGGCATTGGGTGGCTATAGAGAGACCAGAGTTAACAAAAAAATCCAGAGTTAAAAACTCGCTATAGCGAAAATTGGCTCGCTATAGCGAGACAGGGCAGCAGCAAACAGAAGTGGGTCTCGCTCTAGCGAGACCCAGGCCTCGCTATAGCGAGGCTCGCTATAGTGAGGATTCCTCCTCGCTATAGCGAGCCTCGCTATAGCGAGGCCTGGGTCTCGCTAGAGCGAGACCCACTTCTGGGACGAAGTGTGGCGGGGGCATTTTCCGTCCTCCCAAAAAAATGCCTTTTTTATTCTGGAAACCCCTCTTTTCTACTCACTCTGTTTCCCATTCTACAAACCCCCCATTCTGCAAACCCTCATTTCGATTCCTGCTCTCCTGCTCTCTCTCTGGTATAATTCTCATCTTATCTATTAGCATTTTTCTGTCATTTCTTATTTTCTTATGTTTTTCTATTCATGCTATCATATTTTCTTGTATAATCCTCTTCATTTATGCATTATTATTTTTTTTTCTTATATCTTTGGTATTATGTTGTTTTTAGGATTCATACTCATTGCTTACCTATTTCACATTGTTTTGTTTTTTTTTTTTTTATAATATGCACGAGGAAGGGGTTATCACATGATCCACTCAAATATACATTATTTAACATTATTTAGGGATACAAAATAAGTGTTTGTTGAATTTGATTGAAGGTTAGGTGGAAGACCATGTACTTTCTTTTTAGATGTTTTTTATTCAAAATGTTGATTTCCTTGTTATCTGTTGTCTCTGAGTGATTGCAATAAGATGTATCATCCTTTGAAATTATATGAATTCATTTTTGGATTGGATATGATTTTTTGTGCACACTAAGTGTTTGTTGAATTTGATTGAAGGTTGGGTGAAAGACCATGTGATTTCTTTTTAGGTGTTTTTTTATCCAAAAGAATGTTGATTTCTCTTGTTATCTGTTGTCTGAGTGATTGCAATAAGATGTATCATCCTTTGGAATTATAAGAATTTATTTTTGGATTGGATATGATTTTTTGTGCACATTAAGTGTTTGTTGAATTGTCTCATAGATAAATTTGATTTATTTCTTTCACAGTGGTACATCATGCCTCCTAAAACTTATAAAGGAAAGCGACCAGCCGGGTCTTCCTCTCGTTTCAACACCGAACGATTTAAAGATGATGAGAGTGCTGAACGTTTTCAGTCAAGATTTATTGACCGCACAGTCATATTTGAGAGAATAGTTGTGCAGTCTGAACTGAGAGGTACAAGCTTTTTACGCTGGCTTCATGTCAATGGTTGCGCGGTTCTGATGAACTTAATTGATGAATGCTTCGAGGGGTGGGTGCGAGAGTTTTATTGCAATATATTTGATGCAACAAGTAGTGGCTTCAGCACCTATGTTCGGGGAAAGACGCTGATTGTGAATGCAAATAGAAATTGCTACTTTACTCAATCTAAGAAGACCTGTGGATAGATCCTATCCAATCACCAATCCGGATAACACTGTGATAGAAACGCATGGAGTGGCTACTGTTCTTTGTGGTGAACAGACTGAATGGGATACACCTCTTTTGAAGATATCATATCTAACCTCTGATTACCGGACACTTAACACATTTGTATGCAACAACATTGAGCCTCGAAGCCATACATCCGATCTTGCCTATGAACAGGCTTTCCTTCTCTACTCCTTAGGAACAGGCACCTCCGTGGACATTCCACTTACAATATTTGGAATCAATGCTACGAGTTTACCATGAACCACGGAAACTCACTCTTCCTTTTGGTGCATTGATATGCAAATTGATGATTGAGGCTGGTTGTCAGGCGTATACACATGAATTGCCTGTCACTCGAAGACAGAAAATAGATGGGAGAACCCTAGCAATGTCTAATACACATGTGCGCCGACGTCCTCGAGGGGATCAAGGAGAACGGGCCCCAGCCCCAGTCCAAGCTGACAATGCAGCTGACAATGCAGAGGTGGAATCCATGGAAGATCGGCTCATTTCGATTGAAAATGCAGTGTTTGATCAGTCTGTCCAGATTGAACAATTCGAGGAAAGGATGGTCACCAGTTTTTCCGACATTCGTAATCAGTTGACCGATATCATGAAGCAGATTCGTCGTCGATGAAGCCCCTTCTCCATGAACTTTTTTTATGCTTTTGTCTCTGTTAATTATGACTATGTATAACCGCCGTAAAAATTCTGAATGTTGGGTTTATGTTTTGGTTTAATATCTCGTAGGTATATTATCTAATAAACTTAATCAGACTTTACTTAATGCCTGTGGTCATGCGTCAATGTTACTTGTTCTATTATTATTGATCTCTAAATATATATATATATATGTATGTACTTACAAAAATTAGACAGTTGATAATATAGCAAGTGATAATCTCATCATATCATGGAGATTTCATGGTAGTCTATAGTATAGAAACTGAAAGGCCATGATATCACGGGGCTTTCATGCAACATACAACATCAAACCTGAGCCCATTGGTGCCATTCAACCTTCTTACTTCATTAACACAAAAAATAAAAACCACATATCTCCATGACCATATATTTTTGGTTTATCAATGCCCAACTATTTTTAACATAACATTTGACAGAGTATACAAAAAATTCCAAACATGTTACAATATTGTGTAAGAAGAATCATCTGAATGCTCCAAGGAGTTACAATACAAACTGATAAAGAAACTCAATGGAGCATACCAAGCCAAAAGAACTCTGTTAACCAAATATCTCACCATCATAGACGTTGTGAACAAAATATGTCACCAAAAAAATGTTGTGGGCACAAAATGTTTACGAGCCATTTGGATCAAACTCAATCCTGTATAGGTGGATTGCGACATGTTTGACGATTATGGCCCTTCTGCTTACATCTGGAGCAAGTGACTTTGTTCCTCCCACGATCCTCAGTACGTATTCTGTTCTTCTTGGGTCTACCAGCTTGTCTCTTTCCATGAGGAGGAGGCACATGTAAACTGGTTCGCACATCCATTGGTTCATATCTCTCACACCATGTATAACAAAGTTGTAAGTCCTTCTATACATATCAGAGGTAAACCACTGCTCACAATTGTCATATGGATCGAGACCTCTCATCTTAAGTGCCGCTACAGCATGCGAGCAAGGAATTCCAAGCAATTCCCATCGACGACAGGTGCAAGAATGACGGTCCAAGTGAACAATGTCTACATACTCACTGGAGTGGACCTCGATTTCAGTTGGACTGGCTGCACGAACACCCATTCTACGAGCATGTTCACTCTCTTTGCTCAACATAGACTCAGCATAACGAGTTAACTTGGAATTAAGAACATGAGACTTTTGCCGACGAAGTTCAAAAAAAATTCCATGAGTTTTAGAACGAATTGCCTCGACCATTTTAGTTATGGGCAATTCTCTCGCACCCTTGAGCAAACTGTTTGTGGCCTCGGCACAATTTGTCGTGAGCATATCATATCGCTTGCCCAATACAAAAGCATTGGCCCAATGCTGCTTTCCAATATCTTCAATGTATTTATATGCCCCCTCGTTAACTGTTCTAATGTCATTCATATGACGTTCATACTCACATGGTCTAAATGCATGAGCAGCATTCCAAAACTTGCGACATATACCATCATCTTTGAATCTTTCACGAATGTTCTCTGAAATATGACGCACACAGTAACAATGGTTGGCATCTGGAAACCGTTCCACAACAGCCCTTGTGAGTCCTTTCATTCGATCAGACACGATTGTTAGGTTTTGGGGCGGCCGCAAAGCTAGTGAGAAGGCCGCCAAGAACCACTCCCAAGTTTTGAAATTCTCGATCTCTGCAATACCGAACGCTATTGGAAATATCCCATGGTCTCCATCATGAGTCACAGCAATGAGTAGCACGCCAGGATATTTTCCACGAAGGTGTGTCCCATCAACTGCAATTAATGGCCTCAATGTGGAACGAAATGATTCTATACTTGATCCCAAAGAAAAGAAAAATCTGCCAAATGTTGAATCCTCTTCTTGGATCACATGCGTCACAGTGCCAGGATTAGTCCTTCTCAATTCATGACAATAGTCTGGTAATATGCCGAATGATTGTTCATATGAACCCCGTATCTCATCGAATGCTATCTCTCTCGCCTTCCATGCCTTCTTGTAGCTAAGTTGAACCCCAAACTCCTTTGAAAAGTCAGTTATAATCTCTTTGGGTGTATATGACTCATGGATACGTAGTCTGTCTATGATCCACCTTGCAATGAATCTAGATGTTGCTTCCCCATGTCCAAGCCCCATCATTGGCTTCGAACAAGTATGAGCACCATTGTATGTCCTGACCTGAAATTCTGGGCCAGAGTTAACAAGTGTTGCATGGATACGCCAAGGACAGTAACTTTCACTACACCGTGCTGTAACTTCTGTTGGAGATGTTCTCAAGCGTTTCATTGCAAAATTATCATACATTGCAGCCTTTGCAAGTGCTTCTCTAAAGGAATCGCGGTTTGAAAATTTTTTTCCCTTCCACATCTTATGCATGGAATTAATATTCTGATCATCTTCCAGAACAAGGAAATCAGGAACCAATGTGTCTACTAGATTCAAATTTAGAGTTGCATTACATGGCTCTCCAATAATCTCTTGTTGATCAAAAGTTATCTCCTGTTGTTGAGGAAGGTGCATATTCATATTCAAGCCAATCAAGTTAAATGGATCACTATGACAATCTTCTTGAAAAATTGAGTCAAGGCCATCACCATAAGAAAATGTTTGTGCTTCATCGCCATTTATGCGTATGGTTTCATTTTGATGATCATCAAATGATGATGATCTATTCAAATCTATATGAATTGATGGCGTCGCTGGAAGATTATTCCTGCATAATTACTTGAGCAATAAGATCGCCTTCTTCTATCAAATTATTTCGAAATGGAATAGATTTCAATGGTGTTAGCCATAGCATACCTATGGGAACAAACTGTTGTTTCAAGAGCAACTCTTTCATTGTCAACTTCCGTAAATATTCTGCGGCTTGTGCATGCCCTCGGAGATATGCGACTTGAACAACTTCAAAATGAACAATATGAAGAAGTTCATGAATAAGAGGAAAGTTAGAATTCATTAAGAAATATGTATAAAAAAAATTAATGCGTACCGTGTAGTGGCCTTCTTAGTTCTTTCTAAAATTTCTGAGCTTCTATAGAGATACAACAATATGGGGACAGTTCGTTCACGGTTTAATCTGAGCATACTCTGCATATCTCCATCGCTTTTTATATCGACCAATGTGAATATCCGATTGATATGACACATGTATCGTATCAATGGATACTCATCCACTTCATCCCAATTCGTCTCTGTAATTATTTGTTCAACTACTGCATTATAACTTATGTTGCTATCCACGAATATGATTCTCTGCTCACCACCCATGTATACCGGATTTAGATGATCAATATCCAAATCCCCGTTAAAGTGCAATATCAAACATATTTCATTTTCGGACATCCTGGAATAACAAAGAAGTTCAAAATTGGATCAAATGTCAGGAAATTGATGAGTAGCATTCTAAGACATTTCTGATAGAATTGGAGTTCATCACATATATGTTATAACTCACACGCACACACACCGACATATATATATATTGTATATATATATATGAGACACACATAAAGGAAGAAACTTGATAATAAAGGAGAAAAGTTTATTTTGCTAGGGATTAGTGAGAATTCGAAGGCCTACAAATTATATAATCCCATCACCAAGAAGCTCATGGACTGTTAATGGTCGAGATATTATTTTTGATAAAGAAAAGACATGGACTGTTAATAGTTCAGGGCAGCAAACTGTTAATAGTTTATGGCAACAAATTCCTGTCAATTTTGATATTGAGAAAAAAGAAAGTAGTGAACCACGACCACCACATTCCATTTCCACAAGCTTATCTCATCCACCACATGTTATATCTGGTGAATTATAGTCAACAGGATCATGAGTGGTCTCTTGGTCATCCAAGAAGCAACAAATTGTTACTTTGTCCACTACTGAAGCTAAATTTATTGCTGCCGCATCCTGTGGTTGTCAAGCTATTTGGTTGAGGAGACTCCTTCAAGAACTACATTGTCCCCAACAAGGTCCCACTCCAGTCTACTGTGATTATAGTTCAACGATCAAACTCTCAAAAAATCTTGTTCTACATGGAAGAAGTAAACACATTGATGAATGGTATCATTTTCTACGTGATCTTCCAAGTGATGGAACCATTTATCTAATCTACTGCAGAAGTAAGAATCAGCTTGCAGATATTCTGACCAAGCCCCTCAAATTTCCATTTTCGTGATATTGCGGTAGCTACTTGGAGTGTGTTCAATGGATACTACAGTTTGAGGAAAGGTGACTGATGTTTTATCTCTAACTGATTGTCAGAAGTACATTCAATTTAAGGGAGGGTGTTAGGAGTTTATAATAAAACTTGTTAGACCAAGTAATTAGGAAAATTTGTTTGAGTCTGTTTTTGTTTATCAAAATAAAATATGACAAAAACAAAAGGACAAACAAGAAGACAACAAAAAAAAACATGTTTTTTTTCTTTCTTAATTTTGGCACAAGAGGTTAACGGAATGCACTCTTGATTTCCTCATCCCATCACATAAAGATGGTTTTATGAGAAGTAGTTCCCAACAAGAGCACATAAACAACAAAATTCCACATATTATTGACATCATGGATCTATCCCTTTGCTCAGGTTCAATTCATTACAGCAAAGAAGTAAACAAATGGAAGAGAAAAAAGAAGATGAGTAGTAGAGAAACCTTCATATGCTTTTCAAGAAACGAAAGAGCAATCACAAATCCTCCTGAGAACTTTCCTCTAACGATGGAGACAGCCACAGCAATGAGAACTTTCCTCTAACGATGGAGACAGCCACAGACATGCTTTCTGATAGGAACGGAGGAAAAATGAGAGGGAAAACCACAAGAGGGTTTAAGTATGCCATATCTGCAATATCGCACAAAGAGGGTAAAATTGGAAAAAAAAAAAGGGACTCTTTGTACGAACCCCTTATTTGGGATAACTTTTTACTCAGCACCATTTCAAAGAATACAATGTATTTTCTAACCCATACGGTCAAATCCCCTTTTAACATTCATCGTATTCAAATATTTTCAATTCAATAAGACATCTGCAGCTCTACGTAACTACGTATATACGAATTCGTATAATTGATAGACCTTGCATGACAGAAGAAGCCCTCGAAAAACATCAAACACAAACAGCAGCAGAACAAGAGCTACTTCTCTTCCCTCCCTTTTTTTTTTCACCTTCAAACCCTCCAAAAACCCTAACCCTAACCCTAACCGTCTTCGAACCCTAGAATCCATCTCCTTCTGGTCCCAACTCGCTCTCTAATCCTCTCGCGCACGTGAATTCCGTGCCCTAAATCGCCCGATTCCGTCGCCGATTCGACTCGTTCCGACTCGTTCTCCTCAAAACCCTAGCTCTCGATCGCTCCTCCTGCATTCAAACCCTGCAATTGAAGCTCCTCCGAGCGATTTTGAACTGATTTTTTTAGCGTCTTGTCGTAGGAAATGCAAAGAATGTGAACAATCGTGCGATTTCCACTGCGTTGGCGGACTTTAATCTCTTCGAATTGTGTTGGAGCAGTCTATCGAATTCGTTACGTTGCATTAACTCGTTTTCTGCTGGGAAATTTCTACGTTTTTGGTGTTTAGAGAGGTTTTAGTTCGTTTTACATACTTGTCCTAGGGCATAGAAGGAAATAGGGTTTTTTAGGGCTGTTAGGGTTAGGTTTGGTTGAGGTTTGAGTGGTTTGAAACCTGGCAATGACGAATGGGTGAGATTTCGTGAGGATTGTGCTGGTTTTTGGATTGCATTGCTTGTGTGGTTGTGTTCTGAATTTGTTCGTTGATTGGAAGGTGTTTGCTTCAATGCCAATGATAGTTCGGGGTTGTTTGTGTTAGTTTGTGATGGTGGGAGTGGCGTGAATGCTGAGAAAGATTCTGTATGCGACTAGGAGATGAGCGGACATGAGTAGACTGTCGTTCCGACCACGTCCTCTTGACATACATAAGAAGTTGCCTATACTCAAGTCTTTGAAGGATTTTGAAGATGATGAGAACTCAACTTCCACACGCAATTCTCAGATACAGCGTCTCTCAGTGGAGCCTGAGAATGAGGTGATACTGCTTATAATGCTTTAATTCTGAGCGGACACGCTGCTACGTCTCTATTCGTACTTGTATTTTTTTAGTTCTCTTCAATTGGGTGTATTTCCTTTTTTTCCCCCACTTTCATGCAGCCAAACTTCTTGCCATTAGTTTGCAGAACAATGCATGCATTATACTTGCGTGAACCCTTTTTTTTTTTTTTTTTTTTTTTCTTTTCTTTTCTTTTCTTTTCTTTTCTTTTCTTTTCTAGTTTGCGGGGTTGGGCGGGCAGGCAGGCGGGGAAACCTGACTACGCCTCAGTTCTACCTGAGGCTGGTTGCGATGTTTTTAAGAATAGAAATGCCTGCTTTAACCCCAATGATTTATTGGACTGCTAGGGAGGCTATATAATATACAGGGACTGGCTAGAAAACGCTTTACACCCTCTCATTGTCTCTGTGGAGCCCACCTGAATGCATGAAAATCAATGGAGACGCGGGACAGGAGAAGAAGAGGGGGGAGGGGAAGGTTGGGATGGAATTTTAAATGCAGATGATGGAAGTACTAGATATCAGCTCAATTAGGCGATCCCTACGCTTAGATTTAAGTTCTACATTTACAATGAATAATGTCTGAAAAGAGAAAATTCTGGGCCCTTAAAATCGGGGCAGAAAAGGGGGCGTTTTCATAGAATTCACACACACACATATATGAGAGAGAGAGAGAGAGAGAGAGAGAGAGAGAGAGAGAGAGAGAGAGAGAGAGAGAGAGAGAGAGATTCGTCTTGTGCCTTGGCCCTAATGCTACAAGCTCTAATAGGGTGTGGAGTAGCTTATGCTCTGTGCTTTGACTACACTGGTCCCAAGAGAGCTTAATGGGAAGCTAATATCTCTGAAAAGGCAGGTGTGATAAAGAATTGAGAATGATATAACCAGTACCTCTATGGACTGCCACTTCTAATTGGTTTCCTTGATTTTGCTTATTAATAATTTACTATTATTAGTAGTAGTAGTAGTAGAATATTTTTGTTATCTTTCAAGAAAAACGATAGCACGAATGTTTTGTTGCTTGTAAATATTTTCTGATAATTACTCCAGATGATTGTCCAATCAATATGAGTTTTGGGCTGTGCACCAGTTACGGAGATTTCATAAGTTGACTGGTTCAGATCCTTATGCACATGTGGCACATGCATTAGGATTAAATGATTTCTGCTTTAACAGAAAACTATAGCAGTTTTTCATCATCATTATCAAAGCCTTGTCTCAACTATGTTGGGGTCAGCTACATGAGTTTTGTTTCTCCATTTCGTTCCATCCTGAGCCAAATCTTTAGAGATTTTGTTAACTATTGCACCTTTTATTTATTAACTTAAAACAATTATTTGCACTGTTATGGATTGATTAAATTGGTTTATTTATTAGAGCCTTGTCCGAATTAACTGACCAGACAATTTTTATACCTTAGGTGCATCATATACCTAGTAAGAAAAATGCTTCTGAAATTCCTACTCCACAATTTGATATTGTGGACACATATGAAAGAGATTACTCGTGCACCTTCTCACAACCTCCATCATATTTACGCGGAAGGGGAGGTATGTTTTCTAAATCATTCTCCTTTTGTTAGTTAAATATATTACTTCTGAAGGACCTGTATATTAAATTCTTTTTATTACTGAAACATTGCAATGCTATTTTCAGCCAGAGCTGAGATTGGAGAGTTCGTTGAATATGACCTGGACAATGAGGATGAGGATTGGCTTGAAGAGTTCAACAATGAAAGAAAGATTATAACGCCTGAAAAGTATGATAAATTTGAAATCTTCTAACTGCTATATTGATCAATTTTTTGTCTTTCAGAGATGGTAAATCTCATTTATCCTACATAATTTCTGACTGTTGGCTGTGTTTCAAATTCCAATAAAACAATATATGTCTTCATGAGTCAATTGCTGGCTGTTTTTGTCATCTTGATATCAGGAAAATCTTCTCCCATGCAGGAAAATTCATTACTTTCTCAAAATTACCTGGTGTTTTTTTTATCAATGGTTTTTGTTTTATAAGCAAAAACCTTTCTCTAGATCATGCAAAAAAAACAGTTACACAGAGCTTAGATAGCCCCACAATAAGCAGATAATGGGAAAAAAAAATGAAAATTATAGGTGTAGTTCTGGGCCTTCTGGCCTATGGGTTTCTATGCTTTAGCTTGGTCATTTCGTGTTCATTGTGATGCTATTCATTGCAATAAGATTATATTACCATTTCAAAAGATAAATAATTAAAGGACAAACCAGTAAATGATCAACCTAGAATATGCAGAGGACCACTGTCTTAAATCTTAGAATTTCCTTGCATTGCCGTGATGGCACAACAGCATAGATCTCAAGAAACACAGACTATCTCATTCCTGCAATCATAGATGAAAAGTCATTTGGCCTTTTAAAAATAGAAACACTGATAAAAAAAAAAAAAAAAACCCTAAACAAGTAGTAATATCAGCACCTTGGCTATTCACACCTAGACAAATTGCTTGAATAGTAAGATTTGATAAAACATGTATCGAATCGTAAGATTCACATAAGAATCCTAAGATTCACAAGTAAATGGGATTTTGTTGTATAGATGACAATCTTTTTCCTTAAGATTCGATTGGAGTCATATGATTCAATGTATGAATCGTAGAATTCTAACAACAAAGATTGTCGGTATTTAAAAAAAAGATAAAGCAGTAATTGGAAGTTCATTCTACACCATAGAGAAAAGTGGAAGATGATAATTGAGAGAGAGAGAGAGAGAGAGAGAGAGAGAGAGAGAGAGAGAGAGAGAGAGAGAGAGAGAGAGAGAGAGAGAGAGAGAGAGAGAGAGAGAGAGAGAGAGAGAGAGAGAGATGATTTTAAATCACTACCCATACCAAGTATTAAATGCAGAGGTATGTTCTGCTCCAATTATTTTATTTTATTTTGGGTGTATCCAGGAAGTGGTATACACATTTCACTTTTCTTAAAAATGTAACTTCAAAAATTGTCTTGCTTGTCTTCTTTAGGACTCGCTTATTGTTTTGATGATTTCCCTGTGGAATGGAGTGGGCATATGTCTCACTTGTGATGTGTGATTGAAAGTGTGAAGCTTAGATATCATGTATTTCTCACAGTTTGAGGCATATGGTTTGTTTTTAAAGGGTTGACCTGCCTTAAATGCCATATAATTTAAAATACTGTTGTTTCCATATTAACTTTTCACTATGTTATGGTAATCATGTAAATCATTTTCAAACCTTATAATTTTAAATGCCATATAATTTAAAATACTGTTGTTTCCATATTAACTTTTCACTATGTTATGGTAATCATGTAAATCATTTTCAAACCTTATAATTTTCATCTTCAATAAGTGATATCATGTTTAAGATATACAACTTAAAAAAGAAAGAAAAAAGAAAAGAAATACAAAGAGAGAAATAATCTTTAGGAAACCATATAATATTCATATCTTTATTTCTCTTATTCCGTGCCTCTCCTATTTTCTTGCTGTCACTGATAGTAATACTCATTTGCCCATCAATGCAGGTTTGAGATTCTTCTGTTTAAATTGGAGGTTTTGGATCATAAAACTCGGGAAAGAGCAGGAATCATAATGGCGACTCTTGTTTCACCTGTTCCTGTGCTTCTTGAGCTAGATATTGCATTTGAGGTGAACGTTTAGTTTATTGTGGAATTGATGATCCTTTTTGTTTAGTGAATTTTTTTGTTAGTGTGACATTTTTGGTGTCTGTCTTAAACTGGTCACTTCCAAAGTGGAAACTGGTGACATGCTTGATTTACATCAAAAGTCACTTCCCATAGGTTTTCACATCTGACTTTAAATTCAATGGATGTAGTTTTAGGATGGAAGAGGAGAAAAATTGTATCCCACCTAATCAATACCTTTTTTTTTATCGGTCCTAATCAATACCTTTTTTGTTTTCCACTGTAAATTTATCGTGGAGTGGTAAAATCCTTTCTACTGAAATGTTTGACAGAACTGTGATTCATAGACATCCTCATGGGTTCTCATCCTCTAAAATATTTACCTCTTTCCTGTCATAGCCAATGTAACATATGTCAGTAGTAAAGAATGAGCATTGGTCATTTCATTTCTCTGGAGGTTTTGTTTTTATTTTTTATTTTTTTTTGGGGGGGGGGGGGGGGGGAGAGGATTCCATAAAAAAAATTGACTTCCAAAAGTTAAAAAAAAAAAAACTTCCATATTTTTTTCCAACTTGTGTTTGTATGTTGTGGTTGTATTTTGTTGGATTTCATGTGTGCTACTCCCTTCATTGAAAGGCAAGAAGTGATTCATTAACAACTGATAAGGTTGAAGCCAAATTAGAAGCAACAACAATAGCCAGAGGGAAACAATTCAATGAATATGTAAAGACTAAAGACCACCAAACCACCCACAGAAGCCCCAGGACTTCTACAAAATAGGGAAAGATGACTGGCCAAAAAGGAAAACAAGACAGAAGTGTATTCAACATTGATTCCATGGCATACAAACTATTATCTTAACTTGAAGGGGATGATTTCACGTACCTGGAGATGAAGGGAAGAAACTCCATGCGACTGTAATAACATCTTGGTCTAACTGTTAAATCAAGGGAAGCTAGCTAAATGTATGGGAGATAAAGCTCTGGGTCCAAATGGCTTTAATTTCAGCTTTTTAAATACAAGGCTGGGATGTGTATTGGTTAGAGCTTTGGTGGGTATGAAATAGGTTATGGGTTCAAATCCCAACAATTGCAATTTTACCATTCAAAAAAAAAAAAAAAGGGGGCTGGGATTTCCTTGGAAGGGATTTCATGGAGATGTTGGTAGTATTCTTGCATTGTAAATGAAATTAGGACCTAAATGCAACTTATCGCTTTGATTCCGCAGATCTTCAATCCAATTGAAATGAAGCATTACAGCCCAATCAGTTTGGTAGGATGCACCTATGAACTTGTGTCAAGAGTATTGGCTAAGCGATTAAAGGAGGTAGTGAAATTGACTATCACTGCTTGACATGGTGAATTTGATCATAATAGACAAATTTTAGATGATGTTTTGGTTGTGAACGAATTTATTTATTCTTCTAAGAAGAAGAACAAACAGGGCATCATTTTCAAGAGACTTAGGAAGGCATGGAGTTCTTGCGATAAATATTGGGAAGAATTGGGCTTTGGGGCAACTAAGCCCAATTGGAAACAGAATTTCCCATCAACTAAGATAAATGCAGTAAAGAATGATCACAGTAATCAACCCAAGAGTGAAACTTTTTTTTTTTTTTTGAGAAACCCCATGTGCATAGATTGTAATGACTTAACACTATACACCCATAAGATGTCTATTCATGTTACTTTCTAATGTTTGATGACTTCTAAAAATTTCAGAGCTTTGCATCTGCATGTTTTTTTCTTTTTCTTTTTGTCTAATCTCGTGCAGCTGCTTTCTGCTGCAGGCCCTTCAATCACTATCCATAAGATACCCAGTTTTCCAGTCTGTTTATAACTACTGGAAAGAAAAGGTAGGTGTTACACTTTTCATGTGGGCATTGCAAATTATTACCCTTGGATTTTGCTTACATTTTTCTTAGATATTTACTGCATCAACTTCTCTGCAGCTGCTGAATGGCAAATCCTTTACAGCATGATTGCATTGTGTCCACTTTTTTTTTTTTTTTTAATCTGTACTTGTGCTGCTCTATGCCAATTTTATGGACTGGTTGTTCTTAAATATTGCTCCTCTAGCCTATGGATGCTTGATTTTTGTACCGATTGTTCTGAAGTCATTGCTTTTGTAGCCTAAACTTGTGTGAATTCTGTTTTTTATTTTTTATTTATCAGCGGGAGCAGTGGCAGAAGCCTATCCTACGACAGTTGCAGGTTAGTTTTGGTTCTTGCTTGTATATAGAATGGTGCTTGTACCATTTGTTCTTTTGTTTTTTGTTTTTTGAATGGTACTTCTACCATTTGTTTATAAAGCATTTATAAAGAATCTGCAAGAATTGGTTAAATACACCCTATTTTGCACATGGTAGTTTTCTGCTTGTTTACTTAATATCCAAAGACCTTTGCAATAACATTATCACTGGGATCCTTGTACTTGTTTTAGAGGTTAAGAGGTACACCTGTTATTTGCTTTAGATGATACAAACCTTGATAAGCAATGAAGTAATGCATTTAAAGAAAAAGGAAAAAGAAAAAGAAAAAGAAAGTGAAAATCTTGTTAGGCCCTTATTCCAGTTGATTGCATTTGCTCCTAGTAAGTATATCTTTCAATAGAAAATGATGACTTTTATTCTTATCTATATTTAGATATAGACCAGCTGTTCTAACCATCTCCCAATCTGAGTGTTTGCACAGCCACCTCCACCAGTGAATGATACCAATCCTTACAATGTATTCAGGCCAAGGGAGAAAGCCCACCGGCTTCACACAAGAAGGGTTGGTGCTGATGTCTTTCTCATTTGAAAGTACTTTTTGGTCAATTATCATAGTTATGCATATGATAATTTGACAAGAAAATTTTGTATTTCTTCATTGCAACACAAGCCTTATTTGTGTCACTGATGACTCGGACCTTTTGTTTTCTAGATGCAAAGGCGGGAGAACAATGTTCAATCTTTTGAAAAGCTTCGACAGGTAAGCACCGTAAAACTCCTCATGAAACACAATGCTCATTTTTCTCTTTGACAGAACTTGTGGGGGAATTAGAATGGTTGGGCTCTGTCAATAGAAGCTGGTAATTGCTTTACCAAGTGCCCAGGTTGAGCTGGGGCCGTGTGAGTTGTGAGTCCTTTAAGTACACTAGTATTTATGTTTGTATTCACAAGCAGTTCAGATGCCCATGTTAACTTCTCTCAGAGTAGTGTCTGGTCTTGTGAAGAATGATCCTTTTGGTGTTCTTATATGCTCCCTTGTGCTCTTTCAATCTACACATCGAATTCTATCAAGTATCAACTTTTTTTTTCATGGTAAGATCTGAATTTTAATTTATATCCACTAACACAGAATGATTGGTTGCACATCACTTGCATGGTTTCATTCCTAGATGGCGTGCACAGTAATGTGGGGTGCTCCTGGAATTGGCCCTAGGATCGGAAGTGCCATCATGGATTATGTATGGCTCAATTTATGTGTTGGACAATCATATTGATATAAACAAGCAGTTGTAGAATGGATGGCTGGATCAAGTTGTTGTAATTTTGGGGGTAAATTTTAGGACACTGCATTGCAATCCATGACAAGCCTTTCCATTCAATTAACCATTCAGCTCGAAGCAATTCTAAAAGTGGGAATTTCTCTGGACTTAAAAAATAAATATAGCTCAAGTATTAGCAGGAATGAAATGTATAGATAAAGTCCCAGTGCAAAAACTTCCAATTGTCATATGTTGGCACTTTGATATTTCTTATATAGCTTGTTTCAGCTGTCAAATATCTCTATGAGATCTATGAAGCTAATTGAAAAGGTTTTACTAAGTTTAATCATCACAGGTCCCAAAATATGCCTAAGAAATTGTTACAAAATTAAGACGAGTTTAAGATGTCTAATTGATAATGATTAGGTGAACTGCCTGTGAGAATATAGTGTGTCCCAATTCTTGGGGCCCACTTGAAACTTGAAAGTATCTGGATCTGCTCTCTTATGGACCATTTTACATTACATTGCACGGGTCATCTTTTTTCCTTTGGGAGTTATTTTACTTGGCGAATTTCGTGTTTATTGATTTAGGTCAGGCGCAATTTGGACCAAGCCAAAACAGTAATAGATGCTTTGATTAAGGTATTATTTTTCTTTTATGTGATGTGGTTAAAATTCCCATGACTAAACTTTAGCCAATGAAAATCTGTATTTATCACTAGCAAATACATGTTCCCATTCTGATTAAATAGTCATCTTCAGAGAGAAGAGAAGAAGCGAGAGGTCATGGAGACTGAAGTTAGCCTTCAACGAACTCAGATGAAGTATAAGGTAAACACCTGATAGAGCAATTCAATTTCTCAACTTCTTTGGCTACAGCTGTATCTCTTGGCAAAGCTGGGTGATCCATGTTACTGTAGGAAACATCCAATTGCCACTTGAATGATCTGTAGTAGATACCATGTTCTTATACTAAATATTTCTTATACTGATTAATTTTGTTTTCAACTAAAACCAAAGAATTTATGTGATTATCTCTTCTTTTTCTTTTATTTTCCATCTTTTCCTCAGGAGTTTGTTGCAGATTTGTATGCTGCATTAAAACTTATTAGTAATTCTGTTGTCTCGTTTAACTTTTAGAGTGTGGAGAGACAACATTTGATGCAATCTGTTAGTTGTGTTTTGATACCCTGCAAGTCATATCTGATGTATGTTGACTAATTTGTGTGAAAATGGGTTTCCTGCCTTTTACTCAGCTTGTTGAAGATGGATTAGCGCTGCCTGCACCTGTCCCATGCAGATATGGTTCAAGTGAGGATGATTTTATTGACTCAGAGGACATGATGATTGGCCTCTTGCGTACCCAACCAGCTACAGTGCGAAATCTACCTTTTGCAGACTCAGAGCTGATGACGGTCCCAATGGGACGCTTGAAGCGAGAGTTTAAACGGAGGTCTTTGCCACATGAATGGATCCATAAAAGGGTATGCATCTCTTTGCAATTGCACAGATGGTCAGCGAAATTGGTGTCCTACAGGCTGAGTTTGTGAATAATGCAGTCTTGCAACTTGCAAGTTGCCACTAAACATGGCTATCCAGGTCTAAGTTTTTTAGGCTAAAATCAAGACTGATCGGTAGAGTGGCACAAGGGCTGGTCCAGCCCAAAACCAGACCAGGTTTTTTTGCTAAATGGTCTGTCCTGACACCTGATTCAACATATTTTAACACAAATGGGCCCTTTGAAATTGTTTTGTGACTAAATGGCTGCTTTGGCAAACTATGCACTATGCCCAACCAAAGTGCAGTCCTAATTTGCTTGTCTGTGAGCAGAAGCTTTGTCTGGCATTGGGATCTTTATTTTTTAAAAATTGAAAAACTATTGTTTTTTATTCTTACTATATTATGCTTTCCAAGTACACTAGATTTGAGTGTTTTGACCCTTGGAGCTGTTCAATATATTTCATTTATGCTGTTTGGCTTCTATTAATAAATTTAAGTTACCACTTACCAGTTACCAAAAAAAAGGTACATTAGATTGAGGTTTTCTCGTGTGGAATCAATGAGTTCTGTTTGGTTCTACAGTTTCCAGTGTCATCAAGTTATACGTTGCCAAGTATTTTTGTCACGCCTTTTGCCATTATATGTATTTTTACACTTGCAGTGAAGACTGCTTTGGGGCCTTCCTGCTAAGTGACTAACGCAAAATGTGGCATTGTTGCAGGATCCAGACGAACCCATTTTATTATTCACAAGACCTGTAGATCCAGAGAAACTGGCTGCTGCTGGCGTTGTGCAGCCATCAGATCCTCCAACTGAAAACGGTGCGACCACCCCACCATATCATTTTCATGGAAGGATTGGTCGAGGAGGCCGGATCATCTTTGATCGATGGAATCCACTTCTTCGAACACCAATTAGCAACGGGAGCTCTCTGTATCTACGTAATCATAGGCCTCCACCACCTGGATGAATTAGTCATCCCAGCAATTCACAACTGAAGCTCATCTGAATCAGGTGAATATCAAAAGTAAACTCCTGCTAGTGTCCCATTGGCTTTTGAGAAGACAGAGCAAGACTCTTAAGGCAGTCGGATTATGAGTCTTGTGCCTGTATTTGGCATTCACGGGTCTAAGGCGGGAAGGCGATTTCCCCCACCAAGCAGGTGAAAGGGATGCAATTTGGCACATCCCTTTTGGGGCAGCCCTGGCAGTTCAGACCCTCCTACCAATATTTTGTACCTCTACCCAGTCTGGCTTGTGCTGCCCCCACCTTACCATTGTACAATTATTTTCCACTGTGCTCAAAGAACCTCCACATTGTTCTTTCTGCTGACTGACCTTGTTTTCCCCTTTCTCAAGGATTTATTTGATGCTCGGCGTGAGGGTGTCTTTTCTTAACAAGTGGACCTGAGTTGGTGATCCAGACTAACTGATGGATCCAGCTGCACAGTTGGACCATGCTTTGAAACATTCTATGATGGAAACATAGATGTTTAAAAGAATATGAGAATCCTTGTAAATCAGATAGAAGGTATGGCTGGGATTGTTGCATGGTTATCCAAAAGTGGCGTCCATCAGATTACTGGCTGGGTTGCTTGAAATAAGGTCCAACTTGCAAGGTGTCAATGCCGAGGATCATATAATTCTGTGTCATTGCCCCCAGGAAAATAAATCGACCTTTTGTGAGAGAAGAATGTAGAGACAGTTGTTGCAAACAAATGTGGGAAGTAGTCCGAGTAACATAATGTATGATGATGCCTCAGTTTTGCAGAATTATGTTGATTAATTGTGTACAAGCATGAAATGATTGTGGAAATGTGAAGCACAAGAATGCAGGCATTTGCCCACACCCAACAGGCCCACACACAAAACAGAGAGAGAGAGAGAGAGAGAGAGAGAGAGAGAGAGAGAGAGAGAGAGAGTATCGCCTCTCATGGAGTTACCCTAAGTGGCAAATGTTGCTGATAGTTGGGTAAGGGCACGGATGGAAGAAGTGCTACCTATTTTAGGATTTGGCTGATGATAGAATAGAATGACAAAATAGAATTCAAGCTGACCTTGACATAGTTGAGACAAGGCGGTGTTCGTATAATGCTGAGGATTCCTTGGTATTGCAGAAAAAGAAGTTTGTGTAATGTTGAGGATTCTTTGGTGCTTTAGAAAAGTTTTAATTTTTCAAGGCCCCACTTTTCCATAAGTAGGTGTGTCGCTTTTCCATCCCTTTTCCCTTCTCAGGGGATGTCTACGAGGATCCAAACATTACCATGAGGTGGCAGCACAAATTCGGCTGTGTTAATAATAGCATGAATATCCAATGCATTCGAATATGTGGATGTCCACGAGGATCCAATTATATTATTACTATGTCGACTGACTGCCACCTTTCTTTTCTCACAATTATATTATTACTATGTCGACTGACTCCCAATTATACTAGCCAACAGTTCCCCAAGTGTGACTTTCTTTTCTTGAGTTGGTACAATTGGCTCCATCTTTTATATTTTCAAAAAGCGAGAAGTCATTTAAAAAGCACTCTCCCAAGTGCACGACCGTGGGGTTGCCTGCGTGGATATCGCACGTGGAACAGGACAAGACCCAATACCACCTAATCTGACCATCTAAACCCTTATTTAAAACTCGAGCATGAGCAAAAAAGTTTTCTGACGGTCATAAAAGTTGGAACAGTATGATAATCAGACAGACGAGATTTACCAAGTTCATCATCCAAGTGGAGAATATGGTAGTACAACATCTATATCTATAGCTTGAAAGTCGAAGACATTCAATTCATGTAAGACCCGCATGCATTGACATTGTCACAAATTTGGTACGGAGAACGTATATTAGAGCGTTGCACAGGTTTTGCTGCGTTCAGTCCAAGGATTATTAGTTCCCAAGTGACCTTACGTATTATGCATGGGTCTGACCCTGGTCCATGGAATTGTAAGACATGTAATGTATGCACATCATACTTGAAAATATGTGAGCTCCAAGTCCATAATGCCTTCAATCAAAACTTAGCTCAAGGTACTATCTATCTTGAAAATCTTAAGTCCAAGTTGGGCATGTGTGTCCTCCATCCATTGGTAAGTTGGGTATTTTTGATCTAGGATTCATCCCACCCCAGGTCCAAGTCCCAGCACTTGTAAACATCCCAGGGATGAGCAACAGATCCACAGCACCTGAGTAAGAGAGAGGAAAGTTTCGGGCCAGACATGTCTCACCGAGTCATTCTTTGCCCCAGCCAATTTGTTAATAAGCCTGGACAGAGTTTTGGAAAATGAAAAGGAGTCCTGCCTACAAGGCACGGAGCGTCTAAAGATTTAGTCCACAAACAGACGCACTGAAAATAAGCTTGAACATTAAGCGCAAAGAATAGGAACTTCATTTGAGAACACACACAACACCGAACAATAAATTAAATTTTAGTAATAACAACCTTGAGTTGATTCACCTCTAGCATCAATAAAATGAGGTCATCGGGGACAGTAATGCAGCAAGTCCAGATAGTTAAACTAGTAAAGCAGCATACACTGATGATTTTCATTTCAGAAGGGTCTTAACAATCGACTTGACATTAAGCTTTTTTAGGTCTGTGTAAGACTGTCCGCAGCCAACAAACATCACAGGTGCTCCAGAAATGTAGACCATGGACAGAGCAGCTCCAACCTGCATTACAGTTTCAGTTCGCATCAGATGGGCTCCAACAATCTCACACCCACTATGAGATTTGCCTGTGCATAGTAAAAGTCAACATACCTTGTCGTCAATAGTATCAAATTTTGTGAGCAAGATGCCGTCAATCAACCGTGCAGTAGGCACAGTTGAGAGGTCTGCTAGTTTCTGCACAACATAATCAAACTCCTCAATATTAACTTCTTGAAATGAGCCCTCACAAATCGTGATTGTAAAGTAAAGCAAAAAATCAATGATAACTGCACCAGGCAGCGAACCTGATTGAACTTTGACAATTGATCCACAGCATCATTTCCAACAAGTGCCTCTCCAACAAAAAGAACCAGGTCTGGGGTGTTGAGATTAATGAGCTTGGAAAGTGCTCTCATTAATGGTTCATTATCCTGAGTTGAACCGATGGATTGCACAATTCAGTACAACATACACAGAAACACAGAGATCATGAATATAAGAAAAGACCTCAATAACATATTTTGGTGAGTACTTACCTGCATCCGCCCAGCGGTATCTACAAGAACAACATCTGATTTATTGCGACAAGCTTCCTGGATGGCTTCTTTTGCAACAATTGCAGGATCTTTTTCATATCCCTTCTCAAATATAGGAATCTGAAAGAAAGTTTTTTAGCCAACAATTGACTTTCATCATTACTTAACAATTGACATTTTTATCAGCATTTTAGCAAATATTTGATCATCTCACAGCAATGCCATTCTCTAAATTCCTGTCTGTAATAGCTTAATGACATTTTTGGCTGAGGGAGTTAGTTGTAATAGATTGATGATTGGACAGGGAGTTCCTATCTCATCTTGATCATTATGGATGTTGGGTGCCCCCAGTCCTTTTCTTTTTTGCTTTCTGCTTAGGAGCTGTATCAGTATATTCCTCTTATGCTGTATGGCCCACTTATTTTATTATTAAGATTCAGTTACCTTTCAAAAGAAACGACACTCTCTAAATTTTACTTCACATGTGAAGTTTGGATAAAATCAGCAATTTACACTATCAAACAGATCTCTTACAGGTGCCAACAGCAACCTGCAACCAACCTGGGTAGTCCTTTTTTTAATGAAAAACTAAGGCCAATTGGATTTCATGTCACAAGAATCAAAACCTTGTTCTGCTCACTCCTAGAATGTGACAATTCTCTCTAGACTGCAATGATGCAGGCTGCAGATAAGTGGAACATCCAACTTTAGGCTCTATTCAAAGGGAAAAAAAATAAAAAAACGACAAGGAGAGGCTTTCTTCCAGTATTCCCAAAAGAAATGTATGGCTACGGAATGCCAGAAATCTGGGTCAAACCCATCTATAAACTGTCATGTGTCCTTATTATGTACCTGGAGTCTGCGAGCATGAGTTCGAAGCTGCTCCACAGCCCCTGACCGGAATGTATCACAAGCAGCCATCATAACACTGACATTATGCTGCAAAAGCCAGTAAGCTACCTGCAGCAAAAAAATAATAATAATTAAACTAGTTAGTAAAGCATGGGAATTCATTCCAGCTCCACCTGATCCAAAGGTATTCACCTGTTAATTTCTCTAAATCAGAAACTAAAATAAAGAGAATGATCACAACCTTGGCAAGATTGGTGGATTTTCCAACTCCATTGACGCCAACAAAAACAACAACGTATGGTTTTCCTTGCTCTTTAGCAGCATGGACATCCCTCAAGATGTCAATAGATCGTCTAGGAGTTAAAATACGCAGTAGAGCTTCTTCCATTGCTGTCTGCAGGCGTTTTTTTACATACTAATGTAAGTTAATGAAAAAGGGCAAGGAAAAAAAAAAAAAAAGACAAATGTAGCAAATGGTAGAACATGATCAAGAAACATCTTCCTAAGAAATAATTCAACAGACCTGAACTGTTGAAGAGATCCTTGTGAATGAACCCAGCTTTTTGCCTTCAAGACTAGCTGCAACTGACTCACAGAGCTTCTCAGCTATTTCCTCTGCCTAAAAATTCCATTCATGAATTCTCATATGCACATTCAATATGCACTTCTGTGAAGAAAACATACAAAATGAAACATAAACATACCACATTCTTCGTCATAAGCCTATCCTTGAGAGCTTTCAAGGCTGGTTCCAGGTCTGATTTTTCTAAAATCGAATTCCCTGCAATACTGAAGATGGAAAGTTCCAAGAAGCTTGCTGTTAGTACCTGATCATACACTTCCACACAATGCAAAAGTACAACATTCAATATATAAATAAATGTGTAAGGAAATTCTACAAAATACCCCAATTGGAAAGGGGCGTTTTTGCCCCTTTTGACTTGTCCAATTATAGGATACTACCTTACATTGCAGTTGTAGAAAATAATTATGAGAGAAGCAGGTGATAAGTGTCGTCCCTTTCCAAGGGATGTAATATTAAATATGAGCCTAAGCCTATTTTTTTAGGAGACTCTTGTTGATTTGGTAGGAGAGTAAATAGGAGAAGTAAAACAAAGGGAAACCGAAAGAAGTATAGACAACGTAGGCCCGCCTTTCTCTACATTCTTTCTACCCTTCTGTATTATTTTTAGGGATATTACCCATACATCAGTCCTTAGACCTGACATTCGCCCATGAACGGTTGACGTTTAAGTATTTCCCACATAACTATTCGTGCGATATCCTAGGGTCATGCGATATCTCACACATCAGACTGTGCGATATCCTAGGGCCATGTGATATCTCACACATCAGACCGTGCGATATCCCAAGGCCATGCGATATCACACATATCGCCCTGTGCGATATCCTAGGGCCGTGCGATATCTCACAAATCAGACCGTGCGATATCCCAAGGCCATGTGATATCTCACACATCAGACCGTGCGATATCCCAGGGCCATGCGATATCACACATATCGCCCTGTGCGATATCCTAGGGCCATGTGATATCTTACATATAAGATCGTGCGATATCCCAGGGCCATGCGATATCACACATATCGTCCTGTGCGATATCCTAAGGCCATGAAATATCATACATATCGCCCTGTGCGATATCCTAGGGCCATGCGATATCACACATATCGCCCTGTGCTATATCCTAAGGCCGTGTGATATCGCACCATTATTATAAGAACAACTCTGCGGGAAATATTTAAACTTCATCTGTTCTGAGACAAATATTAGGTTTAAGGGCAATTGTACAGGCAATATACTTTATTTTAATAACGAGGCACACCTATGGATAAGTGGGCCCAACTTGAAAATCATTCCTTTCACATTCACATATCTTCCATGAATTGACATTATTTCAATTTTGACACCAATTTTATCCTTCAAGAATTTTTATTTCAATTTTGACATCATTTTTTTTGTGCCCTTACTAGATTTCACTTCCATAGGAATTGGGCCCACCTTTGGATTAATCTAATGTTGCCATGTTATGATGGAAGCAATTAATGACTCCATCAATTGGCATTAATTTGATAATAATGGAGCCATTAGGTTGAATAGATTGGATTTTCATAAGTGGTCCCACTAATGGGTTCTCAAAATTGCCCACTTTGAAATGAGGTCCTCCAAAAACGTCAATTACTTGCTCGGTAGTTTCAGATAGAGAAAAACTAGGAGCCATTTAAGGTGTTTTGTTTCCTCTTTTTAATGAAAATCACATTGAATGCAAGTACACGCCATCCTTATTTCATTGGACAAATCCCATGGGCCATTCTTCTTTTCAAAACGCCCGGGCACCGCAGCATCCCTCAAAACAAATATATATATATATATATTTATATGGAAAATATGGGAGACGCTCCTATGAGAGATATGGGTGGGGGCCCTCATAT
The DNA here is from genome assembly GCA_003546025.1 of Camphora micrantha. Lineage (NCBI taxonomy): Eukaryota > Viridiplantae > Streptophyta > Magnoliopsida > Laurales > Lauraceae > Camphora > Camphora micrantha. Next base: position 34,665,805 of record QPKB01000011.1, read on the forward strand.
TTAAGTTGTTGGCATTGGATATGGATGTGAGGGCCCCTACACAATCTCTCATATAAGGTGAGAGATATCTCTCATACTAGGAAATATATATATGTCGTGTGTAATTCTCCAAAAACGCCCCTTTTCTGCCCCTGTTTTTTGTTTTTGTTCTTTTTTTTTTTTTTTTTTTTGTCATGGGGTCCACCTTGAGTCAATCTAATCTTTTTACACACACTACGACCCCCACCCCCAAAATGAATAGTCACAGGTACAAATTTGACACTCATCTAACTTTTCCTCATAATCAGATTGAAAATTTGAAATCATAAGAAAATGAAACCTCTAAAACCATTAAATTTTAGGGCCATAGATCAAAGGGTTAGGTTATCTTATGGAGTCAAGATTTTGCACATAGGTAGGTCTCATATAGATCTTTCCATCCAATGGACATCCATGATCATAATGCATCCTAATGGGCCCCAACTACGAGGGGCATTTTTCTTATAAAAAACACCCGGGCGCTGTCTAGCGCTGTGTGTGAACAGATTATATTATGAAACAACAGCAAACAGATGGAACACTGGGCCTCTTTCAGTCAAGGTAAGCTCATGATGCAAAGACTCATGACTGGAATATTAATATTGAAATGTATTTTACCAAAAACAAAATCTTGAAATATATTATCAGCTAGAACCAAAGAACCATCACAATGAAGTTCACAAAGGCAAGATTTTTGAAACCCATATCAAGATTGGCAAGGCGGTTCCAAGTCCATTTTGCCAATCAGTTCCAAAACATCCCCATTTTAGATGCCCTAGATCCTCCATTGGACAAATCAATGTCCAAAAGAAACAGTTCAATTCATGTGTTAATAGCTTGCTTTGGATTTGCTATATTTGGATTATCAAATAATACTTCTCCATATCGGTTATCTCCAAACATAATCAGATCAAAACATTAGCTACTGCATCAGAAATGTTTCTTAGTGGAAGATAAGTAAGAGGCAGCTGAGATATAAATAAAGTCTTAAGTTCCATTCTACCATCAATGTCAGCAATTCATGCAATAAAGACTTCTTTAACTCCAAAATCAACTATTTGACAAAATAACTTACAAAACCACTAACAAGTAGGTGTCTGCACTCTGCAGTACCTCCAAATTAAGTATATTAATGAAACTACGATCCCATACTTAGAGGAGGAGCTGCAAGGCCCTCCCATCTTTTTCAACAACCAGAGATTAGAAGATTCGATGTTTCCCTAAAATTAGTACTTTTTTTTTTTTGCTAAATCTAGGATGAGTACTTAGAATACCTACTTTAGAAATCTTTTTGCATTTTTCTCATTTTAGATTAGTTAAAGCTGTAATGAATCCACATAAAACTGGCTATTCCTAATTGTTTGGCCAAATTACTATTAAAAAAAAAAAAAAGGGGTAGCAGATGATGATTGAATCACATCTATATTCAGTGTATAAACTTTCTGGGAAAGCGGACAAAATTAAAGTCAGCCACCATGAATCAAGCATCATCAAGATTTCAATAACACAAAAAGAATCATGAATACTTTATCTATGTTCCCGAACATTGGGTTTAATAGCAATCACCACAAGCAATCATCATCATCGGAAAAAAAAAAAAAGAGCCAATAATACTATCCAGAGACTACAAGGTGATGCATCTATCAGATAAAGATATCCAGAGACTACTAGGACATGCATCAATCATAAAGACATGTAGTATGCAGCTAAGAAAGCAATTTCAAATAACAATAAAAATGAACTCCTCCATATAACACATGAATGAATCCCAAAAGCACAATTTATGACAAATAAATTGATTAAATTGACGAATAAATCAAAAGAAGCGAAAAAACTGCAAAAAAAGTCAAGGAACTTCACATGTGATAAATATAGAGAACTAACAATAAATCATGTGATCAGCCAATAAACAACCAGCAAATACTTGCAATTCAGCTAAACATATTACCTCTGGAACACCGACGAAAACCAACCCTTTTTCTTTGTATTGGTCTTGGCAGCATTCACTTCCTCATCTTCCTCATCCTCACTTTCGCTGCTCACAATTTCTTCTTTATCCATCATACTCTCACCGTGATCTGCTGCAACAACTTCCACATTCCCATCCCCTTTCTCATCCACTGGATCAGTAAAATCCAGTTTTGACTCAGCAGGCGAATCATCCCAAACTCTATTTTTCTTTGTAATCTTTTTCTTTGGCTCCACCTTGGGAGCCTTAGTAAACACAGTAGTATCTGTTTTCTTCCCTGTTTTCGCCCGCAGCTTCTGAAGTTTACTCACATCAAAAGCTCCTCCTCCTTCTGCGCTCCCATTCTCCTTACTCTTAGAACCACCATTCAACTTCCCGTTAGAATTCCCATACTCCAACGCTGCTCTTCCTTTCGCGGCAGAATCGCCATCCGCATCATCCTTACCGCCACCACTTCCGCCGCTGTTCTGCTTCCCGCTGCCCTGCGATCCGGCCTTCTGCGCCGCGGCGATCTGGGCTTGCTTCTTGCTCGGCCTAACCGCCTGCTTCGATTTCTTCATCTCTTCAGCCCTAGCCTCCGCCTCCTTCCGGAGCTGGCGGAAGGTATCGTCGAAATCTTCATAATCAATCCGCTTGGGATCGTAAATCTGCGAGAACTCCTGCTTCACCATGGAGAGGAGATCATCAACATAGAGGAGATGAAGGATTTTCTGATAGACGGCGACGAAGATGAGCCCTAGATCGTTGTGAAACGTCCATTTGAGGGTGTATGAAGCGCCAGGGCCGTCGTAATTGTAAGAGGAATCTGCTGATCGCTCTTCCAAGAGGCAGGATCGGATCAAGGCGTCGATTGGGGATCCTCTAAGGGCGTTGCCGAGCTCTTTGCATGTCCAGAGGATCAAACCTCCCCTTGTGAAGATCAGCAACTGCTCTAACATCTCTAAACCCTAATTTCTACCGATCGATCTCTCCCTATCCTGCAAATCAAAATCGAATCAGATAAAATTCAGATCTGAAAGAGAAAAAAACAAGAATAGATCTGTGTATTCTGATGAAAATCGAAGAAGATGATGATGATTGGAATTGAGATTTGAGAAAGAGCGTACCTGTTTGGATGTGTCTTCTTGTCTTTTTTTTTTTTTCTCGAAGAGAAACGAGAAACCCCGGAAGAGGAAGGAAAATAGAAGGACTCGAGAAAATGTTTGGTCGGGGCGAGTGTATTTATAGAGAGATGGCGGTGGGTCTGTGCGTGCGGTCTGACTCAGTCTGAGTGTGACTCGAATTGGGGTCGTCGTTGGAGGCGGAAGGCATCCATTGTCAAAATGTGCGCAATGCCACGTGGCTTCTATTCTCCAAATATGTCCCTGGCCAACGAATGAGTGTATCGATCCATGGTTGTCTAGATGATTTTTCAAGGTTAGGACTTGGGCCCATGGTTTTATTTGTTGGGATTTGGCCCCAAAATGCTCTAAGTTTTAATATTTTTTGTGAAGTTATTTATATAATAACGGTGCAATATCTCACGGCCATATATATATATATATATATATATATATCGCACAAGTTGATTTGTGTAATATATTAAGGCTATAAAATATTGCACTGACAACTATTTTAAGAACGCTTAAACTTGGGTGATTTAGGAGTTAGGAGTGAATGTTAAGTCTAATTGTAGTTATACGGACAAAATCCCTTACTTATTTTCGATAGTTTTAAATGCTAATAAATATGACCATGTATGAATGTCTTGTAGTGAGAATCTATGTAATAGAAACCACACGACTTGAAATAAAAAATAAATTTAAAGAGAGGCAAAAGGATTTACTTAATTTGGCTTGTAGCCTACGCCGACGGGGCAACAATCTAAGCTTCCTTCTTCATTGATCAGAGGAGAACAATAGAAGAGTGTTTTCTCTCTCTCATACTCACGGCACCTGCACTAGTAACATTTCTAGATTTTCGAGAGCATGATAATGAGGCACACACTTTCTACTACAATGCCTATTAGGGTTCTTAACACATCTATATATAAATATAGTTAGACGGTGAGATTCACAATTATGAAGTCAATCCTAATATAATTTATACACTACTACCAAAAATAGAAAGTCCTAATTTAGAAAGAAACTTGACTTTCCTACAAAATAGAAAGACAACGTACAACTTTTCATAAAATGTCATTGACGTGCACTGCTTATATGTGTAAATGCGTGCAAATAAATAGTGTTGCAAACGGGTATCGATTCTTTGATTACCTAGAAGTTTCGACCCGCAAAGAACCAGGTCTGAAATCTATTTTTTATAACGATTCATAAACGGGTCTGGGTTCATAACCCAATTTAAGTTCCAATCGATAAACGGGCTCAATTTTGGGTCCGTATAGGTTTCAACCCGTGGACAAGAGACATGACATACGAGTCCTTGATAATGCAAATTGTACCTCAAAACTAACTCTCTCTTCTTCTTCTTCTTTTTTTGACTTTTTTTTATGTATAATATTGGAGATTATATACTCGATGCACTATTATAAGTTGAATGATATGTTTAGTTTAGGAGAAAATTAAAAAATGAAGATAAATTAGAATCAGTTTTAGAATTAAATTTTAGTCCTCTAGGTGGACTCGATTCTATAACCGAATCCAGATTTTCCTATCGGAACCAACAAAATAGGTTCCGAGTGAAAACTGGACTTATAAACGGAATTGTTATTTAGAAACTGGTCCGAGTCCGGGTCCAATATGAATCCTATCCGGAGCCGTTCCATTTGCAACCCTACAAATAAGTGAACCTTTAAAACATCTTGTATGCTAAAATTAAGAGAAATATGTATTTTGTAGCACAACAAAAAAGTGGTTTTGAATATTTTTGTAAGAATAATGCAAGAGAATTCTACATTTTGAAATTTTTGTTTAGAAGTTTCCATCAAAAAGTAGTTTCTCCCAAAAGAGCGAACCTCCGGCCATTATGATTCTCAATTTCATACATGAGATTATCTTGTAATAACCTATCGGGAGTTCCTTTCAAGAAGCATGATTTTTGCTATGGGTTTTGTGCTTTGTGGTCTATGGTTGGCCTTCAGCAGCCTGTAAAATGTATATATATTTCTTTTGACCTTTTTATATACTTAAGTTGTTACCAGTATAATCTAACTTAATTTTAGATGTAATCAATGTAACTTTAAGTTAGTGTGAGGCCTCTACCCTTGTGTTTTGTCTATCTGTATTGGCTTAATTATTACGTATCTTTTTAGCTTATTTTATTATCTTTCGATTCTATCATAATCATGGACGATAACTCTATCCATTTTGTTGAGTCCGGATCTCCCTCGGGGCGACAAATTGTTTTATACTTAAAAGACATAGTTGGCTTTTAAAGACAATATCGGTTTTTAAACTCAACAAGTTCATATGTCACTCCCCAATTGGTCCACACAAGTTCATGTGTCACCCCCTGATTTGGTCCAAACAGGGGATCTGGATTCCATTTTGTTGACGCTGCATAAGGTTCAAACACTAGTATGCCAACTCTTTCCGTGTGTTCGGGCACCCTTTCCACTTATGTGACTTACTTTCTTCCTACCTATGTGCGGGCTCCTTTTCCACTTGAGTGGGGTTATCTTCCTAGATGGGCTCCCTCTTGGGTCACGGCCCACTTGACTAGGGTATCAAAAGTAAAAAAACCATTTTTATCTCTTATTACACTGATTAAACTCATGGCTGCATATGAGAGTGAAAAAGAACAAACTTTTAGGCCCAACCAAGACCTGCAGGTCCAAAATATATATATTTTTAAGCATGACCTGAATGAAGCAACGGTTGACATAGATTTGCCAGTAGGCCAAGGCATTCAGAGTCAGGCCCAAGTTGTCCCGGATAGTAGTTTGTCCGAGTTTTCAGGCTTGCTGTGCAGATTTAAGCCTAAGTTGGCCACATAATGTAACTGGGTTGGACCCATGTTTTCCTGGGGACCTGATTGAACAACTCAGCCCACCTAGAAGTTACAATTGGGCTCCGCTTGCACATGACTCTTACACCTGTCTGCTGGATTTGATTCCAAACTATATTTGGCAGAATAAAGTAACCAAGGGCTGTTTTGATAGTGTGGATCTCTTAAGAATTTTGATCCATCATTGGGCCCAAGCTTATAATTTCAAATTATGAAATGAATTCAAAAAGACACTCTAGAAGCCAAAAAAAAAAACTAAAATTTGAAAGGGAACATGAGGTCGATCGCAATATTTGGACAAGTAAGATCAAATCAAATCAGTACACATGCAGTCCACTCTTAGAAAATCCACGTTTGCCTGACTCAATCCAATAGTGGTTTAGATTATTTTTTTTTTCAAAAAAATCAGTTAAATAATATCATAATATAGTAAAATCAAAGTTTCTACATAATAAGGACCACAAAAAAAAAAAAAAAAGGATCAAAAGCCATCAATTCTATTCTCCATCCATGTATTTGGATATACGCTAAATTTTAAGTCAATCCATATAAGATTGGCCATTAGATTTGACACATATTGAAAATGTAGCTAAATTGTGTTTGTCCAACTAAATACTTGAATGTAACTTCAATTTGACTAGAAATTCATACAGTTATAAGCCAGTGTAGTTAGCAAGAGGATTCCGTGATTCCGTGTGCTCTTTGACATATTAGTCTTCTTTAAACTTGATTTTTCCAATTTCATAACTGAAATTCAGATAATGTTACCAGAGTTGCTTTGACTTTGTTTAACATTTTTTTAAAACTTTTTTGCCTCCAATCTAAATGATATCATGGGAACAACATGTGTCACAAAAACTGATAAATCCCATGATATCATGAGACTGTCCCACGATATCATGGCTTTTATGCAACATACTAGGAGAAGGTTTTTTTTTTTTTTTTTTTTTTTTTGCTTTTTTCTTCTGAATGATAGAACTTGAGAAATGATAGTTAGATGTATATTTACGTTTAATAAAATATTATTTATCGTGTTTTGTAAAAGACCAATTTGTTTGCTCGGTTCTGAAAGTATATGATATAGAAACTGATAAACCCCATAATATCATGAGATATGATGCGAATAAGTAAAAAAATTGTTGTCAAGTTTCGGGCAATATTTGAGTTTCGGTCATGAAATTGAAAAAGCTAAGAAGACTATTATGTCAAAACTCCTGGTGTGTGCAGCCTTTACATCTAGATGGCTAATAGAGGGCTAGAGGCTTTATTACTGTCCAGCATTAATCTTGTGCCTCCTCATTATATAACCATGATATTTCTTTAGCAGTTGGTCTTTCCTTAAAATACCCTCTTGAATCGGTTTTAATTTTTACTACTAGCATGAAAGCCCCGGCCATGCAGGGTTAAATATCATTAAAATGAAGTAGCTAATCAATGTTAGCATTCAATTTTTTTTTTAAAAAAGTCAGAAATCATTCAATTAATATCAAATAAAAATGAGATATTTTTTTTTCATTGGTTCATGCATATGTATTTCAATTTTGAAAAGATGGTTCTTATTTGAACTTATTTTTCAACTTTAATCGGTTATGGGGTATCCTCTACCACTAAAATTTTATGTTAAAGTGTTGGTTATGTTTGTTGTCAATTAGTTTTGATCCAACATGATTGAACCATGAGTTCCAATAAAAATCTGTGCAAGGGTTGCATTTTTAAGCCCACGACCCTACGTATATAGCTGAATAGTAAAATTGGCTACTGCACTGTCTGCCCAGCATATTTAACACAAACAGAGGTGTATATTTTGCCAACAGGCAGATACTGGACTGGCATATGAGTCCAGTAGGTCCACTTAGATGGATGGGGTGGTTAAAAAAAATTGCAGCTCAAATCCTAGTTGGATAAAAAATAGAGGTATTTTAAAATACCTCAAGTCTCTCTTTCTCCTCTCTCCCTCTCTTTGTTGGTGCCAAATCTCGAACCCATGACCTAATGAATTAAACCATGGGTTTCACCATCTAGACAAGGCAGAGATTGGCAACCCATGTACTCATATTGACTATTTTAAAACTATCAAAGGTACCAGGCCTACCCATCTCACCACCCATGCCTTCATCTGCAGGATAAAAAGTCCTTTCTCCCACTAAGTTTGCCAACCATCCATCAAAAAACATATGCAGTGTAGGTAGGATTGTAAATGGGCCAGTTCCGGACCGGGACCCATTTCAGAACCAATTTCTTGGTTTCGAAACTTGAAACAGAACCATATATGGGACGAGTTTAAATCTGGATTCGAGTCCGAGTTTAGGTAGAGAATGATTTTAAAGGGAGATGCTCCTAAGAGAGAAGCTCTCACGATACTATGAGAGATAAGGTGAGACCCTCACATCCATATCCAATGCCAACAACTTAAATGTGAGGGCCTCCACTTCTATCTCTCGTAAGAGCATATCCCGATTTTATAAAACATGGTTTAAGTAGAGATTTTCGAAAATTGAGGTAATATATCGGGTCTCGGGTCCACGGGTCCAAATAAAGGTGGATCCAGACCCGGACCTATTTACTTATCGGGGCTAAATAAGGACCCAGATCCGGTTGTTAAAGGATAGGAGCCTCCGGATAATCGAAGAATGGGACCCATTTACATCCATTGGTGCAGGGTAGGATATCGATATGCATGACCCTGTGAGACAGTATACCCTCTTGAATGGGTTATTACTTTTTATGGGCAAAACTCACTTGAGGTTACAACCACATGCATTTGAAACAAATCCCTCTTCAACTGATCACCAGAACACTAACAACTGTAGAAACCATTGCCAACCACCTCCAAGAATGCAGCTCATTGAAATCTCTTAAGCAAATCCATGCTCAGTTAATCACCCATGGACTCCATTCTGAAAACTACTTAGCGGTGAAGCTTGTCTCCTGCAGTAAATCATTAGGAAACATTGCTCATGCACGCATGATTTTTAATGGCTTAGTTGATTCTGCCAACATTTTCCTGTGGACAGCTATGATCACTGCTTATTCACAGCATCAGTCTGTACTTACTTGGGAAGCCATTTTGATCTATAAAAACATGCTCCAACATGAAATCCAACCAAACAGTTTCACCCTCTCATCTGTTCTCAAAGCCTGCTCATTTCTGTTAGCTGCCCGCCAAGGCACCCAAATCCATGTTCATGCTGTGAAACTGGGTTTGAACTCTGATGTTTACGTGCAAACCACACTGATGGACATGTATGCGAAATTGGGTTGCATTGAAGCAGCAGCTCATCTGTTTGAGACAATGCCCGTGAGGAATGTTGTGGTGTGTAATGCGATGATCGTTTGCTACACTAAGGCTGGGTTTATCGATGCTGCACGGGAGATCTTTGATGAGATGCCTGAAAAGGATTCGATATCGTGGACTGCGATGATATCTGGTTATACTAATCGCGGGATTATGAAAACTGCGCTAGAACTTTTTACTCAGATACCCAAGAGAGATGTTGCTGCTTGGAATGCCTTGATTACAGGGTATTCTCACTGTGGGGACTGGCATGGAGCTCTGCAACTCTTTAATGAGATGCAATTGGAAAATGTAAAACCCAATCAGGTGACTATGGCTGTTGTGATTTCGGTATGTGGTCAGTTGGGTGATCTGGAGATGGCGAGAAATTTCCATCGTTACTTGAAGGAAAATGAAATGGAAATAAATGTTCACATGTTTAATTCCTTGATCGATACATATGCGAAATGTGGGTGCGTGGATGAAGCTTACAGACTGTTCTGTCAGATGCCTATCAGGGACACTGTGTCATATAATGCGATGATCGGTGGTTTTGCTAACCATGGCCATGTTGAAGATGCCCTGGAACTTTTCACTGAGTTGCTTGAAAGTGGGGAGCAACCAGATAGAATCACATTTCTGGGTGTCTTGACCGCATGCAGTCACGCTGGGATGCTAGATGTGGGACGTCGATACTTCAATTCTATGACCGAAGACTATGCAATTGAACCAACGGTTGACCACTATGCATGCATGGTTGATCTCCTTGGTCGCGCAGGGTTCATTCAGGAGGCTTATGAATTGGTAACAACAATGGTAGTTGAACCTCATGCTGGTGTATGGGGAGCTCTACTCAGTGCATGTAGGATATATTGCAATGTTGAAGTTGGTGAAATTGTGGCGGAGAAGCTTTTTAAAATTGAGCCTGAGAATCTTGGTAACTACGTTTTGTTGTCTAACATTTATGCTAGAGCCCAGATGTGGGAGGATGTGGTGAAGGTCAGGCGTTGGATGAGGGCAAGTGGAATGCCCAAAATAGCAGGGTGCAGTTGGATTGAGGTGAATAACAGGGTTCATGAGTTCTTAATAGGAGATATAAATCATCCTCAGTGCCTTGACATTTATGTTATACTGAGGCATCTATCTTTGCAATTGGTGGCAGATGGTTGCATGTTGGATAATGATTTAAGTTGCCTGAGTAGCAGTTTGGAAGCCTGACAGGATTGAATTTAATTCCATTGCTCTGGTTGATCAAATAGATGACCCATGATTGCAATTGTGACAATTAATGGTATTCAGAGTTTCAGAAGCTGTATGTTGCAACAATTAAACATGATTACGTCTTTTGACCCAAAAACTGGAAAAGAAAAATGAAGGTTATAAGTTCGCATTGATTTTCTAGGATTCGATTTATTTATTTTTCCTTAAATGATACTCTCATATTAAGGGCCCGTTTGGATGTCTACAGAATAAAATATTTACAGGTTTAAATATTGCAAGAATAAAATAGTATAGAATACAATAATGCAATATTATAATAGTATAATATTTAACTGTTTGGCATTTTTTTAAGAATATTACAGATTTCAAATTGAGCAGCTTGGAAGGTGTTATGATTAAAGTAAATTACATTATAAAAAAAAATTATTAAATATTTTAATTTATATGTAATTTACCACGTCTAGATAAAAAAGTAATGTAGTCAAGTAAAGTTTAACTTTCATATTTTTACTAGAAGTTACTTTCTTTTTATCACAGAAAACCATGGTAAAGTATAGTAAAGTAAAGTCAATAAAAAAATAACTACTTTATAACTCTCTCTCTCTCTCTCTCTCTCTCTCTCTCTCTCTCTCTCTCTCTCAGTTTGCTTTACCACATACTTCATCTGACCTTACTTTACCTCACCATTTTACCATGATATGACATCAATTGATCTTTATTTTACTTTACCACACCCGTAAACAAGTCATTTTTTCTTTACCATATAAAACTACGATAAAATGTGATAAAGTGAAGTAAAGAAAAGAAACTACTTTACCATTTCTTCCTACTTTACTTCACCATGCACTTTATCTCACATTTACTTTACCAGACTTTTACCGTCCTGTGAGATTTACTTTTACTTTACTTTACCATATGTGTAAACATAAACATTATGATGGATTTGGTGAACTAAAGTCTTTACTTTACTCTACCACTTTGTAATAGTCATTTTAAAAGATTCTTATCTTGTAGAAAGTTTTTTATAGGGGGGAGCTGTATAAGAGAATATTGAGCTTTTTGAAAGAAAAGAATCTTTTCTTCAAATTTTTCTTGAGTTACCAAACGCACAAGATTTTCTTCTTTAAAAAATGAAAGATTATATTATATAAAATATTATTTTCTTGTGTTTTCTTGTGCATCCAAACAGGCCCTAAGAATGATGACTACCGGTTATTTATTTATTTATTTTTTGAATAAAAATCCTCAGTGTCAGAGGATTGTAAAAACTAATATGTAGAGCTCAATGATAAAATGCTTCTGAATGGTGTAATAGATCATTTGGTATCCTTCTAAACATAGAGTCGACCTTCATTTGTTGTCACGTCTTAAAACCATGTTATTGTTGTACCATAACAATGATTTTGTCAATATTGAAGTTCAATATCTTGAGATAGAACCTCTCGATGGTTATGGTCAAACTTGGTTAAGTTCATTGTTTATCTTCATAATTATAATCATCAAATCCTTCTCCCAACTATGTTGGGGTCGACTACATGATCTCCATTCCCTCAGAACTCATGTTTGGATTGAGGACATTATTAAGAGATTTTTTTTAGACTTTTAGAAAGTCATATGTGCTTGTACTTGTTAAATGTATGGACTACTCAATCTAGCTTGCTTGGAATGTAAAAGCCGAGTTGTCTCCTTGACTTTAATTTGATTAAGTTGACTCAGCTTTGTACTTGATTGAGTTCTAAACCATCTGTATCTTAAGTGATACATATAGTTCCATATAGTTAGCCTTCAGCATAATTATGTGAACCAATAGTTTGATTTAGCTGGATTTTGTCACACTAATTATCTGGCTTTGTTTGGAGGTTTTACTTGAACACAGAGCATATTGGTTGTTTTTTGGCTTCGTGATCAGAGGCTGCTCATGCAATGGTGGCAGCAATCATACTTAGACAGTGAGTAATCTCTCCTGTTCACTCAATTCTTCTGTGTCTTGAAGCTCATTTGGACATGAATGGATCTGCATTGTAGTGAAAGTGGTATCTGTGCCTAACTTTTTCTTGCAGAGTGCATAATTATGCAGAATTAAGTAGAACCGGAATCTTGATATTGGTTCCAATAGCCCAGGGAATGCGGAGACTTCCCTTGCTCTGCGACTATTGTAGGTTGCTCCTGTCATTGGTCTTTGTAGCAGTATTAAGAGCTGTCTGCCTTGAAGTTTCATGGGAAATGCCCCACAAATGCATTGTTGGGCTGACTTGTTTCGTGAATTTGAAGGATGACTCAGAGAAGACTGTCCTGGATCATGAGGTAGTTACTCTACTCAAGGGTCAGAGAGTGGCAAATAAGATTTAATTGGATAGTTGAGGAAGGCTTCTCCACAAGACGATGGCTGCTTGATGTGAAGCCAGTTGATATTCTGAAATTGTCACAGAGGCCAGGAGATGTTCTATTTGATCAGGTTGGTTAGGATGAAACCTTTCCATGAGATGCAGGCTGTAAGTACTACCATGCTCACTGTTCTCTTTGGTGCCTATTCATGGATATTTATGTGAGGTGATGACTAGAAATCTGTTAATCACGAGTGTTTGGTTGATTTATATGCTCTTAAAGCAGTGATAACTTGCATTTGTGGTGCAAACATGTCAATGGATCTCTCCACACCTTTCTAAATATACATGGAAGAGCTGCCATATTTTTCCCGAGAGCTGGACTACACAGTACACATGGTGATATTCTCTCCAGGAAGACACAAAAGTCAGTGGCGGACCCAGGATTTTCGTTTGAGGGTGATAGACGATGATCATTCATCTTCAATGGAATCTTCCACTTGTGCCCATTGAGGTATTTCCACCTGATATAGTCTTATCTTTGCCATGTCAAGATTATAGTGGAAACGTTTGCCAAGTGCTGGCCTGAGCTAAGGCTTCTGCGTGGGGCACTCTGCTTGGTGGAACCTGGAACCTCTGTCGTGCGAAGGTGGTTGAACCAATGGCTCTTCAGATGGGAGACCAAGATTGCAATAAGCTATGTGAGTTTTTATGGATGTAATATTTTTTCTGTTGGTAGTTGCTATTGGGAGGACTCAAAATAGCTAATCAGCAATTTGTAGAAAGTAGATTTATTAACTACTTGATAGCGTTTACAATATAGCAAAAATCAGTTTGATTGAGATCACTGATACCATTTATAATGCAGGGTCAGGCGTTTTGACATGCCTTGCATTTCTTTTTCTGAATCCTGTGCCATACTTGCTCAGTCATTCAGATTTTTCGCCTTGAATAAGTGAATTTTGTCCTTTAAGTGACTACATTTACAAAGAGATGCGTGCATTTCCATCAATCTCAGTGTTCACTCTGCTGGGTCACTTTATAATTGAAAACATATGCATTCAAGCAAACACACTAACAGTGTTGACCCTGTTGAGTCTCCTGTGCACGATCTAAAGGTTCACGGTTGCTTGACATCCATTAGAGTGTTTTTTGTTAATCATGCTTCTGTTTAGTAGATTTACACAAGGGATCAAACATAGCAGCATTGCCTTAAAAACTTGAGAAAGTAAAGTCAAATGTGGAGAGATTTTTCTTATTATCATGGTCCAGGTTGGGCCCTGATGGACCCGAATTGGAAAAAATAAATGTATATACTTGGACCAGGGGTTGATTTCAATGGACCCAGTTGGGCCCAAACCTTAATCAAGACATAATCTCATAATTTTTGTTGCATGCTCTTCTCAGTCTGTTTGAAATCTCACATGCATAAATGCAGCATGTGCCAAGGTAATAATAATTCATTACTAGTATTCTAGAATCTGCTTGGATGTTAAAATGTAATCACTTCATAAATACAAAAGTTTCTATAATGCAATCAAACCATCACATATAAATAAGCCCCCATAATTAATGTCCATTGGATGGCACCATTTAAATCATCGGATCCAAACGAGCCCTAATCATTCCGAATTTTGGGCTATGATCCTCCATAACTTGACCCAGCTCAAGATTCAGATATTCCTAAATCATTTGCATAATTATTGCCATAAGTGGATCAAACAAGGTCGTCCTCAGTCCTCACGTTCTTCCCTATTTTGACCAGGTCTGAGCTGAGTTTTCCAGGGCTCATGGGCTGGATTTGGTGAGAATATGTGGCCTTACACTTGAATAGGCTGGGCTGAACCCTGCTCTCCCAAAGGCCTTACTGGATGGCCTGGTCTGGATCTTATATGGGATAAGCCACTTCTGATTATCAGGCCCAGGGAAGAAGCCCAGACTAAATATTTTGCCTGATCAATAATTGGGCCGGCCCAGACAAATTTGGTAACTTTGACTGGGCCCATCATAAAACCTATTTGTGGGTGGTGTATACCAACATTCTGCCCTCCCAGTCCCATTCTCTATTTGAGAGGTCCTTCCACTGCGGTCCGCCGTAACCCATCAGGCCCATTGTTGACCCGGTTCATGCCCGACTTGCCACAGGTCAGGTTTAACTCATTTAAGACACGCTGGCATGTTGGGTTTAAGATAAGTGATACTTAACACACCCAGTGAACCTACCACAGAACCTGCCCCAGTAAGGGTAGATCAGGAGGGTTTCCTGTTTGACCTTGGCCCATTGCAGTCCCTGGATGGAATGGTTAGGATTGTTTAGTTGTTTGAAGGTGAGTTCTAGTGAAATTGTAAAAATCTATTAGAAT
This sequence comes from Camphora micrantha, assembly GCA_003546025.1. Lineage (NCBI taxonomy): Eukaryota > Viridiplantae > Streptophyta > Magnoliopsida > Laurales > Lauraceae > Camphora > Camphora micrantha. The sequence continues at coordinate 34,680,919 of QPKB01000011.1, forward strand.
AGTTGGTTGATCATTTTGTGATAGATTGCTTTTACCACTGATTTTGTACACCAATGATTTTGGATGGGAAGGATTACTTGATCTTTGTGACCTTTGCAAATTGGCCTCTGAGGAGTAGCCTGCAGGCTATTTACCTGGTAATCAAATTGGCACTTGAAAACCAATGATTGCTAAAGATCAATTGAATGGCACCTCTGCTCATGTGGGGGACACCTTGTATGTAGAGTGACAAAGGTGGGGCCTAATTTCTCAAATTCCTATTATTACATCAATATTATTATTATGTTGACAAATAAGTTGTTTAAAAGTGACATTTTACATATGAGCATTGCGAATTCTCACCGTTTAAATAGAGAATTTATAATTCTTTCAACAAATTGAAGTGCATTTGCAATTTGGAATTCGCTCAAGAAAAATTCTCATTAGAAATACCCCTAAATAAGTAGTCCCTAAAAAGTAATTGAATAGAGATCAACTCCATCTAATTCAATCTTCAAGATTGTAAGGCTAAGAAGGACACTTTGATCATAGAGCTAGACAATGAACGGCTAAGATCTTCTATAGCACACTCCTCAAGCTTTTCTTCATCTCCATCTAACCACTTGGACATGTGGCCTATATTAGAGGGATGTTTCTCACCCTTCCTTTTTCTATTTGAGTCAAGTTGAGACACTTCTTTAATAGGATCTAGCCCCTTGGAAAGTTGATATTTTGTTCTTTCCACTTGCCCTTTGTGATAAGCAAGTGTGACACATCGCTATTGAGAATGCGACCCTACCCATCTAACCTAGCAAATGGGCCCACTTCAATTGCTAACAAAAACAGGATCAACTCTAATTTTCATATGGTCCAAGTGCCTAGTGATTCATGTGTAATGAGTTTGATTGAATGGGTTGAATTTAAAATGAAGGCTTTCCAAAGCAAGATTATTTCTCAATTTATGTTGTATCTAGAATAATAATAAATCAAAGCGTGCTCCTTTAATCGATTTAATTTAATTTAGTAGGTGAACGAAAATTGTTGTTTACTTATAATATAATAATAATCGATCGCATTAATAAATATTTTTCATTTACACAACTTATCAATGGGATTGTCTTCGACCAAGTACTTCTTAAAAAAATTGTTACAATCTTACTACCACATGCTAATCCTTATTAGATCTTAAAGAAAATGCATCAACAGTGGAGGCCTGGCCCACCCCCACTGGTGCTGCTGTTATTGAAATCTGAAGGTTGGAAGTAGTAGATTGTGTCTGTCAGCTTATCTGTCTACTAAGAAACATTTTAAATGCAGGCATGTTAGTCTTGAAGAGTGACAGGAATGGATTGCTTGATTGTGTGCTGTTTTTATGTGGTGGCTTGGTAGGTTGGAGTTAGGTGGACCATTTACCCAATTCATCAACAAAAATAAAAATACAGTACTCAGATTGTGTTATTCCACATTCCACATTGGCCGAGTGATAAGGACCACAGTTCCTCCCTCTTTTGGAGCTAGAGGTCTTGGTATCGTCTTCCGGTTCCCCCCTCTTCAGGAACCGAAAGTTGAGTACACTTGTGCTACCATCTAGGGCCACAGGGGTTTTACCTGACTTCTCTTTGGGCCTGGAGGGAATATAATCCAGCCTAAAGGGTTGGAAATCCTCCGTTAGCAAAAAAAAGAAATAGACCACATTGAGATAAGAAAAGATCAGATCCCAACATTAGTGATGGAGATATGAATGGATAGATTCAAGGGAGATATTCTTTGGTTATTTGTTCATGTCAGGTAGGTAGGGTAGATGGTGCAACAGAAAGGCAAAGATTGAGGCTTGTTTAAGTCTCTTGAAGGAGTGAGTTATTCTATTTCTGTGATTTGATATTATGATTTTTGTACAAAAGATTGGTTTGAAATTGGGGGCATCAATCTAACCATGAAGAGACCATGAGAAGGAGGGAGTGGTTGTGGACCCCACTGCAAGAGCATTTCTTAAGGTGATTAAAGAAACTCTGTTTTTGTGTGTGTTGGATGTACTTTTGGGGCGTGCATCTTAATGCATGGGGACTCTTGTGAACTGTGGGGCACATATAGTAATCACCTCCTTTTAAGGTATTCATAGGCTGGGCTGGGCTGGATGGGTCTGAGGAATTTCCAGGACCGGCCCAGCTTTAAACGCTTAGGCCCGTATTCTGTCTAAGCCTGACACAGGCCTCAAGTGCTTCCCCTGAGCTCAACCTGCCTCATACATGTAAGGCCCGAGCCTGCCATTTAGTCAATCGAGCGGAGTCAGGATGGGCTTCCTATCACTTGTTTGGGCTTTCTATAACTTTCTTTGAGCAAATCAGTCACTAAACTACATGCATTCCTTATTTGGGTCAAGTTTTGGGCTTTCTATCACTTAATCCAAGCTCCAACCAACTACTAATCAGGCCATAATTTAAATTCAGGCCCAGCCCAAGTACTAAACCCAAAGGCCTGAACCCAGTCCAAAGCGGGTGGCCCCGGTTGGGCCGTGCTGGCCTGGGTCTTGAGCACCACTCTCCCTTCTTACCTTTTGGGAAGGCTTCTCCTATCTTTTGGCCCACCACTGAATGGATGAAGTGTAAAAAGGGTGATTAATAAAAAAAAAGTGTGATTAGTCTTTTTTACCAAAAAAAACTCTACTAACTCTTAGTAGATAATGGAGTCCATGGTCGCCATCATCTTACCCTAATATGGAGATCTATCAAATATTTCCAATTCTCTCCTTTATCTAGATAGATGATAGAATTATCAGAATTTAATGTAGTTTAATCACATGCCTTACATGTGATAAACCCACCTGTAGTGAATTTGATTGAACCTGGCCAAATACACTTGAACAGAGTTTGTGACTTGTAAGCGCGCTTTTTTTTTCTTTTTTTTTTTTTTGCTATCAGGGGGTTCCCAACCTTTTGAGCTTGACTAATCCTTCCGGGCCCCTGTAGCCCTCTTGTGGTAGTGCGGTTTCAAACCTACAATGTCCGGATACAAATCATGGACTTAGGCTAACTGAACTACCCCTTGGGAAGAGAGACGTCTAGTGCTAATCGATTATAACATGGGCTATGATCACCGCCAATCTGATCAGTTGTGATGAATGAGCGGCATCCAAACATCATCTATATTCATTTGATGGTTGACACTACTCAAGTATTTGAAGAATGGGAAAGATGGAGCTGATTCTTTCACAGAGGCCCATCTAAGGTAGGACTCACCAGACGACCGGTCCAGATCACTTTGACCCATCACCCATGTGGACCCCACTGAATACAAAGCCTTTCCACTTGCTAATTGGTTTAAATGATCACCTGCACAGGACCTGAAATAAATAAAACCATGTAATGGAAGACATGGATATCAAGATAATGATAGTCCACCAAGGAAACCTTCTTGATCCTTCTAGTTCTAGCCTATAGGGTCTGGTAGACTCCACATTTAATCAAATCATAGATCAATTAAACCAATTTCTAGCTGGCACTAATAGTCAACCTGTTTTGGAGAAACTATGGCCCCCCTGGGTAGTTGACCATTATTTTCCTTCTTCTTTTTTATGGTAGAAGACTACTTCCCTTCCTATGGTAGGATCTGACTTCAAAGGTAATCAAATAATTAATAAAATATAGCCATGACAAGTCAGGACATGTGATGCTTATGCAGTCCACATATTTAATTGAGGTTGGGCCCTAATCCATTTATGAGGGAGTGAGAGGGAGAGAGAGGGAGAGAGGGAGAGGGAGAGGGAAAACTTAAGCCCTTGTACATTACTGGTGTCCTACATTATCATAAATACTGTGGTAATAACAAGGTTTATTAATGAAACATCAATGCCCTGAATTCATGAATAATGCAATATTAAGAACAAGGTAATATCATTGTACTTTCACAAAGTTTTCAAAAAATCTATCAGTTTAAATATTTTTTTTACCTAGAACAGCCTGAAATCTTTTTGGCCATGCACAGTTATGAATTCATTTCCATTGTCTGAAGTCGTGTTTGTACAATAAAGAGTATTAAGTTCTTTGACTTTATGTTTTCATGAAAGAGAGCATCTTGTATTTTTTAAGCTCTCGTAGGAAATCAAAATTCTCTCCACAAAGGAAAACTAGCTTACTTTCTTGGTTTTTTTTTTTTTTCAAAAGAAAATGAGAAATGAGAAAATAGAAATACACACAAAAAATCAAAACAGTTTTTCTTTCTATCACATAATCTCAATGTCCTGGTGCCACATCCTTTTCTAGTTTTAATCTCATAATCCATGACTTATTAGCAAGTTTACCCCTTGGGTATCATTAGATGGAGCACTTGAAAGAGCATTTCGGATGAAGCATCTGTTCTTCTAAAGAAAAAAAAAACCATCTATGATGAACAACTGAAAACCCATTCACTTGATTTGATATCACGTTGGTTTGATCAAACAACTAGCATTCTAATGGATCTGTTGTAGGTAAATAGACTCCTTTAACCGGATTGTGAAAGTTATATACTAAATATTTAGGGGTGATAACACCAAGAGGCTGTAGGTTCGAAATTGCACTACCACAATAGGGTTACTGGGGCCCGGAGGGATTAGTGAAGTCCAAAGGGTTGGGAATTTTCTGATAGCCGAAAAAAAAAAGAGACCTACCTACTAACCTAACTCTAACCTATTCTATACGCACTGCCTGGCAAACCTTGGACCACACCTACGACTCAACCTATTTTGATCGGACAAGAATCTACGGCCCTCTTAAAATTTCAGAAAACCCCCTCAAGTTTAAGGAGATTTTATAATATTTTACATACTCTCCTCAAAATCTTAAAAAAAAAATATATATATATATATATATTTTGAAAATTACATGCATTTTTATATGTGGCCAGAATTTTTTGTATACGTAGTGGCCCTCTGAATTCCTGGTTCTGCCCTTATTCAAGGGTTCTCTACTTTTGTGATGGAGAGAGTGAGAGGCCATGCATGCCTGACTATAAATATGGGGTTCAAAACTGCCATTCTGCTTAACTACCACAATAAATGTGAAATTCGGTTCACCAAACGCGTCGTTTCTGATGACCAACACAATAAATGAGAATTTTGTTTTGCCAATCCCATTCTGCCCCCCTTGAATGCCAAAAGAGACTTGTCCTGATTCCTGTGATGAAATAATCAAGTCCTCGTTAAATCCTGTGTAGGTCTCAAGCAAAATAGTACAGGTTCTAAATTTTGTGTCAGCTTATATCTTGTCACCCCACCACTCAATCTTCTTTCTCTCTCTCTCTCTCTCTCTCTCTCTCTCTCTCTCTCTCTCTCTATATATATATATATATATTTTAACATTTTGGATTGTAGTTCAATCTCTTTGGCTCGCAATATAAACCAATCTATATTATTTTGTTTCAGGACTTAATTCATGATTGGATCAAAATCTTGATCATCTTAGGTTGTGGCCCAAATATCCATGACTTTTTTTTTTTTATTGCTAACGGAGAGTTTCCATCCCTTTGGGTTGGACTATTGTCTTCTGGCCCAGAAAAAAGTTAAGTAAAACCCCTGTGGCCCTTAAGAAGTAGCACAAGTAGTGGACTTAACATTTGGTTCTTGAAGAGATAAGAACCGAAGGTCGTTACAAAAACCTCTAGCTCTAGAAGAAAGAGGAATCGTGGTCCTGACCACTTGGCCAACCCTCTGAGATTTTGTTTTCATATATCAAGTCCGTAAGAATTTGTATTAAGGTCCATCATATAAATGGTTTGAAATCATAAATCTAAAACCTCATGACTATGCTTCTAAATTGAAGATTTTTATATATATATATTTTGCAAGCAATTTATAAATATGAAATATCTCATCTTTTGCCTTAGCGAATGGGGTTCGTTTAAATGAAGAAAATCACGATCCACAACGCATGAATGGTGAATTGTGATCCAGTGATTAAAGTAATCCTGGACTACAAATCTAATTCTTAGGCCTAAAATACAATTCAAACCCATTTGCATTCATTTGTTACACTTATTTTAAATACTCAGGCAAGGTGGACTTTGTAGCTGGACCATATTGGGAGCACGCAAATTAGACCGATTGACAAGACATTGAGCTAAAATTTTAGCCCAAAGTAGGCTAAGCATGTGTTGATAGCTTGCCCAAGATACCTTAAACATCTTTATCTCATTAAAACTCTCTCATTTCATTCTTAAATTTGATTGGTATGCAGCGACATGATCACACAGATTAGGTCAAAACTTTGCAAGCCAAATTTCCTCTTTACTTGTAGAATAAAAATAAACAAACCTTTTTGAATCCTCTTGCAGGCGTTTTGTTTACTTTAATGAATCACTCCCTTTCTTTAAAAAGAAAAAGGAAAAATTCTATTGAAGGAAAAGGAACCGAGCCCTTCTTGCTGAAGTATAAAGTCAAAATTGAGAGAGAGAGAGAGACTCATGTGAGATTTTAGTCATAGGTTTAAATAGCGTTTACATCTTGTGCAATTCATAAAGGCTGTCATCTTTCTTACCGTACGCAACCACACGAGAGTCATGAATCATGATGTCTTTTAGACATCACACTACAGTACATCATCATGTCTTTTTTTATATAGCATTATTTGGAAAGAGCAAAGCCTTTTCCTTTTTCTTTATCAATTTCCAGCAAATTCAATTTTAGGGTTGTTTGGATGTTGGGAAATCAAATTGAGAAAAGTGTCAACATCATCATTATAAACTTAGAAAACTAACCTATTGAGGTATTTAGTTACCATGTTTTAGAAAATGTACTTGATTTTGCTCTAGTAAATATTTAGCCTGTTTTGGATATCGCTATGTCCAATGTCTATTTGTAGAGGATAGGAAAATAAGAGTGTTTGGGACACAATTCTAACGTACACATAAAACTTCTTAAAATGAAAAGCCCCATTTTTTTTGTTTGTAAAAATAAGAGATTCAGTTCGTTTTTTTTTTTATATTATTTTAATAGCTCTATTTTGGATGGCTCTCTTCGAATAAGAATAGAGATAGGCACTCAACGTTACAACCAGGGTTTGGTCTATAATTATTTCTATAGATAGGGAGATGTCTCACCATTAAGCTATCAGTGGATTGGCCAGTAAAATGTATTTTATATTAAAAAAAAAAAGATGAATATATTTGGATGCCTTATTTCTATAAATTATATTTTTTGCTGCTTCATTTCTATTTCTTTTTTTCTTTCAAAATAAAGTACATCTCACAAGAAATTCAGGTAGCCAAACACTACTCTTATCTGGCTCTTATTTTATCAGGACTACTATATATGAAAGGGACAGAAAGTGAAATTGGTGAAATTGTCCTATTTTTCAGCAATGCAACAAATGTATTCCCTATCTTTCAAACTCAACCATTTTCTTCCCTAGAAAAGGGGAAAATCAGTTATTTATTTGCATGTACATCTTTCATTGTTGATAACTATAGATTAAATGGGCCCAATGCATGAAAACTCCACTTGGACTAATTATATGTCCCAACTTAAAAATGTGCAGCCCTACGTTAGAATCAAGTCCTGAGAAGGATGAAATGATGGCCTCATGACAATGAAAGATGCTCTAGACTTTAGGGCTATCCTAAATAAAGACCATACATTGCTTTGCCTTTTAAGATAAGCGTTGCAATATCATCTATATTTTGAAAATATTGCATTTGTCCATTGGAACGACATGACATTTCCACAACAGCAATTAAACTGAAACTTTTACAAACTATCAGGATAAATGGCAAAATGTTTTGAGATAAATTAATACCTTCAAGAATTAAACTTTAGTAGTTATTATTTATATTTTTCCAAATTCAATTTTTTGTTTTTTTTTTTTTTTTTTTTTTTTTTTTTTTTTTTTTTTTTACAATTGAAAATTTTCCAATATGAAGATACCACCCTACAATCTGAAAACATTTTGAAATTATCTTTGATGCAATAAAAATTTGAGAGCGAGATTTGCGACACTTTTGCTTTGTTAATTTTACTTCTACTTGGCACCAATTTTCAATCTAAAAGACTCTTAGTTTGTATTTAGTAGACTAGTTCTAAGAATAATGAAAATGAAATAGCTTAGTTGGTGGTTGCATTAGGAAGTTTAAGAGAATGGTATTATATTCATCATTCCTACTTATTTTATATATGCACGCAAACACACATCATTTCCTCCATTTCCATTTGAGAAAAAGAATCTTGAAGAAAAAGTGGCTGGGGTTTTAGAAGTTTTCCTTTCACTATCAAAGGAGAATTTTAATTAGGATTGGGGGACAAGAATCTTTATTTCTTCAGTAATCTAAGATTTCTTCTCCAACCAAATAAACTTAGTGGGGTAATTTGTCAGTTGAACATTTTCTCTTCTGAAATTGTTCAGCCAACAAAAGCTCTAGGTAGGAAGATGGCATTAATCCAGGGATGAACTGCAAATAAATTTTATTTTCACATTCACAGTAAAAGCCCATCACATTAAATAATATAGATTTACAGGTATTGAACCACAGTTACTGTAGTAAAAATCTTACCCCATGTATTGGAACCACAATTAATGAGCTAAACATCTAATATGAAAAATCTAAGATTCTTAGCCTCTTAAGTCACAACTGGTGTAGCAAATATTATCCATTTTTGGAAGTTCCATGATATTCTTGAAAGACAAAGATAAATCGAAATAATCTTGCAAAAATGAGAAGTGTGCTTAAAATAAAATTTAGATTACATTTTATCAGACTTATGAGATTTGTGTGGGAATCCCACCTAAAATCTCTATAGTTCTAATTAGCTACATATATTTACCAACCATATCATGGAGCAAAACCAAAATTCCAAGATTCTTGAATGTTGTTCTTAAAACAAAGAATTATTGTGAAGGTTGATTTCTGTCCACATCATATAATGTTGTTACTTAGATATATATGACTAAAAGGGCACCTTCTCCTTTACATTTCCCTTTTAAATGATACTTGATTAATCTTTTTCAAGCAGTTTTTATAAATTCAGGATATTGTTTGTACAACTTGCCTTAAATTCAACATTTGTCTCATAACAAGTGGAATTTATATATTTTCTGCAAAACTGTTCTGTATAAAAATGGTTCGATATCGCACAGTCTTGTAGAAAATCGTACGGGGTGATACGTGTGATATCGTATTGCTCTAAGATATAGCATGATCCGATGTGTACGATATTGCATGACCTTGGAATATCACGAACAGTCATATGAAAAATATTTGAACTTCAACGGTTTATGGGCAGATGTGAGGTCTAAGAATTAAGTTACATGGAAAATACTTAAACTTCGACAGCTAATGGGGAAATTTCAAGTGTAAGAACTATTGTACGGACAATATTTCTATTAATTTTAGCTTTTATTTAACTATGTATTCACTGGGGAGACAATTGCAAGATTCATGTGGACAATGACAGGACAGTTAAAACTAACTTCATAATAATTCATATGAGGAACTTTTATGTTGCTTTTTACAAAATCAAAGGTCTAAGGGGCCCATCTGCTTAATAATTACAAAAGGTTCCGACATCTATCGATCCAAGGAAAGTAAGAAAAGGAGCAAAAGAAAATCTTTTCTTGTCCAATGGATGTCGCCAAAAGTGTGATCTAAGTAATCATTTTTGCAATCGACAAAGTTTATTTTCATTTTTATTTTATCTTATTGCCTTTAATTAGCCAATTGAAAATATTAATGGATCTTATATTTTTTAGATAATTAAATCTCAAAAGTCTCTTATATTTAGTAAGCCAGTGATCCCATAACAATTTTTTTTAACATGTCTAAATTTGAAAAGCATAAGAAAATCTTCCCAAAACAAAAAAAAAAAAAAAACAAAGAATAAGAAAAACTATTGTTATAAAAGTTTCAGAGGAGCTAGAACGATTTGCTTATAATTGATGGTATAGCCAATTCCTTTTCTTTTTTCTTTTTAAAAAGTAAGTATTCACACACATCCTATATATACTCACCCGAGTGTCTACTGTTAGCATTATAGAGATTGATATCTAAAGTGGCGGACCTAAGCGTCCGCACATGAGTGCGGTTGCACCCGTGGGATTTGAAAAGCTCTTTAGATAATACCTTAAAAGTTTATATATCATTGTTTAAATTTTCCATTTGACCATTGCCGGTACCACCCAAATAAAAATTCTGGATCCGCTACTGACTATGGGCTAATGTGCAACAGTGAAGCCTACTTTAGTGAAAAATATAGTTGGAGAGATTAGCCCGAAAGTAGGCTTAGCTATTATTGTGCTGAATTTTGTTGGTGTTTTTACTTTTTAGCTCCATATGCTTGCCTTGATTTGACTTTTAAACATCAAGGCTAGCATTTGGGCCCACTTATTTGCAAGAATAGAGCCCAAGTATATCCTAGGGTCACAATACTATATTAATTTGAGCTAGATTATTAATCCCTCCTAGCCTTCATTTAAAAGTTCAACTCATACCCCATCTTCATAATCTGCATAATCCATATAGATGACTTTTCTAATTTTAATTTAACCTACTCAATCACCCAATAAAGGAAGATTCACGGTAGTCCCCACCCTGAAAAGATACAAGTGTTGTGTATAAAGAGGGCTCTTTAGATTAGCCACCAACCGAGAAAAAAATCAGTTGACAAGGTCTTAGCCATCCTCTTTAATAATAAATACATGGAATGGATTAGTATACTATACTAAGAAGTTTTTATTTCAACCGGCCATTCATTGTTAGCATATCAAAAATGCCTGTCAACGCCAACATAACTTTTGCACATGTACAATCCACAAACTCTCATTGTCCATCATAAAGCCGGTGGGCCGGGGCCCACTGATATCACACTTCTCACGTATTTTAACAAGCCAGAATTTCATATAAAGGGTTGTACTTGTAATGGATCTAGATCAGCCACTTCAATCATACAAAGAAAAACCAATTGGCCCATATTTTACTTTAAGAAGAGTGGTGTTTCACTCCATTTAATTAATCATTAAAATAACATGAGGAATCTCATGTCTCTAATCGGCTACGTCAGGACACGGGTACACGAATAGAGTGCATAAGTTCGAATCCTTGGTGCACTGTATCAATTATTCGTATGATGAATACGGTGGTGGAGCCCAATATGATGAATCTTAAATTTGGACTAGTGCCATTGCTACACCGGCGTCTACATTAACCCTCTGTTTGGGAAGGATGTAAAATGAGGGGAAGGAAAAAAAAAGAGGGGAAAATTGAGGGAAAGTGAAAATTGATGGTGTTTGGGAAGGGAGGAGGGAAAGTGAGGATAAAATTCGTGTGGGACCCAGCTTAAAATTTTCCTCTAAAAAATGGGGGAAAGTAGGAGGGAAAGAGGAGAATTTTTATCATTTTACTAAAATGCCCTCTTCACTTTTTTACTTTTTCACAAAGTAAAATTAATTTCCCTTCCCCTCTCCTTCATTTTCCTTCATCCTCAAATTTCCCCTCCCCTCCCCCGTTCCCAAGATAGTGTAAAAGAAAGAAAAAAATCATCGTCTTTGCTAATGGAGGCACAATGTCAATTTTTTCTTTCTTTCAAAGAAAGCAAGTTTGGAAAATTACTTGTCACCAAACGGCCCACCATCTCCATCTAAAAAACAAACATAAATGGAGGAGTCAAAAACAAATATACTGAACTTCTTTTCATATGTCGTATATGGGAACGTTTTGATGGTTGAAAAGTTAAATAGGAAAGCCGTTTCCTTTGACCATCGTTATCTAATCTAATCTAAACCCTCTTTTCAGTCCCTTTATAATATGGTAGTCCATGGTCTATTGAAGGTGAATTTACTTTTCAAAACTGTCCTTATCTTTCACTAAACTCAACTTAATAGTGAGGAACAAATCATATTGGGGGTGATTAATGGGTCTCCTGGTACTTGAATGCTGGTGGGACCTCAATTGACAAGAATGGGTCTCCTGGTTACACTGTAGAATTTGCCTTGAATTTGGAGCTATGAATAGTAACCATTGATGATCATGATATGAATTCCCAAAATGTGGGGTCCATGAATTGGTTATTAGAACATTGATGACTATTGATCTTGTGAGTCTTTTTTGATACATATATAAAAAATCTCAGCCGTAAGTATTTTGCATTATAAAGGGAATGTTTCTTTTTAAGGAAATTAGAGAATTTTTTTATATTACCAATATTAGTGTTTCTTTTGCCATGAAGTCCGGGGCTACCAATTATATAGCAAATGATTTAGCTAAGCAAGCGGTTGTGAGATTGCACCCTTGGGTGGGTGTGGTTTTGTAATGTACCCATCTTATCCCTTTTTCTCTTTTGTTCTCTTGCCCATTGAATTATCTTTCTTTTTTAATGAAGTTTTTTTTTTTTGGTGACCGATCAAAGAAAAAATATATGTTTCTCTGTGGGAGATGTGGTAGTTTCTACGGGTGATTTCTTAAATCCTCAATTATTGTCTTATGGTTGAATTCACATATGCTAAGCACCCCAACAGCTACCAACTTTGAATTTGTAGAGTTCTACAAGTCAAAATGAGCAATTCACAATGCCACTTCATATTTGAAATCTAACTAAATAAGTAAAAGACTCTAACGCCACACCACAATATATTGAAATCTTGAATTTAGAGAATTCTACGAGTCAAAAATGACAATTTACGAGGCTATTGAATCTTTAAAACTTAATCAAAATAAGAAACCCTAAATACTGAGGGACACCAGCCGTAATTGAACTTTCTAAATTAAAGATTTCTTCAAAAATCTCTCCAAACAAAATTTCCGGTAATAAAGTCCAAGTCAACGGTCAAACTTATAATAATTCACTTTCAACGTAAAATCTCCAATATGAAATGTACATCAAGCCATTGTCCGTCCATTGGAAAGTCCCTGCATTAGGTCCACGTTGTAAATTTGTGGCCCTTACCAACGCCCTAGGGTTGAACAACCTTTTTTTATAGTGGAGTAACCAAAAAAGTGAGAGCATTATCACTTACCCTTCTTTTCATGGGGTCCCATTTCCCCTTCCTGTGCCAGCATTTACGTGATAAAAAAGTGATTGGCACTCACTATTTGATACAAGACTTGTTGGAGTTTAGTCCTGAATTCCATTCTCTTATGAGACACAAAAAAAAAAAAAAAAAAAAAAAAAAAAAAAACTGTTTGGCATGTTGGGCTGGATTTGGGCTCTCTATTTTATGTTGTTGATTGAACCCGGAGCTAATTTCTAACTCAATAGTTAAATGTGGTCAGGCCCAAGTATTTGTTTCAATCAAAGGAGCATTGTTTTTTTGCAAATGGACAGGGCCCAAACTTAAATCTCAGCCCTGTGGAGAGAACAAGGGGACGATACTAGATTTGATAAATAAACAGGCTGGGCCGCTAGGCTTTGATGGGCTTCTACCAGCCCAATACAACAATGGAAATGGTTGCCAAAAAAGTTATGGCCACCACACATTTTACTACTCTTCCATCAATAAAAAGGTATAGGCCCAGTGCACTACAAACCCAATTAATGGGCCCTATTGTGGGCTGTATGGATCCAGAGTAACATTTATCAGTGTCCCAATGATTTTTCGGGTCCTGGCATCCTTATTTTTACTAAACTAAAAATTCTAATTTTCATTTGTTATGTGGAAACAATCTAGTGTAGTCAAACCTTTTGACTTGGAGTCTTATTTACTTTCCATCCTGATTTGATGCCCATCAGATATAATGGTAAAGACCACCACAACCAAGATGGATAAAATACATGGTCCTGAGCCTTGGAATACTATAAATTCAGTGAACCCACAATGCTATTAATGGAGGGACCGTTTCCATTTGCCCTAGGATGGAATCCAATGTAGATAAGATTGCCTTTAAAAATCTCCTAACATTAGATGACAGCAGTCTATTGAAGGCCCCATTTGGATCTTTTTTGCAAATTAAATGCACACAGATTAGTTTATGAATAAATGAAAGTTTATCTAGATGACCCAAGTCAATTAGGTACAGCTATTTACTTATTTTTACTTTTAAATTCTGTGGTAACTGGTTATTGTTGAATTTGTGTTATAATTAAGTAACTATATTTACCACTAAACAAAATTTAAGCCACGCGAATTCCAATGATCAGTATGAATTTGTGAACCTAAGATGTTGGGAATTCTAAATTCATATATGATATATGAGACCATGGTAAAAAAAAAAAAAAAAAAAAAAAAACTTGTCAAAATGTTGGAGTCTCAAAAAGTAAAATAAAATTTACTTAGTAGACTTAGCATAACAATATTCAAATTCTTGATCACACACATTTGAGGAACCCCATTGTAAGGACTTGATTACTGCTGGTTCAAATCGGTCACCCACGGCTGTCAACCAGCAAATCTTTGTGGTTTTCTTGAATGTGAAATGATCTCACTTCAAGATTGCTAGACCAAAAAGTAAGAACCCAAACTTTTTTAGGAGCTGGTTTTCTCTTATGCACCTTCCCTATGTGGAGTCCGATTTTGGTGAGGCGTTTATCTGCAATGACCGTGATTAGTGATGTGGCCGATCTGATTGATCCATTCACGATCACTGTGGGAAAAATGCTTTATACGATCTCGATTCATACGTGCATCCGTGTCGGTTGTATGGGTCCTGGTGAAATTCAGGAGTCCATCCTTTGGTAACGAATGATTTATAAATCACCACGAGACTAGGATATAGGTGGGAAATGAATGCCCCCACATGCGCCCCCACCCCTTCATGCCCCGTGATAGCCACACAATTTAACAAAAAACAATTAACTTCATAAAAAAAAAAATCACCTTATCACCATCATCCACAGACCTAAAACCTTTATAAATCTCCTCTTAGATACGTAATCAAATCAAACAGTATCCCATCAATGCACAACAATACATCCCATTAAAATCTCAACCGTTTATATCATTAATTGTTGCAGGGCCCCACACCAAACTAAAAAAAAAGACCCCGTATGCACGAAATTCAGGTGGTCCACCGTCCACGCTCCCAAAGCTCCTCAGTTTAGTACATTATATATTTTATAATAATTACCCCGTTGACAGTTATAGCAAATTACAGTAGTCCCGCGCGGACCACCGAAACGCTGAAAACGCCCGCACCATTTCCAAAATTTCAACTCCCCCCGACAGATAGAAACCCACAAACACACACACACTCTCACGCACACAGACACCTCTGACAAAACCTCTCTCGCTCTTTCTCGATCGCTCTTGATTCGAGTTCGAGTTCGAGTTCGAGTTCGAGTTCGTTTGGTTTTTTACTTTTTAGGGTTTCTAGGGTTTTGGGTTGGGATCGAATGGGGGGTTGTGTGTCGTGTAGGAGCAGAGGAAATGGAGTTTCGACGGAGAATCGAGCCCTAGAACATGGCGATTCGTCTCCTTCGAGCTCGAAAGAGCGAGGCTCGAGGAGGTGGAAGCAGAGCAGGAGCAACAGAGGATCGGAGAAGCGAGGAGGATCGGTTTCCGATCGGATCTATGGAATGGTGGATTTCGGATTCTTGAGTAGAGGAGGTGGTGGTGGTGGAGGGGAGGAGGAGCTGAATCGGAGCCACAGGCGGATGTTCGTGAATGGAGCGAGTGATGCCGCGTGCTTGTTTACGCAGCAGGGAAGGAAGGGAACGAATCAGGACGCGATGCTCGTTTGGGAGGTTGGTTTCGGTTCGGTCTTTGTTTTGATTTTGGATGACAAGTTCGTTGGCTGATGATTTGTCGCATTTTTTTGGTTTTGTTTTGATTGTTGCTGAGTTTGTTTTGAAAATTCTTGGTTTTTGGATCTGTTTATTCTGTGAGTTTTGATGATATTGCATGAGATCACGGCTTTTCTGATAGAATTCTGTGTTGAAGTTCTGTTTTGCAGAAAATGAGAATGAGAATGAGAGAGAGAGAGAGAGAGAGAGAGAGAGAGAGAGAGAGAGAGAGAGAGAGAGAGAGAGAGAGAGAGAGAGATTACCTACTATGGAAATATTTTCGTTTTGCAGGTTTCCTTCTGTGAAACAAAAGCTTCTGAAGAAAACTGGTCAAAGTCGTTTATACAAAGTTTTAGCAAAATGAGAAACTTCTATTCCTCTTGATGAAGGGAAAAAAAAAAAAAAAAAAAAAAAAAGACTGTTTGTTTTGATAAATTCAAGGGATTTTAAGGATTCTGAAGTTTCTCTCCGATTTTACCAAACAGAATTGGGATTTTGTGTGTGTGTGTGTGTGTTTTTTTTTTCCAGTTAATTGTTGATATTGGAGGTTAGAATCACGAAAGAAACTGGATCTTAAGATTTTATGATTATTTTTATTTTCGGGTATTTGATTACTTGAATTTTGACATTTGTTCTCAGTTGACTTCTTAAAGCATCAGCATCTTTTGTTCAATAAGTAGAATAGATCAATTTTACTGCTGAAAAGTTCATGTTTTCTGCTCATCCAAGTCCCAGTATAGATCATCATCATCGTTATTATTATTAATTGTTTATTATCAAAACAGGGAAGGGTTCAGTAGAAAAGTTTTACTTCGATTTTTATATGATTTGTTTGAAGATTGATACAAGGCTGTAACTTTACATCACCCATTTCTCATCCCATTTGGTTGGGATTTTTATTGCCTACTAATGGTCTTGATAAAACCCTCCTTTTTTTTTTTTTTTTAATGCGCTTTGAACTGGCTCATCTATAGAATAAAACATGATAGTGGAAAACCAAAATGAGCCGTCGATATGGGGTGATCACAAACATTTGGAAAAGTGGCCATTGGTAAAGGACCATCACAAAAGGCACTGCCCTTAAGGAAGCCAGTTGAATGAAGTGGACCACTACATTGGAAAGGGATATTGAAAGAGACCATCAAAATGAAGAATTGCAATGTTTTTTTTTTTTTAATAAAATACATTTAGATTTGACTCATTCTCATTACTACACTAAAAATAGGGACATAAAAAGGTGGCAATGCCTCATTAATTCATTCATTGTCATCACTTACTAGATAAATTTCAACTTTAGCGTTGAAAAAAGCATCTAACTTTATGTATTTGTTTGAGTAATATAGTTAGTGGAAATGCAGAACTTGAACTTTAACTGAGGAAGAGATTCCATCTTTTCATGTTTGTTACAAAGAATATAGTACCTCAATGGACTATCTACAGTTGAATTCCTTCTAATCTCCAAATGACACTTTAAGATCTTTAAAGCGGGTTTCTTTTAAAATATTAAAAAACTGGAGCATTTAAGTCGGTAAATGAATTCATTGGCTGAACCTGTTGGGTTATGGGCACCTTTCTAAATGCATGCATTAGCCTCATTGGATGTAGGAGTCTGGCTGTCAGGCCTCTGTTTTGGCTAGATTTAAGAATGATTGTCACTTTGGTATCTATACCCTGAGGATGTTCCTTCCTGCCTTGCAAACAAGATACTTTTTAAGTGATTAAGCAACTCACCAAAAAAAAAAAAAAAAGTGATTAAGCAAACTGGTGATGTACATGTTGACTTCTCCCTTGGAACTTGATTTTCTGCTGAACTACAACACCTTTTTTATATTACATAGAGAAGAGGCAGCTTGCACCAACATCTATGTTCACAGGTCTAGTTATAGCCTGGCTGTTTTAATTTTATAGTTAGTGCTATGTTCACTCGTACTGTCCACACAATTATGCTGCTGCAAGCATGTTTGATTGTGTTGCAATTGACTCAGATATTGCACTCTCGTGGATGCTTTCCTATTGCTGTTTGTAGTTGCATGAGTTTCCAAATAAGCATCTGGCCCTCAAATTTTTTTTACACTAAAAAATGGTATCTAGCGACTTCTCAGTGAATGAAACTGACATCACGTTCAATATGGTATCCTCAGCATTTAGTACTAGCTTTTCAGGGACATCCAAGCATGCTTGTAGCTTAGCTTATCTTCATAAATTTGAAGTCTAAACTGTAAAGTTAATGTTCTCAATTAATCTAATTAACAAACTAGCTTCTGGCTTCTGAAGAATTTATTCGATGTCCAGACTCACCTTCCATTTCTACTATTGCCAACTAGATTGCAAACACTTCTGCTGCTATTCTTTCTTCTGTTGGCTCTGTAAATAACAACATGGGATTCATCATTATAGAATTTCGGTTCAAGAAACGACACAATCTTCTGTGGAGTATTCGATGGTCACGGTCCATTTGGTCACATGGTTGCAAAGAAAGTTAGAGACTCTCTTCCTCTAAAGCTGTTCACTCACTTGAAAGCTAATGGCAGCGATCACGGTAGCCTGCATGAGAACAACAGTTTTCTGGGAAGCATGAATTCTGAAGAAACAGGTTCTATTAGCATGGACGACGAATGGTGTGAGTCCTTAGACCTCGAGGAAAATGAAAAGCTTCCTGAAATGTACCCGACGCTTAAACAGGCTCTGCTAAAGGCTTTTAAGTTAATGGATAAAGAACTGAAAATGCATCCAACAATTGATTGTTTCTGCAGTGGGACAACTGCCGTCACCTTAGTAAAGCAGGTCCAGTATGCACAGTACTCTCAACCTATTCTTCTGTTATCCATTAATCTTGAAAAGACAAAACATCAGTTCTCCATTTCCACTATCAAACCATGATAGAGATATTACTTGCATTTCACCAGGGACAGGATCTTGTTATTGGAAATGTTGGAGACTCAAGAGCAGTACTAGGAACAAGAGATAAAGACAACTCCATGATTGCTGTACAGCTGACAGTGGATTTGAAGCCCAATCTTCCAAGTATGTTTCTTTTAGGCATTTATTCTCTCTAGTTTTAAATTTTATCTTTAATTGAGTGTCAGAAGATTTTGGCTTACCATTTTATGTCAATTTGTATGCAATGTTAAAAAGTAGGCTGGTGGTGGGTTGGATACGGGTCTGGACCCAGATAAACCCAACTAGTTGGACCATATTGTGCTCCTTTTAAATTAAACAAAATATTATTTACTCCTTTTTAAAAAAATACTATAAATACTAACGCTATTAACATTTTACACACTCTCTGTCTCTCTCCAACCCTTTTTGGTCCGCACTCTGGGTTTGTTGGCTGAGATCTTGAAAAGTAACAGTATCTGATGACTGATTGGATCGGACCCGGACTAACCCTTACTCGACCAAGATCCAACCCACTGAGAGCACTAACGTAAAAAATTGCTCATAATTCAAAACTTGGACAAGCCATCATCCAATTGAAAAATTGGACATGCTGCTGGCCTCTTATTCAACTTTGTGCTCCCAACTTCAATAAAATATTCACTATTTCTAAATGTAATTTTCTTCATATTCAACTGGTTATTCTCCTGACGCTAATCTTAAAATCCATCGTTCATTTCTATTGTGTTCAGGGGAAGCTGCCAGAATTCAGCAATGCAAGGGGAGGGTTTTTGCATTGCAGGATGAGCCAGAGGTTGCACGAGTATGGTTGCCTAACAATGACTCGCCAGGCTTAGCAATGGCTAGAGCTTTTGGGGATTTCTGTTTAAAGGACTTTGGTTTGATTTCTGTTCCAGATATTTCTTATCGGCGTCTCACAGAAAGAGATGAGTTCATTGTTCTAGCCACTGATGGGGTATCTTCTGCTTCCTCTTGTAAAATTTAGTATGAGCTATAGTTTCACATGTCTGCTGCATAGCATGCTGCTCCAGTGCCCCCTCTTTGGGACCTTGCTTTTCAACTTATTTTACTTCTGTTTTTTCCCACACTTATTTCCTGCTCCTTTAAGAGTATCTAAAAGACTAAAATATCTTTCATATTGTTAATATTTTCTAATTGTTCTGATATTACTTTGGAATCTCTTGTTCGCTATGCACTTGTAAGTTTCAATGCCCTTTTGTGGCCCTTAAAATCCTGCATCTACACATATTTCGTGCTCTGTATTGTTGCAGAGATCCTTGCAGCATCATGACTCACGAGCCTTCTTTTCAAGGTGCTGCATTCGTATGATTTCTAGGCATTGCAGGCTATATATAGCTTCCTGTACTTGTTAGCCTCTAACACCTACTTGCATCTTGTGCCACTTATTGATAACCAAGTGAAAGTGCAATCCTGTGCTCTGCAAGTGTGCCACTTAGAGGCATTTTCCTCCATAGAGGCGAACTGCATTAAAGCTAGAATTGGAGCTAGCCCTACAACATAAATAAATAAATAACTCTTAATTTGTATTAAATTTAATTTCTTCTCATGTAGGTATGGGATGTTCTGTCGAACAAGGAAGTTGTGGATATAGTGGCTTCAGCACCAAGCCGTGCAACAGCAGCCAGAGCTGTTGTAGACACTGCTGTTCGGGCATGGAGACTCAAATTCCCGACATCCAAAAGTGATGATTGTGCTGTAGTTTGTCTCTTTTTGGACCCTCCATCTTCATATGATCAGTGTCAGGAGGGTACTTTGGAGAATAAGCCAGCAGAGGCAGTGGACGAAATGGTTTCCAGCTCATTGGACCAAGGAACTAATATGACAAATGGAGAACTGAAGGGATCTGAACCTGATGGTGTTAGAGAACTGAAGGGATCTGAACCTGATGGTGTTATGGTTGGGGGTTCTTCTATTGAGTGTTCAGACACCATCACTGGCGAAATTGTGCCAATTTCTGAGCTGAAAGATGAGAAGGAAGAGAAGCTGCCTGATAGGTGCCAGTCAACGAGGAGTCTTGCCGAGTGCATTGCAACTGCAGAGGAAGAAGAGTGGTCTGCACTGGAAGGTGTTACAAGGGTGAATTCACTAGTGAACCTTCCCAGATTTGGATCTGGTGATAAAAAAGCAGCCAATTGGAGAAAGTGGTTGTGATTTGTCAATCATCTACAAAGCTCACCTCTTCCCTCCATGCACTCGTTCATCAAGCAGTTACAAATCAGAAATTGAGTCATTCTTTGGAACAATCATAAGAAACCAAACAAAATCACAGTAACAGCCTGAAGGAAACCCTGTGGAGTTTGAGCTTATGGTTGGACACATTTTTCCTTCACAGCATATTTCTGTGCCCTCTCATCAATTCTGGATCAATGGTTTTTATTTCAAATGGTGTTTTCAGGAAATACAAGTGTGTACTGTTTCCTATGATTGATGATCCTCTTTTTTTTTTTCTTCCATGTTTGTTGGTGACTGTAAAATGGTCCTCTTGTAGTTGTCTTTACCTAGCTTGGGAAACAATTATAGGGAACATTTTCTTGTACTCCTTTTCCCATCCACCTGGTAGGATTTTTATTTTCTTTTGGAAGAGGGGCCTGTAATATATTTTATGCCTCTGTTTTTTAGCAACTGCATTCATTTGGATAATATTTCTTTTATAATGCAGTAGCTTCTGTAGCAGTTTTGAGACGTGATATGTGTGTCATAGGCAGTTAATAGCTCTGATGCATTATTCCAATATGTGGGATACTTGTTCCTGATCACTCGTAGTGCACATCAATGTCACCTGTTATTTTTGATTAACAAAAGGGGAAAGATGATGGAAGGCAATAAAAGAAAAAAGAAAGGAGGGAGTTTGAAGTACAAAAGCTGAACCTTCTTCCTGGTGGTGATGGAAGTGGGAATAACCAGGTCAGGTTCTTTTTTGGTCTTCTCTATCAAAACAATTGAAAAACAAACAAATAAGGGAAACCAAAACTGGAAAATATAATCAGAAGTTTAGCTATCTTCATGTAGTGAATGCAAAGATTTAACTTGGAGTATGCAAATGTGAACAGTCATGCAATGATAATCTTTTTCATCAGAAGCTCCCAAGTCATTTTATCATCATCATTATATTCAACACTCCCAACTTCTAACTCAAAGAGGAAGGCAGTCTACACAGCTTAATAGTGTTGGAGGTCACATATTGAAGGTTCCATGATTGACCATAATATAAACTGCAAATGTTCTGTATGGATTTGTCCCTAGAGACTATTTAGTGTTGGCGACTCATCCTAGTTGGATCCAAGCCTTCAAGGGTTCTCAACCCTTCCAAACTTTTTCATTCAATTAAAAAAGAATTATCTGCTGTTACGACCACTGGTGGTCAATTAACTTTGGCAAACCATTGCCAATTCAAGGCTTCAAGCACAATGGTAGTCCAGATTTCTTGATGTAAGAAGTAACCAATCATCATGGATTTTGATCCATGTCATGTTCATGGTTGTTAGATAAGATGAATGAATGATTTGGACCCTACTATTTCCGTGGACATGGTCCGAATAAAGGTGGGCCAGGCTGATCCACCAAGCTTCTAGACTGGTAGAAACTCTAGTCTTGCTATCTGTTTTTAACAACCCTCAGGGCATATCTCGCCTACTCCATAAACCTTTAGCTTTGAGCCCGAGTGACACTCCATTATGTAAAGCCGAGAACCAATCTCTAAGGTACATGCAAATAAATTATTGGGAGGAGATGGTTGTAGTTACCAGCGAGGAGATGCTTCCGAATCTGTACGACCGACAAACGTTAAAATAACAGGCCAATTTACATGTAGGTGCCAATCCAGGCAAACCTCAAATTAACGGACCCAACTCAGCCCCACTAGAGTTTGAAGGCTTGATCTTTTGGACCATATATAGGTAAGCTGCTTGCCCCCAGGCCCTCTCCCTATGCATACTATGGGCCCAACTATAGGCCCACTATGGCACGGCATTTGTTTTTTTTCAAATTGGACCACAGGTCAGGACTAATATTTCAACTTGAAGACCCAGGTTTTGTTTTTTTCACAAATCATTACTTGGCTGTATACAATGAGGTGGAACTAGTCCGTCCAATGAAAATGGGTTAACTCCTAGGATAATCCATAAAAAGAGATAGCCATCCATCTTACTCCATTAGAGTTGGCCCCACTCGTTGGATAACACAAAAGCATTCATACTTATCCAACCCATTTCAGTTTATACTCCACTTTTGGACTTGGGCCATTGATAATCCATACAAAGCTCTTAGAGCTATAAAATCCATCTTATTCCATTTTGATTAGGGTCACATTGATGTTGATTACATCTAAAGCAATTGATTAAAAATGGGAAAAAAGGACTGACTGAAATCACAAGCAATATCACAGTGGGCCCAACTAACTTTTGTCCGGATACTAATTTGGCTTTTCTGGATCCTCCTAGGATTTAACCTAGATAAATCCTGAGTTAAATGAGTGGAACTCCATAATCAGCCAACAAATCTTACATCAATCTGATTTTATTTTTTCCGACCTTTGGAATGGCCGTTTGATGAAAAACATGATTAACAAAATCTCATGTATATGCAGTGTAATCTTTTTCATCAATGGAAGAATCTAATCGTGGAAAAAACTGAAAATTCACGTAAAATTTTGAAGTTTTAGAGGGAATTTATTTTGGACAGTTTGGTGGGCCCCGACTTTAAAATCCCACTTCTTCAACATAAGAATCCTCCAGTAGGCTCAGGCCCTCAGGCGATCCGAATTCCTTGTTGGGACTGTGATTTTAACCGTGGACTAGATAGGCCGATACGAACCGGATTTGTCGTAACGGTCAGAAGATCGGTCATAAGATCCGTCCTTTTCTCTCGTTTCGTCTCTCTGGATATTTGGACCTAGGGTTTGGATCTGGAACAAGAGAGAAATAGAAATAGAAGGAAAAAAAAAAAAAAAAAATTCTCTCCTTTACTCTTCGGAGACCTTCGTCGTTTAGCTTTTGCTGTTGTAGATTGAATTCTTTGGATCGGAGGAGCGTTTGTGTGTTCAAATCGAATCGAATCGAATCGAATTGAATTGGGGTTTTTGAATAGAAAGAGATGGCGTTGAAGTTTCTGAATAAGAAGGGATGGCACACGGGCAGCCTTCGCAACATCGAGAACGTGTGGAAGGCAGAGCAGAAGAATGATGCCGAGCAGAAGAAGTTGGAAGAGCTCCGAAAGCAGATCCAGGAAGAACGCGAGCGAGCCGAATTCCGTCTCCTCCAAGAACAAGCCGGTCTCGTCCCGTACGTATTCCCTCCTTTCTTCTTCTTCTTCTCTCTTTTAGGGTTAGGATTTCTGGGTTTGTGTTATTTTGGGGTTTCTTTCAAATCTCTACTTTTGGGGTTTTCTATTTCTCTCTAAGAATAAAAACCCATTTTTTGAAAGACTTGTTTTTGATAACTCATGTTTGCTTTCTGCAGTATCCAAGAGCGATTGGATTTTCTATACGACTCTGGGTTGGCCGTCGGGAAGGGCAGTTCTGAAGGTTTCAAGGCGCTCGAGGCTCCGCCGCCGCAGCCTCCCGCTAACAATGCTGAGGCCAGTTCCTCCAAGGTAAGCTTGTGGATTTCTTCTTTTCAATCTCATGCATCACCAATTGACTTGTTAAACTATTGTTGAAGATAGTACTCGATTGAAGTCCTGAAATGAAGAAATCTTTTGGCCCATTTGAATCCTTGGAACTTGGTTGCCCTCCACTTGGTTCACCTGTACTTGTGAATCTAATCAGCTGTAACTTTATTTACCTGCAATTGATAGTGGGGAAGAGGTAACCAACTGTCACTTACAGTAGCACTGGCTATCCATATACATGAACCCTCGTGTACATGAAAATGTAGTTGCCATAAAATTTACCCTTATGCATGGTATGCGAGATGTGTATGTTGGGTGGCGCTGGTGCACCTCAAAAATTGCAGCAGTTCTGGGACTTTAAAAAGTCAATTCAACTGTTCTGAAATACAGATCTCAGTGGAAGCTTTTATATTAACCCTTAAGTTGAATAAATCATGCCAAAATCACAAAAAAAATAAAGCCACTGAAATGTAGAGTTTACGCAACTGAAAAACAAAAAAAACTGATGGAAATTTCTGTTATTTTACCTCTTGTTCCGTTCTCATAAAAAATTGCATAAGATGTGAATGGTTGAATCCTACCCAAGTTTTAATGTCTGAGTTTACTTGTGATAAAATATGGAAGCATGATCCCTTCCTTGTTCTTATTATTAAAAGAAAAACAAACACCGCTTTCCGTACTGTGTGTCCTCTAATCCATAGGATGTAAGGGATGGTTTATGCAGATTTTTTCTTGCACTTCCATTTATTCTCCTCCATGCTGATCTGAAAGACCATCGTCTTTCTCTAATGATCAACATTGAGGAACTCACTTTTTTTATTCTTCTTTTACTCTGCAGTTTTTTATTAGTAGTATTTCCCTGTTCATTTTTGACGTGTGAGTTGTTTTGTATGTAAAACTGTGGAAACTTGGGCAGCAGGCCAATGCTCCTGGAGCTTTATTTGAGGATAAGCCTCAATCTGCCAATGATACATGGCGTAAGCTCCACTCAGATCCATTACTGCTGATACGACAGAGGGAGCAGGAAGCCCTTTCCAGGATTAAGAACAACCCCATCCAGATGGCCATGATTCGCAAATCAGTAAGCTCTCTCTCTCTCAGCTTTATTTAGTAACTAGGGAAAATGCCTATATTGAACACTGGCTGTTAAAATTGCACATTTAGGTTGATTTGTACTATAGCTGAACTCTGTTGTGGATGAAACATGATATTTAAGTCATCATCACTACCAATATATATATATATATATATATATATAGGGAAATATTTATATGCATCCATATGGTGAGGGACAACATAGTAGGATTGACTTTATAACACATCCGAATCATCCACACACATGGAACCCCCTTAAGTACACCATACACATTAAATTTTCACCTATCCAAATGGATTGGACCGTTGGATCGATGGTCAAGTTTTTTCCTTTAATATAAAGTCATTAAATTTGTGAACCATGGATGAAGGGGTTAGAAGCATGAGATTGACTCTAAATTTGATATATGGTCTCATCCAAGGTGTCTCTTCCCATCCCCCATAAGTCCCATGATCAGTGGGTCCCTAGGTGGGCCCCATTAAGTTTGTCCCTCACTTTATGGTGAGGGAAGGATGCACAGGAATATCTCCTATATTTATGGGAGATGCTTCTATGAGAGCATCTCTCACCTTACTATGAGAGATAGAATGAGGGCCCTTACAATTAAGTTGGTGGCATTGGATATGAATGTGAGGGCCCCCACCCTATCTCTCATAGTTAGGTGAGAGAGATGCTCCCATAGGAGCATCTCTCTTTCTCTCTCTCTCTCTAAATATATATATATATATAGGGGACATTTATGTGCATCTATCCCTCACCATAGAGTGAGGGCATTTTTTCTTTTTGCACATGAAGGCAAGGAAGTGTACCTCACCCTATGTACTTGAAAATTCCCATTTATGGAAGTGTCCCTCACTCTATGGTGAGGGATGGATGCACATGAATATTCTCTCTCTCCTCTCTCTCTCTCTCTATATATATATATATATATATGAATTGCGCAACAAAACTCTCCGGGCGTTTTTCACAAAAAAAACGCCCCTCTTTTGGCTAATGAAAGTGTGACACGTGTCATCAATGATACACTTAATACTTATCCATTCTCTCTCATCGATTCTCTTAAATTATTGGCTATTAGAAAGGGGCAGAAACTCCCCTTTTGAAATAGGGGAGTTTTTGAGAATTTCTCTATTTAGCCAATGAAAGTATGACACTTGTCATCAATGATACACTTATCCATTCTCTCTCCTAAATATTTTCCTAAAACTGTGGATATTTTATAGATTCTCTTAAATCATTGGCTAATAGATAGGTGCAGAAACTCCCCTTTTGAGATAGGAGAGTTTTTGAGAATTTCCCATATATATATAATTCATCATCAGCATCATCGAAGCCCTATCCCATCTATCTGGGGTTGGCTTGTCAGGTCTACCTCTCTACTCCACACTATTTAGGGTTGTATTGTCTGTCATTCCACAATCTGACATGTAATAAATAGTTAAATTTTAATTCAGTGATAGTTTATGAGGGAAAAACCTAATCTTGTGCTTATGTCCTAGAATCAAAATATATTGACTGTATTGGTCAAGGCTGATATGATAACATGTGTTTATTGCGCTATCCAATTTATCAGCCTGCATTGGCCTATTTTTTGGTATCGATTCATATCAGCCAATACATAGGCGGCCGCTTTTAAACCCTTTCGTACTTGCAAAATAAGGTCTGTTGAGAGAGAGAGAGGGAGAGTCCGTGGCTGCTGGGACTTCTTATAAAGAGCTTCAAACCTCCCATGGTTGGACCAAAGATGACTAGGTCACTAGTGGGCTCCACACATTCCAAAACAACACAAAAAAGGCATCTCCTTCCACACACAAAACAAAACAAAAATATACAACCAATATCCCCCTTTTTTACTCTTTAATTGCTACAATGCTCACCTTCATATATATTGTTTTGAAAAGTTATTAAAATTTAATATGTGGTGCAATTGAGGAGTGATACATTGTAGAATATAGATGGAAAGGAGAAAGTACCAAAGTGAAGATAGCTTGAAATTTGAATATGCATTTTTAAAATCTTTTTTACAATACATAACTATTGACTAAATACTGTGTGGTCTCCAAACTAAATTTCAATATTCAAGTAAAGGCTTGGCACTGTTTCATGATTTACTTTTTTTTTTTTTTTTACAGCCTGTTTTATGATCGTGCTTCCATGAAAAAGGAATATAAATTTAACTTAATATCAAATAAAGAAAATATTTGTTTCATATTATCAATAACTTGTTTGGCAATGGTTCAAACACAATGAGCCAAGATACTCTTAAGATGGTCCAACTGATAGGCTAAGATATGGCATCATTAATCATCATCATTATCAAAGCCTTATTCATCTATTTCAGGTTGACCTAATAAGTGGAGTTTTAATGACATAATAGCCTTCTACAGGAAAATGTATCTTTGTTTTCATGCCTTATTCACCTATTTCAGGTTGGCCTGATACGTGGAGGTTTAATGACATAAGTGCCAACCACAGGAAGATTTTAACTTTGTTTTCATTGATTATACAATTTATGGGGCCCGCCTGATGGATGGCTAGAATTTTACATTGAAAATGAACTTAGCTAAAAGTAACATTGAAAAGGTATCCGCTCCACATGATGATTAGGTAAAAGTAACATTAAAAAGGTATCCGGTCCTCATGATGATGTCCCCCATATAATGATTCCCAATAGTGAGAAAAATTTATAGACCCAATTGCATGGCATAATTAAGTTTTGATTTTCAGTTTATGGACAATTTGTTGAGTATATATGCATACCTGATAGAAGGCTAGATTTCAATTGTGCTGCCAGATTCAAACATGACAGGTGCTAGTTTATGGTTGGTTAGGATTTGCATAGAAAAGGAAAATGGATAAGTGTTCTAACGGAAATTACCTGAATAAAGAAAGTGAAATTCAAGCAATGTAAGAGATTGCTAAAGTCTTGGAATAGTGGTGCATAATGTATATTGTGTATTTCTTACTATAGTCGACCAAAATCCTTAATACACATGCATACCAGTGGATCAAGACTGCTTGAATGAAGTTTGAACTTTCGTCTCCTTTGGTGGATGTGTGTGCCCATGTCCCTACTGTGTGCTTCTTAGGCCCTTGGTCTGGAGATCCTTCATAGAGAGGTTGTCTTTGTTTGGCTGCATTATTTGGTATCAGAGCTGATTACTCCGAAGGCTTGGTGTCTTGTGAAGATTGTGTGCTGACTTATGTCCTCTACAGCACTCTGCATCAATGCATGTATCAGGTTTTCCAGCTTACTGTTTCATTTACCTTGTCCCTGCTGGATTTAGGTAGTATCCTTATTTTAAAATAGATATGATGACTTCCTGCTGATAGTTACCGAATTTGGTTGTATGGTCCTCGGACTGCAAACTGTTTAGAATGAACAATGCGCAGTTTTGTTTGCTCCTGTTTGGAAATGAACTAAGTCTCAGTTTGGTAGAGTTCAATCTGGGTTCATTATCAGGTGGTATGGGTTGAATTGTTTGCTTAGAAATATGAATTTTAGATCTTACTATCACCATGGCTGATTTGAGGAAGATGACATAAAAAGAGTTGTTCATTTCAGGGAAAAAACTTAAAAGATTAAATGAAGTAAAACAATGGCGTCTTGCCTATTTATCTCCAAGGGGCTGTAGAATTTGGCCACAGTGAGAAATGAAAGACAGAGGAACAGGGGCAAAGTGCCTCTCTCCTCTTTCCCCCCTCTCCCTGGGCAACTTCCAGTATATGAGATAGATGGGATGGTTGCTTTGATCTATATCCATAGAGATTGGAGTCCAATTCATTGATTGCTAAGCTTATGAATCTGTCATTGCGGCCACTTACTCAAAATCATGCTGCTCAAAATTAACATATTCCTATGAATTGGTGTTGGGCCGAACTTCACACCATAAGGAATTTGACCCACTGTCACATTGATCACATGTAATTGTAAAAGACGTGATTTGAATACACTAACAAAGGGGAGTGAAATCACATGTTCTGCATGTGATAAATCTGATGGTGAGACCATCTCTCTCTCTCACTCTTTGAATAAATCTGATTGTTGACATTCAATGTTGAATGCCCATATAATGAGCAGGTAGGAATGCCTATATCTTGTACATATTTGTCATGCCAAAAGAGATAATGGTGCTTTACTCATCACTGTTGTTAAGATTGTTGTAAGCTGGATAGGGATGGTCCTTTACATCAATTCCATATTAAAAAAAAATATATATCTGTTTTTGCAGGCAGAGTCAAAGAAGAAGCACAAGGAAGAGAAGCACAAGAAAAAAGAACACACCAAACATCGTAAGAAGTCAAAACACGAGAGACATTCATCAAAACAATTTGATTCAGAAGGGTCCATGAGCGACCGGGATGAAGAGGGAAGGAAGAGAGGACATCAGGTGAGTTTGCATCGCAAGACTTCAAAGCGTGAGAAGCATTCATCTGGAGGTCATTCGGATTCAGAAGGGGTTACGAGTGAAGGGGAAGAGAGAAGAAAAAGGAGTCATCAAGTGGTTGAACGTCACAAGAGTTTGAAACGTGAGAAGCATTCACAGAGAAGCCAATCGGATTCAGAAGGGGGCATGAGTGAAGGGGAAGGGAGAAGAAAAAGGAGCCATCAAGCTGACCGGCATCAGGCACGAGGGGATCAAAAGAATTTGAAACACAACAAGCATTCATCTAGAGGCCAGTTGGATTCTGAAGGGGCCATGAGTGACGGCGGGGAAAAGAGAAGACATAGGAGTAACCAAGCAGGTGAGCGTCATTTCCCAGGTCCCATGCATGAATTGGAAAACAACCATGCCAGGATTGAAAACCATAAGCGCCAGCAGACTGCCCCAAAGCTTTCGGCAGAAGAGAAGGCAGCTCGAGCACTGGAGATGCAACGTGATGCAGAGCTACACGAGGAACAGAGGTGGAAACGGCTGAAGAAGGCTTCAGAGGCTGATGCACAGGAGGCTAGCCGCTCGAGCGCTTCTGGCAGCAGGAATTTCTTGGATGATGCCCAGAAGAGTGTGTATGGTACGAAGAAGGGAGGGAGCTCTACAATAGAGGAGAGTGTCCGTCGCCGAACATTTTATCTGCAGGGGAAGTCAGAAGCTCATGAAAGCAATGCATTCAGGAGATGAGCTAGCATGGATGTATTTTATATGTATTAAATTTGCATAATCTCTAGTAGTAACTCGTGTTTTGCCTTTAATTAACTCTCGAATTTGCTAGTAACTCGTGCTTTGCCTTCAATTAACTCTCGAATTTGCCTGTTTGCTCTGCATTCAAGCATTATCTTAAGTTGGGTGTCCACAGCAACACCTTGTTCCACAGCACCCTCCGGGGATCGAGGTCTCTTTCCCTGTTCCTGGCCATTGGACCACCTCGCACACATCAGATTTTTATACAGCTCAATCCACCTTCCCTCCTGTCCACTGACCCATCAAAACCCCTACCTCTGAACATATATCTAGTCTTTCCTAATTTGCTAGTACCTCTGAACAGATATACTTGGTCTTAAATCATATGTCTTAGTCTTTCCCAATAAAGCCTAACCACTTGGTTGTAAATCATATAACTTAGTCTTTCCCAATAAAACCAAACCACCTGGGTGCAAAACAAATTTGGAACAGAAAGAGCTAACTCATTTGGCTACATTTCAGGCACTTGAATTATTGGGTTCAACTTAAGAATTTCTTTCTTCTCATTTGGCAACATTTCAGGCATTCTTCTTTCCCAATAAAACCTAACCACTTGGGTGTAAATAACTTAAGAATTTCTTTCTTCTCATTTGGCAACACTTCAGGCTTTCTTCTTTCCCAATAGAACCTACAGTAAATAAATCACACCCTCTTATAACACTAGAAATTGAACTAAATTTTCAATGGGATCCACCTAAGTAGATGGGGCTTATATTTTATATAATACAGCCCGTCCGAATTTGACCCCTATCAATTGCCCTTCCTCCTCGGACCCACTGTCCCAGGTGGTCCACAGGCCTCACACTACACCTTACCACCACAGCTGATTAAGAAGCCATGGCCACATGGAGTGATTAAAAGCGACAATGACCAGCTTCTGTTAGGATGATACAGTAGTTCAGATCCAATAAGGTTCGCAACAATAGAAGGGTCTGATCTATTAAAGATCTAAATCGCTAAAAATAAACACCTTTCTCTCTTATATCAGGGCCATAAATCTTTAATAGTTGGGCCTGCTGTGAAGTTCTAATCTGTCACGCGTCTCTCGAGCGGAACCAGACTCAGTTAAGACATTATATGCGTCAGGGTGAATATAACTCATGGCCAAAGGATGCTGGACATGGAATTGTAAAACTATTGTTTTTGCTAAAAGAAGGGTCGTCAATAGGGTATCTCTGATAGAGGAGGATAGTATAAAAAGGCAAAATTATATATGGGTGGGGGAAGTGTGATGGAAGCACCATCATTTTTATTCTCACACACATCTTCTTTTCTCATTTCTCTGCATAAAAATCTTGTCATGGCTACATTCCTTGAGGTACAATCCAAAGGGGGTGGTTACTACTATGTTTGTCTTTATTGTTCTGTTTTTCCCACTTTCCATTCGAAATATGCCCACGTAATAAATAATCCACTACATGAGGTAATGCTCACTAAATTCATTGGAATGAGATGCTTTACTGAAAGTTTTAGTGGAATGAGGCATCTTTGAATCTATATTTTAGAAATGGTTTCTTATAAGAAAATGAACTTTAAGAGGGGTGAAACTACAAAACCCTCAGGTTTATTTTTAAAGAAGTTTAAATCTCATTTCAACCATATACAATGGGGACCATCTCTGTTCAAACTTAGCACACACAACACACAGACACAGCGGGCTCTGGTGACTTGGTACTGAAGATCATTTGACATCGATCCAACTCTCCACAGCAATTGGATCATATTAACCATTTAAATTGATGGACATCTTTTTTTTGATGGCAATGTGTTTAGGCCACTCTTAAAGGAAACCAAGACCTGTTTTCTCATGATCTCATAATTGGTAGCCATCCAAGCGCTATACAAATTGAAGCACAGTACTCCTTTAAACTACAAACCTTTTATTCTTCAATCTGGTCTCTTAAAAGATTCCTCCTCAACGAAACATCACAGATAGAAGCTTCATTATTATCACCATCAACAGAAAAATAATAGAGAGAAGTTTCTTCTTTTCTCTTTTGTTTTGTTCTTTTTCGCTGTTCATCTAAGTAATATATTCTAATTGTAAATGATAACAATAGACCTTTCAATTTCAATTAATAATGATTAAAAAAATTGGATCAGCCGTATGTTGCTTTATGCTTCATCATGTGATCAATAGCCACATTTTGACTTTCTTACATTGTTTAAGCACTACCACCACCACCACCACCACCATAACCCTACTTCTCTGTGGACTGGCTTGTGTGTGCTCTACTTTTACTTGGATCTCTATTTAGTGTTAATTTTCAATTACTCTAAATCCATCATGTCACTTTTGACTACTTCATGTTAAACCGTTAGATAATACTTTGTCCACATTTTTATCAATGTCATTTCTAGTTTTTACACAAAGGTGCAAGCCATCTCAAGTGATATTCCTCTTCCTCGTCATTATAATCTTAGAAGCCTTGTCCAACCAGGCAAGTTTTCTGAATTCTCCTCTTCTATTGCCCCTTTGTCAGTCACTCAGCAAATGAACTTTGGGAAAAAAAGGAGCATAACATGAGTATTTCATAACAAAGTAAGTGTCAATTTCTAGTTTAGAGGGGATAATCTAGAAGATGCAAGCCGGTTTTTTCCATTATTGATAGTAATACTATAAAAAATAAGTGAGTGGAAGTAAAAGAAGGATTTTCAAGAAGTGAGAAGAATAGCATTCTCTTTAGCAAGAGGTCATGCTCACATCATTGTACCCATAAATTAGATGAGTGGTGACTGACGTTTTCACTTATAATTATCATAACTCTTTGGATAATCTTTTCATCTTTTTTTTGCACTTTCCACAATTTATATGCATTTTTTAATAATTTACCATGATAGGATACAGCATATATATGCCCACAAACAGATAACAGTACTGAAAAGTGGAGGAAGTTTTTTCCTTTTAACATCTTTTCTTAGATTATCTATTAATTTAAACTAACCTTGACTTTGTGAATTGAGAATCTTCTACAGTGTAAAGGATTGTTGTTTTCCTACTGCTTTTCTCCTTCTTCTTTAATAGGAATATTAAATTTAAAAGTGGGATTCCTACTTGTGATTAAAACATTTGTACATGAACATTATCCTTGAGGTTTGACTTTTTATAGACCTGATGGTATCCACTATGGATGGAATATCCTAAAATATCAACTTCATGGACTTGAATCAAGGGTCAATGTTTGGGTATCATGGTGATGGTTATGTTTTGAGACCAATTTATATGATGATAAAATATGGTGGAGTTTGGACATGTAGATGTTTCCTTGTCATGGTTAGGTCAAAGTCAAGATCAGCTCACAACTACATGAAGGACAGCTTACACATAAACTGTAAGCAGCTCTAAGAAATAGAGATGGATCATGTTAAAACAGTATCTATGTGTGGTCTTTAATTGGCAGAACATTTCACCAGAATTGTGTTTTTCAATACTGACTGGGACCCAACTCTGATAGACTCGACCATACTCAGACTGACCCTGGTCCCGGCTTCAACCCAATTATTGTGTCATACATTTTTATTATACTATATGTCATATTATTAGTATAATGTATTATTGATACATTTATGTATATTGCATATAGTATAATGATGCTTATAGCATATTTTTATACATTATATACATTATAAACTCTGGTATGTATTTGGGTCAGGACCTTGTAACCATTGGAAAATAAATGTGGACTCAGACTTGAGCCCAATTATTAATTAGGTCAGTAAATCATAACTGGTTTTTCTAGTCAGGGTTTTGGATAACCAGGAATGTAGGGGTGTGGGTAGGATTGGCAACCCTCAAACTAGGGTCAAAATAAATTGTATTTGTATGTAGTTAAACTCATACTGAGCCTGCCCTGAGTGAAACATGAATATATCCAACTTGATCGAACCCAAATCGTAAATTCTCTAATTAACCAGTGTAATTATGTTGGAGTCGGGTTGACATGCCTTAGGTCCATTTCCCAAGTTTTTGTGTTTGGTGCATTATTGGAAAACCTTCCGAATTATCTCATTTTGATGAAGGACTGATTTAAATACAGGGGAGACTCGGTCGAATCATCTCATTTTAATAAATTGTTTTCTCATATTCGAGTTTGTACCTACACTCCTAACCAAATTGCAACCAGGTAATCAGAAGTCCATTAACATCCTCATGACCAGGGCCTAGTCCAGCTCATGAGACAATCGATTGGGCTTGAACATCAAACCAATTAAGCCTTTAATTGGGGTCAACCCGCCTTGTTATATTTTATTTTTATTTTGTGTGACCTATAGTGGCCAAGGTGAAGTATCTGAACCTACCCAAAAGGGATAGATCCCAGGGCAATAATGTGGGAGTGGGGTCCAATCTTCAGAGACATCTTTGTATTCTCTACATCCTTAAGTCCACATTATGTACATTAACATCCTAAACTTGGCATATATGAATATTAAAATATGACCATCTAAATTTTAAAGGCCTAGCCATGATTAGTCAATAGTCCACATTCAAAAGAAACTAGATTCAATTATACTAAGCCCCATCTCAATGGTCTACCCAGAGCCACTTAGATTGTAGATTTGTACATATGCCAATACCTACTAGTACAATGGGGTGTGCACATGTGTATGGATGCTCATACGCTCTGCCAAGAAGAGATTGTGAATGTTTTCCATCACAATATTGGAGGGTACATGCTACTTCTCTGTCTGGTTCTGATGATAGAGGTGACAACTGATTGATTGCTGTCTCTGTATGGTGTCATTATTCTATTCTACATATTGTTTTCCTCCCTCTCCTTATCCTGTCTTTTTATTTGCTGTCTCAAGTGTATGATGTATCATGTTCCCCCAAAATCTCAATGGGGCCTTCTCCCTCTCAGGCAAACACAGAAAGTCAACTGAGTTGTATCGTTTTTGTTTTGTTTTTCCCTCCACATCTCCACTCACTTCACTGTTTGGTGTAAGCAGATAGGGCTATGTGATGTGGCTTTGGGGTTAACCATTGGGGAATTCAACTTGGGCTCACGCTGGCCTGAAACCCTACTCAACTAGCCTCAATCAGTTGCACCCTCGTTTCATGAGGGTTGGTGAGTCTCATTGTCTTGTGGTGCCAAAAAGTTTTACCAAATTGGATAAGTGAACACTCTAACTCCAAAAGTTTTACCAATTGGATAAGTGAACAAAACTTTTAGAGGGCCCATTTATTAGAATGGAATTTAGTTTCTAGTTGAAGTAACAAACGTGAAGATCCACTATAGCAAAAAAAAAAAAAAAAAAAAAGCAAAGATCCATGGATGAAAAGCAAACAAAAGTAATGTGAAAGGTGCAGTTTTTTTCCTACTTTTTGGAGAATCTCCACTCTCACTTTCTCCTAATCCAAATGCAATCTCAATATTACGTGGTGGTTTTAGTCATTGCAACTGTAAGGGTGAGAATTGGCCGCATGCATTAGAGCCTTAACAAAATAAGCATGAGTTTGTCTCTTGGCAGTAGCTCAGTTAATTATGAATATGAGTGTGTTCCAGTGCATCAGTTGGAGTTTCCAAATCTGCCAACTGTTAGCCTGGTGACTTTAGACCCCCTTCAATAACATGATGAAGTACATTAAGACTTTAACTCATGTAAACCAAAGCTAGAGTTCCATGGGCAATAAAGCCCTGATCTTCTTCACATACTAAATGGACCCTGTTTGGAGCCTGAATCTGGCCCGTCAGGTAAACGTTTTATATCCAAGTCTGCTAAAATCAGACAAGACCAAATCCAAACTGGGACTTGATCCATTGTGACATGATTGAAATTTCAACCCCTTTGAAATCTTCCTGGGAAACGACAATCTCAGATAGATTTGAGATACATTAAGCTTCTATTCATCAAGGGATACCCTGGACACATTTGGTTGAGCCATATAGCCTCCCTGAAATATGGGGTTCCTATAAAGTCCATCCATAATGTGAACTGAAGGTTAGCACTTTCCCTGTTTGGAAGCATCACATCAGAGAAAGAGACCTGATTCTTTTCAACGAGACCCATGTCTCAAGAGCCATCCCAATTATTTCTATCAAGGTTTCTGCTTTATTTGGTTCAATGATGGGTCTCAGGACGGCCCTACATTGAACAATTTAATGCATTTTATATCAAGGGACTAGGTGGAGAAAACATTTGGATATTAGATCGTCCTCTTCATGGTTTTCTCCACTGTTCTCTCCGCATCACATCACCAAATTGGTCGGCAACACCATGTAACCAACAGTAAATGGGACCCATTTTTATTACCAATTTTGGATGGATTCCATCATTATTGCCAGCATTAAGTGGGTGCTATTGTGATTCTCAACATTAGGTGGGTCCCATGATTTTTACGATCGACCTTAATTAATTGTGTCCACCCTGATCACCAACATTAGAAAGGTCCCAGCTTGATTACCAATATCATAGCTGGGTTCTCACAACATTTGTTCGCCCTCATTATTACCAACATTAGGTGGGTCCTATCGTGTTTTTTTTAACTATAGGAGAGGTGGATGCGTCCCACGCTGAGGCCAAAATATAAATTAGTTCAAGATCAGTCAAGAATATGTGGTAACACAGCATAATATTATGCTGCTTAATCCCTTAATAGGAGATTTCTCATCGTGCTTATTAGGGAAAAGAATTAGTCCAATCAAATGATCCTAATCATTGATTTAATTGGCCTCAAAGTATAGAGATTGCTTTTGTTGTTGTTGTTGTTTTTTCAGCCAATGATGCATATAGGTTTGATGGGTGGAAAATTTTGTTAGCATTAATTCTTGGGGTAATT
Source organism: Camphora micrantha (assembly GCA_003546025.1). NCBI lineage: Eukaryota > Viridiplantae > Streptophyta > Magnoliopsida > Laurales > Lauraceae > Camphora > Camphora micrantha. The sequence continues at coordinate 34,718,151 of QPKB01000011.1, forward strand.
AATGAGCATGAGGTGAACAGTTTCATTACAGGAGGCTATTGGCAAAAAATGGGGAGTTTTTACCTGATCAAATTTTAGTTTTGTGCATGTGAAACTGTTTTTATCTCCAACTTTTAAAATTAGTACAATGGGCCCATTTATTATACATGCGACCCGTTCATACCAAGTGCCACCCCAATGGCACTTGCCCTAAATTCTCCCAAATTGGAGTGCATCCTGCTGTAGGATTCCCCACATGTGATAAACGTTGATTGGAGTTAATCTAGTATTTTTAATGTTATTAATCAAACAATGGCTTCTGATACATTCATGGTTGTGTAGGGTGCCCCCATATATTCATGGTTGTATGATAGAAGATGAGATTTTGATTCATAAATAGTGGACCTAATATATAGATTTTGGGAAATTGGAACATACTCCATGTGAGGGGGCATTTCTGTAATTCATAAATAAGCCCTGATCCCGATAAAAGTATCAATTAAGCTTGTCTTGATCTCGGTTTCCTGAGCTCGGTAACATCACCACTCCAAACCAGACTTGAGCTAGCTTCGGTAAAAGTACCAATTGACATCGTCTCGCTCTTATGCAGCTCGGTAACAGTACCGAGCCCGCGCAGTTTGACAACAGTGCCAAGGTGCATTTACAATAAGACTGTACTTGACTTCGATATCTCCATCAGTTCGGTCGACTGAGGTGGGTACTAGATCTCAATCAGCATTAATGAAATTACGCCTATGTGCTGACTGATAAGATGGGCGCCAGATATAGATAAGGGGTAGACCTTATCCAACGATCACATCAGCAATCATGCAAAAGGTCAATATATGGTCTGATGAGACAGTACCTCTACCTACCTCCACTGAGAAGAAAATGTATGACCTAATGAGACAATACCTCCACCTACCCCCACTAAGGGGGAAGGATCTGAGGTGACCAGTGCCTATATATATGCATGAGGTAAAAATTAGCAGAGATATCCAAACATAACACACCCTTAGCTATCTCTTCTTCTTCACTCATTTACCCTTTATTGAGTTGTTGAACTGACTTAGGCGTCAGAGTGCCTTTGGCTGGCTGCAGTCAGGGCCTTTAACATTTTTCTTTCCTTTTCAGGCTTCAGGAGCTACTTTCTTTTCCAAAAGTCTTACAGCAAACCCCATTTAATCAAATCCGTATTATTTTAGGCACTTACACTCCACTAAGTAAAAGTGACAGCAAGTAGGGACACTATCATTACAAATGTTTTTTTTTATTAGTGGATATAATATATTAATTTACAATGAATACCCATATTTATCTAAAGGATCTTGAAAGCAACAAATAAGTCAATAGGGCTATTGTAACATGAGAAATGATCACATTGCTACAATGGAACCCTCATCAAGATGTAACCCCAACCATCCTATGCTCCTATCATTCCATGCCACTGGATCCTAACTAGCTTGAAAAGTGGAATCGATATAAACTATTCGCCATGAGTCATTTGTAACTAAGGGCCAATTCTTTACCAAAAATAATAAGGGCTAGCTAGTTTGTTTCATGTCACTTAATTATTAATGAAATTTTAAGACACAATATTTTGTGGTAAAAAAAATTTAAAAGAAAAGGTGAATATCCAAAAATGACCATCAAGTTTATGGGAAAAGTGGTGCAATGAAATGTACAACCATGATGGAAGATCAAATACACACACAAATCCATATAATATCAAGCAATCATTAGAAGATGAAGAGAAAGACTTACATGGTTTGGCGAAATTGCCTACATCTACGGAGAAAGCTCATGTCAATTTCTTTCTCTCTCCTGTCGTGCTCCACCACACTAGGGTTTAGGGGTATAGATTACATCAGATATATACACACACACATATATATATATGTCCCCACTTTCCTGGACTTCGAAGAAAGTCTTTTTGATCTCCCAAGAAAATCTCGATACAGTTACCAAAATACCATTAACATTAGTTACACCAAGATTAATCCAAAATTAACTAATCCTACTAACTCGTAATACAAGACAATAACCCAACACAAGTTACCTCCCCTTGGTGGAAAGGGAATCATGGGAAGAAGAAAAATGAATACCTACCCACCCAACACCTATCAATTCAATTCTAGCAAAGTTAAGGTCCCATCACTTCCATCTACATCGCTTTCTTATATAAATCATCCCTCATTTCATATCCTTCACCTCTCCTTCAACAATCAATCACTCTAAAAGGCTTAAGCAGATAGATAATGGCATAAATGTATATCAAAGCACTCTCACATCTTTAATAATCTTATTTGTTGTTTTTTTATTTAGAAACTTTAATAATCTTTTGGTTTCCTATGTATTCTACAAACAAACAAGTCCTAAAAAGAGTTCATGTCTTTGATTATATTGCAATGGGAGTTTGGAGCTCTTCAAGATAGGTGCTCTGATTATTGTCATTTCTCTATAAAACCTACAACCACGTGTATACATGGTTTTATTAATTCTTAAATGATGCATGCAAAATTACATGTATACGTGTGTACATATGTACGTATGTAACCTCCTACATTCCTCTATGGCCTGCTTCAATATTGGGATCCTGAAGAATAAGAGTCATTGCAGTGAAACACGTTTTGAAGGTTAGGAAAATGGAGAAGGCATCTTCATCTTCTTATGGGGGTGTCCACAGACTCTGCATACCAAGTAGATACAGTCATTTGTACTTTATACACTCATTCATTCGCAGAGAGAATATTTTTTTATTTTTCTTTAGCATCTTAGGGATGGGTAGTGTTTGTAGATGCTTTGTTTTTATATGCATTGTAAGTTTTTTACTTGATCTGTTCTTTATTGAGATTTTTGTACATGTCACTGTATGTGGTGTGCAATTATTTTTGCAATGTTGTGGAAGTGGGTATGTTGGCTTTTTGTGGAAAGGAGTTGGTAATGGAATTTGGGATTGTGATTGTTTGGAGAGAGAGAGAGAGAGAGAGAGAGAGAGAGAGAGAGAGAGAGTATGGATTATCCTTCATTAGGTGAGTAAAGAGAGGTAGTATTTAAAGGACATAACATAGAAAATAGTCTCTGTAGAGGAGAAAAAATTCCTATTGGAAGGTTGTGTATTTTGTTGTAATTTTCTTTTCAATATCCAATTGGTTTTCCTGGGAATTTATTAACAGGATCAACAAATTCAAAGCCCCCCCCCCCCCCCCCCCCCCCCTCACACACACACACACACTCACACTTACTTTTCTTTATGTTTCCTCTATTTAATTTCTCTTTACTGGAAGAGTGTTTTATGTGTCTGATTCTGAATTTTCTTGAAAAGATACATTCCTGTGTCATCTTTTTTTCAATATTTTTTACTTTAATTCATGTCAAACCTGACATGGGTGTTGAAATATAATATGCAGAACTGTTGTAGTTTTCTTTTGTTCTTTTTGGTAAATTAGTTGGCCCATCTCATGCTTTGTGATATACACATGGCCAAGTCAATGATGTTGCAAGAGATGTGGAGATGTGGGGTGCAGGCAGCAATGGTAGTTTTCAGAATGTAAGTGGACCAATCCTGTATAAATAGGAGCAAGAGTGAGTAGTTTATGGAAGTTGGGTAGTGCTTTGAGTCGTGTATGCAAGTGGGTCCCAGAACTTAGGGAGCTAGTGCTGTGGTAGTTATCTATTTGAAAGACATGTTTGTTATAGATGCTAACAATCTAATCTGTTCAAGTATCATCCTACTCTCTTGTTTTTAATCCAATGGCTCTAAAGCCCTTGCTTTTCTTTAATTCTTTCTTTCATACTCGACTATCCTTTTTTTATTTTTTCTCTTCGTTTTTTCTGCCTCCACTATTCCTGCAGTTGTTGACCATCAGATCATATGTTAAGAGGCTGAATTTCTATTACTTGAATCACCCTCATTTTCATTATCTTTCTCTTTTGAGAAATCCAACTTTTTGTGTAAAATGCACATTCTACAGAATTTTCATAGTTCTAGTCAGTCTTTCTGGTGTGATTGAAGAGATCATGACGATTCATCGGCCAAAAATATAGCCATAACGTTAAAGACTCTTCAAACACAGTGACAACATGATCATATTTCTAAGACACGCTTCCTAGAATTTGTGCTACAATCTGTTAATCAGACAAAAAAAAAAAAAAACACCATAATTCTTATCTGATTGATAAATTACTGTATGTTTGTAGGAATAAAAAATCATGTGTCTCAATTTTTTAACAAAGTGTTTGGAGTTTAACTATCAACACCTTAGCACTGTTTCTGGTACCCCTCTTGCAAAGCTACCAGGCCTCATTTGACTTTGTGGTAGCTGAATGAAAAAAAAAATGGCTTTAAAATTTTTTTCGTTCTCCTTAATATTCCCCGAGGAACCTTCCACTTCTCCTCTCAATAGTTAGTTTGAGAGGAGGGAGGTAATCCAAAACAAAAATGCATGACAAGGTCTTGTATAGTATATATAAAATGGAATCAGGAAGGAAAGACAAAAGGCACTAGAGCTGTTGGATTTAAGACAACTGAGTTGGAGAATGGGTACTTCTCCAACCCAATCTGCTATGTGTTTTCTTCACATGAGTAGGTTGGAGTAGTTCAATAAATGTTGATACTCTAGATAGGGAATAATAAGAAGTGGGTATACTTTCTTTTCTTTATTTTAGCCCTTTGGCCTCTAGTTCCCATTGCTTTTAATATATTACCCCATTGGTCCCTGTCTAAGTTCATGAGTGTTTTTCCTTTTCCTTCCTTGGACTCCACTCAAAAAACTGCTGAAGCAAATCCCCACCATGTTCATGCATTTTTATTTAACACTCTTCCTTCCCCTGGCCTGAGCTTCCTTGGTTGGGAAAATGGTTTGAGAAGAGGAGCTGTGAGAGAGAGAGAGAGAGAGGGGGGTTTGGGGATTTGGAGATGAAATGCAGAAAAACCCACCAAAGGGCAGAAGATTCTCCATGTAAAGGGTGGACTTTTGAGCATGTCAAATCATGAATTTAATGTTAGAGGTAAAATAGCAAGGGCAGCAGCTTTTATTTTTCCCTATTTTTTTCTCTACAAAGCCCTTTTCTTCTCTCTCTTCTTTTCTCTCTCTCTTTTTCATTTTTCTTTTGTTTGGTGCTGTTGTTCCTATTAACTCCCTTTTTTCTTCTACTGATGCTGTGCAGAAAAGATGTGGGGAGGAGATTCCTTTGCAGTTTAAAGAAAGTGTTTGATTCCCACACGTTATAGAGATCTTTCGCATGCATATCTTGTCGAAGTTTGCAAAGTGTAGTTTAATGCAATCCAACCCCAAAAGAAATTCTCTCTCTCATTCTGTAAAAAACGTACAATAGAGAAATTTCTGCTGTCTGTAGCTCCAAAGCAACAATCAGCTTAAAGGAACAGGCATGGGATCTAAATTCTGATTGGAATTCCACTACTTTGAGTTATTTCATTAGCTTGCAAATGGGTTCTCTCCTTGGCCTGCAATGTTCTATTTGTTTGCTAATGGGCTGTACAAAGATGCTTTTGAAAAAAAATGCATTGATGTGAGTGAACAAAGCGAAGCTGCAAAGGAGAGAAGGATTTTGGGCTGTGGTGGTTGTTATTGTTATTGTTGCTCATATACCTTGGCCATAAAGGTAAAGGAGCGTGACATATGAAAGAGAGACTCTTGAGGCTCTTGAGAAGAGAAGGGGCATTGCTTGTTTTAACAGTGTTTTGTACTGACAGAAAGAGAGGCCACTGCAAGGATGTTATCTGAAAAGCAATTAATGAAAATCCCACAAACAGACAAACAAGGATGGTTGTGGGGTTGGGGGAGTGTGTGTATAGTCTCTATTCACCATTAAGGCTTTGCGTGTGAATGCCTAGGAAAATTCTCCAACTATAAGGACTGTTTTTGTGCCTACTGCAGATGGGTCTCTTGTAGGCTTTTTCAGCACTTGATTAGGAGTATCTTTTAGCTTTGTAGTTTTGCTTCTTATTTCTCCTTAAATCATGCTCCTGTGTGTCATGTGCTCCTCTTATGCTCTTTATTGATCACTCTTTCATCTCTTCACACATGATGCAAACCTCCTATCATTTCCCTCTCCCTTGCCTTTATTTCCCACCTACTACTACTGGCGCCGATGCTGCTGCTGATACTAACTAGTAGTAGCAGTACTACCCCTATGTCCCTACCGCATCACCGATTCCCAAACCTTAGATGTTTTCAGATTCTTGCCTCTTCAATTTGGCTCTTATCCATCCATCCTTCCTAAGCTCATGAAAATTAGAGAACAAACCCAAGAGCAACAAAAGTTCCAAGGCAAAGGAAAAGACAAGGGAAAGGTATAATACCCCCTTTAAATATCTCTTCTTGTCAAAAAGCAAAAGAGATATATAGATGGATATAGATCAGAGAGAGAGAGAGAAGGGTGTTGTGGTGAACAGTGTTTACATACATAAGCTGCCACTCCTGCTGCTACCACTCTCTGTTTTTGGCAGATCATGTCCTGTCAAAGAAACTGCATTCTCAGATGTTCTATTAAAGCAAAGGAATGCAAATTCCCCAATCTCTCATCCTCATATGTTTGGGTTTTCATTGCTGTAACATCCACTTCTTTCCCATTTCTCTTCTTTGTCTCTCAAGCTCCTCTCCCTCACTCCTCCCCCCCAAAAACTGCTATTGCTGCTCCTGCTACTTGAACTGCTTGAGATGCTCAGGTCATTGAATTCTCATGAAGAACAAGACACTGATCATCAGCACAACCCATCACACGGGTTGTCATCACCGGCGCATCACATGCGCCAATTGCTGATCAGCTGCGCCGAGCTCATCTCCCAGTCGGACTTGGCTTCTGCCCGGCGCATGGTCTCCCTCCTCTTCACCAGATCCTCCCCTGATGGAGACTCCACTGAGAGATTGGTTCAGCAATTCACCATAGCCCTCTCCATGAGGCTCAACGCCCACAACTTCATCCCCACCGACTCCGGCGCCGTCCAGTCCTCCTATCTCTCCCTCAATCAGATCACCCCCTTCATAAGATTCAGCCATTTGACAGCCAATCAAGCCATCTTGGAAGCAGTTGAAGGCCACTCCTCAATTCACATAATAGATTTCGACACAATGCAAGGGGTGCAATGGCCGCCTCTGATGCAGGCCATCGCCGAAAGGTCCGACCCGTCGAACCCGCCGTCGATTCGAATCACCGGAACCGGCCATGACATGGAGACCCTTAGGAGGACAGGCGATCGCCTGCAGAAATTTGCTTGTTCTCTTGGCATCAATTTCCATTTCCACCCTCTCCAGATCCCCCATGATACTTCTCCTTCAGCGGCGGCGGTGCTTCGCCTACTTCCTTCCTCAATTGCCATCCTTCCTGATGAGGTGCTTGCTGTGAATTGCGTTCTCTACCTCCACAAACTGCTCAGTGATGACTCTAGGAATGTTAGGCTGTTCCTCCGCACCATCAAGGCCATGAATCCAAAGGTGGTGACTGTCGCCGAGAGAGAAGGTAACCATAACCACCCCATCTTCTTGCAGAGATTCATTGAGGCATTGGACTATTACACTGCGGTCTTCGAATCACTTGATGCTACACTGCCACCCGCCAGCAAGGAGAGGCACGACGTGGAGCAGATCTGGCTAGGGAAGGAGATTGCCAATATCGTAGCGGCGGAGGGAGAAGAGAGGATGGAAAGACATGAGAGGTTTGAGAGCTGGATGGAGATAATGAGGAGCTCTGGGTTCTCAAATCTTCCATTGAGCCCCTTCGCCTTGTCGCAGGCCAAGCTGCTTCTCAGACTCCATTATCCTTCTGTAGGTTACCAGCTCCGTCTTCTCCATGACTCCTTCTTTCTGGGTTGGATGAATAAGCCCCTCTTCTCAGTTTCCTCATGGTACTAGACCTAATTGTCTCTCTTCTATCACTTTCTTCCATTTCATTTTCTGTAGGTTACTAGATTGCACCAAAAGTAAATTAGGGGAAACCCCAAAACCCTAACCCTAATTCACTAGATAAGCCATCTGGTCTCTTCAATGGAAGGAAACCCTAATTTTCTCTTCATTTCATCAGCTTTCAGTTTAGAGGTAGACTACTAGAATTCCCCCCGCCGAAAAAAAAAAAGAAAAAAAAAAAGAGCTCACCAAAACCCTAACCCTAATTTACCAATCCCTCTTGTTTCTCTTTCACCAAGCATGCATGCATGGATCTTGCGGATGTGTACGTTGCATGCAGAACATTGGAAGTAGCAAAGGCTATTTGCTCAGCACCCGACCCACAATACTTCTCCTGAAGCATCTTCACTTATTTCAAGCCATTTTGTTGGAGGGAGCTCAGATTGAGTCTTTTTTTTTTTTTTTAAGGTAGGGTTGTTGCACCATTTTTCTTCCCTTTCTCTCTTATTACTCCCTTCTCTTATATTACCTCTGTGTAATTCTGTAACAAATCCACTAGAGCTTTCCAAAGGCAACAGCTGTGCTGTGGAATACTAAATTCTTATATTCCATGAATGAACTAAAACTATTATTATCTTCTTCCATTGGGGTTCATCCCTTTTGCTTTGTTTTCTTTTGTTTATGCTAATGGGTGCTTCACTATAGATTTTATTATCTCATCAATCCTCTATAGATTCCATAGATTTTTTAAAACATTTGCTGCTTTTGCCTTTTTGTTGTTACTGTATGAAATTAGCAGTATTATACTTATGGCTAACAGTAGTAATCTTGGTTGCCACTAACATTAAAAAAATGGTTGGGTTTGATGATGATAGCAGTAGTAATCACAAAACGGGCGGCCATTTATTTATTTTTTCCTTGTTTGTTAAGGCCAGCTTCTTGTTTGTAATATTCCGTTGTCTCCATCTCTCTTGGTGCTTCCAAGAGAGGTGCATGAGGGTTCTTGTATTCTGCACCAAATGCCCGCTTATGCCTATTGCTGTCTTTGCACTGCACCATCAATCACCATAATTTCTGCCTTTTGTCTCCTCAACAAAACCATGAAAGTTCTCCACTTAGGCTTTTGCTGCCCACCTTGCCTCCTGTAGAAAACAGCATGCCTTTGGGAAGCTAATGCCTGCTTGGGATCTCGCATGTCTGCGTGGTTTCTCATGGACGCATCATTCCTTTGCTCTTGTCTTGCTACACCTCTCTCTCTCTCTCTCTAGGCAGAAGGTAGAAGACTAGAAGTAAAGCTCTTGAATGTTTCTTCTATAAAGAAAAGCTTATACAGCATTGAAAACTTTCTAGGCTGGTACCAATAGGTTTCCTATCATTCCTAAATCTTGTTAATAAGCACTCACATACCCAAGTCAATCTCAAATGAAACCTTGGATATATGAAGATTAAAATATTAAATGATAAGAATAAGTTATATAAGAATGTAGACGTAAAATGATCCCAACGAGGGCCTGGTTAGAGCACACAGTGCCAATAAAATGACAATTGACCTAATGGGTTTAAATTATTAAGCAAAGCTACAATGATCCAATGGCTAGGATTGTCCAAAAACTGCGATTTTGTTTTAGCCTGTCCTGTACATATAGTTGCCGCAAAATCAGTGGCCTTGATCGCTCCCCCATAGATGATCTTTGGTTTGAATTCTAATGGCGGAAATGGGAAACCAACCATGAATGCTGTAGGACTTCACCCAATAGATGTTTTCCCATTGAAGTATAGTGGGCATAGGTAGGTGAATGTTTTGCATTTATTGCAAAGAGAAGGGTTTTTGTGGGGCACAACTTGTAATTTCATTTCTTGTATCCGTACATCTTCTCCACATGTAATACACCTTGCCCAAGCAACACAATGGTGGGAAGGTGGGTCATTGTTAGATGAAGATGATATTCTTTCTCCATTGCATCATATTTGACTAGAGAAAAGAGAAGATCTCCTTGATCCAATGGTTGAGGTTGACTAAGGGTGGGCCTCAAAATTAGATGGGCCTCTCTCTCTCTCTCTCTCTCTCTCTCTCTCTCTCTCTGTGGGGTTGGGGGAGGGGGAGTTTTAGATCAGCTTTTCAGTTCTCACTGTATCATGATTCATGGGTCACGGAAATATGCATTTTTGCCTTCAAATGCACCCAAAAAACTATAATCTGATTGCATGATCTACTTACAGTCCATGAACATAAGAAGACTAGATTTTTTTATTTTTATTTATTTGTTTGTTTTTGAGGGAGACATGAAGGACCCAATAGATATTGCAGTTGGAGTGAAACACATCACTTGATATCAATGAGGGGTATCTCTTGGGTCCTCTACTTCCTGACACACGAAACCGAATTCACCCCAAGTAAAAGAAAACTATGTGCCTTGTTGCAGTACAAACGCTGCAGTAGAAACTGCATTTAATGAGTTGAATCCCATCCCCCGGTTACCCTACAGCCTTGGGTGCTTTCGATAAATCATAAAAATCTAAAGGGGTTGTTCGTATTGGGTTTGATTGGCCCAAAAGCTACTTCTGTTAGCTGTTGATGCTCTTCACATGCAATGAAGCAATCATAGATGTGGGGATGTAATAAATCCCCAGATCTGCCACAGAGATTCTCTATTTATTTCCTTAATCATTGAATGCTGAGGAAAGAGAGAGATGTTCGGATCACTTGATGAAGTGGGCGCTTCTGACATGCCTTTCTTAACTCCTTCAGAGAAAAACATACACTTTTTTTAATATTATTACCTCTTCTATTATATGAAAGGAGAAAAGAGTAGTAGGTATTCCTCCTGCTTGTGGCTATAGCTTTTGCACCCAAGAGAGAATACTTCCTGTGAAATCCATTTCAGGTGATGATTGTTTTGATTAGTATATGTAAAGAGGAAAAAAAGAAAAAAGAAAAACACATGATAATTAAGTAATCAATGTGCTAAATACCTTTCTTTCGGTAGGTCACATTCCTACGACTGACTTCTGTCACTTTCAACAGTTTCTATCCCAAGGAATGTGGACCTTAATTACTTTTTCATGTGGGTCTAATTCCTTTTTAAGATATCTGCCCACCTAAATCTCAGAACACTCCTACAAGGGAATATGCTAGAAGGGAATAAGTCCCACTTGATGTCCAATACAAAATGAGAATGAGAGAGATAAAAGTAATCACTAGTTGGACTTTGTTGACAGCCAAAAAGAAAAGGTGCCATGTATTAGTCCAAATGAAGCCATACATAATAACAATAATAATTACAAAAGGTGGACCAGTCACAAGTTTGCTTTGAGCTTCATTAAAGAGATCCTCAGTGATATTGTACTTCCATCTTAAGGAACCTGAATTCTGAAGGTGTGGAATGATTATGTACCTTCACTGACTTATTTATCACCAATAGAAACATTTGGAATTATGACAAATACAGCATTTAGTGCAACAGTTCCCAAAAGTTTGTGGGATGCATCCAAAATAATGGACAACACCTAAATGACCCAGGGAGCAGAATCAATCAAGAGGCCTCTCAAATTCCAAAATCCCATGTGGGCACCCATCAACTTTGACAATCAACTTTGACAAGTGCATGAGTTTCAACATGTGATGGGGCAGCAGCATCCTAGCTTAGCACAAGCAAATAGGCGTCATTTATCTTGGAAAAGGGCATAAAAGGCCTCTGAGCCCAAGATTTCCATCTGGGTACCCATCATTTTGATGTAAGTTGCTGTTCATCAAGCAAGTGCAGCTTTCAACAGGCGCTGAGGAAACATCCAAAACCAACTAAAAACAAAAAAACCAATTGATCTTAGAATCCCCATCTGGGCATATAACATCAAATGATGTATGTGTTGTTCATTTCAAGTAGGGTGACTAGCTAGGCACTAGTACTAGCAACCGTGTCTCCATCCACAGCCCCAGTCCCAGAGTGTATGGATAGAACCAAACCAAATATAAAAAGGTTTTGTACCAAAGCATATGTGTACATAAATATCCATGTATATATATGGGAAAATAAATTGATGTTGATATTACTGCATCATGTACACACACAAACAAATGGAATGGAATAGAAGAAGAGTGGTGGGATTCTTGGGAAGAGGAGAGATGATGGGTTGAGATCCAAACGTGGGGGGTGAGTGGGGTTGCATAGGATCCTAAACACATCTTAAACACATACACTCACTGTCCAAAGGAGATTCCTTCTGATACTATCTCAGAGAGTGGAGAGGGAGGGGGGATGGGAATGAGAGTGAGTACTGTAGAGTGAAAGAGACGAGGATCTCTGGTGGGGGAGAGGACGGTGGATTCTATGTTATAATATACTTTTTTTTTTCTTGTCCATGTTACAATATATACTCGTGTAGGGTCATAGAGGTGAAGGAAAGACAGATTCATAGGGCCGTGCTATACAAGTAAAGGAAAAGAAGAAGAGAGCAGGAGGCCTCTCTGTATTTATTTTAGTGCACATGCGTGCTCGTAAGTCGTACAACTCCCACACATGACACATCCATCACATAAACTATCCCACCCAATGATTTTTGCAAACAGATACAGTGAGAGAGGGAGAGAGGGAGGACATTTTTACTATATACTCACCAAAGGTATGGTATTGTTACATGTATTATGAGGATGGTTGATCTGGTGGGGCATCAAGCAAATGGAACAGAACCAAACATCAAGGTGGCTAAAAGTAAGGACATATGATGGGTTTAAGTTTGCATGCTAATGGGTGGATAAAAGTTGATGGGTCAGACCCAAATGACTCAGTCCATAACGACGGGTCAGGCCCAAACCATGATGACGGGTCAAGTTCAAGAGATTCAGTTCACGAAGTTGGGTCAGGTCTGAATGACCCGGGTCCGTGTCGAGCCCAGGTCCGGATCCACTCGTCTTGGGTAGGTCCGGGTCCGAATCCACGAAGTACGAAGTCAGAGCGTCGTTACCTCTAACCTGCTTTTACCAAGTCTTGCGGAGGATATCTTATCTGCCTCGTCACTTGAGGGCGGTTCGGAGATTCCGCCAAAAGGTAGCGTCCGCTGCTGAAGAGTCTCCCCATCTGTTAGGGGACGACTATAAAACAAGAGCCCCACCCACACTGAAGGGCAAGCAAATTGTTGCAATCAATCTTTACCACCATCTTTCCATCTGTAATCGCTACACACTTGATAAATACAATCTTCACCTTAAAGTGGACGTAGGTCACACTGGACCGAACCACTATAAACCTCTCTCTCTCATTCTCTCTCTCTATTTCTCACATTAATTATCTTACACTTGACCGGTGGTGCCCGAAACCTATTTTTGGCATCATCAAAAGTTATTTTTCAAGTGATTTTGTTTTCTTCATAATATAAAAGTTTAAATGCTTGTTTATTTACATGGAACTGAGTTTTTAGGAATTGTAAAAGATATTTTCCTAAAAGTAGCTAAAATGAAAGAAGCAAAGGTAAAAAATTGCAATGGAGTAATTTTTCCATTAATGGATGATGAATTAGCTGGAGATGGAAATGAATACCTAATTATCATCCTAGTAAATCAAATCTTAGAAAAGAATTGTATTTACATCCTTCTTATATCTCTCATTCCTCACATCTTTAATAATCCTTCTTTAATTTAGAACCCATTTACCATGAATTAATTACTATGGTCAGATCATCTTAGATATAATCTTTCATCGTGATGGTTCACCAGACTGGAGACCGGAGAAAATGATGGCATGAAGCACACGTGCAGTGTGTGTGTGTGTGTGAGAGAGAGAGAGAGAGAGAGATGTTATCATGTTTTTTTTTTTATGTTTACTTTGCGTGCAGCAGCGTAAATAAGCGTAGGAAGCAAGGTAAGATGTAAGAGCAGATGAAAGCTAAACAAACAATGATAATGTTTTGTCATCTCAACTGTTGAGTGATCTAAGTATGAAATATATGTATATAGTACACTCTCAGTTCAGTAGACTTGTCCATGCAAAACTCACCTTGTCTCTCAGCTGTACTGTTCCTGGACTTGAGATTTTGACTTATCCCATACCCCACCAGTGATAATAATATCAGAAGTAGAAGAGACTTAAGTGCACTCGGATTTTCAAGAAAAAGGAATTGTCTGATAAACTGGTATTCTTTTGTGCACAACCAGTTCACACAATATGTTTATAGCATAATCCGAACGTTAAATAATAAAAACATTTTACCCCAATCTAGATGGCCAAAATCCATAGTTTATCGGTGAATGATTCTAATTATTCAGCCATGATCGCATAGATGGTTGAAATGAAAATGTGTGTTATTCAAATTACATAAATACAATTCACTGATAGCATAGTGGTAAGGCATCTCTCTTTCCATAAGAATCATCGGGAATAGTTCCCCAAGTTGAAACATCTACTCTCACGGTGAGAAAGTCCATCTCGAGAGAATATCAACCAACCCTATGGGTTCGATCCCTCATATACTTAGGTTAGTCATCCCTAGGTACTAACATGAGTTTGATTCCCAACCAACTGAGCAATCCATCATTCTCATCATGAGATAAATTCTTGGTTTTATATATTAGCCACTGCATTTTAATTTTTAAGAAAATTGATATACTGCTATATTTCATGTTAAATAATCACTGGTTAGTATCTAAATTCATTTTTGACCCGTTTATTTACATGGAATTGAATTTCTTGGATTCCGTGCTAAAATGAGATCTAACAAGGAACAACAAAAGGTAAGGGGTGAACGACGTAAGTGGAGATCTAAATAGGAATCTGAATTTCCTAGCACAGCGGGGTATTCATTTTCCAACAACGGAATGCTATTTAATGGTCATTTTTTAAGCTTTACGGGTGATTTCAATTCCATCAAAACAAAGGTACCATTTCTGTAACATTGGACTGGAGATTTGAAAAATCTATCTATTATACTAATATTTTTAGCATTAAAAAAGTGTGTTGCATTTCAATAGATTTGCGAGATTGTACTGTATATTTATGTCATTTAATTAACTATGAGTTTTTTATAAGCTGATAAGTAGGTGCGATTTTCTTTTTTGGTAAAAAGGATTAGTAGGTGAGATTGGAGAAACTAAAATGAACAGAGGCATCAAGCTAACCTTGTGAGAAATATATAGACATCCCATTTGGAAAGAATTGGAAAACATCCATCCAAACAGATGACCTTTTTTTTTTTTTTTTTTATTAATTTCACTAAAATGTGATACATTCTAGTCAATTTCAGCATAGCAAGTATGCTTTAAAGTGTTGGGAAAGTCTCACATCTATTATCACCTGAGTTATAGTGGGTTTGACAAGGCTTCATATACTTGTGCCTTCCACTTATCAGCTTAATCTTTTGGATGAGTACATGGTATCTAAAATGATATTAAACCTGATTCTTGTCGTTCTTGTGGAGTACACGTGGCAAGCCCATCCATGAAATCTGGTTGGCCTGCACATGAGGGGGAGTGTTGAGAAAGTCCCTCATCCCACATCGCCCAAGTAATGTGTTTGATAAGTAGAGGCCCTCCACCTATCAGCTTAAGCTTTTTGATTGGTACATAGTATCATACACAAAGTTCATCTCTGACGCTCTCCATTGTTACCCAATGCTAATAGTTCTTCCTTTTCACCCAAATCTGCATTGTGATCATTCAATTGATTCAATTGCATGCTATGCAGTTTTCAAATCAAAACACTAAACTTCAGTGTTCTAGCTTTCACAATGAGGATCCATTTAGGTGGTCTTCAAAGAAGTGAAAGCACAAAAATTAGTCAAACACCATAACTAGGAAGATCCCTACAAAGAGGTCAAGATTTGAAATATCAGCAACATCAATAAACCCAATAGCCATCCTGATTGATGGAGTGAGACTAAACATGATGATGGTGGTGGTGGTGATGATGGTGATTGATGAACCTCATGATGTAGAGTATTGTCTAGTCGGATTTGCTTGAGATTAAAAGTTATGCTTGTAGACATTTTCCCGCATCCATCATATTTTCTTACGTGAATGATCAAAATCTATAAAACAATCATACAAAGTTATATATACAATAAACTTCCTTTGATAGTTTGAGAATTGCACAATTGCATGTTCACAGGAATTTCTAGGGAAGGGACCACACCAGAGGGTCAAATAGTTTGTTTTCCAAATTAGTTTTAGCAAATGGATTGCCTCAAAATGAAGCATCCAAGGAGGAAATCTACATGGGACTGTTAGGGCCGATTTATTTGCAAGGAATTAAGTTCTTTGCAATCTATGGAATGTATTCCTATCAAACAGGCTAAAATTGAATAAACGAACCTGAAGATCATTCTTCTTTTGGTGAAAAATGATTGCCTATGTTGTTATCCTAATAAATCAAAACCTATGAAAGTCAGGACCCCATGTAATCATTTCTCTTTCTGCACAAAATTTTTTTTTAAAAAAAAAAGCATATAATCATTTCTTGGAACCCAATTTACCATGAATTCATGACTCCTTTTCATCCAAACAAACATGTCTTAACGTTGTTCGTGTGATAGAAAATTTGCCCAGTTCTCAACGAAAATGAATTATTAGACCTTGATTTTACCCATATTCGCTCCTTTTTTTTTGGTTACTTAACCAAGGGGTCCGGGACCCAACTGAAATTTAATCAAGCCCCAAACAGTGTCTATGAACATAAAACCAATCCTTTTCATGAAAAATTGACAAGCTCCATGTCATTGCCATGTATCTTAAATGCCTATTTGTGCTAATGCCTTTGTCAAAGGATCTGCAATATTCATGAGATTTGTGGAGATCTCCTCAATAGACACCAGTCGATTTCGTACATTTTCTTTCACGATAAGATACTTAGCTTCTAAAAGAAAGAGTCCGCACACACACGGGAAAAAAGACCACACAAGTGGGATGGATAGTTGGGTGAAAATTGTCACTCCTTACTACTCGGATAAGGAGGCTTTCTTTATATTAACTGCTTGATAAAAACTCATTTTTAGAGTTACCAAGGAATCACTAAATAAATTTGACAAAAGAGTGAAGTATGGACATGTACAAGATACTAGAAAAAGGGTTTTTCCCCCTATTTCTCTAGTTTTTTTTTTTTTTTTTTTCATTTCATACTTAACTCAATTTAACACTGACATGCACCCCCTAAGTCCCTAACCAACTAGACAAAACCTCAGATGGAGACATGATTGTCCCTTTGGAAAGTGCACTTAACCTTTTGTTTTTCCTAAAGAAAAAAAAAAAAAAACATATTAAGAATCTCGCAGTCTAGAACAAGGAGTTTCCCAGTTGATTAGTTGGTTGGAAACCCCACCTATCACCTTGATAATCATGGATTGATCCTTGGGTCTCTCCGTCCTCACATGTTTAAGTCTTCCCTTGTGGGTGTGGGTGTGGGTGTCTTCTCCTCACTTGTTTGAGTGCTCCCATGGTCCCAGGCCCCTTGGCTAGGGTAGGGGGAAAAAAACTGATTAGTCGCATATAGATCTCTACTCTAAATGCCTTTGATTATAGGACTTCATTTTTGTATGGTGAGAACTTTGAAATATGGCTTACTAACCATGTGGCCCACCAGAGAGAGAGAGAGAGAAGAGCATTTAATTCCCGAGGAAGGAGATGCATATCTCAAATCAGTCATTCCATTCCACGCGAGCCTCCAATAACATTACTACAATGTCATGTTGGGAGAGTGGCATCATCATTTTCAGTGTGAAACTGTGAATAAAGAGAAGAAGAAAACAACAAGGCTATTAAAAGGTATACTGCCTTCTTTCAAATTCATCAAAATAAGGAAAAAAGGAGGGAGACTCGTCACTTCATGGCCTTTGTCATTCATGAGAACTCAAAATCACTCATACTATTTCCTTTTCTTTCTCATTTTCCTCTTCCTCTCCACCACAATAGTAGAAAAGAAAAATGACTACCCATGGACTCTGATTTGATGCCAGAGTCCATTGACTATATGAAAAAATATATATATTGTGACCATCAGAAGGGCAATCTACAGTGAAGTTGGTGAATGGTGATGCCCAACAAGAGATGAGATGGGATGAATTCTCAGGTACGAAAAACCTTATTTGGATGGGGTCCCTCCGTGTAATCTGGGTACAAAAACATTAATCAGGTTAGGGTCTAGGCTCACCTTGGGCCTTTTTGAGAAAAAAAAAGAAAAAGAAAAAGATAAGCACCCTATTTTGGGCCTTTTTCAGAATCCTGCCCAACTTACTGTTAATTACATAGGCAGTTCAGTCTAACTTTAGGTCCAGTTGGTCCATTCTTGGTTACCTGTCTACTAAAGGCCTATTAATTTGTTTGTATGGTAATTGAATACAAAGGAATTCAAGGTCAAATGAGCTCCAACTAGAATGATTAAAGAGGTGAGTGGTGAGCGATGTAAGGTGAAAATGCATTACTAATCCTAGGAATTGAATGACTAGGGAGGTGGCTCAGTATTCATTTCCCAAATGCCTTTGATTTATTTTCCATTAGAGTTGGGGAAGAGAATCTTAGGGTCATTTTTGAAAATTCATCTTAGTTTCTACAATTTTGATGAGTTTTGAAAAAATAAAAATATCCCAATTCTTATGTATTCAATTACTTGAAACTAATGGGCCCAAGGGGTTATTCTTTTACATAGAATATATAGGAACTCATGGTTAAGGATTTGAGATGAACAGCGATGATATAAGGCAGTGATTTAAATGAGACATTAACTTTTTTAGGATTTGCATTATTAGGATAATGGCTGAGTATTTATTTCTCATCTTTGCTTGATTTTATTTGGATGAAGGAAAAGTTATTCGATACTCATTTTTAGTTATTCACTTTTAATCATCATTTTTAAGGATCTAGAGCATGAGTTCCCACGTATTCAGTTCCTCTATTTATATATCTATCTATCTGTCTATATATGTGTATGTTTGAGGCAAATGGACAGGCGTAATAATATTAGTTAGGCTAGAGCCTAGCTTTTTTTTTACCAAAATAAAAAATGGAAAAGACAATTAAACTGCATTTATTTGAACCAATTTGGGCGATTTTATTCTACAGTAATGACAACTTGTTGCATAATTTGGTGGGTCCTTGCAAATTTACTCACTTTTAACTCCTGCCTGTAAGCACTAGCCCCCCATGATATTTGCACTTTGAGAACCGGATCTCAAGTCTCTTTCAGAAATCTTTGTAAGGATACTCTTGGACTGAGCCCCAAACTTCTGTTGAAAACAGTGCATGACAACTACGTCTCAACACTTGGTTAAAGTTTTACACAAAAGAAAACCTCATGATTGAATGAGTTCATGTAATATTTCTATCTCAACCATTATATTATTTCAAGGTCATAATCCATTAGTTGCTAGGATAGTTACATTGTAATTTTTCCATTGAATATTCACAGCAGGGCTGCTCTTGATGCCAAATCCACTTATTTCCTACTAAAAGCTTGATTTATGGCTTATTTTTTGTAACGCTGCAGGTCTCCTCTTCCGCGGTCCTGAAATGTGCCCACAGAGAGTTTTATTTTTCTTTTCTAAAATATGTTAAAACTTTGCGCTTGCAATACATCACATCAAATGTCAACTTGACGTAATCCTCCTCCTTCAAGCTTGACTTATATGATTAAACTTCAAAACAATTAAACAATGCCTAAAACGATAACATAATATATCTTAGAAGTGGTTCGGGCTTATGCAAATAAATCTACAATAGAAGTAACTCAGTGGATCTTCCCCACAGATTTTGTTCATCGAAATAGCTTTAGGACATGTCTGTACCTCTGCTGAAAAGTGTACAAACTTGGCATATCTTATAACATCCATCCATATCTATCCTGAGGAGCTTCATCCCAAAGACTACTGTGAGGAAGACCAAAATAACCTTCCATTTTCTTATTATAATAATAACATTTCCAATAAAAAAAAATATCAATCGTTCTGATTACTTGTAGTTGATGAGGCCCACCAGCTCCATTAGCTATGGAATTATGGTGCAATGTGCAACACCCTAAAAAACATCAATCCCATCACGACCACTGCAAGTACGTAGTTGTTTTCCCTTAAATTTCATGATGGTTATTTCCACAGTTTGAGTTTCCTGAGGCCTTGTTTGGATTCTGACAAAATCGTTTGCCCTGTAATTAAGGTATATGTAACTCTCATACACCTGTAATTGGTGACAACAAATTTTTTTTTTTTTTTTTCTTAACTCGAGTGTATCCCAGATTACCTGCATGGAACACAAGATGACCCTCCATTGAAGAACTATAACTAAAACAGAATGTGTATGAAACTCACAAAACAAGTCACAAGTCACGACCCAAAAACAAAAAACACCCAATGAAAGGTTAAAGTTACACAATAACATAGAGGGATGATTTTCGTCATGGTGTTCTAAGATAAAACAAATGTGGTTGAGAAGGATAAGAAAGGACATATAATTTTATCACAGCAAAAAAAAAAAAAAAAAAAAAAGAAGACAAAATTGAATATTGCTTTATAATCAGAGATCATCCTATGCTCACTTCAGATGGAACATAAGACAAGTAGCGGATCTTTATGACTGCAGATTGAATCTGATCAATATAGATCTCCATCCCATCTCTACATGTTTGTCTGCACAGATGCTGATATCAAACACACTTACAGGGACCAGTAAGGCTCCAAGGAAACAGAAGTGATATAGTATTTCCAATGATTTATTATTTCAATTGAGAGAGAGAGAGAGAGAGAGCGCTTCTCGGAATCTAGAACAACCTCCTGACAAGTGCTTATCAACAACTCATGGACCCAAACTCAATTCTGAGTGTGTGTGTTCTTTGCAGAATCATATACCAATCAATAGGTATTGGGAAGAGTAACTGCAACACAGGACTTTTGGATCAAGGAACCTAATTAAAGCCATGAATAACCCATAAAAAGTACAAGCATGGAATTTTGCATCTTCATTTTGAGCAAAGTATGAGCAAGCTGCAAGCATTCAAGTTTGCTCCATTGCATCAATATTTGAAGAAAGCAATGTCATCCTAGATTGTTCCAGTAAATGAGAAAAATTGATGTCAAGGTGAAAAAATTTGCCATTGATGCACAACTTTAGAGAAATCTAGATAATATAGGATGTTCTGTTAACGTTGACATGGACAGATTTCTATGCATGACAAAGACATTTAATAGAAGGGCTCATGACCTGATGAAACCAAGAAGTATATTAAACCATTTCTTTTATCATTTTTATTTTTTGAAGATGTAAACAGTAAATTTGATTTAGAAGAAAGAAGAAGAGGTACAAGAGCTCTGGTGGTATTCTGCAGTTTCCAATGCACAGTGAAAATATACCTTCAACTTAGAATTCATTTATCTCATCAATACTATCCCAAGAGCCTTGCTCTCCTTTAAAACACAATTAAGAGCGGTCTCCAAATCTCCACTATGTGTGAGTTGTGTCATGAGTCTTGGGATTTCAGCCCATTCGCTGGATTACCAAAAAACAAAAAACTCTCCACTATTAGTCTACCTTACCTAGAATTCTGATGAAAATCCTTAGTGCTTTCCTCTTAGTCAAAAATTCAGTCTTACTAAAGTTCTCCACAACCTGAGAATACTACCTTGACTACCCCATTTTCATCTAGGCCACCTATTGTGAACCCAATTTATCTCTTGCAACTCCAACTAGGTTGAATTTTAAACATCCAATTGGAGTCCTCCATACCTCTAGTTTCATCACTGTTGTTGCCCTTCCTCTCCAAACCACCCTCACCCTCTTTTCGTTCATGCTAACGAACTTCCTTTTAAATGATCTATAGTGATGTTAGCAGAATCTTACGCTAAGAAGGTCTGATCGTGGTATGGCCCTAAACATGATATGTTTCATCTAATTAGTGACACGCATGAATGGAATAATGCATGAACGGTCACTTTCTGCATTTTAATCCATCATCTATGTTGATGTCAATGTCCACCTTCGCTCTTGAGCGGTCATAATTGTGGTCGAGCCCTCGCCCTCACCATAAAATTATTATTGTGCCGTTTTCTATCACCAATTAATTTTGGGATAAGTGGTAGTTTAATGGGATGTAAGATCCTACAATCTATCTTAGAGATAGCCATGCCTTTGATAGTCCCTCATCAACGCCCCCCTACTCTAAGCTTACATTTGGTGAGCAATTGTGTATATTCAACTTTTCCTGTTATGACCGTGAGTGCATATCAAATGCAAAGTGTTGTGTAAAAGGAATATTGATAAAAGAGAAACCAATTAAGGCCGAATAAAGGAGGGGAAAAATAAGAAATAGAAAAAAGTATTTGAAGTACATTTCCGTGGGGTAACTTTACACCCTTCCATGGTTTTTTCTCCAGGTTTTTTTCTGGGGCCTTGTTCCTCTCTTTCTCTAAATTTAAAAAAATCCTTTGTCATCAAAATTCCTAATTGGTGTAAAGTGGGTACATTTTACAGATGAATTTTGTTAGTGTAAATCATTCCAGAGGAAAAACTACAGTTATTTACCACTTTTTTTCTTTTTGGACGGCAACAACAGAGGATAGAAATTGGAACACTGTACAAGATATATATATACTAGATATGGGAAACAGAATCTATAAAATGAGCAATGCATCACCTGTTAAGTACATATGAAAAGGATTCTTGTGGCTGATTCTTCATGACCCAGGTGTGTGTGTATATATATATATTTATATATTTATTTTTTATTCATGTTACACATTACTTTGCCCTATTAATTAGAAAAGATTTTCCTTATTTATTTTTCCATTGCTTTTTTTTCATAAGCATGAACTTTTAGGACGACCCAAGCCATTTTCCAAAATAATAAATTCTTTTATCTAATAATGAAAATTTAAGAAAATATTAGATTTAAGTGTGTTGCTAGTTTTATGTTATTAAAGGAAATGGAAAGAACTGCTTGGAATGGATTTGGGCACTCACGCGGGTTTACTGCTGCTTGTATAGGTGGTAAAGTTGCACTTGCAAGTTTTCCTCCGGTTTAAGAGGAGGAAAACTTTCATTTGCAGCTATACAGCTGATGCATACAGCGGTAAGATCGCATTTGCAAGATTTCCTCCCCTCTAAGCGGAGGAAAACTTGCAAACGTATGGATTCTTCTTATGTTTTGCCTTTTTTAACATGTTGGTAGGGTTACGGGTTTGGACTTTGGTCCGCACATTGTTGGATGGACATGTATAATTAACGTTTAAACACAATACTATCAAATCATACGGTAAATCACTCACGAGGCCAAGTTTTACTTGTCTTTTAGTGGAATAAACCAAATATTCGTTGTAATCAAGATTTTGAAAGTTGGGAACTGTGGATGTGGACACCCAATGAATGTAAGCAAATCAATGGATTAAAAAGAACTGGTTGGTCCCACATGCCATCTCTCATATAAGGCTCAGTTGAAGAGAGCATTTTCATATCAATTATTTTTATATGATATTATATTATTATAAACTTGAGATATAGGTATTTGAGTATAAAATCGAATGGGCTCCTACGTAGATTAATTGAGCAATTGCACCCAAAAGTTAGTTTTTATTGAGTCCTAAATGGTTTATACTTGGATTTTTTAGACTCGAGTCCTTTGGTCAAGTATGGTGGGGTCTGAAGTAATGTGGACACCCTCCATTATTATATATATATATATTTTTTTTTTTTTTTTTCATGTTACACATTACTTTGCCCTATTAAGAAAATATTTTCTTTATTTATTTCTCCATTGGTTTTTTTTTTCCATAGGCACGAACTTTTAGGACAACCCAAGCCATCTTCCAAAATTATAAATTCTTTAATCTAATAATGAAAATTTAAGAAAGTATCAAATTTAAGTGTGTTGCTAGTTTTATGTTATAAAAGGAATTGGAATGGCCTGCTTGGAATGGATTTGGGCACTCACGCAGCTTTACCGCTACTTATAATAAACGCACAAAAGTGTCAATTAATACCCAAGCCACTCTTAATATCTATTGGTTGAGTTTTTTCAAGTATGATTTGTACACACTTTCAATTAGTTTCATTTCACAAATTTTGTTTTTAAGAATAAAAATTTGTTTAAATCAATTTGTTATTATGAGTAATTCACGTCCTGTATTCCGGGATTTTCCAAAATGGACATCCTG
Organism: Camphora micrantha; assembly: GCA_003546025.1. Classification (NCBI taxonomy): domain Eukaryota; kingdom Viridiplantae; phylum Streptophyta; class Magnoliopsida; order Laurales; family Lauraceae; genus Camphora; species Camphora micrantha. The sequence continues at coordinate 34,742,108 of QPKB01000011.1, forward strand.
CAGTGTAGTCAGATTCCCATAACTGCACCTGCAAGATTTCTTTTGGAATACAAGTTCAATCTCACTATTAGAAAAGATCTAAGTTTTAACCTTTATTGATGCAAATTAGTAAAACGACCAATCCATCAAAAGTGAAAGAAATCACAGACAAAGAGCTCCAGAAACAAGAGCACAGCATCAGAAGATTGTAATCGTCATCTGTAACTATTGTACAAATCACAAAAGCACAGAATCAGAAAGATTGGAGACCTGCCTAAACACTATATCTCAAAATCAAAGGAATCAAGCAAAAGCTGCCTAATTCTCAAAAGGGAACAAATATAATAGTGCAAAGAAAAAGAAAAAAAACCATATCTGGGTCTTGAACCCAGATTGAAACATAGACCTAACCAGATAGGAGAACTGATTTATAAAGGGTGTGACAGAATTCTGAAAGAATTGGCACCTGGGTCTTAAAACCCAGACCACAGAACCAACCAAAATGGCCTTAGAAGAGTAAATTCCTCAAAGGGGTACAACCTAAAGATAATTTGGATTGGGCTTGGTTGCCAATGCCCAACCCAACCCAACCCAACCTCCCCAATTTGCATCCTTACTTACTAGTAATGCTCTGGACCTGAATTACCAGGGCCCAACAAAGGCTCATCTTCCAGTGGGGCGGAACTGAGCTTTAAGATGCTTGAAGTCCATCATGGCTCAACATATTTCGGGAAATGTGGAATGTTTTCTCCAAATGGGCTTGAACTGGGTCAGATTTTGTGGTAGGTGGGCCGGATTTAGACTTTAATATTATGCCAAACAATAAACGTCGAGGCTCGGACAAGTTTGAGTTTAGTTCAATCAACCTCATGTCACCCTTTAGCAGTTACAGAAATTCTAGTTTGGTTATCAAGCTTGGGGGTTCAGTTTGGGCCTAAGCTTTAAGTGTGATCATGATCCATCTTTTTGGGCCAAAATCTTCGCCTCTGGCACATTTAGTTATCAGGGCTAATGTTTCGGCCCAGATCAGGCCAATGGGTCTAAATATCAATCCAAGGCCCAGCCCATTGGCCTTTTGTTCAAACCTTTTGTTCCCAGCTATTCACTTCAGCTAGCATTTAAGGAGGAATGCTTGATATGCAGAATTTCTTACACGGGTTTGAACTATCAGGAATTTATTATACTCTCATCAAAGATTGTCAGCTGATATCAATATTTCTAATGAAAATTTGAGCTTGCAAGAATCTCAAAATTCTCATCAAGGATTGTCAGATGATCCCTCTGCTTAATGAGAAATTGTCAGAAACACCAACACCCAAATTGCTGCATGAACTAGATTTTTTGAAATTCTGTGACTATATCTCCATGTTCCTACAACCAAGCTGGTTTTTATCTGTTTCTGACATTTTATTGCAATTCCTTTTTATCATGCTCATAATTACTTTGACATCACTAGATTGCTAGTGAAAAAGTTTATTGAAAATAGAATTTTCTTTTTTTTTTTTCTTTTTTTCCCCTAAAATGGCTTCTTTTATATGTTATTAGAGCTTATCACTTAGGGGGGAAATTATTTTATATAAAATAGATAGGAATTCATGATGAACTGAGCTCTACCAAAGGATTATTGAAGAGATTATGGGTGAAGAATATGTAGTGAGGGATGAAGGATATGAGGTGGAGATCTAGATGAGACATTGACTTTCCTACGTGTTGAATTATTAATGTGATGGCTGAGTATTCACCCATCTTCTGTTGGTTCAATTTCTACTAAAGGGGACACTATCTTACGATTATTTTTTGATAGTCGCCATTGATTCTTCATTTTTCACCACTTCTAGAATTACAATCCCAGGTGTTCAATTACATGAAGCAAACGGGAACTAATTGTTCGGGTTTATTTTCAAAAAATGACTATTCAAACCTTTTCACATACAAAATAAAGTGTTTTCTTCTTCTTTGTGGACAAAGGTGTCCAGCCTCTTCAAAAACCGACTATTCCCCGGACGCATGAAGTCCCGGTCTCCCTCACTCACCAGGTAAGTCAGGCTTTTGCTTGGACAAGTAGCCTCCGAAAGTAAACGTGAGTTCGAAACTGCAACCTCCAATTCAAAACCAATTTATTCCTTTAGGCTAACTACAACCCTGGTGCAGTATTTTTGTGGACATTTCTTTCAATCTTTGATTTTATGGGAAGAGTAACAAGGCAACCATTCCTATGCATCATCACGAATCTCAATATTGGGAGCTTCTTGCTCTCGGATAATGGCCAAAGAATTTCTTGCTTTTGGGGTTTTCAGTGGAAAGCATTGAATTCAATGATCTCAAGTAGACTTAAATTAATAGATTTTTTGTGTGTGTTCAAATTTAAGTTGTAAAAATAATTCAAAACTGAATTACTTAAAACCATGACTAATCTTAGGTCTCAAAGGTATTGTTAACATGGGCGATTTTCACCTGCAAACACTAAATTTTGATTGCAGCCTTTAAAATCTATATCTCGTTTTTGTGGTCGATGGAGATTGAAAATCCTGCACAATCCTTATGCAGGGTTTCATTGGTGAAACTTTTTCACTTTTTTAAAGGGTACGCATAACTTTGGCTCGAGCAATATGAGATGGGCTCATAATTAAATTGTGCAACTCCAATCACTATCGAGAAAGTCTTCCAGGGTAATAATGAGTTTCAGGAGTATTTTAGTCTCTCTCTGTTTTGTTTTTTTTTTTTTTTCTTAATGCTGGAAGGGGCGTATTTGAACATGTGCCAGAGATTTAGATGGTTGAGATTGTGTTCAACACTTCGTTCTGTGTGAAAACATTTAAATGCAACAAGTAAACTGATAAACCATATATATTTTTATTTTGTTTATTCTTGTTCTCAAAAAGAAATTCTCAAGGATTGAAGAGTGGAGTGCTCTCAATTTTTTTTATGTCTTTCCGAATGATTTTCTCTTATTTGCTCTAATATCTTGATTTTTTGTTATTAGATTCTTGGAGTGAGAAGATTCGTAGTAGAGACACTAGAATTCTACTTACTGAATTCAGCCAAGACTAAGTGCTGCAGACTTGCATTCTAAATTACAAACATAAAAAAGATTTTTTGAACATTCATTGTTTGATCAATTCTCTCTCTCTCTCTCTCTCTCTGGGTTGGCCTCATCCATCCATCAATGAGGCAACCCCCATGGAGATGTCTGTATATCCTCCTTACAATACAATATGTTTGGCTCTCTCTCTCTCTGGGTTGGCCTCATCCATCCATCAATGAGGCAACCCCCATGGAGATGTCTGTATATCCTCCTTACAATACAATATGTTTGGCTCTCTCTCTCTCTCTGGGTTGGCCTCATCCATCCATCAATGAGGCAACCCCCATGGAGATGTCTGTATATCCTCCTTACAATAGAATATGTCTGGCTCTCTCTCTCTCTGCCTGGGTTGGCCTCATCCATACATCAATGAGGCAACCCCCATGGATGTCTGTATATCCTCCTTACAATACAATATATCTGGTCGAGAAGTATCATAGCTTTGCCCAATTTAGCATGAAATTGTTCACTTTTCCCCACACGCGAGCGAGAATTTCTCCGGAGGTCACCCATCCTAGTATTGCTTCGATTCAAGCATGCTTAACTCCAGAGCTCTTATGGTTTTTTAAGCCGTATGATTTTGGAAGACCTTATGTTGAATTAAGACGGAGTTTGACTTATGAGTCCAGAGTCAAGACTTTGATATTTTCGATGTAAGATAACAGAAGCTTACCGTTTGAAGTCCGTGGTTGACACGCTACGCCCGGTGGTTAAGGATGTCGCCCTGACCAAGTTCTCACATTTCCACCCACCCGAAATAGAGTCGTCCTCAGCTCTGATGCCAACTATCACAACTCCACCCAACTCAACATGAAATTGTTCACTTTGGCCCACATGCATGTGCGATGACTTCTCAAAAAGTCGACCATCCTAGTACTGCTCCCACCCGAGCACACTTGTGCACTTAACCCCAGAGTTCTTACGGTTTTCGAGACCACACGATTTTAAAATGCCTCATATTAAGATAAGACAGAGTTTGACTTATAAGCGCAGGGTTAGGACTTTGATATTTTCGATGCGGGTTAGTAGAGACTCACCGTTTGAAGCCCATGGTTGAAACGCTACGCCCCATGGTTAAATATGCCACCCCGGACCAAGTTCTCACATTAAGCTTGCAACTCTTTGAAAAAGAAAAAAAAAAGTCCAGATTTGGAGGATGTACGCATCAGCTTTTTTAGAGAACATAGAGTTTGAGACTAACTATGTATGCCATTGCTTATGGGTTGATTTGTATAGCGTCCGTGAAAAATTTATTTTACATACTACAATTTTTTTTTGAAAAAGAAGAAAATCTTACCCCATGACCCCCCACAGGAAATGTCTTTTTCAAAATTACCAAGAATGGAGCTCATTTTTGCGTGCTTCCTTGTAAGTAGAACCTCGACATCAAAAGATGAAAAAATTTATCCATTGAAAAAGCATCCCACTTTTCCTGGCGTTTTCAGTGAAAGCATAGATGTAAAATATGTGCCCTTAGGAGACTTTGGCATCCTCCATGTTCTTTGATTTGAATTTCTTTCTATTCTTTTGCTCTCTCCTAATCTTAAAGCCCCATCAAAATCTAATAATAGTTTCTAGCGTGACTTCTTTTGTGATATGAATCCAGTCAGTGTTAAATTAGATTGAGTGCGATCCAAAAGGGAGGCTAAGTGAATTGGCTTTGACTTGTCATACAAAAGAGAATAAGAAAAAGGGGCTTAAATAAAAGGAGGCTGGCGAGAGAGAGATATCAAATTTCTAAAACCGAAGAAAAAGTAAAAGCTCTCTCATTCCATGACGCAAATGAGAATTGGATTTTCAAACTTAATACTTGACGTGAGAAAGTGATTTTACCAAACAAAGGCCTACAGCTCCCATGCAACCCGACCTCTTCAGTGGGACTCAATCCTCTAGTGAGGGAAGTAGACCTCCCGTGAGATAAGTGAGCCCTCTGACGAGAGAAGTAGACTTCGGACGAGGCACGATAACCCTTGGGTGAACTACCACCTCTTGCCACTAGGGTAAGAAACCGTTTTGACCTCTTGACAATTGGGTTGCTAACGTTGAAATACCCCAAATAGTATTTGTATAGCAAGATGGTTAAACCTGGAAAAGGGAAAGAGCAAAGTGGTGTACAATTTATGGATAAAGAGATTCCATGATGTTATTTACTCATAGTATACTCCAGCTGTGCCTCTTAATCTTCTTGACAATCTAATTAGATGATGAGTATTATCTTGTCTAAGTATCATTAAGAATTAAGTAGTGTGTTGGAAATTTCAAAATATGCATGAGTACAAGAAAAGGAAATCCATGGATTTCCATTGATGCACTTTTCCTGTGTATGTTGGATACAACACTTTAAAAACTATACGCACTTTTTAAGTGTTCAAAAAACCCCTTCTATGTTTTAAAAATTATATGCAATTATTTATATGTGACCCTCCCAAGATTTTATTTCTATATAATGGCCCCCCACCCTGTTTCGTTAGATAGTATTTTTTTTTCCAAAAAACAAAAGACAACTTGCATTTCTTGGAAAGATATTAATTAATGGTATTTCTAGTCTTTAATACCTATCAAAACATGCTTAAAACATGTGTGGAAATTCTGATTGGCAGTCAAGGGATTTGTTGACATTTCAAGTGGCAGAATTCTCACAATCATCTCAAGTAGTTATTTACAAATAATGAAAAAGAATCACAATGTGTCAAAAAGAAAAAAAACAATGACAAAGGTTTTCTCTCATTAATATCAATTTCTTAGGAGATTATTCACAAAAAAACAAAAAGGCAAGAATTACCATGTGCAAAAACTATAGATTGATATATATATATATATATATATAGAGAGAGAGAGAGAGAGAGAGAGAGAGATGTGGAAATTCATTGTTAATTGTCCACTAGAGATAAGAAACTATATAATTTTGTCACCATTGTGTAAAGCAATTAGTGGTTATATTAAGTATTTATATGGAGAGAGAGAGAGAGAGAGAGAGAGAGAGAGAGAGAGAGAGGGAGACGTTGAAAGCTCATCTTTGAAATTCTCCCAATATGTTTAGTTGTCCATGGGCATAAGAAAATTAAAATATAAGTTACCTGTAAGTAAAGCAAATAAGAATGAGTTATTATACTCTCTCGGAGTGGAAGAGAGAGCCCCTAAAACATAGTGATAGAGCATTCAAAATATCTTAAAAGCTGTGTTTACTTGTCCATTAGAGGAAGAAAAAGTAAGCAGCTTAAGCAGCATTTTAGACCCTCCAAGTGATCCCGTGAAACCCACTCATACGCATTAGGACTTCGATGCAATTGGCTGAGTGGGCCCCCTCCCTCTTGGTCACAAGGCTCACTTTTCTAGTGAAACTAAACTTTTCATTATTGGAATTGTTACTCAACAATTTAATAATAATTGCTTTTATTTTAAGAAAGATTATAGAACATGATTTTCTTCAACTTGATGCAATGTTGTACGTTTAGCGTTCAAATTCAACGCAGAAAAATTGATTTGTTTTTTTTTTTTCGTAATGGTTGTGAAAGAGTTAAATTCCGAGATTAAATTTAACAATATTGAATATCAATTTGATATGATTGAACTTCTAATTTAGGTCATGTGTCTCCTCCTTCTGACAAAAGATTTATGTCGGCTATCCTTATAAAACTTCAAAAGAAGAAAAATAATAAGGCGTCCCTTGCGTCTAGTTGGGGAGGAAAGATGGAAAGGTCGCAATGTGATTTAGTGATGGCTAAGAAAATTATCGCACTTAAGGACATGTTTGTTCGCAGAATGTCTAAGAATTTCCACGGCAGGAATCTAAGTTTTCAAAGTGTTGTCTTCCAGCTGGATTCACTAATGTTAAAGGACTTTAAACATTTCGAAAGCTAAAATATTTTGAATAATACTATAAGCCAGGAGTGCAATTTCACAAGCTAAATTTTTGAATATTCACAAATCCAATGAAAATTTTCAGATGTTGGGAGATAATTACTGTCATGTCTCCAAAAATTTTCAATAGAATGGAATTATTATCAAAAAAAGATTGTAAAACAGACATCGGGTACATAATATGGGATTAACTTAGGGGTTTATAGTATTAACCTAGAGTGATTAATTTAAGCCAATTGTCGGCATTACTTGAGAGAGAGAGAGAGAGAGAGAGAGAGAGAGCATATCTAGTAAAAAAAACAGTGCAGAAATGAGAGGAATCTAAGACAAGCTAGGCACGAACGAATGAATGCTGGTGTCCCCAAATCTAAAACCCACGCATCTGTTTCATTTAAACTACAATCACCATCTGCACCTAATGTGGCGGGCATGCTCACTCTTGTCAACCATCCTACCCATAGCCACACACCTAGACATACTAACCCTACTCATACGTACATCCCCCTACCTCCAAGCTAGGGACCATGGAAATTAAACTGTCACTTTTTTTTCATAGTCTCTGGTTCAACACAAAATAGAAGGCCTTGCATTCAACTTTTTGTTCAGGACCCATTAGCCCAGGAGTCCTAATCAATGGTTTGAATAAGTTCCAACTAATATTTGACTTTCCAGGTCTGGGTATGGATCCTAAGAATGGACCCTACAGACCCAACTCCATATATATATATATATATATATAGTTGGGACTTGGTCTGGGTCATGGACCTGATCCACGCCATTCCTTTCTACATCTCTTTCTGAATATATGTGATGCCCAAATTTCTATTCATAGGTGACCCATTTTTCTTTGGTCAACGCTATAGTTGTGGCTGGCCAAAGGTGGGGAGAATTCTCTCAGACGTACCAAATCTAAAGATTTTAGTGCTTTGTTTGACTGTTTCAAATAAAAGAGTATCATAATTACTATCACAAGTGAAAAAAAAAAAAGGGGATAAGAAGAAGAAGAAACAAACAAAGATACTTAAGATCTTCCAGTGTGTGATAGTTTTGAAACATCTCCCACACATTAGTAAATAAATTAGATATGGCCAAGATAGCCCCTACATGTAGGGTTACAAATCGTCCAAGCCGGAACCATTCTAAATCCGGACCTATTTCTAAATAACAGTTTCGGTTTTGGATTCAGTTCTAACTCAGAATTTGTTTTGTTGGTTCAAAATCCATTTTCGGAACCGGGTTCAACTGGAGGACCAAAATCTAGTTCTAAAATTGGTTCTAACTTCTTTTCATTATTTTTAGGTTTTTTTTTATAAAACAAAAATATTATTCAACTTATAATAGTAAATCAAGTCTATTACTTCTAGGATGAAACATAAAAATGTCAACAAAGGTCGATTTAAACTACAGTTTGCAACATTAAAAACTCATATGAGGGGTCCCAGATCCATGTGTCGAAACTTGTATGGAACTAGAACCGAACCTGTTTATCAATTAGAATCTATATAGAGTTTCGAACCTTGACCTGTTTATGAATCGAAAACTAACAAAGGTTTCAAACCCTTTATTTTTATGAGTCGAAACCTCTGAATAATTAGAGAATCGAATACTTATTTACATCCCTACCTACATATATGAAAAATGGTGCACTAAAAATCTATACATTTCCCAACCTTCAAACCCTAGAAATCCTTATTAAAACATATAATATCCTTTTTTCCCCTTGAATAGAAGGGAGAGACATGTGAAAAGAAAAACAAAAGATATTTTCTCTCTTACTCAAGCTCAAGCAAAAAAAATTAAGTTAATAGAAGAAACTAATAAGGCATGTGGCTGTCCCCATCTACCTTACCTAGCCAGTTGAACCTAGTGTTACAGATACCATAGATATACTAACAATACGAAAATATTATCATGAATACATCAGAAAACATTAATTTCTTCATGATAATGTTAATGTGATATTTTAAGAAATTAGCTAGAGTAATAAAAAATATTTCTCAAGGAAAATGAAAAAGCTTGTTAGGATGAGGTTATTTTATGCTTTATTGTTAATTATTTAAAAATTAATTTATTTTACCTGACATTTTCTCGACAATATTTGGACACTACCCCAAATTTGAAAACATCCCGACATTTTCCCATGGACAATATTTATGCATTGGATATAGTACCAATGGCCTAGATAATATACTACCAAAAAAAAGAATGACCCGGATCACACTTCCAAGTAGAAAAATTACAAAACCAAAAATAAGGATTCCCCATTTCGAGATTTGGTGTAGTTGTGGACTTTTTCATGGAAAAGACTAAAATAGAGGAAAGCAAAAGATGAAGCTTTGTCTTCTACTTTCATGAAGCTAAGCTCAGACATTCATGCCCTATATTCATTTACTTTGATGAAATTGTCCTAAGAGCACCAACATTCATGCCAACCATGATCCATCCAACAACACAAGTGTGGAGGACAAAAAAAAAAAAAAAAAAATGAAAGTCATGTAGGGGGTGTCATTGTAGCTCATGCATCCACATACATTGTCTTTAGTCGATTCCATTTGAGAACCAACATTTTCCATTACTATAGTATTTTAAGCATAGGAGAGAGGAGACTCACATAGCACCAAAAGCACCTGTATCAACGAATCATCTCTTCCTATAGTCCTGTCTTCATATAAAAAACATGTTCATAGAATATAGTGAGATTTAGTTATTTAAAAATTCTTAAGCTAGAATAAAATAAAATAAAGAAAAAAAAAAAAAAAAAAGGAGAGGAAAGGATCAAAAGCACGTCTCCCAAGCCCATGCATGTTTAGAGACTCGAGAGGATCTCACACGTGCAAATGTGGCTTGTGGAAGATTCATGCGTGTTAATTTGAGGTCGAGTAGTGACCTAGAAACTCACACATACGAGGTGAGAATCTACAAACACAACATATGCGAAGAGAAGGAAACTCACACAAAGGAGGAGAGAAACTTACACATGTAAGAAGTGGTGGGAACACCAGGGTCGAACCCTCGACCTCCCAATTGGGGTAGAATTTGAGTTTGAAGTTCAAGATTTCCATTTGAAATCAAGAAAGAGAAATATTCTTTAAAAACATTGTAAATTATCATGAAAATAATTTGTTATAATAATCTATTGTTAGTCAAAATTCTATGGAATGCATGAAATAGCTTGTTGGTTTAGGTTGGTTCTCTTCAGAAAGGTTGTTGGGCTGAAGTCTATTTCCACTCGTGTGGATTTCCAAACACTTGAAAATTCCATGCACGAAAAGAAAACCAAATCCTAGATTTCCATGAAAACGCACCAATTTATTTCATCTTTTTCATTTACTTCAGACATGATGAGAGAGTGATATGCATCAATTATATATACATAAGCTTTTGTAATGTCATATTCATTAACTCAGTTGTTAATGTCAGTAGGTAATGGTTGGCTACTACTAAACTATTATGGGTTGTAAATGACATATTTATGATTGCTTCCCACAGGCTTGTACATGACAATAGCTTTTCGCCAAACGTACGGTTTTGGAATTAACGAGTCCCATGTCCCACGTGGCCGTGGGTGAGCGAATCTATCCATAATTAACTCATCAAACAGTTAATCTCATTTTATTATCCAATTAGCAACACTTGATTAGCTTTTTCTCTTTTCTTTTTTTTTTTTTTCTTTTTTTTTTCTTTTTTTGTTTTTGCTATCGGAGGGTTTCTAGCCCTTTGGGTTTGATTAATCCCTCCGAGTCTAGAGGGAAGCTAGGTAAACACCCCTTGTACCTTAAAATAGTAGCACTAGTGAACTTAATCTTCGATTCCTGAAGAAGGAGGAATCGGAAGTCGATATCAAGACCTCTAGCTCCGGAAGAGAGAGGAACTGACCACTCGGCCAACCCCTTGGGGTTACACTTAATTAGCTATGAGTTTTGTGTTTTAGGACTCTGACTCATTGGATTAGCTACTGCTGGGTTACTAGGACTTGGCCAAGTCCTATTCACAGTGGGAGAGTCATAAAGAACTCAACAATAAAAGAATATGTTACTGATATTCAAAGTGGGAGAGTTGCAAATTAATTATCCGATTATCCGAAGTCTCTTGTTCCAAATAAAGCAGGCGTACCCCTGATTTTTTTGCTCTGAAAGAAGTTTGAATCTGAATCCGGATCTATGCATATAAGATCCGAAACATTTGGATTTGGAATTGAATCTTATTATGTTTCGACCCGAGGTTCCAGATAAATGAAGATTCCATTCACATATAAAAATTTATATAGGTTTTGTGGGTATATATATAGCTTGAGTTATATTCATGTTTACGAGTCTACTTCACTTTAATCACATACCATTTATTAGTCCTACTTTATATCTTAAGAAATACTATAAAGCTCTTTTACCTAATTATATTAATGCAATATGCATTAATTTCTTCCGAAATTGGATCCATTTTTAAACTAGAAGTCGGAACTAGATACAAAAAAAAAGGTCCGTGTGTCGGATCAAGACTTGAAGATCCACAGGATTATAAAAATGGGCCTGGGTCCGAACCCAGATCCACCGTAGTTTCGTCGTGGATCCTACACATTTGCACCCCTGATTGCTACTCATTTTGAATTAAAAATCTAAAATATAATACATTATAAAGCTATTTAAATTTGAAAGCCAAAGATCAAGATGTTCAAATGATAATATGCTAAATTTTTTCACATCCTCACAAGACAGCTAAATCTTTCCATCCCTTCGCCCTATGATTCTAATGCATTTAAACAGACCAAAAATTACATTAAACACAGTGCTTAACATATCATTAAAATTAAATAACACACACATTTACATATCTTAAACCATAATAACACGTTATTTTATAGCTCCAAGTCACCTAAACAGTAACAATAGTTTAGATTTTAAATTTTAGTGTTGCAGCAAAGATGCTACGAAAGGATTACTCATCCAAGGAGGATCCAACCATTCATTATTTAGTGATTTTATCAACTGCCCATCATCTCACACTTTCGAATATTTACTATAACCTCCTCTCACATCAATGGTGCAGATGAAAGATCACTACGTCCCACACATATTTATATATAAGGTATTGGTGGACCCAAAATTTCCTTTTGAAGGGGTGCAGGCCCAAATAGGCAATTGAATTTTTGTAATAAATCCAAAATTTTTATGTAGGTTCCGGGGGCAAACATAAGATTTTTATGAAGTATTTGAAGTAGATTTGAAATTCTCGTTATAATTTTAGAAACGAGCTGAGGTCCAACGGGTGCGTCCATCCGAGTCGGCTCCTTACACAATGGCGTATGAAAAAAACAATGCTCTTCATTTTTCTTATATCATGGTGGATAAATTCCTCATGTGTACTTAAATTCCTGGGGGAGTAGTTGTAACGTATCTGGACATGTCCCCAAGCCTTCCGCCGATACGTTATTGAATAATCAGAAAACCATCAAAGTCTTCACGAGCAATCTTGTAAAACAATAAACACGAGAGAGAGAGAGAGAGAACAGCGGACACGTGTACTGTCAGAAACTAGACGACGAAGCTGCACACGGACGGAATGATAAATACACTCGTTTTCTGGGGCCCACTGTTTCCCTATTATCCGAATTCATTTGAAATTACTCAAATGCCCCTGCTTCTCCCTTGATAGTAAGGAGGTTGTTTTGGCCTCTGGTAAACTCTCTTGACTCGGTCTCTTTCAAGTTGAGTGGACTCAGGTGTATCAAGGTGAGTCGAGTGAAGTGTGAGTTGAATGTTTCAACATTAGTGTCGTCAGGCCTGGATTTTAAAGATGATTGGACCAGGCCATTCAAAGATTCTATAGTTTGTTTCAAGCTTGGTTGTTGACATCTTGTAAAGAGAAGTAGACTAAACGAGGGCTCATGTAAGTGGAATTGATCTTTAGTCAAGATAAAACAGTGAATGTTTTGGATAGTTCATTTAGATATGTATCCACTTTCTCTTTTTTTTTTCAAATTTTCAAATGGGGCTAAATTTCAAAGGTTTGATTTCAAGTCACCCATATGATTGGCCCATGTTCCTATCAAGATATATTTGTGGTATCCTAGCCATAAATCTTGTTTCGTAATGTCGATGGATCGAAAAATCTTATTCATTAAAAAACTGAATCTTAACGAAAATTCTTTAGTTGCTAAGACACCTCCCTTCCGCAAAAATAATGAGGGACTTGGAAGAGTGTGTGTGAGTGCTTCCCATTTAAAAGGAAACCTTGAGCCAAAATCCTTGAGATCATTAAGTTCTTATTTGTTTACAGTAGAGTTCATAGGAATTGAATGCATAGAATAGTTGAAAATAAAGATTAAAAGTGGATTTTCAAAACTGAATATCAAATAGTATTTTCTTTTAGAAAAATAAAATCTAAAGAAGTTATTATTTGATGCTTATTTTTAAAAAAATTGCCTTTAATTTTTATTTTTAACCACCCTACAAATTTAATTCTTATGTATTTTAGTGCAAGCAACATGACCTAAATATTATGAATAAAGTGTACTTGACCAGTGATATGAATCATTATAATCAAGATTTTCTGGTTTGGAATAGCAATCTAACAATGAGCTTTCACTGCAAAGCCTATTCTAAGATGTGGGCCATGTCAAGTGTTGTTCTTCAAGGTAGGCTAGCTCATCATCCAATATAGTCAAGACCGAGCCTAAGTAGTCAAACCCAAAACAGGTAATGCTTGGCAATCACTCCCTTCTGCATAACAGCTGTATTTACATGTCCTAAATTAAGTGGCCTTGGACCAAAAATTTGAATACGACATTGGCTTAAATTAGAATGCAATAGTGATAATATTTCCCAAGACTCCCACTTCCATACTTGCCTCATTCCCCCCCAAAACTTTGGTTAAAAAAAAAAAAAAAGTGCATGATGGACTCACAAAATAAAACTAGAAAAAACTGTACATACCTTTCAAATGGTGGGGGGCCACACAATCAATCACCAATTCAATCAATCTGAACTGATTCTGACCAAAATGTACATTTCAACCCTAATAGCTAATGCAGGCCAATTGGTGGACCATTTCAAATATGGTGACACATGGATCCCACTCTACCAACTGTACACTTCCTCCCCCACACGTGCTCACTCATTAGGACCACCCAATGAATGTGGTCACATTCCCATTAAAAAATAAATAAATAAAACCACTTTATCCAGGGCTTATTTCTTTGCTGAAATTCTAAAAACTCCTGAATTTTCAGCTAAAATGGAATTCCTACATGCTCATTTGGGCTTAAGTATCTAGGAATTCCACCAAAATACATAGAGAATGAAATTCATAGATTCCGAATGGTCAAAAGAGATATTTTATTTGGCTGGAATCCAAAAATGCTAGTAAAAAAATATGAAATTTAGATATTTTATGGACATCTCATCACATCATGTCTAGAAAATTCTCGAAAATAGTGAATTTATTGCATAAATTCTACTAAAAAGGAGTAATGCTACTTGGACAAACCTTTTGGACAGAATTTTGGACAAACCATAGGATTTGTCCAAAATTTTGTCCAAAAAATTTGTCTAAATAGACTTTTTGGCTAAAAAAACATGGCCTTAAGAGGGGTCCATTTTTGTAATTTTCAATTGGGGGGCGCGTGCACATAGAGACCGGGGTGAAGAGCAGGACGACTTGAACTGCTCGTGCACAAAAAAGCCAACAAGTGCCCTGTGCTGTGCGGATAAAACCTTTCTCTTTCTTCTACTTCTACTTGTTCTCGAAGTCCCTGTCGATTGATTGATTTTCGTACGGCCCAAAAATCGCCGAGATTGCGAGGATTCCGCCGTTTGCTAGCGTAAAATCTGGAAAACCCGGCCTAGGAGGGAATCTACAAAACGAGCCCCACTCTCGCGAGGAATTGGCGATTCTGACGTATTGACAAAAACCCACCAACGAACGCGACGTTTGTGAGATTTGAAAGTACGAAACTGCCCCTCGGCGCCCCGAAATTCAACAAAAATGGCCGGTGAACGAGGTTGTTAAGAAGTGAGTGCACGTGGGGGCAGCAGTGCAATCCAGTACACCACCAGCATGATCATTCCTGTCGATTTTGGAAAAAAAAAAAAAAATCATGACACGTGGCTTGTAAGTACGCTTGTGATACGTTCATATATCGCTTTCCCCAACTTGTATTTAGTGAGGGAGAAAATTGAGACAAAGTTGGGGGCTGTATGGGTGGAATGGATTGATGCATTCACTGGTTTGATGTAATTTTAATTTTAAAAAATATGGTTTAATATAATATATGGGCCCACACCAAATTAAGTCCGGCCTGCATCAATTTATATCTAAACGGATACAACATCATCATCATTATCATTATTTTAAAATATAGGTGTCCATGATGTTTTTACCTGCTAAAACCATTCTCTTATCAGATGTTTGACTCGTAACTGTATTGAATTAGCTATACAAATTCTATTTAATCATTCTTTCAAGTAAGTTTTCGATTAGATTGTACTTTTTTAGATCCGTTCTTTCTATTTACATCTGTTCTTTCATGATAATTGATTCAATATGTCACTACTAATATATAAAATGGTGATATCGATTCATTAGCCTCTCATGTAACGAAAAAAGTCATAAGCTGGGGGTTGAAAATCATGGTTCATGGTTTTTGATTAGAAGACTAGAAACATTATTTAAGTATACTAAATAGCTAATTTGAGACCGATTACTGTTTGATTCCGCCAATGAATTTCAAATGCCACATGTCTTACTTTGAAATGGTACAATAAAAACAGGGCATATATATATTTATTTATTTATCAAGTGTACAATATCATACACATAGATCATTATTGTCTATTTCAAATTATGTTTTGCGCATGCATTCTCGCCCACGAACATCAACCTGATGTGATCATGACTTTTAACACATAAGATAGAAGTATTGGACAAAACAAATGTAGCTCTAAGTATTCAAGTACCATAGATTGCCGTACCAAGATAATAAGAAAGGACAATTTAGACTCTACACGTTATTACAGGACAAATACTCCCAATATTCCTCCAAAACATACCATCATCAGGTTTCTATAATTTAATAATGACCATTTTGATGCAAATGGATATAAAGAAACACAATGTTGAAAAAAAAGGAGAGATTAAAAAAACCCATTGCATAGATGGTGATAAAGAGTATACAACACTCAATATATTCTCATCTTCTTAGTTTTATGATAGAAGATGATAATAGAATATAAGCAAGAATTGTTGACTATTCCATTTGATAACATAATCAAAGAAGAGTTAGAAAAGAGAGACGTCTGCAATGTTCATCAAAGTGTGTCCCACCCCATTCAGTGAATCTAACCATTGAAAGAAATAGATGGTTGGGATCTGTTGTTGCAAGTTTCCTTGAGAATAGCAATTTTATTGAAGTTGGCATAGGCCCAATAAGATACTGGTATTGACTATTTCGAGTAATCTTGGTACGAACAAAAAATGGTAAAATAATTAGAGGAGGCAGAGGTGCCATGGCTGACAAGGAAGGGTGTTGTTTGTAATTTGTGATGAAATTCAAGGGCTTTTTTGCTGTAGGTCCCTCCATGGACCGAGGGCCGTGTCGGATTCCTCTTTTGCGCAGAAGGGAGGGAAAAATATAAAATTGGCCCAAAAGAGTCCCCAAATACACGCCAAGGAAAAAGAAAACAAAATTCATAAAATAATGCACAATGGCCGGTGTAGTAGTCCATAGCACTAATTTGGAATTGTACTCTCCATGATCTCAACCTAATTTGAATATTTTGATGTATGTGTTCACAGTTCACCCTTTAGGTCACCATTTATGTATGCTCATCAAATGGACCACACCAATCAAATCGAGCTATGGATTCATGTTTCAACAAAATAGAGAAATACTATTTCGGCCCATCTGCTAACATGATGTTAGTTAACTGCACACTCTCAATTGTTTTTGCTTTCTTAAAATTAAAAAAATAATAAAGATAACATTTTATAGAGATGGCTGACAGGGATAGGGTGAAATAGGGTTTCTTTATTTGGTTAAAACAGGGTATTCGGACCCTTGAACCTTACGTATTACTGATAAGGGTGAATCATAAGATTGATTGCATCATACTTGAGCTATTAAATCGAAATTAGAGTTAAAAACATTGCCGGTAGGCAAGTTCATACACGGACACATACATCAAGCACTGATTGCCTGAGATTGAAAGATCTAGATGTACTTGTTTAAAATTTCAAATCCATCAAATCATCTTAATTGTTGGTCAGAAGCCCACAAATTAACAATTTTACATTAAAAAAATCAATCCAACGGTCTATTCTTGACATGCAAGGGGGGGAAAAAAAGTTAGGAATGGTCCATTTGAATTAGTGATCAAGTGGGCTCATGACCCAACTTCATTTCAATAAAATAGCATGATCAAAAGAGTAGATAGCTTCACATGCTCCTGCAGTTTAGGTTTCCTAAAAGAAAAGCCAATTGAAAGAGAAAGCCAAAAAAGGCAACGTCGAAGAATCAAATCCAAAGTTTGACCAAAGACTGATGGAAAATAGGAAAACGGGAAATAGGAAAGCAGGGAAAAGAAAAACGAGGAAATGAATCCTAAGAAAATCTCGATTTTCTTCTTCTCCCCCACGCTCTCGGCAACTTGTCTGTATTCTATTCCCTTTTTCTTCTCTTCTCTTCTCTTTCTCCAGCTTCTGTCTCTGTCTGTCTCTCTGGACGATTCAAAGGCTATAAAACTCGCGTTCCGGTACGGTACCGATCCGATACCTGTTTGCTTTGACGTGCACGCCACCGTTTCGGTGGAAGCAGCTTCCAAGGAGAAGCGTTCTTGACTTTGATTCGAAAATCTGGGGCGTTGATTTTTAACTGGAGTTGGAGAAGATCGGGAGAAAGGTGAGGTCATGTTCGGCTCTAAGTCTCTTTCGTGTTTCCTTTTTCTCTGTCATGCAACTGTTTTTGTGTTGAAGTTGAAGATTTTTCGATGGTGATTTGCAGTAAAAATCGGTTCTTGGGCTGCAGCCTCTGAAATGCAGACAAGGGGACTTAGCTGTGGGAGAAGGATTCTGAGACTTGGGTTTTTCTGAAACCGTGGTTTCAAGTGAGGGAAGAAGAGGAATTCCTGTTTTTTATCATCTTTCATTGGGTTTTGAGAAGTGGGGGAATGTAGAGATGAAGAGAAGAAAGGAATAGATGAAAAGCTCAGAAGTTTTGAAAGGTTCGTTCTTCTTCATCTTCTTCAAAAGCTTTCTTATTTCTTGTCTTTTTAGAAATGGGTTTGATATGAGAACTGGGGTTGCGATTTTTTTTTTCCAGATAGAAGGCTACTTGTGCGTGCAAATGCAAAAACAGAGGAGAAAAGCGTTTGAGCTATAGAGGGAAATCTGTAAGTCGTTTTTCGATTGGAGGATGGCGGTTTTGGGGGGTCTAGAATTCTTGGGTCTTCTGGTGTTTCTCGCATCGATAGCATCACGTTCTTGGTCGGTGGAGGGCGCTAAGGCTACGCTGCTTAGCGACGTGGAGGCCTTGATTGCATTTAGAGATTCTTCGATTGAGAGCGATCCAAAAGGGGTTCTTGGCGATTGGGATTTGGGTTCTGCTTCGAATGTTTGCTCGTGGAAGGGCGTGATCTGCTCGCAGCAGGGAGAACGGGTGGTAGGGCTCGATTTGAGCGGGTATGGTCTTGTGGGTCGCCTTCAAATCGAGCACTTGATGGCTGTGGAGAATCTTAGGAACCTTACTTTGAGAGGGAATTCCTTCTATGGCAATCTCTCTCACGGCAGCAGCAGAGCTTCTCCTCTCCCATGCAGCTTTGAGAAAGTTGATCTCTCCAAGAACAACTTCTCTGACGCGATTTCCGGAAGATTTCTCCTCCCCTGCAACCGCCTCATTTCACTCAACGTCTCCCATAATTTAATTCCCGGGGGTTTCTATCCATTCAGCCAATCGATTCAGGTGCTCGACCTCTCTCGCAATAAAATTGCTGATGAGGGGCTGCTCAATTACTCCCTGTCCAACTGTGGAGGCTTGAATCTGCTCAATTTATCCGATAACAAGCTTTCCGGTCGGTTGGGGAAGATCTCCACCACTTGTGGGAGTCTTCAGGTTGTTGATCTTTCCTGCAATCAGTTCTCCGGAGGGATTCCGATGGATTTCTTGTCGGGGTTGGCTGTGGAGTCTATTCAACATCTAGACCTCTCTCACAACAACTTCACCGGCAAATTCGCAGAATTCGAATTTGGCGCGTGCAGCAATCTCACTGTTC
Source organism: Camphora micrantha (assembly GCA_003546025.1). Taxonomy (NCBI): domain Eukaryota; kingdom Viridiplantae; phylum Streptophyta; class Magnoliopsida; order Laurales; family Lauraceae; genus Camphora; species Camphora micrantha. Next base: position 34,761,293 of record QPKB01000011.1, read on the forward strand.
TTGATCTGTCCTATAACAGCCTCTCCAGCATTGGATCATCCACCAGTATTGTGAATTGCCTGCGGCTTGAGAAGCTCGACCTCGGCCACAATGCATTTGAGGAGAAGATACCGGCCTCTTTGTTAGGAAGTCTCAGCAATTTGCAAGAGCTGGTTCTGGCTAGAAACAAGTTTTCAGGTGAGATTCCGAATGAAATGAGCCGGATTTGTGGGGCTCTGCGTGAGCTAGACCTCTCCGACAACCTAATCTCTGGTGGGTTACCTTCCACATTCAACTCGTGTACCTCTCTTGAATTTTTGAATCTAGGCCGCAATCAGCTTTCGGGTGATCTCTCTACTATCAGCACTCTCTCCTCTTTGAAGTCCCTCTCCCTTGCTTTCAATAACTTAACAGGAACTGTGCCTCTGTATTTGAAGAGCTGTACTCAATTGGAAGTTCTTGATCTCAGCTCCAACAATTTTACTGGCAATATCCCGCCTGGGTTCTGCTCGTCTTTCGTTTCTCTGCAGAAAATCTTCCTTGCCGGTAATTTCTTTTCTGGGTCTGTGTCTGAGGAGCTTGGGAACTGCAAGAACCTGAGTACAGTAGATCTCAGCTTCAACAATTTAAGCGGCACAATTCCTTCAGCAATATGGGAGCTTCCACAGCTAACTGATTTAGTCCTTTGGGCTAATCAGCTTGAGGGCCAAATACCAGATACCCTCTGCTCAAATGGAGCGAGCTTAGAGTCACTGATCCTCAACAATAATCTTATATCCGGCGTGATCCCTTCATCGCTCACCAAGTGCACAAATCTGATATGGGTCTCTCTTTCCAGCAACCGTCTCACTGGAGAAATACCCGTCGGGATTGGCAAACTTGAGAACCTCGCAATTCTTCAATTAGGTAACAATTCTCTTACTGGGGAGATTCCACCAGAGCTTGGAGACTGCCAAAACCTCATCTGGCTTGATCTGAACAGCAATGCACTGATAGGAACCATCCCACCCTCACTTTCCAATCAGGCTGGAAAGATTATTCCTGGAGTGGTGTCTGGAAAGCAGTTTGCGTTCGTTAGAAATGAGGGGGGAACGGCTTGTCGAGGTGCTGGAGGACTACTCGAATTTGAAGGGATTCGAACAGAGCGGCTAGAGGTTTATCCAATGGTGCATTCATGCCCATCAACGAGGATCTACACTGGGACGACAGTTTATTCATTTCCAGGCAATGGCAGCATGATCTATCTTGATCTCTCCTACAATTCACTCACTGGCTCGATCCCAGAGAGCTATGGATCAATGTCTTATCTTCAGGTGTTAAATTTGGGGCACAACAACCTGACAGGAATTATCCCAGATAGCTTTGGAGGACTGAAAGCGATCGGTGTTCTTGATCTCTCTCACAACAGTCTTGAAGGAATCATTCCAGGGGCGTTGGGGACACTCTCATTCCTCAGTGATCTCGATGTATCAAACAATCATCTCACTGGCCAAATCCCTTCCTCCGGCCAGCTCATGACATTTCCAGCATCAAGATATGAGAACAATTCCGGCCTCTGTGGGGTCCCCTTGCCTTCTTGCGGTTCATCTCCCAAAACCCATTCTGGGAATTCAAGTTCTGGGCGGAGAAGGGAGTCAATGGCTGGGAGTGTGGTGATTGGCATTGCCATCTCTCTCCTCTCTATCTTTACACTCACATATGCATTGTATCGGATGAAGAAGTTCCAGAAATCAGAAGAGCAAAGAGAGCAGTACGTAGAAAGTCTCCCAACATCCGGTAGCAGTAGTTGGAAGCTTTCCGGCGTTCTGGAGCCTCTAAGCATCAATGTTGCAACATTTGAGAAGCCTCTGAGGAAGCTGACTTTTGCTCACTTGCTTGAAGCCACCAATGGTTTCAGCTCAGAGAGCCTAATCGGGTCTGGAGGGTTTGGCGATGTCTACAAGGCGTGCCTGAAAGACGGGTGCACCGTTGCAATCAAGAAGTTGGTCCGTGTCACAGGTCAGGGCGATCGCGAGTTCACAGCAGAGATGGAGACAATTGGCAAGATCAAACACCGCAACCTTGTCCCATTGTTGGGTTATTGCAAGATTGGTGAGGAGAGACTACTTGTATATGAGTACATGAAATGGGGCAGCTTAGAGACAGTTCTCCATGATAGGAAAGTCAAGGGGGGGATTTCAAAGCTTGATTGGGCAGCAAGGAGGAAGATAGCGATTGGGTCAGCCAGAGGACTAGCATTCCTTCACCATAGCTGCATTCCTCACATAATTCACAGGGATATGAAATCTAGCAATGTTCTTCTTGATGAGAATTTGGAGGCTCGTGTCTCAGATTTTGGCATGGCCCGATTGATGAATGCTCTTGACACTCATCTAAGTGTGAGCACCCTTGCTGGGACTCCAGGGTATGTCCCGCCAGAATACTACCAAAGTTTCCGGTGCACAACAAAGGGCGATGTCTACAGTTATGGTGTAATATTGCTAGAGCTCCTATCAGGCAAGAGACCGATTGATCCAACAGAATTTGGCGACAACAACCTTGTTGGATGGGCAAAACAGTTGGTAAAAGAAAAGAGAGCTAGCGAAATATTTGACCCTGAGCTCACGGGGCAGAAATCTGGCGAGGCCGAGCTCTATCAGTACCTCAAGATAGCCTGTGATTGCTTAGATGACCGGCCACTACGGCGGCCCACCATGATTCAAGTGATGGCCATGTTCAAAGAGCTACAGATCGACTCAGAGAGTGATATCCTTGATGGGTTCTCATTAAATGACACAGTCATTGATGAATCAAGAGAGAAAGAGCCTTGAAACATGATTTTTTCACTAATCAGGGTATGCTTGAATCGGATTACAGTTTTGCCTGTTCTGTTCCAGTAATCTTGATTTGAAGTATTCAATCAGGTGGTGTAGTAGTAGTATTTACGCATTTTGTTTTATTGTAAATAGCTTACAGAAAGGACACTGTAGAGAGGCTGGGAGGACCCCATGTTTGCTGAAAGGAAAAGAGGGTCCTTGATGGCCTCAAAATTCAAACTCTCTTTCTTCTTTTATGATGTCCTCATACCTTTTTTCTTTTCTCGTTGTGTTTCACATATTAGTTCTTGGTATCATTCAAAGGATTTCTTTTGCTTATATATGATGGTGGAAGCAACAATTGAATGGAAAGTGAGATCTGATATCATGTGAGATCTATTTCTGTTCAAATGTCCAAAATGTGTGATTGTAGGAATGATTGTGCAAAAAAAAAAAAAAAAACATATCTTATACTTTCCCTACTTTTTCACATTGTTTTTTCATAAGTGCCTTTTGAAATGACAAACAAGACCTTGCAAGTAGAGGAATTTAAGGATCATACAATGACAAATGTGCCCTTCAAAGTAGATCTTCCCCTTTCATCACATATTAATAATGATATGATTTCTCCTGTGATACTGTTTTGCAACAACTGCTTTCTTAGCTGTCTTGTAAATAGTAGCATAGGAAAAAAAAAAAAAAAGAGGAAAGCTTACAAGGTTTTGGAAGAAGCAATGATTGGATGAGTGAGATCTCTCATCATTTGAGATTTCTTGTTGAATATGTGGGTTTAAAAGAGTGATTGATTAGATAATTTAGATTAAAAAATTACTCTTGAAGTTTCTTATTATGATGGGTGATGATGGGTGATACTATCTATAGTTTAGTCAGGAGAATAGGCCCATACACATGACTTTTGCATGATCTAAACCCTTGATTTTGGGGCCTCCTGTGATTGATCACAGCATAAGGACCACTCTAAATCAGATGGTCCTAAGCATCTTATCTGAACATCTTTTACATGAGGACAGCTGCTTTGTTTTGCTAGGGTTGGTCTGTGATTTTCCAATTTCTATTATCTTTATGAACTTGTGAGTATCCACGGACCTATATGCATAGTTCCATTGAAAAGACTTCAGAAGTTCACATTGACCAGTATCAGCTGGCTAACTTACTAGATTATTCATCTGGCAGTTGAATAAAATTAGCTATAGAACATGGTTTATGGTTAATTGTTGCCAAATTCTGTTTCCAACCCATTTCAAAGATCTCTATTAGACCCTTTTTTTCCAACTTATGTTTGTAAAAGAACAGAGGAAGTGCAAAATACCAAAAAAAAAAAAAAAAAAAAAAGGCTAACCATATTAATATTGGGAACATGAAAATCCACTTTCAGTCAGTTTCTTCAAAAGAAGTGAAAAAAAAAAAAAAAGAAAAAAAAGAAAAAGAAAAACATGTTCTCTTCTCCTATTAAACAATCATTAGCATTATATTTAACTACTCACCCATCTTATAGGCATCTTCTTTTTCCCTGCTAATTGGTTAAAAGTCAAAAGGCAATGTTTCCTTTTTCAAATTAATTGCTTCTTTCTTTCATATCAACAAATGATGCAAATTTACAGAGCTTACCCACCACAGAATTCTAATCCATTCTCCAGTAGCCTAAGCCATCATTGATTAGAAGCATCTTTTTCTATTAACGTGACAGGCGGGTCTGAAAGAGACATTTCTTAGAAAAAGAAATCCTAAACCCCAATCTGATTTCAGCTACCCTCCAAGGAAGAGAAAGATCTCTTTGGAATCCATATGGCCATTCTCCCATATCTTATTTATATTACCCCTCAAAACATGGTTTAATCTGCTGATTAACCTTAAACAGTGCCGCCCCACGAATCATATATATGCCAAGCAAGAAAAAAAAGAAGAAGAATCAGACAGTTTTGAGAATTTTAAATATCTTGGCGGGGCGACTAAGCAAGCGATAATAAAATTATTATGAGATGCTTGATCAATTGTGCACGCGATTATCAAAAATTAATTAAGTAGATGAAATGATTAGTTGTAAAATTAGAAAATGGGGAGTGTCACCATCTGTGACAACGTGTTTGGTATTTTGTTAAGGGGAGTTGGTATTGGTTGATTAAAAGCTTACATCAGTGTGGAAATGTACCTACCTGGTTCTTGCACGTGCGGGTGAACGACGTGCACGACAGAAACAGGTACTTTCCATGGTCAATAAAGAAAGAGATGAATAGGGGATGGTGGGAATGAGAGCTTTTCAGATTTCATTCACTCCATATGATTCATAGATACTGTTAAGCAGATAACATGTAGACCTGGAGAAGTGGAAGAGGGACAAATGAGACAGATTCTTTGTTCAAGGCAAGGGACTCCTTCCAATAAAGGAATTACAGGGTTCTCACTCTCAGCCTCAGAATTCTTTAGTCTCACATTGGAAAAGAAATCTATCGTCTCCTGAGCTATTGATGTAGAATGAAGTTTTATTCAAGTTTTTGCCAACCATGCTTTAAGATAAAGTGATTGTAGAATGAATTTTTTTCCTGTTATGCAGCACTTTAGAAAGCCATAAGTTTGGAGGTTTTTGAGAATTCCGTTTTCCACAACTTTTTTTATTAAAAAAGGTTCTCTCCTTTTTCATGACCATAGATCAAGAAATTACAAAAGCAAAAAAAATAAAAATAAAAATATGCTGCTATTTTACTCATAAATCTTGCATATTTAAGTACTATATTTTCTGGCTAGTTTGCACTTCAATTGAACACTACTCCATCATATTTGACAAAAGAAAAGGAAATGAGAATTAGATCAAACAGATAATATTATGATATTTAGTAAAATTGAAAAGACAACCAAAACATGTTAAAGATTTATGACACCTAAAGCTAGAAATAGCCATAGCATGCTTTCTTTCTTTTTTTTTTTTTTTTTTTTTTTTGCTATCGGTGGGTTCCCAACCCTTTGGGCTGGATTAATCCATCCGGAACTAATGGACTTAACTTTTAATTCCCGAAGAAGGAAGAACCGGGGGTCGATACCAAGACCTCTAGCCCCGAGAGAGGGAGAAACCATGGTCCTGACTACTCGCCCAACCCTTTTAGGTTATAACATGATTTCTTTCAATTTTCCTCATATGGGTCCAATCCATCCAACCAAACAAGTCTAAGTTCAAGCAAAGGCCACTTCATACACTCTTCTATTTGATGATTGCTAGGCTTAAGTTTTTCAAATATTCACAGGGCCTAAATAACTTGTAGAGTCTTTCAAAATTCTAAGAAATCCAAGGAGTCTTTCTTAGGGTAAGACTTGAGACATGACATGATCAAATGTCCCAATGGTACTGAGGCTGAGGATCCAGTTACATTTCTTCTGTTGGAGACAAAACTTGAAGGGCCAGCTGTGGCTTTTGTTCTAGGTCAAGTCGTCTTACCAAAAAACAAAAAACACAAAGTCGTTAGAGGAGTGTGGCGTGCCACATACCTTGCATCGTGGTCCCGACGTGTACAGCAATCTTGATACCCGTACAAACCGCTGGGTTTGGTCATCTACCTCTGCTCTGTTGCTTGTTCGAAGGGGCAGAATCATATTCCCTTCCTTCTTGTTTTTTTTTTGGGTAAAGTTATTCGCTTTCGAGATAAATTTTAAATAAACGTTATTAGAGTTTGTAGGGCTCATTAACCTATTAGCATAATAATATTGTGTGCCACCGAAAGTGAAAACTTGTGACCGAAAATTATTCATACCGAAGAAGCGCACAAAAGAAAAATCATACATGAAATTTAGCTTCTTTTTTTTTTTTTTTTTCAATTATTTCTTTCAGAAGAAACGGAGTAAAACAAATCAAAATACCAATCTGTAATCCATATTTCAGCTTATACATAAAGATTACAGCCAATATCAGCATCAATGTGGAAAAGTCTCTTCGTGTATGTTGATGGCCTCTCATGGAAAATGGGTAGGCAAAAGAAAACATTGATGGAAGTGGTTAGAATAAATATAAAGAAGTGCAATCTATTTAAAGATCTGCCCATAATACATTGAAATTGCATAACGTATAATTAAGACAAGACATTGACGATGAAGACGACATAAAGATTACAACATTGGCCAATGTTCTAAACCTATGGACCCTCTTCACTAGGGAAGATTGCTTGTGAAATGAAAAATAATCATACAAATGCAACACAGTCAAGATGGGATCTTTTCTCATGGATATAAGCTTTTCACCAATGTATCTTATCCTTCAAGTTATCTACAATTTTAGGCTCTAGGTAAAAGATTCAGAGGAAAAGGAAGGAAAAAGACGAAACCAAACAGTACAAGTATTTGGAAGATTATATTGGATAAAACCAGTTTCTTCAACTGCTATAAATTTCTAGGACTGGATAGCTTTGGCATGTATTGACTTTTGGTCATCTGGTCTTGACTTCAATGTCCCATCCAATCAAAGGGCAAGGGTAACAGGCCCTTCTTCTAATCAAGGTTACTTTCACCATTGCCAGAGAAGACTGATAAAAGGATCACTTTAGTTGAAACTTGACAATTCCCTCACAAGAAGGGGAAAAATGGCCTAACATCAATAGATTGTAGGATGAAGTCATGTGGGCTATTGTTAAGAAAATCCCACTCATGGTGGGCCCACATTAGGCCGGCATTTTGGACCGTTGAATGTGGGCCCTACAATTTTGACACATCAAGCCATCACATAGATAGTTGAGCCACTTTTTGAGCTTTGTTTTTGGAGTAGAGTAGGGTTGAGTTGATTAGAGACTTGCTCGAGCTAAGCACATTTTTTAAAACCGGGCCTGTAAATTAGGCTCAGCTTGAGCTCGAGACTATAAAAAAAAGATCTTGGGCATGAGCCCACTGAGTTCACCCAGAAAAGCTCATGAGTTAGTTGGGCTCATTGATGGCCATATTATGATTTGTGGACAATTAGTCGAAGTAATTCATTATTTTAAGGAGTCATCAAGTAAACAATTCTATGTGGACCAACAGTTGATGATGGGCTGCGCCGTCAAGGATGAAGACTATTATTGAAACCCAGTGTTTATTCATCGAGCCTAATATCTGGGCCTGCATTCGACCCACTGACCTAAAAGGTCATGCCCAGACCCAGTTCATCAATAAATAGTTCTGTTTTTTTCGTGTGGGGTTCATCGGGCTTGGAATGCAAGGCCATCTAGCTGAGCTAACAGGCCCAGTCCAGCGCTACAGGTCTGCAAAATCTCACCCTTTCACCCCAAAGTAGACCGATCGTGAGCTGGGCCTGTATTGGCCAAAACATTGATGACCCGAACTTTTTCAATGGAATGGGGTGGGCCAGAGAAACCAAAGTCCAATAAGCCTGGCCCAATTAGTTCAACATCCACTCACAACAGCTCCTAACAGATAAGTTTAGTGATTATAAAACAGTTCTCCAAAGCAGCCATTAACACAAATAATCTAATCTTAAGAAACCCATTAAACCATACCTCAGCTAAATCAACCCCACAAATCATGCCAACATGTGTCTTATTTGTTTAGTGAATGCCTTAAACTAATTAATCTTCCCTCATTATGTAACAATCACAAGCACAATCGGTGCCGGCCCAACCTTTTAAAATCCACCTCCATTTTCAATCCATCTAAGTCTTAATCAAAGCCAAAACTACAGTTATAGACCAACTTAGAAACTTGCCACTTGTCGTGACCAACTTTAATAACAAAAAATGTGAAACCCTTGAATAAGCTATGATTAGTGCAACCAAATCCATCATAAGTTTATTTTGGGCACATGGCATCACTCCACACAATCTAATGTAATGGTCAATTCATCTTTTTTCTCTAACTTTAGAGTTTGTTTGGGAAAATGTGAGGAATCAATGAGGATTCCTCAATGTCGTTTCAGCAGAGATTCTTCATCGAGGATTTGTATAGCTAAGGATTTCACATCAATATTAGTGCATATCGATGCATATAGCTGAGAGAAAGTGGTTTTGGTGTAAAAATTCACAAACATAAAGATTTTCAAATCCCATGGGAGGAGGTTGGATTTGAAAATCCTCATAAATTAAGATTTTCATTTGTCCCAATTTTCGGAGATTTAAAATTGCCAAACTTGAGTTCTCCTTGACATTATGGAAAGTGAGACTTTCTTTCAAGGATTTGTTGCCAAACACGACCTCATAAAGGAGAATACACAAAGAACGGTTATTGTTGATTACATCAAAAGTGGGCCAACAATCAATCTAGGCCATGTATTGGATGATGTCCATGTTATGATTGTAACCAGCCAGTCAATAGGGATGAAATGGGTTTGGGCTCGGGACGTGTCAATAGTGAGCTCAGACTCAATCTTCAGTTGTTGATTGGACCTAGAGGTGTAACTATGTTAGGCCCGGCACGGCCGTCTGGAGCTCAGCCCAGCCGTGCCTGCCTGCCTGTGAAATATCATGGGCTGTACTGTGCCGTGCCCAGGTTGGGAGGGGCTCGGCCCGGCATGACCCACGGACACGAGATTGGCTGTGCCGGCCCATAAGCCTCTTTTCTGTCTTTCTTTTTTAAATGTCAAAATTTATATTTAATGCTACAAGTGGATCAGAAAGAGTATCTTCCCATTGGGAAAGATAATTCTCATATTCCTATCATACCTTGGTGTAATGCCCGTAACCCATTAACCAGGCACCGAGCCAGGCCCATACGTGTCGTGCCGAGGCCAAGAACTGGGTTGCGCCATGCCATATAACACAGCTCCCTGGCCCAGCACGGCCCGTGCCCCGAGCCGGTCAACGTGCGAGGCCCGACCCATTTTACCGGTTAAATATGGGCGTATATGAGTCAAGTTTGAGGGTTGGTTCAGGTTTAGACAACCCATTTCCGGACACGAACATGATCCCCCCTTTAGCTCCGGTCCATTTAACATTCATTCATGTAGTGGCGCATTTAGGTTCTTTTAGCATGAGCGCTCATGGGCTGGAACAGCCAAGGCCCAATCTAAGCCCAACCTGCTTTGAGTCGGGTTTGGACTTTGGACGTATTATTTGGGGCCTTTTAATAATGGGCCAGGCTTGGATTAAGTGATAGGAAGCTTAAAGCCCAACCTGGACCATATAAGGAACGCTTATAATTTAATAATAGTTTGTCCAAAGACTTACTAGAAAAGTCCAGCTCAACTTAGACCAGTTGGACCCGAACCCATACCAGTTTTTATAAAACAATTTCATGTCCATTTTCAATGTGGAATTTGTTTTGTTGGTTTCAAACCCAATTCCAGTAAGACAAATTGGATTCAATTCATGAATTGGGTCCAATTAGAGGACCAGGATCTAGTTCTAAAATTGGTTTCGACTTTTATTTATTTTTTTTCATATTTTATTTTCTGCCTAAAATAAGAATATCAACCAACTTAGAACAGTTCATAAAGTCTACTACATACAAGATTAAACATAAAAATTGCAAAAAAAAATTGATTTTGAGCTAAAGTTTGTAACATTAAAGACTCATATGCGGGACCCCATATCCATGGGTTGGAATCTTTATGGACCCCTAACTAAACTCATTTATCAATCGAAACCTAAATGGGGTTCCAAACCCAAACCCATTTATTAATCGCAACCGAAAATAGGTTCCAAACCAAGCTTTTTATGGTTTGAAACTTCTAGACGATCGAAGAATTGAAGACTCATTTGCAACCCTACGTACTTGTATTTACGAGATGGGCGAACTTGGGCTTGATATTTATGGCACGTGTCAGGCTTGGCCCAGATATGGGCCCATAGTTTTAGAGTCAGGCTGGACCTGGATATGCCTTAGCCGGCCCTGCGCCCACCCATCAACAGCCCTAATTTCACTATGGTCCGGATCCATCATAGATAGACCCAAGCCCGACCTGTTCTAGTCTTTATAAGTACCTCCTCTTTCAAACTGAAAGAAACCCAAAAGATGGCGTTAAAAATCCACAGCCTCTTATCATCTTCTCTCTCCTTCTCATCCCATCCTCTTCTTCTTCTTCCTTCAAACCTCTGCAAATCCAGCATTCTCAAAACCCTAACCCTAACCACTAGAAATGGGGTCGTGAGATCGAAGCCCTCTAAAACCAATCGGAGATCGTCTCTTCCACTCATCTCAGCTGCTCTTCCGCCTCTCGATCTCACTGAAGAAAACGTCCGACAGGTCTTACTCGATGCTAGATCCGAGGCAAGTGCTGAAAACCCTAACTTTTCTTTCTACTCAATGAAATTCATGGATTTCTTTGATCTAATTGGGTGTGGATTGAGTGATTGATCTGTTATTTCAGGTGCATTTTGATGTTTCTTTTGAAAATTTGGTTTTTTCCTGTTTGGTATGATGGATGAAATGATGGGTTAGTGTTTATTACGAAAAATTGGGCATGTGTTATTGATCTGATGGGATAATGCGGGATAATGCGGGTTATCTGGCCTATAGTTAACTCAGAAGGTGATTACACTAGCATGCTTGGCCTACTCAGTTTTTAGGGAAGAAATAGAGAGAGTTTAGAAGATAAAGTGGGATTCTTATTCTATGTAAAATGACCATCTGGCCCATAGTTAACTAGTTCACTTAGAAGGCCTTCAAATTTTGAACAATTCGTAGTTCGATTCGCAAACTATTAGCGAACTAATCTCATGTAGTTCTCTAAGTCTGAGTCTTATAAATCCATTAATGGTGCCTACCAAAAAATCCAATCCACTAAAAAGCACTGCACCCCTATGTATTAAAGCTAATCCATTTCTATCTCCAATCAGAGTTGCCCCATCTTAAGATTGATCACTAGTAAACTGCAAACTATTAGCGAGCTAATCTTTACCTAGTTCTCTAAGTCGAATCTTATAAATCCTTTAATGGTGTCTACCTAAAAATCCAATACACTAAAAAGCACTGCACCCAGATGTATTAATACTAATCCATATCTAAATCAAATCAGACTTGCTCCATCTTAAGATTGATCACTAGTAAGCATGGCATTTTACTTTGGTTTTTTATTTCAACCATGCGTTTTACACATAGTGGATCTGACTATCTGAGTGTGGGCTTAATTCCGATTGAAGTATAACTTTGCCTAGCGCAAACGTAAAGAACAATCATTTTGATTGTTGTGGATTTTAGATGTGGACCCTAGTGATGGACTTATACAATTACAATGGGCACATATGAATTCGTTCGTCCAACGTGTTGAAGATCAAACTCCAAATCGGACGAATTGAGAAGCGAATTAAATGAACCTACTCCATCGAGTTTTCTTATCAAACAAAGTCTCGAATTACAAATTGAAAACTCGAAGCGAATTATTCAGACTGCGAGATAGGTAACTATGATCTGGCCGCCCTGCATCAAGAGATCTTGATGTGTAGCTTTGGTAATGCATCAAGTAAACGCTTTGGCTTTTTAAACAAACATCTTGGTAGTGCTAACCAATAGTTAGTTACATTAATTATATGTTTTGTGGGCAACAGTAGTTGATATGGCTAACTTTGTTCAAATGATGCTTAAGCCAATATTATTGCAATTTAGTTAGACAGCCAGTTAGCCACCTAATTGAGATTGCGGAACTTCCCTAGCCTCGGAATCAAATTGCAGTCCAACCCGAGTCAACTCAGATGAATTGTTTTGGAATTGATCGTTCCCAAGTCAGTTTACAGGTTCTCAGACCAAATAGCACCAGTTTTAGTGCGACTCAGTTAAGTTGGTACCTACTTGGGCATTTCACATATAGATGGATACGACCTTGTTTAGTTCACAATCAGTCAAGCTAGTATGATGTGACTTGACCATAAAATAAAAAACAAATGGTGGATTTTGAAAAATAAATTGGACGTAGTATGTTGGTGGGGCCCAATGGTCCCACCAAATATAAGGTAGGTTCGTGGATTGGATGTCTAGTAAAAATCAACTCCATTGGTCATTGTTTTGTTAGTCATCCAATCCGAGGCATTGAGATAGAGGGTCAAAAAAATTTTGCGGAAAAATAAAAAGGATCAGCGAATGGCACTTAAATTTGCTCAAGCTAGTATACTTCAATGGATTTGGTTTTAGGTAGATGGCTAGTCCATTGACAACCCATGGGTCCACTTTTGAAAGATCTGTCCATTCCTCTCATCCTTTGTCCACTAATGAAATTATTTTGTCACTTGAGATTTCAACATTTTTTTGGGTGAACTTAGGTTTATAGACTACCATGAATATTTTGAAGGTAAAATTGATTGAATTCTTATGGATATTCTTGCTCTAAGTTTGAGAGTAAAAGCAACTAATTTAATAATAAAATAGTGAAAGCACCTTATTTAATAATAAAATAGTTGGAAGTGAAGTATCGCTGCTTTCAGTAGTTATCTCAAAATTATGTCTGAAGATGATACAGCCTAAAGTGAATACTACAATCATTTTTAGATGTTGGGAGTTTCTTTTTGAAATTTACTTCATTCAAGGGAACTTTTGACATTACCTTGTTGCCTTTGTAATTTGTATATGGTTGGGGTTGAAGACTCTTTTCTTGTACATTGCAGTTTGCGCAGATTTTTGATGCATCAGTGGGCATGACAGGTGAGCTTCGAGTCAGATGTTTGTAGGATTATCGTCATCATTATTGTGGTTGTTATTCTTGGCTTTGGCCCATCGAGTGCAAGCTTAGTTTTAAGCATTGAATTTAAACGAAGTTCTGAATGTGGAAAGGATTTTAGGAGAAGCTGAGCTTGCTGAAGTAGACGGCCCCTTTGTGAAGCTCTCTCTAAGAGGTCGGTTTTGGCACACACGCGCCATGGTTTTAGCAAGGCTCGGTAATTACTTGAAGTCAAGAATTCCTGTAAGTTGCTGCTTCTCCTGCACTGATAAATGAATTCCCCGCATATATTGTCATTTTTGCTTTTCAGTATGCATTTGTGTGATGTTCGGCAGAACTACAGATTCCTTTTTTACAGTGCTGTGGACAGCAATTCCTACCCCCTCCCATATGAAAATGGTTTTCCATGGAGTTGAGGGAAACTAGTTCAATTTTCTTTCCTCCTTCCATTCGGAAAAGCATTGAACCAAACCGTGAAAAGATGACAAGAGTGGAAGAGAGGATGTTTGTCGTGCTACTGTTGCACAAGTGTGTCCTTAGTGTTAAAGTGACAGTGACATGCATTTTTTCTCTTTCTATTCAGGAGATTTTGGAGGTGGAGATAGAAGATGAGAAACAATTAGATGACAGCCCTGAAAACTTTTAAGGTATTAACTTCTTGCAATGATTTCTGCATTCTGTTCATTTGATATTTTGATTCATGGAGCAAGAGGCTGAGTTGTGATTAATGAATATATACAGAAATGGATATGAGGAATTTGAAATATAGCTTGCTTCTTTGTGCTTTTGTATTGTGATCTCTTGCTCTTTGTAGAAGCAGGTTATCACCATTGATCAATCCATTATCTATTTTTTGCTGGTTCATCTTGATATAAAAAAAAGATAAAACTATCTTTAAACCATTGAACATAATGGAATCCTTTGACATCCCACTTGTTAAGATGTAATGCTTGCTATATAGGACCCACGTTCAATCATAAATTGTGTGTTGTGGGACCATGCCTAATCATGAAACATTGTATCTTGTCATATATTAGCTGCATTTCTTTCTTCATTTAATTTGTGTCCTACATTCCCATGCACAGTTGTTTTATATTGGAAAGTCATTACCCCTGTTACATTTTCTATCAAGTTTGATGGCCTCCTGTGTTAGCAGATTGCAGAGCTTTTGGAGTGTCAGACTGATTTTCTTTTATTATTCCAGTGGGTTCAAGCAATTCTGTAAAGTATACATTTTAATGCTTATCTTTTACGCTATCATGCTTGATTAATTTCTGTCTTGCATGAGAATCCTTTGTTTTTTTCTTTTTTCCTTTTTCCATTTTGTAAGTCTTAAGCAGTCAATCAATCACTACTATCATGAATTGACACAGTATCACCACCATGATTGAGATGTACTCTGGTGTTTTGATAACTTTGTTAAAAAAGTGATTTACTTAAAATGGAATGGGTGGGAGTTGTGTATTTTACAAGTGGCCCATCTGGCAGTGAATGTCAATCTGATAGAGGTGATGTTTTGCAGTTTACTAGTTCATAGAAGCAGCGATTAATTTAGCAGTTTGAATTTAAAGAAGATGCTCCCCATCATCACACTAGAGGACCAAGTCCCAATGGTCCAGATTGGCCACCGGCAACTGACCCAGATTTGTGCTCTATGGCCTTCTGGCATTGAGTCAACAAAGGGCAGTAAGTTTTGCTCGTAACCGGTTGTAATTACAAAAGGAGAAAACGAAGAGAAAAGCATTTACCTTATAGCTACAAGCATACAATTATGAAAAATGAAGAGAAGTGATTTTGTGTATCTGGTGTGTTGTTTCCACTAGAAATGTCCTCTGCAGGGCTCACTTTGTTCTTTTCAAACTATTTTCAGCGGTGACTAGAAACGTACCCAAGTATCATATTGATCAGGGTAATATTTCACTGTTGGATTGAAACAGTCAGACGATGGAGATTCAATGAACAATCTCTTCGTCTGCACTGTTTCAATCTAATCAGGAGTATCAATCAATCACACTGTTAGTCATGGGGCGAGAGTTTGATCCAGCAGTTTGGATCGAGCAAAGTGACCTTATAGTGAAGATCTCATGCTGGGTCAGTTCTCAAAAATAAAATTGGTAAGTTGATCTCACCTATGAGAGGTGGACCTATGTTTGAGCTGACATTAAGATTAAGAGCTCTCCACTTGACTGCTATGCTTAGAACAAATGTAGAGACATTTCGCTCGTATTATTCAAGGTTCTGAAAGGGATCACACTGGATACTGGGCTTGGCTTAGTGCCTTGTCGGACGGGAGGGTTGCATTGTATGGTGATCTAGATCATGGATCTGATGAGGCCTGCAAAAGTACTTACAGATTGGGAGATTTTAGCCATTGGTTTTTGGCCTGGTAATAAATGCATTTGAAAAAAAAATTTAGAAAATTAAGATCCATCTATACCCTCTCAATTGTCCTATGAGGGTTGCTCCAGAGTCCAGACCTTAAGCATGCCTCATCAGTATAGTAAGCCTGAAAAAACCTTGATTGCATGGTTTGAAAAATTGACCATTATGTGAGTAGTGCCTGGTAAAGTCTGATTTCAACATTCACTGTCGCCATTTTCGGAATTGAACAGTTTAAAACATAAAGTATGAACTGATATTTTATACATGAAACTATCCTCAAACCTATTAGAAGTGAACATTTCAAATGTCTCATGCTCTTCTCTCTTTAAATTTTTTGTAAGGTACTTCTAACAATATAGTAAGACAAATGAACATAACTGATCGGGCTGTGTCATGTCAGCAGTTACATAATGGTTTTGGCCCTGGTCGTTGGCCATTTTGCATGGTCTAGATGCCTGATGAATGAGATGAACATGATTTATATCTTTGTATTGCCAGCATGGGGGAGGAATTCTAACCCCCATTCTAAGGCTTTGCTACAGGCAACCATACTACCTGTGAAAACAAGCTGCTAAATATGGGCTGGAAGCTGAAGTTGTTTCCCCATCTCATTGATGCGCTTTGGTCCCTAGACTGCAGCTTGGCGCTGTATGGATCCTTAGGACTTGGTTATCCTGCACTTGGTTTTCTTTGAATTGGGTTACTTATAACAAAATTCTCATCTGCACCCATTTTACCAAGATTGGAAAGGGCCCTTGGCTCCCCAATTTTCCACCTCATGGTGTTGATCGGTCTGCAAATGGATGAGCATTAGGAATTATTGTACATGAAATTCATTGGATGTTTAAACCCTTAAACCAGGGCACCCTCTGCACCGTTTGGTTTATCACTTGTCAAATAAAAGGGATGCTCAGTGGATGGATTTTATCCTTCTGACCCTACCCATCCCTGGTCTTTATGTTTTCATTATTAGATGGTAAAATTTTAAGAAGGTATTAAATTCTTGGCTCATTTTTAAAAAAGTACATGAAGATTTAAATATTTCAAAAAAGTATATAAAAGTTTTCAACAATTCTTTCAATCAAGCCCTATATATAAGAACGGCTCCTTACCCAAGTGGTTAGGAGTGTCAATTCTTACTTGGCTACCCTGGGTACGTCACCTCTTTCCACTTGTGTAAGCTTTCTTTTCGCTTGTGCGGGTTTTTTCCCACTTGAGGGCTACCTTCCTGCTCTCTTTTGGGTCCTAGCCCCCTTCGCTAGGGTACCAAAAAAAAAAAAGTCCTATCCATAAAATAAAATTGGGAAATGACAAAAACAACTGTCTTTTTTCAAAATCTTTCTTTAATAAATCATTCAAGAGAAATAGTCAAGTCCAACCCAAATGACCTAGTGGGGTCCTCTGTAACCACCATATGACTAAAAAAAACTAGCTTCATTAACTGGTTATGATCATCAAAATTAAAATGACTAGTTATAGGGAAAAAGAGGTTAATAAAAGATAAAACCTATAACAAGGGAAGGGTATTTTATCATTTTTCAAAAAAAATATTGAGAGGACTTCATTAAAAGAATTGTAAAAACTTTTATACTTTCTTGAAATACTCAAATCATCATGTACTTTTTTCAAAATGAGCGAAGATTTTTTTTTTTTTTTAATCTCCCTTATTAGATTGATTGTCTTTATAATTTTGTTCTTTTTTTTTTTTTTTGGCAATGGGCCATATGTGGTAGGTAGTACTTCAAATGATGGAGCCTAACATTGCACATGTCTTCTTTAAGATGATGGGTCTTCATCTTGCCCATGTTCGCCTCATCTGCAGTTGCAATATGATAATCATGATAGCTGAGATATGATATGTGAGATTGCTGGTCTTTTCAACTGGATACTGCTAATATCACTTACACCTATTGCCATGTCCATTTCCAAGTAGTCTGGATCTAAATTCTGTCAGTGGCCATTAATCAAGGTGCCTGTTTTGATGCACCAAATTCTAGTGTTCATTGGGGGGTTTCTCAACCTTTACGGTGGAAGGTCATTATCATCATTATCTGTTTGGAAGTATGTCTTTACCAGCCTCAAGATATTTCCTAACTGGGTAGGACAGGATATCCCTTATATAATGCTTGTCTGTGATCCTTGTGTGGAGTAGTCTCCTTGTAGAACTGATGATGGATTTGCTCCTAGAGGGATCCTAAGTGGTGGTCTATTCAAGGGAATAAGCTCTAAAGGATTGTAATCAACCAATGGAGGATCTTACCAGGATTTCACTTTCGAGATCAAACCATTGTCGCTGTTTTACAAGGTGGTGAACCCAACAGGTAATTCATATTATCATCACCAAAGTCTTTATTTTAATTTCTATCAGTTTGGGTCAGCTTAATGAGCTGGGCTAAATAAGATGCAAAGAAGTTATGTTCACTTTCTACCTTATTTCTACCTAAATAAGCTTTAAGGAGTAGTTTGTCTTTCATGCATCGGATGTGAAAGTAGTTTTTGCATATGTAAAATTTACGCATGTAATATGTAAAATTTATGCATGTAAAATGCATTTGCATGTTTGTTGGGAGCACCATTTTCACAGGAGTAAACATTAATCGGGTTGGATTATAAATGTGAAATTTCCATTTATTTCAAAATCTATTAAATATTTAATGCACACATGAAAGTAGAATTTTTGGGATTTACAATAAAAAAGCGCTGAACGATATGGCTTAAATATTTGGAGCTTATAGAAGTTGTACAAATAGAAGATAGTGATGGGATTTGATACCACGACTTATACGATGCGAAATTTGTACTAGTGCCTTTTCATATGAAAATAGCCTCAATTACACATATGTAAATGGGTGAAACGAACAACCATTTACCGTACGGATTGCAAACTTATTTAATCATAATCTAAGAACTAGGTTTCTTAACGAGTTCAAATAAATAGTTGAAAGGAAGCTACGTCCACAATTCAATCTTTCTACCCTTTTTGCATGGATTAATTCCTCTCTCTTTCTTGTGGTTCGAAGCAATTTTCATTGTACGAGTGAAAAAGCCTACATGAGACTAGTTGGTACCAAAGAAAAAAGGAAATTTATGGATATAGGTTTTTTTTTTTTTTTTTTTACCCCACCTTATGGGGGTTGGGACCCTATCGAACCCTTGGGTAAACTAAGGGAGCCCTCGGGTCAAGGTGGTCTGCCTATGATCAATTCCTGGACAGCCAGATTTAAACTATCACTACTAACTACTGGGGTAAAGATCCGTTCTCATGGATTTAGGTTAATTCCTTAAAAACTACTAGACACAAGATTTCATAGAATGCATTTTAGAAGACATTTGGATGCGAGTACTCCTAGTAATGGACTTTTCAAATCTATTCATTCTTCAATTCATCTAAAAAATCTCATGTTTGTGTAGATATTAATTTACCTTTTTACAGTCATGAATATTATTAGGCCCACAGCCCATCCAACTTCTAAGAGATATTGAGTGGATCTCTTACAACAAGTTTCTACTCAATGGCCCTTTGCCACACTCTTTTTATATTTTTTTCACAATGAGTATGAAAATCAGGTGGGCTTACACATTGAATGTGATAAAACTTTAGAGTTTTTTAATGATCTAGACCCATCATGTATTAATAATCAAACACAAACCCAGCTATTATCCAAACATAGTATCTTAGGACTCGAAGAATTGCAAGTCTCCCATACGTAACTACAATATATATTCAAACATATACTTTGTTATCACTATTTTGGAACCTTCCAAGTAAACTTGGATGTATATGTTCGATCATTTCAAAGATGCTAATATTTTAATAACCGTATTTGAGTTACAAGCACCCGTGTTCATATCCAAATTTGAATGAAAAAACTATACTTAGACCTGAAATTTGGATCCTTACTTACGGAAAATTTTCTCCCACGCATTCACTTTTATGGGAGCATGCGTTCAAACCAGCCCAAGGTAGGAACCCCATGAATTTCGTCGAGTCCTATTGTGATGATGCATTGATCTGAATGGACTGTAGAGCGCGAGAAAAATCGTCCCCTAGCTTAATTTATTTACGGAGTTCTCTAAAGTAATATATTGTATTAGGCCAAAAGTATCTAGGATTCTAAATTCTAAACCATTTTCAGCCTAGTAATCACATGCTGAGAGATCTATGCGCCTTGAATTGGGGAATTGCTCCACAATTCTCTCTCATGTTCATGGCCCCTAAAGTTCAAAAATGCAGCACGTGAAGGTAGTGTTCAACCCCGACCGGAGAAGCTTATTTTATGGGAAAAAGTTCGACGGTGGGGCCCACTTTCTCCGGCCCACCGGATGCTCGTGCTCCCTTCATCCAAGCCGTTTGATCAAATCCATAAAAACCATGTACTGGTAGATGTTTGAAACCCCCCATCTGATCTGATCTGATTGATGGTCAAATGTGATCAACATTCAGAACCAAATAGGAACTAAACCTATGATTAGTAAGTGATAATTCAACTATTGTCATGTATTTGATCAAAATTGGGATTTGAGGATCTGCCGTAAATGTGTGGTCTAATTAGACAGTATTAATTTAGGGAATGTGGGGTCATCATGATGTAATAGCAGGGTGAGCATCGAACTTGGCGGTTGCACTACACTTAAAAACATTCATTCATTCAAATTTACAAAGACACACTAGGAATAAAAGAATGGGTGCACTATCACTCTCTTTAGGCACCCTATGTCGATCAAATAAAACCAATCCATGCTCTTCACCTCCACAATTAGCATAGGATCTAATCTAAAGTAGTTTTAAAGATTTAGGATCATTTGAATGGAGGTATATTTAGCCGACCCAGTCGACTTCCACCCTATATGATTGTCATGCACACAGATGAGCCCATATCTCAATATAAGCTATCAAGGCGAGATTTTCTAGCAAAAACGAGAGTGGGGGATATATGTATGATTAATACCACAAGCCAACGGAAAATTCCCTTCACCTTGGGATTAGCACTCAGCATTGATTTGATTAGATGTCTAATCATCTTCTTTAATTATTTTGTCACAAGAATCATCACACTTTAGATTTCAACTTTCATAACATTTTTCATCATTTTGTATTAAGAAAAAGCAGGAAAAGATTCATTAATTCTGCACTACTAACATACAAGTTACATCAAACAGTAGATTAGGGCTGGAGGTCAGTGGGACTCCTAAAATAATAATATTGAAAACAAAAGCTTCAATGTCTTGATGATTAGATTTAGTTTAAGTCAAGAGTCGATCATGCTTATTAGACCTATGTCTGTGAGATTTAACCTTTAATGAATGAAGCCAAGATGGAATTTCAAAAGAAAAAAGGCCAAGATGGTATAAATGTCAAAAAAGAGGTACTGTCTGGGCTTTGAAGGTTAGGTAAGGGGTCCTTCCCAATGACATTTTATTGTGTTTGGCTATTCTGATTTATGCTTTGAGGGTTACTCTGTTTTGTTTTGTTTGTTTAAATTATGTACTTGATGAATGTGGAATGATGTAACATTCGTCATAGGGAGTAAAGAAGATTCCATGGAAAATAGTGCACACAATTAAGTTTTAGTGCCTGTTTATTCGTTTGAATTATGAGAATACTTGTCTCCAGGGAATTCAAGCTAATTCTCAGATGTGCTTTTCAAAGAGAGCAATACTCTTTATTATGAAAATGTGAAAATAATATATTAATGAGCGGGCCCATCACCATGCTCGAGAAAATGTTCTGAGAATGGTGGGGCGCACTCATAGCTCTTCATTATCATCATCATTATCATCATCATCTATCCCTCCAGACAATATTGTACGTCTATGATGTGAAGGAGGGGATGATAAGTTGTAGACAATTCTAAACCATTATGATGAGTCTAATGATAATTGGATTATTTAGGTGGATCCAACGCACTTTCACCGTTACTAAGTAATGCAACACATTGGCTTTTAATAATGTAGATAGCCTACGCACAAAATGATACATTCTTTTTTTTTAATAGTTCTTAAAATGCTTTTCCATAAACAAAAGAAAAAAAAGATGATTGCATAGTTAAAAACATATAAAAGCATATTGATCATCTGGTAAAAAAGAACATTACAAGCTTTGCTTTAACTATGTGGGGGATATTTTGACCAAGGATACCTGGGAAGGCTTTTGGGCATTTTAACAAAAGACAAAGCTGAGAATGTCGGGTTGGCTAACCATAGATTGATCCCTAGGCATGCTTCTCTTTTCACGCATGTGAGCTCTCTATTAGATTCTAAGCCCTTGACTAGGCAAAGGCTTTCTTAAAATTATTAACAAATGAAAAGACTGGGTCATCTAAGTCACAAGACCTAAATATTATAGTGAAATTATATATATATAGATATATCGGATTCCCTATGTCGATTGAATCTGTCTTTTGGCTTCATCCTTGGACATGGAGAATTATGTTACTATATTTTCTTGGAGAACATAAAAAAAGTGTCCTTGGCTCGACGGATGAACTGTTTATTGGCTGGTTTTCAAGGAAAGCATGACTGTATGATGTTACTATATTTTAACACACATGCAGAATGTATAACCACTTTTCCACATAAACAAAAAGCAAAATGGGAACATGTTTTCATAAAAGAATTTTCCATTCTTTTGTGCTAACAAAGATATGCATCAAAAGCATGGCATTGCACCAATCTGCAAAGAAGTATTTCCAATGAAAGGTAATAAAGACATTTTTTTTTTTTTGTTTTCTGTTTTTTGTTTTTTTAAGAAAGTCCACTATACAAATGTGCCCTTAATACTTCAGTATTAGTGTGAACTTGTTTTGGAACCCCACCCTCTCACTCGAATGACTAGGGATCAATCATGGGTTCTTTCCTTTCTCACATGTGCGAGTCACCCGTCACCACAAGTACTAGTGTCTTTTATTGTTTGTGCAAGTGCTCTCTCCTGCATGTGCAGGTGCTCTCATGGATCTTAACTTCCTTTGGCTGCGATAACATATAATTATAAATATATATATATATATGGAGAATGTTCATGTGCATCTATCTTTCACTATAGGGTGAGGGGTACTTTCCCTTTTTACACATGAAGACAATGAAGTGTATTTGAAAATTTACTTTTGTACTTGAAAATCCCCATTTATAGAAGTGTTCATCACCCCATGGTGATGCACATGAACATTCCCATATATATATATATATATATATATATATGTGTGTGTGTGTGTGCCCCGGGTATTATGGATTCACTTGATTTTACAAACACTATATTAAAAATGGAAATACAATATCCTTCCAAGCATGGAAGACAATACAATGAAGTAACAAACCAGACAAGCTTTGTTTGGCAATTCATCAAGTCTGTTGGATAATACTTTACGCAAAATAAAATAAAAATGCCTGTTGGGATAATTAAGAATGATTAGGATATAGCAGGATAGTTATAGGGAGATACAGCTCATCTGTTAGTTATCTTTCATTTTGTACTTGATAAAATAGTGATTATTTCAGTAGAATGAAATCATCAGCTACTTAAGAACCCTCCCTGTAAAAACCCAACATTGGGATGATGCTAACACAATGACATATCCGTTTCTAAAAAAATGTTTTTTTTTTTTTTTTATAGTGTTATCGTCTATTGAAATCTACCTTATTTTAATAAAACAATAGAAAAGTAAATATATCAGTTTGCATTCAAACCATTTAGTATATTTTCAAGTTTCCATTTGTACTTCTATTTAAATAAAAAGTATTTTTTGCCTAACAGCTTTATCTCTTCTATTTAAAATCGACCGCTACAAGTGGAATCCTCCCCCACCCCTACACCCGCACCCGCACCCACACCCACACCCACACCGAAGCCTACAAATTTTATAAAACTCCTTAGTCTTAGAAAGCTCTCTGCGATTTTTACATGTGGCTCTGGGGCACCCCAATTTTTTTTTAACATATCACCCCTCCTCCCCAAAAAAAAAAAAGAAGATTAAAGGATAATTTCCTAGGTCCACACCTTGGAACAACATCCCAAGTTCTAAAATAAATAGAAATAGAAAACAAAATCAAATATCTAATTTAAGCCACCTAAAGGATCTAAATCATTAGGGCCCACTCCTATTTGGTCATACTTTAGTTCCACCACTTGAGCAACTTGTGATAAATACATTCCAATAGAAAGGTCGCAAGTTGGGCCAAGTTATACCAGTAAAAAAGACAGCCCAATTTCTCTAGCCTGACCTCATATCACCAAAGATAGTGACAGAAGAACCATTACGGTGGGACAAAAAGGAATGGAGAACAAATCAGGATATCAGAGCTGGATATACTAATTTAAGATTTTATCTTGTACATTGGCCTTTCTTTTTCACACTTCCTCTTGGCATAACAATGCAACAGCCTGGAGTGATTGGGCTTTGAAATCAACGATCTGGAGTGATCCACCTGGCACTTAGTCGAAGGACCCTGTGCATTTGCAAATTAATTTTTTTATAACCCGGTATCTCACGCACAGGTAAGCTCAGCTCAGCTCAGGAATCTTTGACTTTAAGGCCGATGAACACTTTATTCTGGATCGCCGAGAACAACATGTAAACTCTCATATTCACATGCACCACCGGATAAAACTATAGGAGATGATCATTGAAGGTAGGTGTCGAATACAAAATCTCTCTGCTTCCTTAAGCATATGCATATGAAAATGACCTTATTTACATACAATTCTTTACACATGCATAGGGAGAGAACCGATAATATGAGGACGGCGGTGCATACCACCTAGTGGGTCTCACCTTGGGATCCCATATATATATATATATATATTTACTTTGTTAGTTGTTATTTTACAGCAAATATGATCAAAGCCCAAGGCCAACATTGATCATGCCAAAATGTAAGGCATGTGTAACATTTACACTTATAATCGAGTGAAAATAGGCGACCCCCTAATCGTGTGACATGTAACGCAAAAGGTTTCAACGAATCCACCCTATTTCAGGTCTCGGTCAAACTGCCCCCACCTCTCCATCTCTCTCTTCTCTATTTGGTTCTCAATTTTGCATTTTGCATTTTGCAGTAAGAAGAAAGAAGAAATGGACAGAAAGTAGGATATCTATCCTTGTTTTCAGAAACAGAGCCCATCAGGTCTCCTTCATTCTCTAACTTGGACTAGCCTTCTAAGGAACCCCAAACCATGGAATCTTGCATTTCCCATTTGGATTTGGATAATTGACTCTGGATTTGTTCTGGGTTTTCCATTATCTGAAATGGGTTTTGAGGGCTCACCCTTTAAGGAACTCCCAATCATTGAATTTGGCATTTCCCATTTGAGTTTGGAAGATTGGATTTTGATTTGTTCTGGGAATTCCTTTTCCAAAAAATGGGTTCTGGGATTTTCATGGTTTAATGTAATCCATCTTTCTCTTTCCTTTCGATTTGATTGATATGCTGTTTTAGTAAAATGATTAGGTTTTGATGTGGTGTGGGTTTCTCTTTCTTAAAACGGATTTGTACATGTATTGATTGATGGGTTTTCATGTGTGTTGGGATTTGGTTTTTTCTTTCTCTTGACGCTGTTGATGGGCTTCTGTCGACCCACCATTTGAAAGTCTGCATCTTTATGTCGTTTCCGTTTTTCTTTCTATTCAAACTTCTCCATGGTAGTGATTTGGTCTTGATATATGTGGGATTCTTCTATGTTTCCTAGATATTCAGGCTCATGCAATGATTCGCATTCCCATATGAAAGATTGCATTTTTTTTTTTCTTTACTTGTTTGATGGGATTTTTTAATGTTCCCCAGGAATTAATGTGCCTGTTCTGATCTTCCTCTTAATGTGCTCTGTTTTTTTTGTTTTTTTTTTTGGCTAGGATTTAATGGCCGACCATCTCTTGCATTTGCAACTTTTAGAAAACCTAGAGATTTGTACGATCTCCATATACACTAAAGTCATTGGGTCTCTCCAATTTTTCCTAGGAATCTAGAGCTTTGCTTTGATTTCCATTTTCAGCCCTCTTTTAAAACTGCTGGGTCTCTATGAGTTTTTTGTATTCTGTTTTGGGAGTTTTCTTCAACTTTCCCTAGAAATTATGGTCATAGATGGGTTTTTCTCCCTTGGTCTTTTTGGAGATTTAGGGCCAAATAGGTCTTTTTCTCAGGAGGGGACTTCCTCCTAAACTGAATTTGAGTCTTTGATATGTCCCAGATAATTTGGCATTTTCATTGACTTCACCAATTTCTGCTGACTGACTTTTCTTGGAAATATGTTTTGCTTTCCTTGGTGGAAGTTGAAACCTGTTTTTTTTTTTTTTTTTATGGTTCTTCCTCTATCTTTGGATTACTTTTGATGGATTCCTTCTATATTTTTCAGGAATCTGTTTTTGATTATCTTGGTGCTGGTTGATTTATAACTTGACTGATTTTGGGAGGAAAACTTGGTTTACATGGCTGGAACTGATCACAATGTTGATGTTATTGGAGATTGGGCGCCTTCAAATCCCAGTCCCCGGACCTTTTTCTCTACCCTCTTAGCTGATGGTGTTGGTTCAAGATCATTCTCAAATCTCCCACCAGAGGAGAATGGAAGCAAGGGAGTTTTGCATGGATCTGAAAAGCAGAGCGCGGCAGCAGATCTTAGTAATGAAGATGAAGCTGGAGATGAGGATTCTTTGAACCTTATGTCAGGATTCAACCTGTTTTCTGGTCAGAAATCAAGTTCACGTGGAGGTCTCGCTGAGAGGATGGCAGCAAGAGCTGGATTTAATGCTCCAAAGCTGAATACAGCGAGGATTAGATCAGCCAATTTGGTATCTCCAGCATCCCCAGAAGGTCATTCTCTGTTTCTGACAATTCCTCCAGGTCTCAGTCCAACAACATTGCTGGATTCCCCTGTTTTCCTTTCAAATGCTCTGGTATGATTCATTACTTAAAAGTCTAATTTTGTTTCTGTTTCTGTTTCTGAGTGTTAATATAATGGATGAAATGGGTTTGCATTTTTTGTAATTAAGAACCAGGAAATTAAAAAAAAAAGAAAAGAAAATGGTTGTTAGATGATTTGATGGAAGTGATCTTTTTACATTGCAGTAAATGTGAATTGTTAATTCTTGGAAGAATTGCTTTGTTAGTGAATAGGTCAAGAAGGAAATTGTGAATGCTGTGTTGAGAAGAAATTTTTTCTTTGGAAGCCAAGCCTTTTCCATTTTGATAGTAGCGTCAGTTGTATAATTTTGACAACAGAAGCCCAATCTTTGTGATTACCTTTGAGTGTAAAATGAATGTTTATTACTTGTGAGTTGTGAGGACACATCACATATGTGGTGACTCTTTTTCCTCTAGATATCATCACTGAGTAGCCATCACCTTAGTTACTTTAATAAATCAAATTGTCGTGACCTTATGTTCTAGCAACTCGCTCTTCTTCTAGACAAAGGTATAGAATTCTTTATTTGTTTAGGTGGTTTTCTCAAGTATGCAAGGAGGATCAGGAGTTCATCAGTCTTTGTCCGACATTCCTATTTACCAACAGGCCTTGTAGCATCAAAATATAACCAAAAATTCAGAAGGAAGTTCAATGTACAATCAGTTACAACTTGCAATGATATACCCTTTTTTATTGATTGATTTGGGCTGTAGCTGTTCTTCCCAGAATTTAATGGATATGCTGATTGGGAATGTGTGCTTATTTTGATTTTAAGGCTGAAGAACGGTATCCTGCAATCCTTGTTTTCCTACACTGTTTCAAAATCTTCCAATCCTGGTGTCGAAGTATATCGAGAGGATTGCCACCTATTCATGAGGACTGAAGGATTCCTCGAAAGGTCTCAATGTGGATCCATCCAATGGCTCAAAGAAACAAAGGATTTCCATGGATTTCATGCACCCAAACAAGTCCTTACTGTTGTTTCATCTTGCATGTATTATTTCGGTCTGTCGTAGTCTCACTGTGATAGGGCATAAGACTTCTACCTTTATTAACTTAAGGAATCCCTTATAAGTTGCATGTGTGATCATGATCTTTGCTTTAAATTTTCATTTCTGCACCTCTATGTTGCAGGCTCAACATTCGCCAACAACAGGGAAATTTCCACTTACACAGTGCAATAACAGGAGCTCATTTTTTGTCCCAGAAGCTCCTGATAAGAATAAAGATGAAGATGCTGATACTGCATCTTTTGTGTTCAAGCCTCACATGGAGCTAAATTCCTCGTACTTGCCTAGTGCAGCAAACAAAGTAATGTGTCGACTTTCTTTTCTTCATTTATTGAGCTTTCTTGCAATGTGTATGGAAGCAGAATGGATGTATAAATTGGCAAGAACAAATGTCAATCACACAAGTACTTTAATGAAGAGATCATTATCATGCCACCATTCACTTCAAGTTTCAAAAGATCTTCATTATGTTCTTATATGATTTTTTTTCTTAGAAATCAGTTTACCAGTTGAACTAGTTCTCGAGTACCTGATCCTTGTTGGATTCCTCAATTTTGACTTCTCATTTTTTTATGACAGACAAGAATAAGATACCCTTAGTGAAGTATGTGCCCTTTCTTTCTTTGTAAAGCTTGATCTAATCAGGCCATGCTATGGCCTAGGGGTTTCCCCACGGGTTTTTTGCTATGCCTTCTGGTGGCTTTATTTTTTAGTTTGTAGTTGAAGTTTTTGACATCTCCTTCATGTTTGACTGCCTTGTATTTTTCCTCATTTCAACATATTTCAACTTGATAAAAAGAAAATGGTATTGTTGAGTCAGGATGTTGGCTCGTGCTTCCCTTTTTTTTCAACTAATGATGAATTGATGAATTTTTTTTTCCCTTTTTTATATTATGTAGACTATGGAGGTTAATGAAGCACCCACCAAATTACCGCCTACAGACAATGCCCTTGTATGTACCACGTGTTGTAGATCACATGGTTAAAAATATTAGATGATTGGACTGTGTTAACCATCTGCTTATGATGTGCAGATAGATAGTTGACACAAATTTGTGAAAAAAAGAGGCAATAGTCCACATTTGATGACAGGAAAAATCTTAAATGCTCAAATGACTAGAATAGTTTGACCATTGCTCATTCTGATGGTGGTTTACATCAGCAATGATCTTGATTATCTTTCATATTTTCTACAGTTAGCACCATGCTTCACATTTTCCGCAGATTTTTTTGGTCAATATATATTCACAGAATTTTCTCAAGTTGCTCTTCTTTAGATACAAATGCACCGTTTTGACTAGCCTGAGATGCTAAAGCATAGACTTGCTTTATGGACCGATTTATGCCATTGTCTGCATTTCTTCTGTCCTTAAAATGTGCCCACTTATTTTTGCATAGTTCACATACAACTTTTTTCGCTACTTGCAACTTGTTGTAGGATCCTTACAGTATCCTCCTATTCCAGGGAACTTCTACTTCCCATCAACGCCAAATATTTCTGCCCAATATTAATGTCTCAGTTCAACCAAGTCACTGTATTGAAGCCACAAAGACTCACTCTCAGAATCAGCAAGAGTTTTCTGAAGCAATTGCTGGAAAAGATGTCTTT
Organism: Camphora micrantha; assembly: GCA_003546025.1. Taxonomy (NCBI): domain Eukaryota; kingdom Viridiplantae; phylum Streptophyta; class Magnoliopsida; order Laurales; family Lauraceae; genus Camphora; species Camphora micrantha. Next base: position 34,790,538 of record QPKB01000011.1, read on the forward strand.
GGTAACATCACATCCGAAGCAAGAGTGTCCAATGATGTTGGTAATGCTGATCTTTCCTCTCGTTTTGATGATCAAGATGATGGAGGAGATCAAAGAGGAGAAAATCCTTCCTTGGCTGCCAATGGGCTGTCCGGGGATGGATACAATTGGAGGAAGTACGGGCAGAAACAGGTGAAAGGTAGTGAATTTCCTCGAAGCTATTACAAGTGCACACATTCCAACTGTCAGGTGAAGAAAAAGGTGGAACGCTCTCACGAGGGACAGATAACAGAAATCATTTATAAGGGAACCCACAACCATCCCAAACCTCCACCAAATCGCCGGTTGGTTGTTGGGTCTTCTAACTCAATTACCAACATGGACATTGCTGAACAGCCCAGTGCACAAGGCGGGTTCAGTGGAGAATCAGCATGGGCTGACACACAGCAGGGGGCTGCTACCGCTGGCCCTGATTGGAGACATGATGGCATGGAGACAGCATCTTCTGCATCTGCAGCCACTGAACTTGACCCATCTGCCTCTATGCCAACAATGAACAGCTCCCGCTTTGAACCTGCTGAACCGATAGACATTTCATCCACCCTATCTAATGATGACGATGATGATGACCAGGCGACACATAACAGTATATCATTGGGTTGTGACGAGGATGGAGATGAGTCCGAGTCAAAAAGAAGGTTACTATCTTTTAATTTCTTGCAACAGTTATTCTATTTCTGTTTTTTTTTCTTTTTTCCTTTTCTGAGTGGTAACTGCCAATCTTGTATTTGAGCATGTATTCATCAATTGCACTGTATGTTGTCATGGCTATTACAGGAAAATTGATACTTCAGTGATGGAAGTAAGTGGGGCCACAAGGGCAATCCGAGAACCAAGAGTGGTGGTTCAAACAACAAGTGAGGTTGACATCCTTGATGATGGATATCGCTGGCGCAAGTATGGGCAGAAAGTTGTTAAAGGAAATCCAAATCCAAGGTACATCAAGCTTATAACCATCTCTCAAGTCTTAATGCAGTCTTGAGATAGAAGTTTATATTTTCAATAAAAAACAACATCAAGGCTTTTAGGTCCAATTTGATGAATCCTAACCTGCAACCAGTTTGGATCATAGTTGTCAATTTTGCTCCATTCTGGCCGGAAGTGGCTGGAACGTTCCGGAATTAGCATTGAGTGGAACGGAATGGCCTCTAAAATTTTCCGGTCCCAATTCCGGGCCATGCCGGTCCCAATTCCGGACCAATTCTGCCCCATTCCAGCCAAGATTTCATACTTCCATTCATATGTAATGAAAACTAGAAAATGGTCAATTGTAGAGTGTACTTCAATTTGAGTGATGTAAGTATGCACTTTTAGTATTATTTTTTAGCATTCAACTATTTTTTTTTCAATTTTAGTATTTTTTTCATTTTTATTTTATTTTATTTTTCAATCACGCCTTTTCCAGAATGGAATACTAGAATTGACCAGAATGTCAAAACGTTCCACTATGGAGTCAAATTGGAACGGCAATCGAAACGGAATTGACAACTATGGTTTGAATGCCCATGCAGAATAGTAATGTGTTCTCCAATTCATCTTGGGTGGCATGGAAAATGGGAATCACTTCTTTGAATCCTTGAACCATTTATTTGGGATTGGCCTTGCGAGTTTTACTTTTCTATCTATCCAATTTAGTGATGAGTTATGCTTGAAAACTTTTAGGCTTTGTTCTTATAAAGTGCCCACCTTTGGGGCCACCTAGATCTATGGCAATAATGGTATTTAAGGTATGGATAGGTTCGGGCCTAGATTGGGAGTGTGTAGTATGAGCTTAATCAAATGATCAACCCTTAATTTTTTGTCCTTAATGTTCAATGGCTACAATTTGTGAAAACTTATTGTGATAAACCCAATAGTGAAAATGTTTGGAGGTGTGTCAGATCAGTAGTGGTGCTACAAGTAGGAAAGTGTGGGAGTAAAAGGGCAATTCTGGAGAATATGTTGTTGGCCATGGTCTTTGTCACTCCACAATCAGACACGTTGTTTGTGGTCGTTATTGGTGCAATCCTTTTCTGAATGGTTACTTGTAAAAAAAAAAAAAAAAATTTAATAGTCTTCCAACCGTCTCAAGCATTTGATGCTTCTTCGTTCTTAATTTTACCCTATTTTGCTGTACCTCATCATGCATATCATATCCATCTTAGTATATGAGAGGCATCTCAGTGGCATGCATTTAAGCTAAGGACATTTATAACAAATCAATTCCTGTTGTTGGTATTTTCGGGAAAAAATTTTAAGGCACTTCAGTCAAAATGTGGCTTCCAGTTTCCATATCCTTTGAAAATGCAACAGAGCCATACATTCTACTAAAATATTCCAGTTGGTTGCCAGTTTGGGAACATCCATACATTAAATTCTGCAAACTCAGCATTGTGGAAAGGTTATTAATATTTTATAAGCTAGTATCATTGCCACAAAACTTATCCTTGCTGGAAAGATGTCTGTGACTAAAAATTGGAAAAGCCAGCCGGGGGGGGGGCTTGTTGGCTGTGTCTGGCTGAATTGAGTTTTCTATAACTAGGTTGTAAGATCAAGGCATATCTGCTTAAAATGAAGATGTATGTATATCTTGTCTGTGGTGCAGGAGCTACTACAAATGCACAAATGCCGGCTGCACAGTTAGGAAACATGTGGAACGGGCGTCGCATGACCTTAAATCAGTGATCACTACATATGAGGGGAAGCACAATCACGATGTCCCAGCTGCGAGGAACAGCAGCCACGCCAACTCGGGTACCTCCAGTGCAGCACCACCTCCACCTGCTGCCAGTATTCCCAGGCCAGAGCCATCATCCCAACTCCATCACAGCATGGCAAGGTTTGATGGGTCATCACTTGGCAAGCTTGCCTCTGCTGGAAGGCCGCCGCTAGGACCCATGTCCAATTATACTGCTTTTGGGATGAATCATATAAACCTGGCCAACCTCGCAATGGCTGGCTTGGGTCCAGGCCAGGTGAGACTGCCCCTCAATATGCCTATGAACCATTACCTGGGGCAACACAAGGTGAATGAAACAGGGTTTATGATGCCCAAAGGAGAACCCAAAGAGGAGCCTATGTCTGAGTCTGGTCATCCGGTCTCAACTGCGGCAATTTATAATCAGATGATGATGAGCAGGCTCCCTCTGGGACCTCAGCTGTAAATAATAGTAAAATAGATTTCCTATTGTTGTATATCTTAAAATATACTGTTTTCAGCCTACTCATATAGAATAAATAAATTTTTATTAAAGAGATCAATTTGTCTTGAACATGAATATTTGTGATTTAAGAAAGAAGAAAGATTCAACACAAAAAAACAATCATTAACTTATGAGTGTTGACTCTGGGTTACCCTTCTCATAAAGAAAAAAAAAAAATTTCCGAAGAGATAAATTTGAAAAGATCACATATTGTTAACATGAATATTTGTTAGCTTGTTGATTTCAATGATTTTCTGTTAATCAGCAACAAGGACCAGATTATGATCAAAACCCGACACAGCTTGTAGAATCTCTAAGCCATCCAAGCTCTCCACCAGGGTTGGTTCGGCTTCATCAGCTGAGCTCCCCAATCCCAGCCGACCATTTTTGCCACAGCCCCACACCCTTAACTCTCCCTGAGAGGTGAGGGCAATGGAATGGACACGACCCCCAGATGCATAGACCGGCCTTTCTCCATCCAGCCCCTCAACCATTGCTGGGAAAGTCTCAGGTCCCCGACGCCCAAGCTGGGAATTCCAGTTCCAGCCCCATGAAACAACCCCAGCAGCCTCTCCTGCAACCTCTTGTGATGGGATCCGACACACTGCAAGAGAATGTCCAAGACCTGATGATATTGAAAGAGGCTGGAAGCTCATGTCGACAGGCAGCATTTTCGACCCTTCTGTGGTTCTGCCCAGCTGACCATATGTATTGCTTCCACAACTCAATAGTGTGCCATCACCTGCATATTTACAGAGTAAAAAACTATCACAAAAACATGCAACAACATGTTTTTTTTATTTTTTTGGTAAAATGCAACAACATGGTTGGAACAAGGCTTTTGATGACCATGACGATAAAAAAAAAAATGCAACATGCACATGTCTATGCATATGCTTAAGTAGTAACATGAAATTATGTGCGTTCAATTTGATGAGATATGGCCTGCATGAATATTTTGATGAGACAAGCAGATTATACCACAAATTATAACTTTTTTTTTATTCTCGACTTTCCTAGGATTATCAACATAAATGCCAAATCCATCCATGCCATGCATGTACTCTGAAACATAAATTTGCATCAAGAGGTTAATCAAACCTAGCAGCAGTACCATGCATGCATTTCCTAATTAGCCCATTGAAACAGGTAAAAAGTACATCAACAGGTGAATAGCTGCTTTGACCAGATCCAACCATATGGATATATGCAAGGGCGGCATGCTTAAACTCACATGAAATGGTCTGCATACAGCCAAGGATATAATAAATTGATAATCATATCCTGATGTGGTTCCAGCTTTCTAACCTCACCCAACATAACGTTAAGTCTGCCAGAACATTTGAACTAATGGCAATTTGGGGTATATTCAATGGCATCCTAATATATAACTAGAGCGTCCTTGAGAAAGGTTGAAAATGCTGGAATGGAGTATTCATTGACAGTACATGAAAAATACTCACAGCAGAGTGCCAGAGAATGATCAAGCCCACAAGCCACATCTGCAACTTCAATACCATCTAATTCATGCACAAGACAAGGCTCCCAGATGACTGGCATGTTGTTCTCCTTTCCCATCTCCTCCAGTACTAACTTCTCTGCAACTTCCAGTGCTGATCCAGAGTCTGCAGCAGCTTTAGAAAGGTAAGCACTCGAAGCTGATGTTTCCAAAGCTTGGCCTATTTGTCCTAACCTTCCTTCTGCTGAATAACCCCAGCCAAACAGTTTTCCATTGCTAGTCTGTGCTAGGGCATGGCCCCACCCAAATGATACCTGTTTGGAAAGGATAAAGCCCATCTGTCAAACACGATCAAGCAATTCTTAATCTGAGATTATATATTAACAAGTGCAGCAATTGGCACTGGCCCAAACCCAACTCGTTTTGGTCTACATACCTAGGCATATACTTTGGGCCAGACTACACCCTACCTAGCTGGATCACCAAAGCCCAGACTGATTCGTTTATACACTTTCATATGCATCCATGCAAATATGCATCCATATTGCATGTTTGTATGTTCTTCCAAAATTTACTTTTATATGCATATATACACATGCATAAACTAATAATACTGTATGTACACCGATATAATATATACACAACTCCATGTTCTGCTGACATTTTGAAAACATTGTGATGTTTTCACAAGAACAGTCTGAAATGAGATGAGTTTTGATAATACCATACGATTTCGAAAAGCTGGCAAAAACTAAGAAACCAGCATTTGAAAATTTTGCAAATCTTAACTTAAATCTCTATATTTTTATTCTATATCCTGTTAGCAACTAAGGTTTTGATCTTGTTTTTCCTTTTTTTTTTTTTTTTTTCATTTTTTACAACATTTTTTAAATTGCATTCCGATGAAGCCAAAATTTTGAAAATATTCCTAAAATTTCCTGATAGGAGGAAGATCCAAGAATGAGATTTTTGGCAAATTGTATAAATCCAAGATTTCCAGATTTTTCAAAACAAGCTATTCTGAAGCTAGTACCCCCTCAACAGACTCATGGAAATTAAATTGGCTTAAGGTGAACCAAAATAATGGACCTCCATGGGTTTCATGTTGTATAGGTAGCATGGGCATAGTTCTGGGCCACACCTGTTTCAGCAACTGTAAAACACTCCAGCAAGATTTTTCACAAAGTTTTCCATTGAGCTGTGGACCTAGACAAGCCTCCACCCAACCCACACCAGTCCAGTTACAGACATAAGTAAATGTCTTGACGTGCCCAGTCCATGCAAATGGGAGAGCTGGCTTTGTGATCCTCATATCTGCTATGATTGGGCCATGATGGATAGAGGATACACCAAAAATCATCAAAGTTGGAAGATCATATATATCCAGATTTTTCAACTCTTCTGTGGACTGCAATTGTTGACTGCTACTTGTACGCCACCAATTGATTGGAGAAACAATCTCAAAAGTTTTTGGCATCTAAAACTGATTGTGGCCCATTGATCAAGGTTTTAACGGTTAGATGGAATTGGCACCTACCAAGTCAAACCCTCTGAGTCACCCCTTGCCCGATACCTATGGGGAAATGGGGTTATGATTTTTTTTTCTTTTTTTCATCCATTTTATTGTTGTGAGAAGATGTTGGAGGTTTTTGGCATCCTTTAAGACTAATATTGGAAGATCACAATCATATTTTGTGGAAGATCTGTGCACTCAAAGATTGGAGATACTGTTCATCCGTCAAGTAAAACTCAAATGCAACCACCTACTACTATTATAATTTATTTAGAGTAGTTAAAACATGTGCCTCTAAATTCAAGACCAGTCTCTATTTTTAAGCATTGTCATTTTCACTATTTTTAGGAATTTTAAGGCTATAGCGGCTGTAACTCAGACAGACTAGGCTGAGTGAGCTCAACTTGAGGATGACAAGTCACCTCTAAAGTCCAAGGTTTTTTTTACCTGCTTCCTTGGCCTAGTGGCCAACAGGGACTACCTAAACCTACCTACCTGGGGATAGATCCCCAGGCAGTATGGTGAAAGCAGGAGTCCTATCCACACAGACATCCCTATATTCTCCTGAAGTCTGAGTTACAAGAAGCTTGAGACAAGATCCAAGACTCAAAAAAATTAAAGAGAGGACTCCAGAAAGATAACCAGTGCTAAAACAAGCAGAGTCTACTAATTCATCATCCAGTGAGATTTGAAAAAGCTCTTCTTAGGATTAGTAATGTGAGAAATGCACCTTGACAATCTCTTCCCCTGCAAGCGCCTCGACCCTGGAAGGTACCATAACCTCAGTTACTCCTTTTCCAAGACCAAGTTGTCCACGCTTGGATTTCCCCCAAACCCATAAAGAACCATCATCCCCAAGAGCTGCGGAGATGACACCAGAAGCAAATGCAGCCCTGACTCTTACTTGGTTCAAGCCTTCTACCTTTTTGGGTTGGTTCCAAGAATCTCTGGCATCATCCAAATACTAGAATATAAGAAGGTATTACTTTGGCAGGAAAGGTGCATTGGTTGGACAATCTAATTACTGTACTACAGAAGTTGCAAGATAGTTGCATGATTGATGATGTTCCAAGATAAGTGAAAATTAAATCTGATAGCTATTTTGAAAAGAGACAAAAGCATGGGTAATCAATAGGGAAAGACAAATAAACATGAAACCAGTTGCATGAATCAAGGGAAGATGGAGAATCAATACCCACCGAAGACCCTGATAAATCAAATCCTAGGAGATTCAGGTCCCTTCTACATCTCCACCTTATATCCAAAGTAACCCAATTTACCATCTATCAGTTTGAATTCAATTCCATGCAAACAAACAGACCCAAAAGACTCATCACCCCAAACACCAAGAAATCAAATAACCATATACAATAAAATGGGCATTCAACTCAAAAAAGCAAAAATCATACAAAATTGAAAAAGAAAGAAAGAGGGGAAAATCCAAGACATGGGTTTTGATTGTAAAGAAGAACCCCACCTAGGGACGGAGGAGGAAGGACCTCTGCCGAGCTGACCTTCTTCGTTTCTACCCCAAGCCCAAAGCTCTCCATCGGCCGTAACGGCTAGTGAGTGGTAGTGGCCGGCACCAATACCCGAAATATCGGGTGGGAGGGACGTGATTCGTGTCGGTTCGTAGGCGTCTTCGCCTCCAAAGGAACTGGCGGGCAGTCCCAGAGCGCCATGGCTGCCGTCGCCGAAGCTTAGAACGGCAGTTTTCAAAGACCTGCAGCAGAAGCGGCGGAAAGCAGGGAAAGGAGCTCCCAAACGAACCCTTTTTCGCAATAATGAATGCAACATATTTCGATCCTTGTGCGCCAAATGAGTGTGTGCAGATGGGGGGCTTATGAATTTTGCTGATGGGCCGACCATGGATGATTAGGTGGGTCCCATCTTTGATTGGGCTCATCCAATGTAAGGTTACTCAAGGGATGAAAATGGGTACCCGATTCTTCGAATGCCTGGAGATTCTGACCCGTTAAAAATTGGGTCCGGATCCTTATTTAGGCCCCAATAAGTAAATGGGTCTGGGTCTGGTTCCACATTGGTTATGACCCGTGAACCCGAGACCTGATATTACCTCAATTTTTGAAAATTTGTTCTCAATATCATTTTTTTTTTTTTTAATATCATTATCTACCAAAACCCGGACCCAGATACAGACCCATCTCATATATGATTCCGATTCCAATTCTTGAGTCAAGAAACCGGTTCCAAAACGGTTTCGAATCCGGTTCCACCTTTTCCTTAACTATTCCGGTTCACTATGGATCCGGACCGGAACCGATCCGTTTACAATCCTAAGTTACTCTAGTGCCTCTTTAACTCTTTTATTCATGCCGTACGAGTTTAATGGCTTTATATAAAATAAAAATAAAAATGGACTATCAAGCTGACGATCGAGTCCATTCAGACCCTTGTAAATCTATGGGATCAATGACTATAGGCAGGGGGTGGGTATGTGTTGTCCATTTGAACATAGGTGGATCCCACTAAGAGGTTTGTAGCATTGGTAAAAGCCATATGTACATGATCATTTGCCTTTTAATTTAATTTATTGGGTGACCAAGGGGGTCCACCACGGATGATTTAGGTGGGACCCACTGTGATTGGCTACTTGCCTACTTCCATGTGAGTAGGGTGTAATTGAGAGTCCTCGTCTTACATTAAAACGGAGAGGTTTCAACCTGGTCCTAGGGTTTTGTTACGTACACCAGGTTGGACTTGGACCCTGCCCAAGTTGGTATGGATCAGGCCCTTGAGCATAGATAGAGTAGTACTTAGTGGGCCTGGCCTAGTACATTTGAAAGCGCTGGGATCCTTGATTTTTAATATATATATATATATATATATATTATAACGCAGGGTTACAACCCTTTGGGCCAGAGTAATTCCTACGGGCCCAGAAGAGAAAGCTAGGTAAAATTCCTCTGTAGTCCCAATGTGGTAGTGCAGTTTTGAACCCATAGCCTCCCGGTGCAAACCATGGTCTTAGGCCAACAGAGCTACCCCTCGGGGTTTCATTTGCAGTTGTGATTATATTATAATTGTGCCACTGTTTGAGGCCCACCGGTAAACCTACGTCTATATCCTGTCTCAATGTCTGAAAGGGATGTGGATATGTCTAGTTTTGCAAAGAGGTTGGGCTTGAACAAAATTGGACTCAAGTGGGCTCACAGAGCAAAATGTATGTTAAGCTCCAAAAAGAGTTGGATTGAACTAAAAAAAAGACCTAGATATGCAGAGCTGACAGGACAATGAACAACAAGAAGTTGGAAGGAAAACATATGACTGTTTCATTTCATTTGATTGAATAATCTTACAATCACTAAGCCTCTATTTATAACATTGGTTGTTACAGCTGGAAAATATATCAACAAAACTCAGTTAAACAGCCAGTACAATGAAAGTCATGACATCCAGTTAGTTATTACTGTAGCTATCATTTAGTTAGAACAGACATTCTGTACACTAAGGACCAGGAATAATAGACCCAGACAAAGCAATTCATAGGATTAGTAATGTACGAAATAGCACCCTGACAACCACTTTCCCTGCAAGCACCTGGACCCTGGAAGGCACCTAAGAACCATCATCCTCAAGAGCTGCAGAGATCACGCCACAGGGCAAGTGCATCCCTGACTCTTACTTGGTTCAAGCCTTCTACCTTTTTGGGTTGGTTCCAAGAATCTCTTGCATTATCCATATGCTAGAATGTAAGTTGGCATTAATTTGGCAGCCAATGTGCATTGGTTGTACAATGCAATTCCTAGTACTAAGGGCCTGTTATATGCATTTCGGATTTGATCTCAGGTGATGGAACTCGCCTTACTTTTCTCAGGTGATGGGTGTTAACGCTGATGAACAGCTTGGATTTGGGGGCCCCACCATGCATCAAAGGAGGGCGCTGCACCCCTAGTATGATGCAGCACTGCTGCACTGTAGTTCTGCCCTATTGATTAATGAACTTGTTTATGATGGGAGAGATGCTACATAGAATATAAAAAGAAAAAGGAAAAAAATCGGTTGTAGATATGGAGACCCTAGACATTACCCACATAATTTGGGTAGCTGTAGCTACTCCAATATGCTCCCATATTCTTAATGAAATTAACCCACAACCAAGAAAATAACCATCATCAGAATTGTGTATAGAAGTACTAGTAGTTTTTAGTTAATGCACCATGTGATGGACCATGGACAGACATATGAAGCCCAGACCAGACTTCTCAATTCTGTGGACTATGAATGGCAGAGAGATACATTCCAGTGGAAGCATACATCTTATTCTTCTATCAACTTCATTGAGTTGGGGACAGGAGTTAGTCTGGTAGTTGCTTGTTCTGTTGTGGTGTTATTTGGTTGGTTCTTTGTATGGAATGAAATCATCCTTTTACCCAAACAAAAATAACTTCATTGAGTTGTGACTTTCCAAAAAGATACTGATGGTCTACAAGGCCCTATTCTTCAAGGCCCATTCACCAAAGCAATTCATGATCATGCTTACTACTGCCCTCATTTCACTGAAATCCCATCTATGGTGGATGAAGAGATCATGCTCTTTACACTTTCTAAGATAACTGGCCATGCCATGCTGTTGTTGTTTTATTGCTACTAATACATGCTTGATTCTAGCATGTGGTGAACAAACAGAGCTTCAACAGAACCATTGACATGGAAAGCTCTATAAATACAATCCAATGATAAAGGTTTTACACACTGACAAAAATCAACAACTATAAATGATTTTTGAATAGCCACCAAAGCTAAAGACTGACAGCTGTTCATTTTGCTTCCAATGGATGAGGCTGGGAGCCTGGGACTTTGTATTGATTGAACCTAATTGGTCTGGGACTTTGTGAGGCCTTGGCTCAGCTCAGGGGGGCCTACACCAATACAATGTTGGTTAACTTTTAATAAGGAAGGGACTAAACTTATTCATTACACAAAATGGTGGTACATGTTGTTGCTAATGCATGTAGACAAATCATATGGATCCACAGGTGGGCACTAATCAAAGATGGGGAAGTGTAGAACAGATGAGGAGGCATACAAAAATCAACACCCTTGGATTCTCCCATGAATCCCAGTTGAGAGAGCCTTAAAAGCTTCTCAAAGTGATCATGCAAGGAGGAGGAAGAGAAATGATCCAATTTTGAGCGATCATGGTGGAAGTTGAGCACCGGCTTATCTCTCTCCAGATGAGTTTTTCCGCCTATTTTCAATTAAGATCAAAAAGATATAAGTTTTGAATTCATTTTCTTATTCTTTCGATTCACTTTGTGCCCTTCTCACTTTTTTTTTTTTTTTTTTTTTTCTCGAGTGCTATATGTCCAACTATTTTTGTGTTTTCATCTCTTAGCATTGGCAAGAATATTTTTCTTTTTCCATATGTTTTTAATCTCCATTATCATCTTATCTTCTTCTAAAATTCTTTAAAAAATAAATAGTGTATTCTTTTCTCAAGTTTAAATTATTATATTAACTTAATATGATTTTAGAATTTAATTACTTTTTATGGGCCTCCGTATTAGATTTATATTCTTATATCTCTCACAATCCAATTAGTTATAATGGTTTAATGGTTATTATTTTTCAAAATAGGCACACAAAATAAAAAGGAGAAGTATGATCTATTAATTATCCACATTATAATATATGAGCCATTAAGCATGACTTTGCAAGATTTCCTCCCCTCTAAAGGAAGGAAATGTTGTTGACCATTCTTTGCTAGTCTGGTTGATTATTGCAAGATTTCATCCCCTCTAAAGGGAGGAAAAGTTGTCCGCCATATACATAGGTGGTCTCGTTGATTATTGCAAGGTTTCCTCCTTTCTAAAGGGAGGAAAAGTTGTCTACCATATACATTAGTAAATTTTGCAAGATTTCCTCCTTTCTAAATGGAGGAAAGATTGTCTGCACATTGGCAGATTTTGCAAGATTCTCTTCCATCTAAATTCAAAATGGAGGAAAAATTGTCTTATGGTACTGCCATATACATTGGTGGTATACTTGGTTTTTCAAGTTTTTCTCCATTCTAAAGGGTGGAAACGTTGTTCATTCTTATAAAACTTTTGGAAGCTTGAATACAGAACTTCAACACTAATGTGTTTTGTTTTTCTACATTCAAGTTTTTGTGCATCTAAGATCTGAAATTCAGTTTCAGAAGTTCAACAAGTTATTAACGTAAAGAGTTTGACACAAATTATCAATATTGATACATTGCATAAAACAATATGATCACTTCTTAATCTATAAATATTCAATATATATATATATATATATATATGATTTCATTAAAATAATTGCTTGGTATTGTTAATATGCTGTAATTATATGGCCATGTTTGTTTCTTATAAAAAAATAATTTACTGTACCTATTTTGTTATTTGTATTTATTTTAATTCGCTTATCTCACCTTGATATCTGATGAATAGAAACAATAGCTTTCATTTAAATATTTCTATTTTAAATTTTAATTACATTTTTATTAAGCCGCTTTGAATAGAAGCATCGCACCTGAAGTTCGTAACTTATATGAAAAAAGGGATCTATTTTTTTTTCTCCTGTTGTCTTGTGTTAAAGCTTTTTGGTCCACTTCTTCTTCTTTTTTATATGGGAAGCCATGAGATATAGAGGTTGTAATACTAATATTATCTCTCTCTCTCTCTCTCTCTCTCTCTCTCTCTTTTTACTAAGTCTTTTTTTTATTGTCATTTTTCCCTCTGTCTCTCTTTCTCATTTTCTTCTACTAAGCCAATGTTTGGCAGGTTTAAACTTTGTCTCTATTTGTTAAAATCTTTAAATCGAATGGAGATTTTGAAAATATAAGCGTTTGGGAGCATCACAATGCCTCTAGATGGTGTAGAGAAATAGAAACAACGCCTCTATTTTCCATAGCTCGCCTTTGAGTGTATGTGGAATTAAGAGGCAAAAAAGAAGAGGTGAGTGAACAGTAACTTTCCCCATTCACACCCCAGTCCATTTTTTTTTTGTTTTTTTTTTTATCAAAATAGAAGAGTTTCTATCACAATCCAACCGTTGAAAATGTTCACAAGATCAAACGCAGCCGTGAAACCAAATCTCAGCCGTTGGATCATCACCAATCTCGAGATATGTGCAAAGAGTCATGAGCCATTAGATGCAATTTGCTATGATCTGTGGGTCTCAAATGCAAGATCAAAACCGTTAGATCTGTTTGGAAGGCTAAAAAGGGTATGTGGTCAATTTCCAAGACTTGATATCTTGTGGATCTCAAGATATTTGCAAAACAAAACAATCGTTGATGTATTATGGGCTTGTAAAACAAGATCCAATCCATTGGAAATGTTCACAAGAGCAAGCAGGACCATTAGACCAAGTTTCACCCGTTGGAACATCACCAATCTTTAGATATTTGCAAAAAATGTGAGTCATTGAATGCAATTTTGTGGATTATGTGGGCCCAAAGACAATATCCAAGCCGTTAGATCTCTTTGGAAGGTTGAGTGCAACCAGAGGGTCAATTTTCATGGCCTAATACCTTGTGGATCTCAAGAAATATGTGAAAAACTCTCAACCATTGATATAAAAAAGTCTATCTAACATAAATCCTTGCATTACCAAAAACCTCTTTTGATTCTTGCTTCTTTTGTTTGTGTAAAATTTGACTTTGATTGAAACAAGAAAGTTATTTTGAGTTGTTTAGATTCTTATACATGGCCTCCATTAAAGAGCTTTGTGAGTTTTTCTGCTCACAAGAAATTTGGCTTGATTGAAAAAATAAAGTTATTTTGATTAGATCCAAGTATATGGCCTCCATCAAAGAGCCTCGTGAATTTCTCATGTTTACAAGATATATTGCCGATCCTTTGGGCCTCTAGCTTACAAAATTCTTGAGTTGAATGAGTGGAATGCCCGGTGGAGATCACTTATTGAAAATTCAAGCCGCTCGAAATGAATGCCCTTACCAAACTTGGGATGCCCCCAGAATTTATCCGAGCAAGAGTTACTCTCATCGTAAGATTGACCATATGATAGAACAACGTAATTACATCAAAATTTATGCAAACACAATCTTATATGGGCAGCTACTGCAATATGCTTCCACATTCTTATATGAAATCTAGCCACAACCAAGGAAATAACCGTCAATCTCTCCATACTGAAACTTGCTAGTAGTAACTTAACTTGGCATTTCAAAATACAATAAAACCCTAATTCACTTTTCACCTTTCTACAGTACATGAAACTATCATCTAGAATGATGTTGAATTTTTACAAATGCCTGGTCATTGTTATACAGGGATCCCACATATGTACATAAAAGTGTTGGCTTTCATATGGCACTAACATAATAATTGGTGATCCCTAGAAACTTACAGTAGTGTCCCAAACTGATGCTGATTTCACCTATCAAGGATGTGTATATGAAGTAAACAGTAACCATTTCATATTTCAGTGTCCATTCACAGAGATCTCCTGAAGGTCGTCCCTTCTTGCCTGGTAATCAGATTTAAACCGGTCCACCTCCTCTCTGTGTGAAAAAGTATGAAAAAGTTGAAATTTACTCTAAAATTATATTTCCTTCAGATATCTTGTAACAACAATGATGGGATAAAATTTCAATGATGATGATGATGATGTAACAATGATGCAGCCAAGATAAAAGCCTATCTTAAGTTAGTCAATTTGAGCTAGGTGAACTCTTATTATGGGAATGTGATAGACTGGGGTTAAATATATCAACATTTATGTATCACACTATTCACTGGCCTATTTTTCACTCATGGCAAGTCCCCAAATAATCCAAGCCAATCAACCAGGAGGCCCTACATTTGATGTGCCATAAATATAAAAAAATAAAAATAAACAAATCACGGCGGTCTGGCAGTCGGAGGGCTTTTTAAGGAAAGTAAATAGACAATGAAGGGAAAAGGTCAATTTCTGTTGAATGTACAAAACATCCAAACAAGGAGTTAAGATCACCATCCATGAAAACTCCTGCAGAATGAACAGTTTGGATACTTACACACATGAACCCAGTGTACATCATGTTGTAAACATTGATACCCTTTTCTTTATGAGAGACAGGAACACTGATACTTTTCAAGTCAAAATGAAAAATGAGCAACTAGTAAACTTTTTTTTTTACTGAGCATAGCAATCATATAAAGAAGAGAACTTGGGATCAGTGACAGCAATCAACCAAAAGAAAGCAGCTCATCTACCGAAAAAGGTTGCCTAGATAATAATCAAGACAACATAGTCTATTAGTCCCAAACACTACAACAGAATCAACCATTGGTATTTTGAAAAGCAAAAGGACATTGGTCTTGTTATAAAAGTACTTTTACGGTTTTACTTGAAATGCCTGCACCATTCTTTTTAATTTTTTTTCTTATTGGGTAGATATTTTTGAAGATATCCTGAAAAAAAGGCAATAACCTTTTATTGTTGGTAATAAACATGACTTGAACTCACAACCTCAAGGTTGCAATAGCGAGTGAGCACCTTCCACGGTGCAAGCTCTGGTCTCTGGTTGTTTCAATGAACCATAAAAACTTTATTGAGAAATGAGAAGAAGACACCTATGTCATAGCAATGGAAAGAGAAGCTCAATTCGGAAGATCCAATGAAGCAGAAGATTCTTTTTTATGCACAAAAGTAATAAAGCAGAAGATTTTACCAACTGGAAGCCAAGACAATCAGAGCAAGGATAGAAGTAAACATTCTTTTATAACAGTCCCCAACTGTAGCTCAGCTAGCTGGCCAAGGACGTACGTGTGTTAAGAGGTTCGAGTCCCCCATGTAGTCCAAACAATATTATAATTTATAAATAAATAAATATTAACTTATAACCATAGAAACATTTTCAAATGCTAACCTGAGACAGCGCAAGATAGAATCATAAAAAAGGATGGCCACAACCCTGCGCTTCCGTTCTTTTCTCAGGCTTCCACCACGCCTAACCACTGGCAACTGCTTGATTCCTTTGGCCTCCATGAGCTCCTTCGCTATTGCCAAATTGGTGTCAGGATAACAAGTTAAAAGCCCACGCTCCCTTCCTCGATATTGTATTCCACGAGTGCAAATTAATGAAGCATGACTGGTATTCACCTGGGAGGAAAAAGCCAAGAATAATGTTTACTTGCATAATAAGTGATGGAGTAACTTATAATTGCAAAAATGGGAAAATATTTGTATATATTTCCTACATAACAGAAGCCCAATGAAGAACGACAAAGAATCCATGGTTAGAGTGCAGATAAGGGGTCATTATAAATGCATCATACATATTTGCTGAAAACAGACTCCCTATGGAAGATTAATAATGTTTGCAACAATTAAGTGCAGCTTATCTTTAAACTGAAATTGTGAATAAGTTCTGCAGTAGCTAATCATATATGGATTTTTTGATAAGCAAAAAAAAAAAAAAAAAAGTTTATTTAGCAGTGTATCAAGTTACCAATCTATCAATTAAAAAATGTATTTGAAGCAAATAAATGAAAACATTAACCTAAAATGATGACAATTCACCATTGTGGGTCAATTTCAAAAATAAAGTAAAATCGTGGGATATTCTAAACAAAAATAAAGAAAACGAAAGAAACTACAGCTTCAACATAGTAGAAATGTCATATGGGCCACGTGCCTAAAACTGAAAGAGCCAAGGTCGGATCACAAATAAAAAGGATTAATTTTTCAAATAAATGAGTCCCAACATCTTAACTTCAATTAGCAGAAGTTCAAATCGAAATATACATGATTAAAATTTAAGCTTGGTTTATTTTGATGAGATCTAACATATAGGTGCAAATATAGGCTTTTTTCCATGTAAAAGGGAAGCAAACGGAATGGTAGAACTTTGGTCAAGCAAGTTGTTAACAAGACGGATAATTTTGTTTCATCTTTTGTGCCTTCACATGAATTTTAAAGGGCCATTTACTGTAAGACTATATTCTGGTTCGTCTATGATTCTATAGGACTGTCGGAAGGAATGGTATCAGCATGGTAAATGTGTCTTGTATTAATTCTTTTATAATAGTAGCTATCTGTTCTTTTCTTGAACAAAGTATATTTTCTTCATCTAAAAATTAATAATGAAAAGCACATACATCCAGAACTGAAGGATCACTATTGGGAGCATCTGTTGATGACTTGGAAAGTGCCCGTCGGATATCACCACTAGTGAGGATGCCCTCAAGCAGATCTTCAGCATCAACCACTAGCGCACAGTTTTGCTTCCTATCATGCATAAGTTTTAGTGTCTCTTTTATTGTTACAGTTGGAGGGACTCTGACATAGTCCTTCCACATGGCACGTAAGACCTGAAAATAACAGAATTATTTGAGGGAGGGAGCTGATATGGGAATGAAAATGTCCAATGACAGCAAAAGCACTAATCCAGAACAAACTGAAAAACTAAAGAGAACAATCTATAAGAAATTTGAGAGATCAACTAAAATTCTATAGCAACACGCAAAGCAGAGAAATCAAACCTTCAGAGCATCCAAAACTGCATCCTCACTGACTGCTTCATGGTCAACAGCATTTTCTAAAACAGGGAGTTCTACCTCAGTTCTCCTCCAAATAGACTCACTCTTGTCTTCAACAGGTGAAAGAGGAGAATAACCATGTCCCAGGGTTGCATCAGATGCGCAAGTCTCCTTTGGTTGATTTGCTACTGAAGGCACCCATATTGCTAATCCAACAGCACCCTGTTTGTAATCAAACATTTCATACTTCCAGACAAAATTCCATATTAAAAGCTCCAGCAGCCCATCATTATGATCAGTCAAAGGGGACCTAAACAAACTCAAAGCAAGATAGACCATGCGACGGAATTCATGACATGCATATTGAAGTACCAAATACAACACCCCTCTGATCAATAAATAACATCCACAAAACCTCTAGATAAACTGTTAAGAAAAGGTGCAGTGGAGTGGATTTCATTCTTCTTGCATTTGGAGAAAATTAGAGAAATAAGCAAAAAATTAAGGAGCAAAAGTTCACTTTAATTAGATTCTGCTGAGGAAGTTACAAAAATAAGAAAAAACAACAAAAATAGATAAGAAAACCCAATAATTACTTTAGAAAACAAAACATACAAATACATATAATATATCAGCTTCTGAATCTCTATAAAATTGCTGATCTTGCTGATCAACCATATAAAATGAGAATGCAATTTAACATGAATAAGAAAATACCAGCTTGATCAAAGGACAGTGTGAAAAAAAAGACATAAATGTGTAAAATTATTAAAAGAAGAAACAATTTATATATTAAGAAAAGGGAACCTTGAAATCACTTGTTTAAAGCCCTCATTTGACTGGGAGGCCACCTATATTCCAAGCTAGGTTAAAGAGTTTACAGAAGCAAGCAAAAACATAAAAAGTTGTACGTGTTCTATTTTGGCTGTTTTGACCATTTCAGTTGTTAAAGTCATCTCTGACTCAGCACACACATCGGAGGGGTTGGGCCGGTGATGCTATGTAGAGTAGAATATTATTGGGAATATTCTTTTCTTAGTGTGGTTGTGTTCACTAATTTAGTTAGGACTTTATTGAGCATGTGTGCTTAGGGTTTCCTATTTATATTGGTAAATGTAGTTGAGTTGATTAGAATGCAATAAACTATGCTTTAGTTCTGTTCTCAATTTCTCTCTTCCCTTCTGCCTCAATAGGGGGCTGTCATACTATTTCTGTCACTTAACGGGCCAAAATTTTAGCCAAAAGATTTAGATGTCTGTTTCATTTTTGGAATCCCTACCAAAACGAACATTTCAGCATGACAACTATGATTTGAAGAAAAAAATTTGCAACCTTAAATAAACATTCAGAAGAACACTATCAAGGGACCATACAAGAGCATTCCGCAATAATATTTAAACCTTCCCAAGAGTGTTCCTTAAAACAAGAAACTTAGGAGATTTTACTTCAACAAAAAAAGCTTTGGGATGAATTACCATGAGAGGAAGTAAAATCCGATAATCTTTGGTCAGCTCAAACAGAAGTAGCACTGATGTCAATGGAACTGAGCAAACTGAAGCTAAAGTGGCTGCCATTCCGACCTACATGGGTCAGACGGTAAAATATAAATTAAATATCTTATTAATCTTAGTGAACCAATGAACCAAAACAAACAAGTTTGTGCATGTATTCAAGTTTAAAAGCCTCCAATTGCAAAAACTTACCAGTGCATAAGCTTGTGGCTGGGCAACAGCAGCATTGCCTGGGATAGCTGAATTGATGATTTCTGCAGCAGAACCACCAAATATAGCACCAACAGCGGCACCAATCATCAAGCTCGGAGCATAAACACCACCTACAAGCCCTGACCCCTTGCAAAGAGCAGTTGCCACAACTTTAGCTGCAACTAATTGAGTTAATAACCAGGATCCAGGTGCTGCAGCACTCTTCCCAGTGTGTAGGATTTCTTCCACATTTGTGAAACCCCAATACAGTATACCAGGGTATTTAAGAGCTATAATACCAGCTCCTAAACCACCTAAAGCAGGACATGCAATGACAGGAAGGCCGAGTCTCTCTTTGGCATACCCAAAAGATTTAGTGAACCAACTCACCAAGCGAGTGAAGGCAACGCTTACTACCCCACATAACATGCCTAAAATAAGGTATAAAGGTAGCTCTGCCAAACAGAATAAACTAGTAAGAGGCAAACTACATTAAGGCATATTCAGATTGTTTATCCGTTAATGTTTTCTTATTCTATACATGTGGAAATCAGATACAACATCCCAGCCAATCTCTCAAAAGTTAGAAACTCATTCCTAAGACATCCAATGACCCAAAGACCAAAAGTCATATTGATTGGAGAATCCTAACCATTCATTTCGAGGCCTGTTGAGTGATAATGCGTGGCTAAGAAAAAAGTCAACTGACATTCTGATAATTATTCTTTCTTTTAAAAAAAATATATAGGGGGCATGATCATGCATTCAGTGTGATTTTAAGGTGATGACCATCATGATAACTCCTACAGGATGAATAAAAATCACAGGTCATTGACTCATACGTTTGTAGTCATGAATATTACATAAATCTGACCGGAATAGATTCCTATGACCAGATTACAACTTAAGGAAGACTAGATAACAACACAACATGAATAAATAAAAACTTATACGCAAACTACATCCCAAACCTTATATCTCTCGGTATTGAGCTTCACAGCCAACATGAACCAACTCTCGATCTGAACATTACAACCTAGATCAAGGATGGTAACTTGTTCTTATCTCTTCTTCAAAAGAGGCAAAATTTTCAATTCACTGAGAGTGTTAAAACTTAAAAGACATTTTTGCAAAATTTGGAAACATAAAATAATAAAGAAACTAATTAGATTAAATAATACTAGAAATCAAGGATATCTTGTACTAAGGATGGAATGCACACTGTGGTAAACTAGTAATAACTGGCAGAAGGTTCGAGCAAAAGTACACTTTCTTTTAACTAACCAAAAATAAAAATAGAAAATATTCATATTTTTTTAGGGTGTCTAGATGTATACAAAATAACAAAATAAGACATAAAGGTGGTGAGGATGGAGGTCCAAACATTTTAAGTTTCAGCCCTAACACATTTGCAATTGGTATCCCCATATGAGTCATGACCGGAACCTTAACATATCAGGCAATACGACTCTCTATGCCAAGTTTTAAAACCATGATCCCACCCCACTATTTCAGTACAGATAGAATTAAAAAAAAAAAAAAAAAATTCCTTGCGCATAACATAACCAATCAGTCCTAGTAATCATAGGATAGAGCAGAATGCCGAAACTCATAGATATCATATAAAAGACATAAGCCATGCTTAACAACCAGATTAAAAAAATACTGACATGGGTATCTTTTTCTATATATAAATAATTTTAGTAGAAAAAACAACTAAGGAGTCACTCTGAATTTATAACGACGCAGAAACCCATCATATATAAATCTCTGAGGAAAGCTGACATTAGGTATAACATTCTCTTTTTCTTTTCTTTCCTTTTTTTTTTTTTCCTGGAGAGGTAGCAGGACACAAATATGCAACATTGTGGTTGCAGAACAATGACATTGAGAATAACATATAACAATCTTTCATATAACTGAAATCCACATTGCTGCATATGGGGTTTTTCCTACTTGTTATACTCATCCAAATGTTTCCAATGTCATCTAATCGACTTCTACATGAATATCAGCCAGTTGGGTCAGAATAAGATAAAATACCGGCAGCAGATTTCAGTTCATACGTGGGCACTGTAAAAGCTGGCCTCTCTCCAAGTAAAACAGTCGATACAGTAGATGATATCACGGACGCCAATATTATCATTGCAGTTGTAAATGGGGGTGAGTTTTCTGCTCGAAGAGGCCTCAATACAGTTTCAATGGCAAAGAAGCAACCAGCAACTGCTGCATTAAACCCTACAAAATTCAAAAGAAATTTTCAAAATTAACTGGAAAGAAAAGGATGAGACAAGCACAAGACAACTAATGTTTCTTTATCTGATAGGACCACTGATGCTCCAATTTCAATTACAAAATGAAAGCAACAAAACCTTTAGTTATAGTGCACTGAAACATGGAAGTATTGATCTAGTCATAAAAAAAAAAGATACATGAAGAGATAGTTATTTCCCATTTCCATCATCAGGTTAATGGCAGTTATTTCCCATTTCCATCATCAGGTAAATGGCATGTTGAAAAATGATTGTGCATGGCAAAAACTGCACCATACTTGATCTGGACTGTGATGATACCATAAGAATGAAGCACCTCGGGAGTTGGGCCATATTTTGCAATTGCAACAGTACTACCGTTAGTGAAGAAACATCCAATGACTGCCCAGTGTGAAACTTTATGATGAAGGATACATCCAACTAGAATGCAAACTACAAATCGAACAGGGCTACATATCTTACCAAAGCTGAACCTCAATAAATTAAGTCAACCAAGACAGCAGCCCAACCAGCAATATCAAAGGAAATGACAACATAAACCACCATTCCATTCACTTTCTGCTCAACTATTAAATATAATTGTATTATTAATATCATCATCATCAAAGTGTTGTCTTAACTATGGTGGGGTCTGTTACATGAATTTTGCTTCTCCATTCTGGTATGGATACTACCAGACCCAGACCTAGACAAAGATCCAGATCCAGATCGAGACCCAGACACAGACCCAATTATGAGATGGGTTCAAAGAAAAGGGTGATCAGAACATTGGACTAATCGGGTGCTCAGAGGTCCATTGGCATCCCTAGGTTCAGGTGGCAGGAAATCATTTCGGCAGTATGAATTGTTTCCCCTGACCAATGGAGGAATGGGATTGTTGATTTCGTTGCTTGGCGTTGGGTTTTTGGTTTCCTTGGTTTTTGTCAGGATCCCTTATGCCTGCCTTGTTAGTATATACCTCTTCTACTGGAAATTCTATCAGCTTTCATAAAATGTTATCTTCAAAAATTAATAATAATAATAACCCTACACAGACAGACAGATAAATTAATGTAGTAAACTGAAGGAAATAACCATACCAGAGGCAATTCCAGCAGCTGCACCAGCAGCAACAAGAGCTATCCTCCTTTCCCTGTTGTTTTCCATCATTTCAGAAAAACCATGGGCGCATGATTTGCCAATATCAACACTGGGCCCTTCAGGACCTAAAGAACAACCAGTACCTAAAGTTATAGCAGCCTGGATGGCCTTTATTGTGGGGAAGGCTCCTGCAAACAAATCACAGCTTTGCCTTTCAGAAGACCTAGAGTGATCTATTTGTTCAAATATTTCAAGTAATCCATGCATCATGCCGACAACAACTCCTCCTGTCACTGGTATCAACAATATCCTGTGCCATGTATCAGCCAACCTCTGAAGCCGAAGCCAAGCAGCACCCTCATGTGGGGTACCTGCCCATGCCCATTCATGTATTAAGTGCACCTATATTGAAAACTTCATGTCAGCTCAGCAACAAAGCAAAAAACTTGCATAGTGGAGAAACAACTGCATTAACTTTTAACATGAGAATCCCATCAACAATAAAACATGTACAAAACTCTAATGACCATATTCAGACCCACAAACTGTTAACTGATCATACAAGCAAACAGGCTGCTAAATTACAGTCAATTAACATGTAATAGACAGGCACCAAACATCTGGAAATGTGGTAAAAAGGAAAAATGAAAAACCCAAACATCAAAGCTATATAAATCCTAGTTACTTAAACTAGATTGTTGTCCCATCTTATAAAAATTTTGGTAACACAGTTGCCATTTACTTGTTACATTAGCAAACCAGTTACCCACACAAATAACACAATAAATGAGTAAAAAGATTGTACATTTAAAAAAAGTCAATCTTGAAAACACAAGTCCTGATAAATAAGATAAGACTTAAATGATGATGACAATGATGATCAAATTCAACATTCATAATAAATCAATAAATTAACAACCTTTAATCAATTAATTAAGACAAAAGACGAAATTCATACCACACCTTCATCAAAATGTCTTATTGAAACAAACCCATTCCCAACTAAAATTCATTTCTGTAGAACCTCATTTCTTTTTGGATGAGTCCGCGGAATCTAAATTTTCAAAAATCACAATATTCCAAAATCATGAGAATGCCAGACCAATTTCAAGTTTCAAGCAACTTACCCCGCCATTGAACGCGGCGACGCAGATTCCAGTGGCGAGCCCGAGCAAACATCCGATAAGCAGCAGCACCCATTCGGGAGGCGCGCCATCTCCGGCAGCATTGTGCGAAGACGGGTCCCCCTGATCAAACGGCTCTATCTCCTTCCCCAGAGAATGCCTCCGGCCCGACCTCCGGCCCGAGAGGCTTCGATCCAACTCCTTCAAAAGATGCCGAAATCCTTTCATCTTCTTCTGCCCGTGAGCTTCCAAATCCGGTTCGGAAGAAGACAATACATCGGACCGGATTAGAATATCGTGGTCGGGGGAATCCCCGCCAGGCATTTCTCTCTCTGGGGGGGCTAAAATCCTAGGAATCGAGCATGCGGGGAAAAGAAGCAGAGGATGTGGAAAAACGAGAGAAGAAAGTTGGAAACGAGATTTCGGGTGTTTGGCTTCGGGTGGGGAATCCTGGTAAGGGTGGGATTTCCTGAGCGAAGGTGGTGTTCAGGGAGGGATTTCGGGTGTTTGGCTTCGGATCGGAGAAATTCTCGGTGGCTCAGTGGCTGCAATATAAAAAATGGAGGGAGAATGAGATGGAGCGCCAACTGCTTTCTCTATTTTGCGCCTAGTGCGTAATGCGCATGCACCTAGTACCTAAAACCGTAGAACCTTTTCTTTGTCTGATGGGCTCGACACGAGCATGGCCCAAAATCGGTGCCTACTTGCCTTATAGGCTTAACCCCAAGGGGTTGGCAGACTCGTCAGGACCACGGTTGCTCCCTCTTTCGGAGTAAGAGGTTTTTATATCGATCATTGGTTCCTTACCACTCTTCAGGAACCGAAGGTTGAGTCCA
Organism: Camphora micrantha; assembly: GCA_003546025.1. Taxonomy (NCBI): domain Eukaryota; kingdom Viridiplantae; phylum Streptophyta; class Magnoliopsida; order Laurales; family Lauraceae; genus Camphora; species Camphora micrantha. The sequence goes on from QPKB01000011.1 coordinate 34,815,221, forward strand.
CTTGTGCTACCACCTAAAGGCTATAGGGGTTTTACCTGACTTTTCTCTAGGCCCGGAGGGAATAGTCCAACGCAAAGAATTGAGAACCCTCGGTCAGCAAATAAAAAAAATAAAAGCATGCCTCATAGGCTCGAACATAACTCACAAATGGGTTCTTTAGGAACTGAGGTTGAGTCCACTTGTGCTACCACCTAGGGGCTACAAGGGTTTTACATGACTTCTCTTTAGGTACGGAGGGAATAGTCAATGGGTTCTTTAGAAACCGAGTTTGAGTCTACTTGTGCTACCACCTAGGGGTACAGGGGTTTTACCTAACTTTTCTCTAGGCCAGGAGGAAATAGTCAATGGGTTCTTCAGGAACCGAGGTTAAGTTCACTTGTGCTACCACCTAAGGGCTACATGGCTTTTACCTGACTTCTCTCTAGGGCCGAAGGGAATAGTCCAACCCAAAAATTTAAAAACCCTCCATCAGCAAATAAAAAAAAATAAAAGCATGCCACGTAGGCTCGAGCATCACCCAAAGAGATGAGTCCCAATGGCAGTTGAGGGGGAAATGTGAAAAAATGAATTGGAGATGCGGGGTATCGATCCCCGTACCTCTCGCATGCTAAGCGAGCGCTCTACCATCTGAGCTACATCCCCCTTATATCTATTTAAAATAGATTAATTTTATTATTCAATTTCATGTGGTGTACTGTATAACTAGGGGCTTGGGGCTTGGGACTTGGGCCTTGGACCGTGTATAGATCAGACCTAGTCTGCTAACCCGATCCCAACATTTGACACTAGTGAAGCACTTTACACAAGAGTATTGGTCGATGATTGACCAACATTTAAACAGGTTTGGGGAGGGTCAATTCATTCTACCTGCAAAAACCCTGATCTATTTTAATATGTTGGGTTATAGTTGACCTATAAATCTAAACCCATTTAATGAATTTTGTGTTTAATGTTTTGATTCTTAAGAAAATCTATTTTATACCGTGGCGGAGCTAGGATTTTTTCTCAAAGGGGACAAGAAAATCATATTAGAAGGACTTTGAAAAAATTAAGAAATATATATTTTGTGCTAGAAAACAAGTGATATAAAAAAATTAACATAAATTAATTAGCTAACATACTATCAAAAAGTTTAAATCATATATCCGATCCAATTTAATTTATACACTAGTTATTAAATTATCCCTAAAAAAAGATAAAATGATGAACTTGCATGGCTCTTCGCATCCAACAATATTTAATAATGGGCAACTAGAGAATAATTGCAAATTGCATGATTCGGCAAATTTACTTATGACCGCATTATTGTAATTAATAAATTAATTAAAAGATTTTCATGCACATCATAATATGAGTTTGATAGTCACATATATTCATATATTCAGATGTAATTTACTTTTTAACTATCAATCCGATGTAAAGGCATATACGGATGAAATTTATATCACTGAATATAGTATTTTAGAAGAGTACTCTCCTGTGAATTGTTCGCATAAGAACCACAAATTGTTGCCGCAGCGGATGAATTCAAAGCACCTTTGTCACCAATGGCTGCGCTCCTCTCATGCGAACAGTTCATGAGAGAACATTTTCCTAACATATTTATAATGCATGAGATAGTGTGAAGTAAAACTTGAGGAAACCCCATTAATATAGATGGAAATTCATTTAAGCGCATGGATTTTCATTAAGTGCGGCGCAACGTAGATTCATAGCGTGTGGGAGATCACTTATTACATCTAGGCTCTTTTTGATAAGTAAATGGGTAGAGAAAGAAGATACAACATCTAATTCAAATACAAATGGTAATTGGATAGCTTTGGTGAGGATAAAAGTAAATGATGACATTGCCCTTATGTATTTTGAAAATAGGTAGAATGTGGTTGCCTCTCAACCATTGACACCTCTTGTCAAATCGAATTTTTTGCAAAAAAATAATCACAATGTTTTAAGGATATTATTTCAAGAAATATGTAGCAAAAAATCAGTTATTTTTAAATATTCAAAACAAGAAAATATAAAATACATAGAGATTTGCAAAAAATTCATTTCCAAATTTTTTTAAAATTTTCATTAATGACCCAATTTTCTCATGATATTAATATTTAACATTTTGAAGGCATCACAACATTATTTAAAGGGCCCGATTATTGTTGAGTATTGGTCCAACAGTCTAGTTCTTTTGGATGGGAGCCAAACCTAAGAATTTGTGACAATAGAGGTTTTTATTTTATAGTTCACTTGGATGAATCATAAGTTAGGCACCCATGAGTGTTTTGGTATGCGGTGCTCACCCTATCATAAGCATTGGTGCCCGTGCTTGACATGGAGAATTCCTTATTTAAATATTACATTAGTGTCATAACATTGTCAGCATTTCCAACAATGCTAAAAATGCCGCAAACTCAAAATAAAAGATGATGTTCTACATCACCAGTAGATCTTTCCATCCCACTCATGTCCCATGATTTATGGGTCGTTGTAGCGAGTGTGCACAGTAAGGCCACCACATCAGATGCACATGAATATTATCCAGTTGTAAAATGCATTCGGGTTACCTTACATGTCCATTGGAGCCCATTACGAACCATCCAAATAGACCACACATGCACACCCATAGTTGTTACTGATCCCATGAATTTGCAAAGATCCAAATGTTATATCGAGAACTAATTTTATTTCGATTGTTGTTAATGTCATATACCAAGCTTCTCCTTCCACATCATTTTTTACATAACCAATATATATCCTCGTGTGAAATTACCTAAAATTACATATTCCTTTTCCAACTTTTTTCTACACTCACCCACCCCCACCTCCTCCCCTAGTCCAGCCGCCACTGTCCCCTCAGACGGTACCATCGAATGAGGAGAGAGACAGAGAAAGAGGGAGAGGGAAAGAGAAAAAGGGACAGAGGGAGGGCCGGGATGGGGAGAGAGATAGGGAGAAGAAGATGAAAAAAAGGAGATAGAGAGTAAGGAAGAGGGTGGCGGCAGCGATAGAGAGGGGGAAGAAGGGATGTGGAAAGAGAAAATGACGGTGAAAGGGATTTAGATATTTTGGAAATAATTAAATGCGTGAAGAGAAATTTTGGAAAGAAAACAATTGTGAAAAAAAAAAAAAAAAAAAAACCTATGAAATGAAAGATGTGAAGGAGAAGCTTGTAACATAACATTAGCTATTAGGAAAATAAATTCCTGTTTGAGCAATTCACTTGTAAATTTATGGCAAGCAACTACCCCCTTTAGGGCAGAGGGTAAAGTCGTCCACACGTGACAAACTTTTTCTGTCTGAGTTCTGACACGGTTCGTTTATAAAACAAAAAAACAACGAGAGGGATGAAAATCTCGCAAAGATCCATGCCAATAGAAAGATCTGAAAACTGACAACGAAAATAGAAATCGTGTTCGGATTCCATGGAAACACAAAAACACCAATCCGAACAGAGAAGATTCGTACATCAGATCGTCTCCTCTGAACAAATCGTCGAAGCTAGAGCGTGAATCGACCGATTCGCAGCTCAAAACCCTCAATTCAAGAACCTAAACACGGCGTCCTTCTTGCCGTTCCCAAAAAGGTGCGAATCTCATGAAATTCGAAACCCTAGAACGAGAACACGGAGCAAGAGGTCCGTCGATGGATTCTTCGCAAGAAATGGTATGATCTTAGCAGATGCACGCATCAAACGCTGGCGGAAATCTTTCGGATCCGTAATTGTTTACGGTTTGAGGAAACCCTAAAGGAATCGGGTGCGTTTGTGGAGGAATTGGGGTTTCTTGAGCTGCATTGGAGGTCTGGAGGGTAGATCTGAGGATCTGATACTTTCTTTCTGATTTAAAGGAATGAGCTGAGTTTGATGGTTGTTTTGAGCTGGGATTCAAGCAATTGGGTGGTGGTTTTTTTGAAAGAATTAGGGTTTTACACAGCAGAACTAAGCAAGTGAATAAAGAGTTTATGGGTTTTTTTAGGTTTTTGAGGAGAGAGGTGAGTTTGGTACTGTCTTGAGGTGCAAATTCAGCAGCTGAGAGGGTTTGGACTTCTTCATCTATTTAGCTGAACGGTGGGGGATTGGAATTCTTAGCTGGAAGCTTGTCCTACACTGGGTTTGAGGATATTTGAGAAGAACTAACCTGAATTGTCCAGAAGATGGATTTCCTGGTTCTTGTGCTTTCATCTGAACCAAAATCTAGATGGTAATATAGTTCCTTTGTTTGCGTTACTATATTGAAGAAGATGCATTCACGGAGGCATCGCAGTCCTAGTAATGGAGTGAAGTTGAATTCAGCAGGAATTAGATTGCCCCCTCCTCAAATGTCGCCGGAAAGATCAGTCCGAGGGCGCAGAGAGTACAATTCGGATCACCGGAGTTTCAATAAACGAAGGTTCAGAAGGGGCCCTGGTAAACATTACCCTCCATTACCACAGTCGCCTCCCAGGGGTGACATTTTCATGGAAGCCGGTAGGCTTGCGGCGGAATATCTGGTTTCCCAAGGTTTGCTACCTCCTAATTTGCTTAGTGGAAGACAGCAGAATGGTAATTTGAAGGGTCAAAAAGGAGATCTTCATGGATTCAGGTTGCAGGATAGAGATAGCCCACTTCCACCTCCGGAAGGCAGGACTTCTGCCCTTGCTCGACTTGGGAACACGATCCCTGACGCGGGTCATCGCAGGAGAAGGTCTCTTGATGAGTTTAATCCAGAAAGATCAAGAAGTCATGAGAGAGGAAGGAGGAGTAATGAAAATCATAGAGGTTATGGTTTGGATCATTGGAGCAGGGAAAAAAGAAGGAATGGGTCTTTCTCAGAAAGGGCTAGAGCCTTCTCTGATGTGGAGGAGGGTGAGGATGAATTTTATGGTGGACGCCATGAAGACCGGAGAGCTGACTTGGATGTGGTTAGTGGCAGGACTCCTAAAGCCAGCACTGATGAACCATCATTGAAAAAAGAAATTTCAGGGAACTTTGAATCCAAGATTGATAACTTTGAGTTACCTGATGATGTAGGGTTTGAAGCAATCTCTTCCAAGACAAAGAGAGATCCTCCTATTGAGACACACATGATATTGAACAAGGGGCTTGATGATGCTAAGATCTCAAGTTCAGTGAATGAGGTGAAGGATGGAAATGTATGTGATGAAGAAATGGAAAAAGTAAAGGCACCAGAGGAATTGGGTAAGCAGCATGTTTCAGTGGAGGATGTTGACATGCCAAACAACCATGGTAGTAGTGATTTACTGGACCTCTGCAGATCTGGGGAAGTGTCAACTGAGACCCAATCTCCATTGGCAACTAGTGTGTTAAAGGTTGATCAAGGGCCTTCTATTAGAGTAAATAAAATGTGTGATATTTCTGTTGCAGGAGGACCTAAATTATCCCCGGAAAAGGATTCTGTTGAGGGCTCTTCAAGCAATCTGTTCACAAATCTTACTCACAATTCGGAAAGCCTTGCATCTGACATTTCTAGATTTTCTTCTCTCCATTCAGTTGGTGAAGCTCATGATTTGGATGCTGCAATTGTTGAAGGGAGTGAAATATGTCCAAGGTCACAGTCTTTCTCAGACAGGTCTTCTTTCATTAACGAACAAGGATCAAGCCAGCCCCTGGGGTTTGAAAGATGTAGATCAATGGATGAATTGAAGGAAAGTTTTGGACAAAATCCTACCACTTGGGGGGCAACCAAGAGACCCAGAGAATGGACTCCGCCTATGGTTTCAGACCCTGATGACCTCATCTGCTTGCGGGACTTGAGAGCAAAACATAGACGCATGCAAGCAGCGAATATTTCAGCTAGTGAGGAAGTCGTCAAGGCAATTGACAAAGAAAAGTTGGACGAAGGTGATTTGTCTTCTAAAGGAAAAACTGACTCTGGTCTAGAAGCTAGAGAAGAAAAGCAACATTTCCCTTCATTTTTCAAGATCCGGGACCTTAACCTTGCTGATGTTTCTGAGAGTACTGAGAGTCCTGAGGGTCCTGTTGGGGACCATATTTCTGCTGGTCCCTCTACTTTGGGTGTTGAGAAGCAAGCATCAGCTGATATTGGTCTGTCAATTTTTAACAGCAACTTCAATAGTAGCCATATCCATAATGAGTGCTCAATTGATGGTAAACAGGTTGCAGGATTTGATGCGACCAATGGTTCTGTAATGGAAGACAAGGGCTTTGTTACTTCAGAGCCAAAGTGAGATTCTTTCCTCTATCCTATGTATCACTTTTGTTGCTTCAATTGCAGCTCTTCACATATTCATGTTTTGCAAATGTCATAATCTTCAAACATCTTTATAGATCACTTCCACTTCCTAGGAGGACTATGATGGTGCATCAGTATTGGAGATAATTACGAGTGGTTAACAAAATTTGTTAACCACTCATAATAATCTCTGACAATCAGTTGCAGTAATCTTGGTACCTCTTGGAACTGTAGCATAGCTGGTTGTTGTCTTCTGAATTTAGAAAGTGTTTATGATACAGGGCAGAACCTATATTTTCAAGTGCAGATAGCTTTCTTAACCAGACACAGAATGCTGTTGATCTACCTGAGGTTCGGGATGGCTACGGTCTTGGCATTTCTGAGTTTCTTGGAACTGATATTTCTAATTGTTCATCAGGACTACCTTCAGATGTTAATGATATGCAGACTGCAATGGCGCTTCACAATCAAGAGGTACCAGAACTGAAAAAAGTTTGTAGTTAGTTTGCCTATCCTGCTTTCATCAATTTATGTCAGTTGTTTGGGGATTATGTTGCTAGAGTAGCTTGCTTTCTCTGGATTGACGATTACGATATTTGATATGTGGATATCTGTGGTATCATCAGGCGTTCAGTATACGTACAAGTAGGGGTCACAGTGCATGGATCCTAACTTTTTCTATCCACCTGAATCACCAGATGGTAACTGAATTTGCTATCTTAATCAATATAAGAAAATAACTGTTTAGATTGACTGTTGAAGGAAAACGTCCAGCCTAAGAAATAGGTAGACCTGTCTAAAATTCAAAATAATGGCTATTTACAGGTTCAATTCCCAATAAATGAAATCTAACAGAGTTACAGAAAACAATATACTGGCCCTCATGAATTTGACCTTGAGACAGAGTATGCTTTACTACTGTGCAAAGTTCCAATTCTTAAAATCAGCTTATTCATTTACCAAATATTAAACTATAGTAGGATTAAGTGGCTTTTGAAACAGAAAACATCAAATGGAATCAATATTTGGCACTTGAAATGTGTAGAGGTTAAAGAAGCATTCACAGTGACAAGAACACTATGCAATTTCTGCTATAACAGTAACTACTGACTATGTTTCTTCTTAATATAAAAAAGACTACAAACTGATTTGCAGTAAAATAGAAGATTATATACTAAAGATGTAAGGATACTACAAATTCACTGCTAGCAAAAACTGTAGATAGTAAAGAATCTGCAATTCTACCACGTGCAAATGCTTCATAAGAGTGGTGCAAGCAGGCATTTGGGCTTATTATATATATATATATATATATATATGTGAAGTGCTACAAAACGCCCATGTCTTGCAACGAATGAGCAAAGAGGTGATTTTAAGATTTCACGTGATGCGGAGTTTGTCATAATGAAGCCGGTTTCCTAGATTTTCTCCACCTTTAAATGCCATAAACAACTTTCTTCTTTTCTCCCGAAAACTAATGAGCATTACTTATCTCTTATCTTCCCTATTTTTTCTCCTCCTTGATAGGAATGCTTTTGGTATCCAAATAAATAGGCACCAATACTTATACAGATGGGGCTTTCTCATAAAATAAAGTGGACCCATGTATAATAAGATAAATAGTCCAACTTTGAATGGTTTAAATAAAAAACAAGGATACCAATTTTTTTTATTTTTTTATTTTTTTTGTACGGTTTAGATATTAGGGGTCCACTAGTTATTTATAGCATTGAAAACCATGATATAGAAGTGGGCCCATGAAAGAGTATGAAGATTTTTGCAAGTTTATGATTTTAGTCATGCATGTTGATGATATTTTACTAGATAGTAATGACCTTTGTATGATTCGTGAAACCAAGGGATATCTTGAAAATAATTTTGATATGAAAGACATGGGTGGAGCAACCTTTGTGATAGGAATCGAGATATTTCGAGATCGTTTGGTGTCAATTGTTGGGACTCCAACAAGCCTTATGATAACAGATCTATTAACAAAGGCATTACCACCAGAGGCTTATAATGAACATGTATTAAATATGGGCTTGTATGAATTGCCTCATTTGGATCTATATTTATGTTTAGAATGACACTATTTTGGTTAATCAATATTGTTGCAATATAATGATTTTGTAATTCTTACTTTATCTTACATGCACACATGATTAAAGTAAATAACGTAAGGATGCAAAAATATGGCATTATTGTTCCTTCTAAAATAAGAATGCCATGTAAAGATCTTATTTTACCCTCATTAAAGACTTGATTACGTGAGGCTACTCGAGTTGTGATTATGGAAGGAAGCATGTATGTGTAACCTCCATGATTCACTTTAGTAGACTTTTTTTTATTATAGATTAAAGATTCAGTATAAAAGTGGACTCGCAGCTTTTTGACAAATTGGTGCACCCTGCACCATGTCCAAGTCGTTTATAAGGTTCTAAGTTTAGTGTCGAGTTTTTTTAAATAAATCTTTTAAAAAAAATGTTTGAGGGATTTTGCATGTGGTCATATGGACCGAGTGGGACGATGTTGGAATTTCTGGACTTGTGTGATCCACATGACGTCACACCCATAATGGACCTCACTTAAAATGATCCATATAATTAAGATTCCTCTTAGTAATTTGTTTTTCTTAAAGTAATGGACTTAGAAATAAAAATTGCTGCCTACCCAATCTACAAAAATAAGAGGGACCCACCGGCTATAAGTTTCATTTTAGGAGAGGAACCTAACAGGGGCTATATATAAGAGTCCAGGGTAACTCGCTTGATAAGTTTTGCTCGGCATTCCTATCAATAAGCAAGCAAGAAAAGGAAAGCACAAGCGAGTTGCAAATCCCGCGAAGTATAATCTCGTGTTGTGGAATTGACGGACTGAGTGATGGAATGAGGTACGCCTAAATTAAATTTTTGTGTTTTCAGATCTGAATCCTATAATAGGTGATCCTATGTAGCGAAAAGTTGTGTGGAGACTTTTCTCCTCTTTAAAGGAACAATTTATTATTACCCTCTGCTATGTTTTCTCTTCTTTCAAAAACAGAATTTATTACCCTCTCCTATGTTATTTCTTCTTTCAAAATGGGGAGGTACAGGGGTTGAAAGTTTTTGCTAAGCTCTTCATATATGACCTGTATGAGCAAACCTTCCAACTTCCAAGCGTGATTTCCAAAATAGAATAGGTCTTTTGGTGATTGCAAACAATTGGGTCCCTTGGTGATTGCCGACATTATAATTTTTTAGTGGGCCTTTCTTAGAGTGTTAGCATTATCTTGGTAGAAACGCTAAAACTTTATTGGTGGGTCCACCTATAAAAAATAGGAAATTGTCCTCACAAAAAAAAGAAAGCTGTCTGTGGGGCCCACTTTGAAAAATCTAAACCCCTTTTTTAATGTCTCATCACCAAATTTCACTTCACTAAAGAGTTAGGGCCCTATGAAAATTTCAAGTTTTCCATACCGCTCAATCAGATAGTGGGTCCAACTCCTATTATTTTGTTAATAAAATATTCCATAAGTGGATCTTACTAATAAGTTCTCCAAATTGCCCGTGGGCCCATTTGTGGCTTCAATTTATAAATAGTGAGATATCATGTTGCTCGTTAGTTTTTTGGGACAAAAGTTGAAATGATATCTAAGATTGCCTTATTGGATCCCCCATGGTTTCCAATTTATATTGGGATTCACGAGAAAATCTTCACTTTTTCATGGGCCTACCTCTATATCATCGTTTCCAATGATATAAATAAGTAGTGGACCCATAATATCTAAAATATACAAATTTTTTTATTTATGGTATCCTTGTTTTTTATCCAAACCATTCAAAGTGGAAGTAATTTGTATGAGTCTTGGTGCCTATTTATTTGGATATGAAAAGTGTTCCTATGAAGAAGGAGAAAAAAATACGGAAGAAAAGAGATAAGTAATGCTCGTTAGTTTCCGGGAGAAAAGAAGAAAGTTGTTTATGGCTTTTAAAGGTGAAGAAAATCTAAGAAACTGACTTCATTGTGACAAACTCCTTGTCAAGTGAAATCTTAAAATCGCCTCTTTTCTCATTCGTTGCAAGACATGGTGTTTTTTAAATCAAGAACTCAGGGGCATTTTGTAGCACTCCTCTCTCTCTCATATATATATATGAGAGAGAGAGAGAGAGAGAGAGAGAGAGAGAGAGAGAGAGAGAGAGAGAGAGAGAGAGAGAGAGAGAGAGCCCGGTGTTTTTTAGGAGAAAACGCCCCTCCTAGTTGGGCCCACTAGGATGCATGATGATCATGGAAGTCCATTGAATAGAAAGATCCATATGAGGGCTACCTATATGCAAAATCTTGAGTCCATAAGATCATCCTAACCTTTTAATCCATGGCCCTACAATTTAATGGTTTAGAGGCATAATTTTATTATAATTTTGATCCAATGGTGAGGAAAAGTTGGATGATTGTCAAACTTGGACTTGTGACTATTCATGTGCGAGGCGGGAGTGGGGAGTGTTAGCGTGTGTGAAAAGACTAGATTGACTCAACATGGGCCCCATGACAAAAAAAAAAAAAGGGGGGGGGGGATGGAAAAAGAGGCATTTTTAAAGTGGGGCGTTTTCGAGAATATTCCTACACACACATATATTTATATTCAAGGGCTGCTTATCGGCATCAATAAAAAATGCTGTGAAATTAATGTTGTTTGATAGCCTACTGGATTACCTGCCCAAGAGGCGAACTGCAATTCTAGCAGGAATTGTTGTTGAATTCCTTGCCCAGAAAGATCTCATTCTCTTGAATAGTTGGTGATTTGGTGGTCTCTTGTCATTAGTCATTACTACAGCATCCACATGCACAGTCTACATAGATGGGATAAAGGATTCATGGAAAATGATGATGTAAGGTAGTCCCAGCATCTCACAATATGTGGTATTCAATACTTCCCTTCTAGCCAATCTTTAGTGTTGCCTGGTTAAATCTGTCTCACTCGACCACTATTATCTGGGAAACACTAAGGTGTGAGTGGTAATTTCTTTCTTTATCTTATTCCCTTATGACCAAGCATGTGGGGAGTGTTTGAGGTTGCAGCTGTTTTCTTTAGCTACATATTTTACCATAGAACCTTTTATCTTATGAAATCATAAAATATTGCTTCCGAAGAGTGGGATGTATTCAAATGAATCAGATCCTTTCATAACAATGCCAGATTGATCACATCACCAAGTGAACCATATGTTTAAATTTTCAGGAATTTCACGAAAAATGCTGATGACGCACCCCTAGGTTCATAAAAAAAATTTCATCACATGATTCATAAAACTTCAAAATTCAATATCTTTTAAGGCATCATATCTTACTTGGCATTCGAAATCCTTTTGTAGAAATACTTGAACTGATGAGAAGAACTCTAGGGTTTTCAGGAAAGAGGAGAGGAGAGAAGAGACAGAAGGTTTAATGGATAATTATCACTGACACTTTTATTTATATAAAGAAAAAAAAAAGGCATATGGTGTCCTGCAGGACCACACAAGCATATGAAGAGTGAAGACAAATATGTTGTACATCCGAATACATCCCCTTTGGCTAGAGCATAATTGTCAAGTTATTTTCTGGCTTTGGAAAATATGGGATACAAGTTAATGTGTAGATTGTAGACCACCCTCAAGCAAGAAATTTGCAATATGGTCCTCTTACCGTTCCACTTCATTCATCTTTTTGTTACATCCTTCTTCCTAGTGAAGTGACAACTTGTATGTGCTTGGTATATTCATTTTAAGAAATATTAGATGACTAATGAATGTTTGCCATACTGTCACAACTAAGGCTTCATGGGAAGGTGGACTACAACCCTCATCTCATTTAATAAGGTTCTCAACCGCATCAAATCACATGCACTCGCATGATATTTGGCCTATTTTCTGGAAAGAGTATCAACGTGTTCTTTTCCCTCCTTCCTCTCTCTAAATTTTTTTTTTCACTATAACATGCATTTAAGTTACCTCTAACAGTGTACAGTGACCTGTAGTGAATTGTCTATATGAGTTTAAACCTACCTAATGTGCATCTGATATGCTTCAACATCCAGATATCCATGATTAGAGTGAAGAAACACAATGCACAACATCCAAATAGCTCTAGTGAAAAAATGCATAAATTGTTTAGGGATACTAATTGCATAAGAATGTCTCAGTGGGTAGTGGTTTGGTACGTGGTAGAGATAAGTTCAGTTGAAGTCTGATATAGGCCCAGATCAGTCAATACGTCATCACTATCTACTTGAGGAGATAATTTTGCTCTACTAGAGTATCAACTGGTTGACATCTCAGCTATATAGTTTCTCTGAGCAGATTGGAGGCATTTTCTGCAAAGATATTGTAATCCCCTTCTTGGATCTTGCAATCTCTATTTCCCTCAAAACCAAGAAAAAAAAGGAAAAAATAGTAGAGGGACCTAGTCCTTAAGTAGAGAGAAAAAGGGACATCACTTTGTTTTTTTTACATGCACTATCTACGTATGAATTTTGACAATGTTTACCAAGTTGTCATATTTCACATTGAAATTCAGTAATGTTGTTAGATGGACAAATTTAAGGAAATGATCACTGTACATGGGAAATTTGATTAAGGTGACCATACTAGTATAGACCACCTGGCAACCCTTTGTCAAGTACGAATATCACAAACCCTTGGCTCAACAGCAAATGTCCTTGTGTCAATGCTGTGCGAGAGAAGAGCAAGGTGAAAAGAAGAGTTAATGGACAAATACAAGGAGATGATCACTGTACATGGGACATTTGATTAAGGTGACAATGCTAGTGTAGACCGCCTAGCAACCCTTTGTCAAGTACGAGTATCACAAACCCTTGGCTCAACAGCAAATGTCCTTGTGTTTCCTTGTGTTAATGCTGTGCGAGAGAAGAGCAAGATAAAAGGAAGAGTTACTTGTGCAGACATGTTGTAAGGTGACTATTCTTACTGTACTGTCACACAAAGCTACCCCCACATGAGTTGACGGTCACCCCAATTTGACAGTGATCTGATCATTATCCACTGGTGTGTGTGCAAGCACATGTGCTGACAATTCCGTCTGCGTGCACTGCTGCTGTCAGCAGTGCCCCACAAACTTTACATAGAGAGCAGAAGGATCTGCAAGCTCTGATTCCAAAATCCAGGTTGAATGGCCTAACACCTCCTTTTCTGTATGGTGCCTCTGAAGTGGTGCACCTTTATACAGACAGACAGGAAGTATGTTCTGAGGATGCTATGATTCCAAGCTAAATGCATAACAAATAGAAAAAGAAAATACTGTTTAATTGATGTCAAATAGATACCAACATTCTAAAGTTAAATACAAGCTCGAGTGATCCACAACATATTCCAATTTGGTCAACAGAGCATTGTTCCACGTGAACAATATTGAGGTTAAGTTGTACTGTTGGTGGGGCTTAATCATGCTAACATATCCTTTTACTAAAGGTTCAATTCTAGTCACTATTGTTTTGGTTAGTGTTATCTTTCTGGTTGTACTTTTATTAGTCACCTGACTGCTTATAGTACTGTGGCACTCACAAACGATCTTTTCTTCTCTTATGGTTTACTTTTCAGGGCATCCCATCTGAAGATGATCAAATTTATCTCTCTCTGGGAGAAATACCAATAAGTATGCCTTGCGCATTCCCCTGTTTCAAATTTACTAATTCTACTCTGAATTTCTTGCTTGTGGGATCTAATAGCGACGCTTGTTTAAAAGCTGTTTGGGCTCTTTTTGGGATGGAATTGTGACACACCAAGAGAAAATGTCTTTCCATAGTAACTTGGAATCACTGGAATTAAACATCTGGGGAATTTGTAGTCTATGACGCCTAGATATGGCATGGTTGTGGCAGAAACACACCATGGACATGACAGGGACATGGATTTTACACAAAAAGTGAAGTATTAAAAACGATATGACATGATAAGTTTCCCATTTTGAAGTATCTATGCATCATAGTTTGCAGTACATATCCAAAACCCTGCTGACAGTTTCTGATACTTCATACTTGAGGATGATACATTCAAAATAGAAAGGCTTAAATAAGTATGTCTCTCAAGTTGTAATTGTGGGGCCAACCTTTTGGCGAATGAAAATGTTCAAATGATGGGCCCTTTCATGTAGTAAGATGTCCCAGTGATTTTACTGAACAGGCATTTGTAACTACCTGATATTGCCCTTGTGAAATGTGAGCCATGCCCTTTAATTGACTAGTTATCCATTTTGAAGCCTCCTATCAGGCAGCTAGGATCGTCCAGTAAGGACATTGTTTTGCCTGTCTGATTGGCCAACCAGATTAATGGCTTTGATAACTGAAAGTAGTGCTGATCTTTATGATTGCTTGTATATATGGATTATATGAAAGTCAATTGAGCATCATATGCATTGCAGACTCTAGCTATGCTAATGCTAAACCCTACTTATGCAAACAATGCTTGCTAGATAATTTGATCTCCATGAATACACTATCTGTAGGCAAACCTGCACACACCATATTACTGAAACTGGACTTCGTCTTAATTAAAACTCATATTTGGAGTCAAAAGTTAAAATTCTAAACACTATTTTATCCATTTTAAGATTCTATACAATAATTGCCTTTTTTTATTTTTTATTTTTTTAAGTTCGACTTCTTTCTTAGTTCAAACAAAAGGTGTGGCAATTTTAATTATTTCTTTTTTTAATAATTTCTATTACATTTTGAAAGTCTCATATGTGTTGAGGGGAAGTTTCCATGGACCGATTTAAAATGATTTTCATTATACAGGGAGCTCCTAAAGCCGTTGGTCAACTTACAATGACAATTTTGCATGCATTGCCTTCTTTGGGCCCTGTTTGGAACTTTGTAATCCAATTGTAGGGAGCTCGGTTTATGAATCAATTGCAGTTCATGCCTTCGGATAACTTACATTACCTGGGAGTCACAGTTTTTTTTTTTTTGGGTTTCTTTACAATCAACAATTACTGGTAACCTGAGTACAGGGTGACTGAATTTCTAGGATCCAAATAGGGTCTTACTGCTGCTAATTCTTCTTACTAAAAGCTGTAATTTTGTTTGCAGGCTTTATGGGAGACTGGGATCAGCCTAATCATGATTATGGAAAGCCCTTCTGAACATTTTTGGTGCACTGGAACGTCATTCTAGTTGTTAATGGTTATGTTTTCTGGTCTTTCTTTTCTCCTGGTCTACAAAAAATCTGCTTTCGCATGGAATTTCTATTGATGCTAGTTTTGTTGTAGGTTTTCATTTGTTTACTTTCATCTGTTCCAGCACATTGTACAATCATGTGTATTTTTCACAATGGATCTTCTTGTCATCATACTTTCTGTTGCTGGGCTGCTGAGTTTTTCTAGTTTCTTGTGCCTTTTTTCTTTCATCTGTGATCAAGAAATCGTGAGATTGCTTTCCAGGGATTATTAGTGGATGAAGATGAGCCATTGCACGGTGCTTCATTGGCACCCTGGTGGCTTTGATTCATCTTTTATTAAATGCATACAGAGTCTTCCACATGAGCATTTCGGAGTTGCCTCAATGGTTGATAAATTAATAGGGACTCATTTGGGATGGTTTGGTCATAAATCAATGCAAGCCAGCAACAGCACCCTGAGGAGAAGTTGTATTTTTATGTAGTTTAATGGGCCATCAAGGAAAGAGAGGCCAAATAGTACATAGTGAAACAGTATAATCCTAAATATGAATAAGTATAATCTATTCAAAGATCTGGCTCAGGATAGATTAGAATGAATGGAAAAACGTAGTCATACAGCTGAACCCCCAACATAGTCTGGACAATGCTTTTGATGATGATGAGGGTCTTCCATGTGAGGCAACCCCAAACCTACTTATATTGAATGCCCATAGAGGATATGAAAAAAGAAAAACTAGTCTATGGAAGAGGGTCAACTTGTTAAAATGAATCGGATGCGGATCGCAGAGACCTTGCAAGATTAACGATAGAACAGAAGATCGACCGGTCCAGATAGTCCTCAGAAAAGTGCCAAACACATGGTGAGGAATTTGGGCATTTTCATTGAAAGTGGGTAACCCAGTGGGTGCTGGGCCCAATTGGATTTGGGTCCAAATAGGTCCACTAATTTAAGCCCAAAAAACAGGTTGCTTACTGTATTTTCTAAACACTTACTTTTTTTTTTTTTTTTTTTTGAAATTACACAGAACTCCAGTGATGTTTTGTTTTGACAGAATAGCCCCGTTATTATATAATTTCATCAACTTTTGGGCTTGTCTGTCACATGTAGGGTGGAAGGCACAAGAACGAGTTTTGCTTGCACAAGTCTATCACACAAATAAGTTTTTCTCTGGAAACTATAATAAGAAAAGATCTTTACAAAAAGGCCACTGCATTTCACACAACCTAAAACGATTTCTTTATATATATATATATATATATATATATATATATATGTTTTTATTAAAAATTTTGACCAATTTACTCTTGAGAAAAAAAAAAAAAAAAAAAAAAAAACCTCGATGACAAGTTTGCCAAAAATTGCTCATGTTCGTAATCCTCCTTTTTGGGTTTCATTAGGGGCGCATGTTAGATCAATCTAATCCATTAACACACATTAAGTCCTTTGATGATAATTCAAACATATTCATCACAATATTTTATTACATGAAATTTACGCAATGCATAGTTATTAAATTTTAATGAACTAAACTAAGGGTCAAAATCATTTGATTCGGCTTGATGTTACATGTTTTTCTAACTTATATTAAACATTCTATAGCCATCTCTTTTTTATTGCAATGCATTTATGTGAGCCCCATGCCACTTAAGTTGAGTTCCTGTAATTTGCTGAGTCCAAAGAAAAGTGTATTTTAATCACTTTTTTTTTTTTTTTTATAAAACCTAACACTTATTTGTCTTAAGTTAAAATTAAACTAAAAGGGCCTCCCTCTTGGTGGAGCATTTGTAACTCCAACGAGAGTGGAATTTCAGCAACTCCAAAAAAGTCATTTAAGAACATTTGGGTGGCTGGAATTCGGAATTGCCGTTCTAAGCAAAGACACAGACAGGTTTCACTAAAAAAACACCACAAAATACAGAGTCCTTTTTGAGATTATGTGAAAATGAAAAGGGGCCTTTTGTAACAACCTCTACTTATAAATAGATAGATTGCTTCATTTCCTAAAGCTATCGATCATCGAGAGAGAGAGAGAGAGAGAGAGAGAGAGATGGCCTCCGACAGTAGCAATCAAAGCAGCGAATTTGATGAGCAGGTATTCTCTACTTCACGAGCTTCCAATTTTCTACTTGTTTTCAATTCCTTTCCAAAAATTTCATACTTCTCTTGTTGGAATTGGAGTAGCAGCAGTCACATATGAGGGGAAAAAAAGAGAGAAGAAGAAGAAGAAAAATCAAATCTTTCCTCATCAATCTT
Source organism: Camphora micrantha (assembly GCA_003546025.1). NCBI lineage: Eukaryota > Viridiplantae > Streptophyta > Magnoliopsida > Laurales > Lauraceae > Camphora > Camphora micrantha. The sequence continues at coordinate 34,832,809 of QPKB01000011.1, forward strand.
CATTTGTTTCAGGTTCTGATAGAAGAGAGATCGCAAGCACGGATACTAACTCTAAACCGGCCTAGACAATTGAACGCCCTCTCCTATCACATGGTATATCTTTTTCTTACCTAATCTTGATCGTTATTTCTTATTTTTGAGTATTGGGGCTCTTTGTCTCATGATGGGTTTTCAGATTTCTCGATTGCTGAAGGCTTTTGCTGCTTATGAAGAGGACCCCAATGTTAATCTGGTGATTTTGAAGGTATTGTTGATGTTAAGACTCATAATCAGTTGATGCCACCTATTCAAAATTGCAGTGGTCGTTTGTTTATTACTGAGGTTACACGGGTTGGGTCTTTACCATTTAGGCATCTGGAGTTTAATTATTGCTCCTGCTCACGTATGAATGGTTATTTGGGCATATTTTAATCATGGGGCACTTGATTATGAGTATGGTTTGTTTTTCCATCTATATCAATTGAACCTGAGATTTTGTTGTTCTTGTTCTTTTACGAAACTGACATGGGCGGTTATTTGATCAGTTAAGGCAAGACTGAAACGTTACCTCCCCGTATGTATATTCATACCAGAACCTGGCCCCTAGAGCGATGATGCCTTGGACCATATCACTTTTTGATTTTCTAAGTAGTTTTTCCCCTTATTTTACTGGATTCTTTACCAAGTATCTTTCCGATTGCTGTAAATTGATGGTTGCAGGGACAAGGAAGAGCATTTTGTGCTGGTGGTGATGTTGCAGCTGTGGTTCATTATGTAACTGATGGTAATTCCTTTTTGTACCCCTTAAAAGCATATTTACTAATTAGCTGTAAAAATGATTTAATATACCATATAACCAGTTTATAGTTTATACTACTTTTGATTGATTTAATCAATGCATCAGGTTATTGGCATTTTGGTGCAAACTTTTTCTGTAATGAGTTCACTTTAAATTACATAATGGCCACATACAAAAAACCTCAGGTGACTCATGAACCGTTTTCTGTTGGAAATGTCATTATTTTTGTATGGAAGATTATTATTTGCTGTGTTTAACATGAATTCTTTTCAGAGTATTCATATAGTTCTTGTACTAATGGAGTAATATATGAAGGTTTCAATTCTTAATGGCATAGTCATGGGAGGTGGGGCTGGAGCTTCCATACATGGGATGTTCCGAGTTGCTACAGAGAATTCGGTACTTCTCCTTCTCCTTTAAAGAAGCTAAAATTTTCTGCATGTCCACCTGCCAAAGCCTTATTTTATGGAATACCACTTTCAAGGTGACGATCTTGAGAGCAATTGAATATGCTCTGATTGCTCTTAACATTAAAATGCAAACATACATACAGATGCACAAATTTACATATAAATATACTCATATATGGGATTTTTATTGGTGACCAATGTCGTGAACTATGTTTGCATTCACCATACACAATTGGAGATCATTTTCATCCATATAGACTATCCAAAATAGTTAACCCTCTTAGATAAACTGAATACCAAAATGGACCATTTTAGCCGTTGAGAAATTGTCATTTCAATCAACCTCATTGGAAGTGTGCTATTTTTGGGCCATGACCATTCAAGAGTTGGATTTTCAAATGCATGTTCTAGGTTTGATTATAATATTCTGTTGATGAAGAGAAAATCTGTTGTAACTTGTTAGAGTGAAACATAATGTTTCTTTTTTTAGGCAATACTATTCTATATATATTCTAAATTAGTGCGTACTTGACGTTTCTCTCGCAGTCACCCTGATGAGATGTTGTTTGTGCATTGATTTTCCCAAAATTGTATCATTTCAAACCAGGATAGTCAAAATCTTCTACTTCCTACTTGTTCCAAAGAAGTTTCTGCTTTGTTTTGGAGAAACATTTGATGGTAATGCATGTTGTTGCTAGTGTAGTTCTAACATATGACACTTATTAAAGCATGGAAACTCTGTTAAGTTTTCCTTGAAAATTGGAATTCTACTTCACTTCACAGAGGAAACATTATAATCTTTAGGGTGCTTGAATCTTTTTTCCCCATCTTATAGTGGATTTTGGCAGGTTTTTGCCATGCCAGAAACAGCACTTGGGCTATTCCCAGACATAGGCTCTTCTTATTTTCTGTCCAGGCTTCGTGGATTTTTCGGTAATGTCTCAACTTAATTCTTTTACCTAATGAAGCAGATTTCTGAGAAAATTGAGTTGTTTTGTTTATAGAAATGATTACAGTGTTGATGTGCTCGACATCCCAGTTTTCCACCACGAACAGAAAGAAAAAAATCTAAAAAGCATGATCTGCCAATTAGTAAAATAAAGCTGGCATAGGAGGAATCCTTTTAAGATTTTGGTGGTGGAAATCTCATGTGCACTACACATCTGGATGTATGTGCTCATGTTTTATTTGATTTAGTAGATGGAAATGCCTCATATCTCCATCCTGCCAAATCATATGTATTAAAAGAAAATTGATCATGTGTTTTTATTTACAACTCACTAAAACAATTATATATATATATATATTTGTCTTTTGAGGAGTATGATGTTATTGTTTATGCTTTTGTTCAAATTATTTCTATTTTCGTTCTGTTTTCTGGAGACATTAACTAGAGACCAGTTGACATCTAAATATCTAATTCAAATATTCTCTTCTTATAGAACTTATAATGTGAAATATGGGTTTTTGTTAAATTACAAAAATATAATGGGGTATTACTGAATATCTTGAGTACCCTGACCATCTGCAGGTTGAGTGTTGTCCTTGGGATTTGTCCCAGTAAGACATGCCAGGACATGTTAGACATTAGGGGTGTTCATGGGCCAGGCTAAGGTATATCCAAGCCTTGCCCAACTTTAGAAACACTGGTCCAGGCCTGGCACAAGCCTGACACGGACCGTAAAAGTCAACCCCAAGGCCGCCCATTTAATCAATCGGGCTAGGCCGAACCGGGCTATTTATTAATTTTGTGGGCATTCGAGCAATTGTTTGGACTAATTAAATTAAATTACATACATTCCTTACACGGGCCGGGCCAGACTTTGGGCTTTCTATCACTTAGTCCAAGCCCACTCCAATTATTCAATGGGCTCTAATTTCATATCCAAGCCTGGACCAATGCTGGCTGGGCCCGGCCCGGCCCGGCCCATGAACACCCCCTATTAGACATGCTTTCTTATTTTCGAAACTCATGGTAGAAATGAAAAAATTACTGCAGCATGTTGGTAGCTGTTATTCTGTTACTTGAAGTGTGCTCTTCAGGTCTCGTGGTTTTTCTTCGATGTTAGTTCTTTCTTTATTGTTGGATCATCTTTAGATTTTTTTTTTTTTTTTTTTTTTTTTGAAAATGTCATCATCTTTAGATATTGCTTCTCTTTTTCATTAATTTTACACTATATTTTATATTATCTATTCTCAGTACCTTTATAACTTCCAGGAGAATATGCTGGTCTTACGGGGGCAAGGTTGGATGGTGCTGAAATGCTTGCATGTGGTCTTGCGACTCATTTTGTCCCTTCCACAGTATGATTCTCCCTTGATTAGACATTTTGATGTATAGGTCGATATAAATCTTTCTGTGAAAGCTGATGTTCTTAGTCACTTTGGTGGAGAGCTCATAACAATTTATTATTTCAACTGAGAATTTATTAAAAAGAAAGAACTGATACCAATGATACATGGATGATGCTGAGCTTATATACTCTTTTGAATTACAGTTATCAAAATTCAAAACACATGGATGTTATTTAGTGTAATTAATTAGTAACCATTCACACAAACACATGGATGTTGTTGAGGCAGCTTTGTTTCTGCACTATGGGATCCCTTTCTGGGGATCACATGCAGGTGCCATGTAAAATTGTTGCATCCCACTGATTTACTACTTGAATGCATCTTTTAGCATCTATGGTTCTGGGATGTGTTTGTAACTTGTCTTTTATCAGTAACAGAGATTGCCTTTGTTGGAAGAAGCACTCTTTAATGTTAGCACTGCGGATCCAGCTGTTATTAATGCAGTTATTGACCAGTTTTCACAACGTGTTCCATTGAAAGAAAAAAGTGCTTTTCACAGGTGAGTTCGTTTTTTAATTGGAATTCTGGCATACGAATGCATCTTTTTTCTTCGGACAGTAACAAGTAAAATTATATATTAATGTAAGAAGTCCATACATCATGCAAGGAAACCAAAAACCAAAATGAAAATGTGAAGGTATGAGAGCACTAGACCGAATGCAAAATACAAACTAAATTAAAGAAGCAACCAATGAAGACACCCTGTCCACCCCCTACTTAGTTAAAACATCTGCCATGCCATTCATTGAGTGATCCACATGGTGAGAAACTATGACGCGATGAAGACAATACTTCTATTTCAGTTTGAAACTTCCAAGTTCTTGGAAGAATAGAGTTCTCCCACGAAATAGCATTGAGTTTCTTTGCATGATTAAATTGTCATGGAAAGCACTAGAAAGTATACAAAGCGGCTCCAGAATAGCTAACACCTCTACTTCATTTGAATCATTGATCCCAACATGCTTTGAAAACATGAATAATAACCACGACCAGCCTTCTCGCTCTCCAATTGTGAAAAACATCATCCAATTTAACATTGACAATTTCCTTCTTTTCCAACAGCCATTTCCTAAACCTTAAAACCACCACTGAATGGAGAGCATCAAAGACTAATGACGTGCCCCTAAAAATCTGACCATTTCTCTCCTTCCAAATAAGACCACATAATCGCAAATGGAATACATCTCCACAAGCAGAGATATATTATGTGCTACACCTCGTTGCTGTCACTATTTCTCCACAGCTTGGTTATGTTTAAACAAACCATCAAGCGAGGCACTGATTTATGTTTAAACTTACTTGATTTTCCAGTCTGAGTCAGTTTAATGTTCTGCATGGTCTGGAGGTGCCTGTATATAGTATTATTAGTTGGATTGTCAACTGGAGGGACTCACCTGGGCCTAAGTTTGGGCTGAATAAGGATTGAAGGGTCAGGCTCTGGTTTTACATGGACCTAGATCCAAGGTCTGCACCCACCTGAAAATAAATATAGGAAGGCTCGCCTGTTGGAGGGCCTGAGTCTGATTACTGCCCTGGCCCATTGACGGCCCATTTTTGGTCAAAAGAGCTCTCCATTCCATTCAAATATACACTTAAATGGTATCATCATCAAAGCCTTGCCCTACATACTTATACATGAATGAGAAGTGACAGCCCATTTTTGGTCGAGGCTTTCCATCCCATTCAAATAAACACTTAATCAAGGTTGGAAAACTCATGACTCGGAATTGAGTCGTTTAATGCAAAAAAAAAAATGACCTGAATAAAATCAACACTGAGACTCGGGAGAGTCATCTTTTAAATAATTTTAAAAATATTTAAAAATGAATCCATTACTTATAAAACTATAAATATACATTTATTTACATGCATTCATGATAATTCAAATTAATAAATTTATATATGCAAGAAAATTACTACAATAAGGAAAATAAAAGAAAAAAAATACTGCATAACACATAATTTTTTATCCAAATATCGAATGTAAAATATCAAATATAAGTTTCAAATTACATTCCAGTCATCATTTTTAATTTTTTTATTTCAAACCTCATGCATAATTACATAAAAAATAAACATTAATTGTTTAAAATTAGATCTACCCATTATATGGTTTGGAATGCAAACAACTTATTAAAATGACATGACTCAGCTGAGTCTCCCTTGTATTTGACTTGGTCCTCCTTCAAAACAAGATGACTCGGGAGAGTCAAGAGTCAACTCGGAGAGTTTTCCAACCATGCTTAAAAGGTATCGTCATCATTAAAGCCTTGCCCTACATACATAGACATAAATATGAGGTGCGTGCACGCATGTGTGTTCTGGGTCCATCCTGTTGGACAGTCTGAATCCTCAATTATTAAACTTGGTCTTGGGAGGATTCAAGCTATACCTGACTCCATGGACTGCCTCAGGCATTTGTGCTGATTTTTATTCGATTGGTGGCAGAATGGATACTATTGATAAATGCTTCTCCAAAAGAACTGTGGAAGAAATTTTATCTGCCCTGGTAAGTTGATGCCAAAATATGTCTTGAGAATTTTATTTTATTTTTTGTTGTCAATTTTTATATTCTTACTGTGTTTTGTTGTTCTATTCTGATTTATTACTCAACATTTGTTGTTACGGCCGTGAGCAAGTTGTAAGCCATTGTTTAAATCCTGTTTATTTAGGAGCAAGAGGCTGCAAAGGGTGATGATGAATTGATTTCTGCATCAATTCAGTCTTTAAAGAAGGCATCGCCTATGAGCCTCAAAATCTCTCTTAGATCGGTATGCATTCAATATACCCTATTTGTCAAGTAACATTTTATCTAATAAGTATATATATCTTTCCATCATAAACTGCCTCAAATCATAGTCTCCAACCCCGCGATAAATCCAATGAGAACTAGCTTTTCCAGTTCCATCAGGCCAAAAACAAAGAATAATGATAATGATGCACTGTTTCTGCTTAGGATAACATGAACTTCAAGCTTAGAGCGCCTATATATATAAAGTGGCGGTAATGAGTTTTTGGCCATTCCTCAAAAGGATACATGTTGGGAGTTATTGATGTGAATCTATAAATGGGCAAAAAAACTGAGAAATATCCCAAAAATTTAGAATATTAGAAAGTAATAAAAATTGATGTATATGTTCATTAATAACTGAAATCAATGGGGGTATTGGACCATTAATAAGATGTATTGCTTGATTTTGAAATAGTAATCCTGATGCATTTGTTCACTTTACTGTTGAACCGGTATCATGCTTTCAACTAAATTTTACTTGAACTACGTGTAATGTGATTCTAGATCAGAGAAGGCAGGCTGCAAAGCATCGATCAGTGTCTCATCCGAGAGTACAGAATGGTTTGCCATGTATTGCGAAAAGAAGTCAGCAAGGATTTCTTTGAGGTATCTGGAACAAGCCACCAATACTTACAATTCAACTCTCCTATTCTTTGCCTGACATTCTTAAAACTGGCATTTAAATGCAGGGTTGCAGAGCTCTACTGGTAGACAAGGACAAAAACCCAAAGGTTGAATACCACTCCTTTCTTACATATCACAAGCCCCATCATTTTTCTTATAAAAACCTTGTATTAGTATGGTTAGAAGCAGTGATTGATATTCGCCTGGTTTTGCAGTGGGAGCCCTCTAAACTGGAGCTGATAAGCAACGAGATGGTGGATAAGTACTTTGCCAAAGTGGATGATGAAGTATGGGAAGATCTGAAGTTACCTTATCGACCAACTCGCACATCTAGGCTGTGACAATGCAACGTGGATCCTCTATATGGTGCTGCAACTGTTTACCTGTTATAACTCAATTAAGCAGCCGCTTCAATGTGTCCTCACTCAGGCATGAGCACCAAACAAGCTGCCATTTTAGCAAAATGGAAAAATTATGGGATCCTTCCCCAGATAGTCCTCAGGTTACTTAGTTCATTGGTTTTCTTGATTTTATTAGTTACAGGCATAGATGGACATTAAGATGAATACAGAAGTTCCCATATTACATTACCAAGATGTCTGAATTTTTTATTTTTTTTTTACTAGGATAAGTCAAATTGCTTACATTTAAAATCTAACAACAAATCTTCATCAAGTAATGCCATATATAGAATTTGTGAGGGCTTGGTCAGCAACAAGTTCCAAAAAATTTCTGGTAATTTGAAGTTTCTTAAGATAGAAACTAATGAATGTGGGAACACCTGGGGCCCATGTTTGAAGAAACTCAACATCAAGTCAGATGTGGTTACTTAATGGATCAAATTTGTCATGAACAGGCCATCAAATTGGGGTTGAGCTGACTCCTTTTTTTTGACCTTCTCAAAGAATGTTTGATTTGTTTTTTTTTCTTGGTGTTTCCCTTTTTTCTTTTCTTTTCTTTTTTTTTCTTTTTTTTTTTTTTTATGGTCTTGACATCACAGTTGGGTTGGGCAACTGGTTACACCAGTTTGAATTGAACCACTCATTGGTTTCATCTCTAGTCTTAATTTTACATCAGTGGCTGGAATCATAGGGCTCATTAATGTTGATGAAAATAATATCCCAAATGGGAGATGTAATATAATTATGGGGTTTTTGGGGGAAAAAAAAGGAAGAAAATCCCCTTATTTAAATTGACGTTTATCAAACTTAACTTTAATTGAGAATTTTTAAATGAAAGTTTGAAAAATCTAAAAGTAAAGTAAGACGATAGAAATGAAAATAAATGTGAATTTGATATGATATAAAACAAAAAAGTGAACCAACACCACCATCCACCAATCCAACTATTCATCCCCCCCAATTGTCAATCCTTCATGTCATCATGCATCATGGTGCTTGAAGAATCCTAATGATTTGAGTGATTCTAGCATTCCATGGAATTGGACTCGACTTGATTTTAAAGATGTTCATAGCCCATGGATCACAGTAAGGCTTTAGATGTCCTACCTATTGCATGGTATGTTAAAGCTTGAGTGCACCCTAATTCATCAAATTTATTTTGTATATGGTCTTTTAGTACATAAAATAATATAGCATGGTAATTTTATTTGTGTTGATGCATATATTAATCTCTTACATACATAGAGAAATGTAATTTACTGGCAAGGTTGTGGTAAAGGACCAGTATATTTCTATTGGTTCAGCCACCGACCCAGGTAAAGAGCATTGGGGGCAGTCACCCTCTCAGCCCTGGGTTGAACCTGGGCTGGCATGGTTAGACATTTCTAATATCCTAATTCCTTGACTTATTTAATTCCTCAAATGACAAAATAACGAAGAAAGTGATATTGTAGCTATCGTCCACCCCATTAAACGAAAACCCTAAATCCGCCACAGGATATGGACTTGATCGGCTTTGTGTGTGCTACTCAGCTGATAAGGGACATAAAAGCCCAATAAGGTGTGGAACTAGGAAATTTTCCTTGGGGCCACTCTGCGTAAAAAGTTTTTCTTTGAAAAAGGGGGCATATGTTAAAAAACTATAACCACAAGTCCAATCAATGGTGCCTTTATAAAAATAGTTTAGATAAGAGCAGCTTATGAGGGTTGATTAGGATTAACCTCCAAAAAGAAGATAGACAAGTGAAAGATTTCAAATCATTGTGAATGTTTAACCACTTTAAACAAACTAGGCTATTCACTGTATTAGATTCAATACCCTTAATTACTTTGTAGATAGTGTTGTTTTAATACAATATTAGCATTAATGCTATACACAGGCTACAGCACAAAATAGATCTTCTCAGTTCTCTATGCGTGGGCAAGTGTGACACCATGACTGTCAAAACTCCATTCGGCTTGGCTCAGTTAGTGTTCAGCTTGGGCTCGAGCGCAGCAGGGTCCGACTTGGCTTGGTGGGAATGTGCGCAACTAGTAATGTACATGCTTAAATTGATCCTAACTCATTTATTAATCGTGTTGAAAATGTCACCATGATTCTAATCCTAAATTTAAGGGTCAAAATTGAATCCTCAGATATCAGGTCGGGATTTGGCTTAGTGGGTCATCGTTTCTTTATTGGGTTGGGTTGACAAGTTGAATGGTAAAAATAGACTTAACTAGAAATGATTATTAATCGAGTTGGGGTGTCAATTTGGACCCATCCCGAAAACCAAAAGGGTCAGGTTTAGGTGGGCGGATTTGGGATGGAATTGTCACCTGGCTCCTACCATCATGACATAGGGGTTGCAAATTGCAATAGGCTTGAATCATAGGTCTTAGTTTAGCTTATGCCCTGCCTGATTTTAGTGGGCTGATACATAGATATTTCCCTGGTGGACTGGGCCCAGGCTTCTAAGAGATGGCTTGATTAAAAAACGAGCCAGTCTTAGCCTAGTCCTTCAAGCTCGTCTTGTCATTTTCCCATTTTGTGCGGGCACCCTTCCCACTTGTGTAGGCTTTTTTCTGCATGTGTGGGCTTCTTACTCATCATTTAAGTGGGATGTCTTCCCATGTGCGTGTGGGCTCTCTCTATTATACCAAAAAAAAGAAAAGAAAAGAAAAGAAAAGAAAAGAAATGCAGTCTTTATACACAAATAACCAATCTGATTTTTTTTTTTTTTTGCAGTCCTCATACACAAATAACTAATTCGGCTAAACTTGCAAGTCGCATGCAACGTACTCATATGTCTTAAAAAAAAAAAAAAAAAAAAAAAAAAAAAAGGCCTTAGATGTTGTATTTATATGCAGTGGTTGAAACAGGGGGCATGGGGAAGCCATGGCTCTCCCAATTATTATTATTATTAAGTTTTTTGAAACCTTGCTTTTCTTAGACATTGCTCCCTGAATGGTTTCTTTTACATAATGCCTTCTTCAGGAAAAATTCTCTGGGTCCACCCTATATGTTGGGGGTTAAGAAAAATGCAAGGAGGTGAGAGGTAGTAGGTCGGCTTTGATCTCAAATTTGACTATTAAGTTATGACTTTCCCAGGGCTAGGGAGTAGCTAGGTTGGCTTATATTTCACTCTTTTCTTGCCCTTAGATTTCAAATTTTTAACTATAAATTAGAGAAGCTTTTCAAGTGCCCCCCACCCCACCCCAAACAAAACAAAAAAAAAAAAAAAAAAAACCCTCTCTCTCTCTCTCTCTCTCTCTCTCTCTCTCTCATCTTTCTATTCATCCATTCCCTCCTTTTCCTCTTCTTTTATTTTATAGATTGATGAGATAGCATCTATATATATATATATATATAAAGAAAAAAAAAGTAGTGCATGGAAGCTGTTCCAATGACTCTTGATCCTCTAAGTTCGTGATTTTTAGAATCCTTGGAGTGGAAGGAGTAGAAACCCGCTTGGACCTCATCTATTGGGAATTCAAGTAGCTCAAAGTGATCGCTCTCATCATATATTGGATGGCCTTGAATTTTACTCTAATAGGAGTTTGGTCAGATTGATCATATGATAAATGACACAATAAACACAATCTTATGCATTATTAATTATATATATTTATTAGCTATGTTATCCATCAAATGATCAATCTTATGGTGAGAACAATTCCTAGTGGAGTAAAATTCAATCTTATGGTTAGAATTTAAATTTCTTAATTGCACATTTGTTTAAATGTGTTGTAAAATAAAATAAAGGTTAATGTCATATCATGATAAAGGTAAGGTAAAAGAAGGTGAGATAAAGTATGGAGTGGAATAAAGTGGGGGAGAGAGTTGATAAAAGTGGCCTTTTGTAATTACCATACTTTACCATGCTTTTATAAGATAAAGAAAAACTAACTTATGATAAGGTATGTGGTAGAATAAAGTGATGGCTGAAACTTCACTTTACCATTCTACTTTTTATGTAAACATGATAACGGAAGTATATGTCTCATTTGAACTCACTTTTACTATATATACATTCACTTATCGCATGTTTGGATTTTCTTAGCACTTAATTCTATAGATTTTTATATGGTTTTTCTAATGCTTTTATTTTGATTTTTTTCCATGAGTTTTTTAGGGGAGTTTGTGCATGACAAAATCTTACTGCATTTTATTTCCACATTGATTTGTTTTCTGCAAAGAGTGAAAAATTGAAGACTTCATTTTCTGCTATTCAATTTTCTATTGCTGATGTGGAGAAGCATTTTCCATGGAATGTGCTTTTTTCTCTTGTATAAGACCATAGAAAATGGTTCTTTGCCTCTTGACTTGGATAATAATGCTTTTTTTTTTTTTCGCATAAATTGCAAAGTAGATGCTTTTACCTTACAGATGAAAACTGTGCAAAAATGGTTTTTGAGTGAGGATAATTTCCTTTATTTTACTTTAATTTCAACAATTTATATGGTTTTCATGTTTTGAGTTGAAAGCATTTTTTTACAAAATTTATGGAAAAGTAGACATAGATGCGAGAGCCGGAGTACCTTTTTTCTACAGTCATAGACAGGTAAAAAAAAAAGAGATTTTGGTGTGGAAATGTTCCTTCACACATTAATTCATTTCCTGCAAAAAGTGATAATTGAAGACTTCATTTCATGCATTTCAAATTTCTGTTATTGGCATGGAGAAAGTTTTCCATGATAAGGTGGTCTTACCTCATGTGTAAGAGCTTAGAAAATGGTTCTTTGCCTCTAGAGTTGAAGAATGATTTTTACAAAAATTGTGGAGATGCTTTTGCCACACAAATGAAAACTGTACAAAATCTTTTCTGGGCTAGAATAAAATTTCCCTTTCCCTTGTTAACAATTTATATGGTGTTCATGTACTTTTGAGGTGACAATCATTAATTTTCTCAATTTTTTTTGGTAAAGTAGACACAAATGCAAAAGATGGGGAACCATTTTCTAGAGTCCTAGACAAGGTTAACAAAATGATATTAAACAAAATAAAATGAAGTCTATGATTTTCATTTTCCATAACATATGAAATCACCTCAAAAATAAAATCCCGCAAAATATATATTGCTTTGCAAGGGATTTGAATTCACACACACTCATGCACAAGTCACATGTCCCTAACTAGCTAACAAACAATGTGGAACCTACAAAAATTGATTTTACACACAACATGATTCTTTATGTATTTTTCTCTTCAAGCTTTTTGTTCATGTATTTGGTTTGGGTTTCCAAAACCCTTTTTAAGGATTTTAATGACGACAATGATGGATAGTGAGTCTGTAACATATGATATTATTGGACAAGTTAGTGTTTTGCATTTGTTGTCAGGTTCTGCAAAATTTAACCATGTATTTCTTATAATTACCAACTTGGATGGTAACTAGAACTAGAAGTTCATTGTATTTGTTCATCATCATTCAAATATTTTAACATTTAACATTCTAAATGATGATATAAGCTATTAGTGGGCTTAAGCTCAAGCACAAGCTCAAGTACTATTAATGGGCTAGTGAATGGGTTAGGCCAAGGCTTAAAAAAGTCCATCAAGCTTAAACATGGGTCTGATGTAAACAACGGGCTCGGGCTAGTCTCATATGAACCGGTCTAATTGGCACTCATAGATGCATTGCCTTCCATGTTCAGAACATTTATCATTTATACATTTAAAGAGACAATCAATAGAGAAGGTACGTAAATTAATAAGTTTACAGCGTCCGCTAGGATGTATGCTAGCCATGAAAGGTTGGGGAATCAAAAGATCAGATGAGAGCTAGATGTGGACAAAAAATCAACCCCATCCAATCATCTTAATATTTTCATCTTAACAGTCCACATTTATTGTGGCGGAGGTAGAGGTTTATCATTTTATAAATCAAATGACATTGAATGAGATTAGTTTTGGGGGTTTTCCACTTCATAAGGGCCACAAAGAACCTCTAGGTCATTTGCCATCATTATAAATTATGTCGGCTCTCTGTTTTATTTCTCAACTTTAAAATAATTTATTTTATAAAAATCCTTTATTTATCCCACATACTGGTGAAGATCTTTCAATCCCTTTATTCCCTATTTGGCAAACATCAAGTTAATTCCTATTGACTCTATTTCGTATTTGGCACATCAAGTATGTCCTAATGACTTGGTTCATATACTTTACCGACTCTTTATATATTCTCTTATGTAATCTAGCTCTATTCTTGATGACTTTGAACATGCCAATCAACGGGGAAGATAAAATGGAAAGGTTTCCTTACGAACAAGAGTCGGCAAAAAAATTCAGCCCTACGTAATCCAAGCCCTTGATATTTAATTTGACATAGACAGAAAGCTTGGGGAATGTAAAATTAAGCCTGGCATGGGATTGCAGTAATGAAATGTAGACCCAAGTGGCCCAAAGAGCTGCAGGAGATTTGAAAAAAAAAAACTTCTTTGATATTCTTCCTGACCATACAGATTCCGGAGGAGTCATCTATATTAGCACCTAATAAAGAATGGGTCCCAAGTGGACTGTTCTTCCACGCAATAATAAATATTTTCCAGTAGACAAAAACGTTATGGAGAGTAGGTACCACAGCGATAGCATACTACTGCTGCTTCTTTGACAACCCCTCTCTCTTCTCCTCTCTCTGTTATAATTTTCTGGGACTGTAACAAACACAAAACCCTACAGTTTTAGTGGAGAAGCAGTTGCCTCCAATGTGGGGTGGGTGGTTCTGTTTTCATCATTGCAGCGCGCTCTCTCTCTCTCTTTCTTATTTGTATCTTCATCTCTATCTTTCTTCTTTTTTATTTGTTTTTTTTTTTTATATGTATATTATCTTACGTTTCAAAATCACCCATCTTCTCTTTTGATTTTTCTTAGACTTTTTTCTGATTCAACCCCAATGAAAACGGATTTGGAAGTAGGTTTTTTTATTTATTATTTCATGCCTTTTTTTTTTTTTTTTTGAGTTATCCTTTGTTGTTGTTATTATTATTTTTTTTCGAACTTTTTTTCCTCTCTTGTTTGCAATTTTCTCGTTTGAGATTTGGGTCGGATGGTTCTGAATCAAAGAACATATTTTGTCTGGAAAAGCTTTGATTTTGATTATATACTAGGTTTTATCTTATGACGTTTCCTCCTACTTTTTCTGGGGTTCTCAACTTTTTACCCCTTATCAGTCTGGTGATGAGATCTCGTCATTTCTTGTATGGTTATTCGAAATTCAGCTTGTTTTCTCCTTTTCACAGCTTCCCATCAAAACCCACTAGAGCTTTTTTTTTATTTGTTTTGGTTTTTGCATTTTTTTTTGAAGTTGTTTTTTTTTATTCCTTGTTTGGAGTCTGATTCTCTGCGTTTTTCTCAATGCGTATGTCATGGGTTCTTCCTATTTTTGCTTCGGATTGTAGCCAAGTTCTCATTTTTACTGCTTTTTCTTGCAAAACTCTTTAGCAAGATGTCTAAAGCAAAAGTCTTTTTTTTTTCATTAGTTGGTATTTCATGGTCTGTTTTCCCATTCGTGTTTCTGATTCTTCTAAGGATTTGTAATTTGACTTTCTGTGATCTTATTTGTTATAGTTTTCATGGATTCATTCCGATTATCAAACTCAAACTTCTCATCTGCCTGTTTCTGGTAATACCCATATCATGAGCAGGTTCTCAGAGTGAAATTCTCGATGATCTGTTTTTTTTTTTTTTTGTTTTGTTCCTTTTCTTTTTCCTTAATTCTTCTGGGTTTCTTAGTTCCTCCAGGAATCCAACATGGGTTTTCTCTAAACTTGGCAACGATAATCTCCAAGTTCTTCTAAATCTAGTTTTCACTTCTCTGCGATCTAGATTTCCTGGTTTTTTTTTTCTTCTGGGAAAGTCCATCTATTGAAGACTTATCGAGTAAAAGATAATTGTGAACTCATGATCTGTTTTTCCTGGCATGGTTTCCCATTCTTCATTCCGTGAAACTTGTGATGGGTCATCTCTTCTTTGCCTATGATAATGACCATGTTCTCTTTTATTTTTCTCATTTCTGAAACCCAACTTTTCTTTCCATTGTTTTCCCTAATTTTCTTGGTGAGACCCATCTGAAAAAGGCTCTGAAGCCTGAAAGTATAAGGTTTCTGTGATTTAGGAACCATTCCATCAGACTTCTGTCCCAAACCTCTTGCTTTGAAAGAACATCAGTTTCTAATCCTACTTTCAAAGAATCTGGTCATGGGTTTCTCCAGATTTGTTTTTATATGAACCCGTGCCAATGTGGGTTCTTGTCCAGCAGTTAAATGGGTTTGTGGGGTTCCCTCAATACATATGCTGCATCTCCTCTTTCCATGTTTTTACTTCTCTTTTCTCCTATTTTGATATTTCATCTCTGGTTTCTGGCCTAATTTCGTCAAGGCCTACTGCCTTCAAAAGGTTTTTCACCTTGTCTCCTGTTGTTCCTACATAAAATAACATTCTAGACGCATCAACATGTCTGATTTTGCTTGTTGATCTCTTGGGCATCAAGAGTTTCATCTGATTTCTCGAGTTCTCGAAGATTTTAGACCTTGATTTCTGTATCTGATGCATAAAATAGCATTCTAAAAGAATCTAAAAGTCGGTCTTGTGCTTTGGTGTCATGCTGTTTGTTCTCAACCAGTGAATTCCATATCATTATTTGCAGGTATCAGATCATGAAGCAGTAGTTGGTGGAGAAGTTTCTTTTCAGATGTTATCAATTGAAGACCCTCCACATCCTCCATGTTCTTCCAAGATCTCAGAGCTGACAGGTGATGAAGGGGCTGCTAAGAAGCTCGCTTTGCTAGAGGCAGCAGATCTGGGGCTGGTAGCAGTAGCAGCAGCAGTGCCTGGCGATGAAATTAAACACCAACCGCCTTTCTCCATAAGGTATTGACATTTCTCTTCAACGTCCAAAGAGACTTCTCTTACAGCCCTTTTTGATGGTTATCAGTAAAGCTTGCTTTCTTTTTCTTTATTGGAAATCTTAGTCAAATCTAGAGCTACATGGGTTGGAAACCCTTTTGTCATTTGTCGTTTTTCTCAATGGTTATCTCTATCTCCTAGATATTTCTGCACTTGTACCAAGCGCTATGACTTGTTGCAGCTGAGTTTTCTTTGGCATCAATGTTGTTTTGTTCATGGGTGCCCCTAATAATGGATTTTCATTGCAATTTTGTTTCAAAGAGGCTTCTGCTGAATTCACACAGATTCACGGGTTCATCAACTTCTCTGCTTTGTTTTTTCTGTTAATATTTCACGTTTTGTTTTGGATTCGAATCAGAGGCTACCGGATTCACAGTTGGAGCCCGTATTCCAACTTTCTTTGCCTTCTATGCTTTCATTTGATTGGTTTTTCCTTCTAATTTTTGCTGTGTGCCTGCACCGAGAAGCGAGGTGATATGGTTGGGGATGGGTTTACTTTCAAATTGTCTGGTGGGAATTTTTAGATCTTTTATAATATACAGTCTAGGTGCTTAAGCTCCCATTTCCTGTAAATCCTCTGCCAAATTTGTTGCACAACTCGATCAAACAAACATGTTTTCAGCTCTATAACTTTAACATGGGATGACTTTTAGGCAGATATTTTGATTAAATACTTAACTGCAAATGCTATTTCCTCCCAAGGGGATGGCTTCATCATCATTATTATTATTTAAGCCTTAACCCATGTTCATGGGATGGCATATATGCCTTCAAAACTTTCATTCATATGTAAGGTGAAGATTTGGAGACTGTTAGTTGGGTTTTTAAGAGGTCATAAAATAACGTGCTTGGGAACTGATTTTGTTAGTCTTAATCTAAAAGCATATGAATGGTTCAAATTGTTGCAGAGATTATGTATCTGCTACAAGGAGCAAGGATGTAGGGGTAAATTGGCCATTTTCACCTCACTTGTTGCAATTTTGCTTGAAGCATGGCATAAAAGATCCGTTGCCCCCTTTTGAACATCCGCATTTTGTGAGAGCCCAGCACAGCAGAGAGGGTTTAGGACCCAATCAGCCTATTGCTCTTGTGGACAGTGAGAAAACTTCACAAGGAGTTGATGTGGTTGAAGAGGAGGATCCAGGCTTGTCAGATTTGAATCCCAATGGTTTTAAGAATATATCCCATCAGCTGTTTAGTAAATCAGCTCTAGAATCTTCAGATTGTGCTCAATCTCCATTATCAGAGGTGGATATTTTGCCAGTAGAAGTGGGGGATGAGAAGTTGTGCAGAATATCGAAACCGGTATTTTCCAATGAGGATTGTGAAGAAACTGCACCAGAAGCTTCATTAGAACTTGAAAATATAGAACCTCCTCAGGCAGCCTGTAAAGCCGAAGCTTTGTGCGAAGCATCAGGAAAGAAGCGTCGGCTGATAGTCAAATTTGGGGGCCAAAACAACTCAGTCTGGGCAGAAGAGAATGTATTGAATCCAAGCACTGCAACGGAGTCAATGACTTCAAAAATTTGCCCTGTTTGCAAGACATTCACATCCACTTCGAACACCACTTTGAACGCTCACATTGATCGTTGTCTTGCGGCTGACTCAACTTCCAAGTGGGTAGTAACTAAAGTGGCTAAAAAGAAGGTGAAGCCAAGGAAGAAAAAATTGATGGCCGATATATATTTGACTGCACCCAGCTGCACTCTGGAAGATCTTGAAAGGAGAAACTGTATTAGTTGGGCTGTTAATTCAATTTCTCCAATTCAAAACGACGAGGTTCTTGCTGAAAATAAAAGACAACAGATGATCCAAGCCAATTACAATGATGATGGTGAAGAATGTGTGCTTTGTGATGATTCCAATGGTACGAAACTTCGGACTGCGTCCAAATTAAATGATGCTGCAGTGCCAACAGCAGTAGAGAATTACAAGCATAGAGAGAATATGAAAGATAGTGTGGACAAGCGCTTCTTAATCAGCAAGGAAAAGCACATTGCTTCGACAGCTTCAAAGTACATGAATGTTCAGCCTCGAAGCAAGAAACTATGCAATATAATGCATCCCAATGGCGAGGTATATTCCTTTCGGATTAAATCTATTTTGTATTCCCTCATCTCTCTCTCTTTCTCTCTCTCTCTCTCTCTATATATATATATATATATGTCAATGTACCCTTATAAATAGTTGGGTTGGGCATCAGCACAAAGCATATATTGATGCCGCTATAAAAAAAAAAAAAAAAAAAAAGGTCCATTTTTTAGGTTGCTGGCAGATAATATTTTCAGCCAGCTTCCTAAGGAATTGGAGGGACGTGGTCCATCCTTTTATCGGCTAATTGTAGCTTTGTTTTGTGTTCTTTCCTCTCGGTGGGCTTTGTTTTCCCTTCTCTTTTCTTTTTTGTCTTTTCGGTATACCCCTGTTGTACTGTTAAGTCTTTTCATCTAATGAAAATTAACATTAAAGAAAATAATATTTATATTGATAAAATATTGATCCTTTCATTCTTGTATTTTTGTCACTTAAACCCTATATAAGCACTATCTGTAGCACTTATAGTCTTTTAACTACATTTTTCTATTTTTATCAACACAGCCTGGGATACAGCCAACCAGCCTGAAATGTTATCAAATCAACTTGGCGCGAGTGGAAATTCAAAACCGTAAGAAGATCAAATCCAGGGTTCAAACATTCCTTGAAACAGAATGACCACAATAGAGACAACATGGAAAGTCATAATAAGCAGGAAATAATGAACATGAAACCTTACAATCTTTCCTAGTGTTTCAAGTTAAAGCTACAGCACCTCATATCCACACTTGAAGAAAGAAAACACGTCAAAAATCTTTTATATTGATGATGAAATAATGTCTATACTACTATTTTAATCATATTTATATAGAATCCACCTGACTTTTACTCTAGATAGATTAAAACATCCATCTACTGACATTCTGGCTTGAGTTGTTTTAATCTCAGCCATTAATAATTAATAAGAAATAATAATGACAAATACTCCTATGTTTTATTGAAAAACGAGCAACTAAATATTGTAAAAATCCTAACCTACTTTACCTTATCAAGGTGGGATGTAGCATGCCCAATATTGGTCAAAATTGCACACACTTGTGCCAGTTGGAAAGGCGGTTTAATAACCTACGAAGCTTACCTATGTTTTCATCCAGACATGAAATTTGGCCTTTATTTAAAGAAAATGAAGAGCTACTAAAGTGGCATCACTTTGTGTGATGCATGTGAACTCCTTGGTGATATCTGTGCTCACATCACTTATGCATTGAAGTATTATAACATACGATAACTTTAAATTTCTTCATGGCCATGCTGGCATCCCATGTTTTCTGAGTCCCCTTCCGTCTTCCTGTTTTCTGTCAAAATTATACAGGTGTCTGGCAACTAAATTAACTCGAACAAGTCTTATGTATATAACAACTGTCATTTTTGGTTCCCAACTTATCTTGTTAGGTTTTGGTTGATGAATGTTGGTTATCAGATTCATAAGGCACCTGATGCAAAATACCATGCGCAGAAGAATCATGAGAAGGAAGAGCGTGTATCTCAATTACTGAAGGCTCAAGACTCATTCAAAGGTAGGAGGACTGGAACTTTAAGACAATGGGTTTGCTCCAAACGAATGCGTCTTTTAAAAAAACTCAATGAGAGAAGTAGCCATCATGGTGCCAATGAAGATCAATTACTTGCAACTCAGAAGCCATTGATTCAGAGAAACCAATCTGCTTTGGGCAATTCTTCGGTACAGAGAAGACATATTCATAAACTTTCAAGATTTTCAGTGAATGCAGATTCAAAGGCAGGCATGGTTACGGATGATAAAATGAATTCTCCTCAACCACCCAAGAATAACTCCAAACGGCTAATTGAAAGGTCTTCTTTTCTTGGTGATGGTCATAATGAAAATTTCTCAAGATCCCTAGAAAATAACATTTCTACAAGAAGCAGGAGAGTGAAAATTGATAAAAGCGCTGCCAAAGAATCACCAAAATTGTCCGAAAGTTTTCCCTTCTCACCAAAATACAAAAAAAGCGTTTCTTCTGAAAATATGTTGTCAGGAAAATCTTTTTCTTCTGTGGGAATAAATAAATGTTATGAGAACAGCAAGCGTCCACCTAGAAAAAAATTTCGGAAATTAACCGTTGAATTAGCCTTTAATGAAGACAAAGGAATTGATAGGAGTCTGGACAATATCACGGTGTCTGAAACAGAAGACTTTGCCAGCAAAGTGTTAAAATCTGGACATGAGAGGCAAGAAGCTATGATTGTATCAAATATTCCTGAAAGCATAACTTCGAAAGGGCTTATTTCTTCTAAGCCTGACAGAATGAATGTAGATTCTGAATTTGGTGGTTGTCTTCACCAACACATTAGCAGTGATGTTTGCGCATTTAATTCCAGTAACCAATTTTCTTATGCTGAAGGGATCACAATCTTGAATGGCCAATCTGGCTCATCTTATTCTTTTGGGGAAGAACATGTGGGATCCACATTTGGGAGCGAAGCATGGGCAGAACCTATAAGACCAAGACCATGTGACAATCAAGGGGTGTGTTGCAACAAAGATGGTGAGGTGGGAGGCACAAGTTCTCGTACAATTGCGGAAGTCAATAATTTATTGGAGGGAAACTTCTCTGATGATGAATACATGGGATGTGGAACTGAATCAATACCTATTCAAGAATCAGATGGGGGGCTTGAAGCTCTTTTGGAGAAGTTGTTGGTGACCTCAGGTGGGCCTGGATTTATTGAATACCAACAAGATCTTGTCAATGGTAACACAGCAGAATCTCCCATTTCTGTAACCTCAGCCATCTCTTCCCCATCAATGGGGTTATCTAGTTTCAAATACCCAGAAATGGAATCATCAGACAATAGTTCAAAATCATCATTGGTTGATGCTATCGATTCTGGGCCAAGTGCTGCATTGCCTTCTGTTGAAAGAACCAAGTCGGAGACAGGAAATACAGAATTTAGAATCTCAACAGGAAAGGAATGTGCCAAATTTTCAGATTATGAGCCATGTTGTTGCTTGCAGAAGGCAAGTGTTAACTGGGGTCCTTCGCCAATACATCAGGAGTCTTCCAAGCTAATGCCAATGACTTCCAATCAGAATATCAGTCTGGAAAGCTATAATTCTTTTATGACTAACCAGAGTTTGAGAACTGATGCAAAGGTCGATACAGCCTCCAGAATGATGATGGGTCCCATTTGCGTAAAGGAGTCTTTCGATGATGAAGTCTTGTCTTGCACTGATCTGGGTTTTGCTGGTCCATCATCAATGACTCAACTCACTTCTAGCCCTATATTAAGGTTGATGGGACAGAATTTAATGGTAGCGAACAATGAAAAAGAAGCTGTGCAACGCTTAGGGGTTTCTCTAGGAAGGGCGGAGATTAACAAAACTAATGAGAGAAATGTTGTGTGCATGGGATTTCATGAAGGGAACATCTCCGGCCAAGACACCCTTTCTCAGAATTCCAATGTTGATTTTTCAAATAACTTAAGAAGTTGCAGTAATTCTAAGAAGCCCCCAACACCTCCACATCTGCCTTGTAATCATCAAGACCACCTGCATATGGGTGGTTTCATGTTTTCTGGTTTTGCGGCTGTGAAAAGGTAGAAGCAATTTGCACAACAATAAGAATAGATCAATTAGAAAACCCAATTCTCCATTTTCACATAGCATCAAAGAAACAGTTCCTAAGAGCTGCTTAAGGAAAACCTTTTGCAGCCCATGCTGCCAATCCTGTGAAAGATGTGATTAACATTGATTAACTCCCCCATTCTTGCAACCTATTCAAGCCCAATTGACACTGAATGTGCCCAATGGCATTGGGAAGAAATCAGCCCACTCCAGCATCTTCAAGTCATAGATTGAGGCAAATGAAGGTGTTTTGTTGTTCTCTATCACAAAATGGTTTCTCAAGGGAAATCATCAGAGGGGTCCAAGCCTGAGAAATTGAATCTTGTGACAAGAAGGTACTCCCAAAGGTTCGTGTGTTCGCTTCTCGACATTTTGTCACTCTTTGAGCTTGCAGTAGCCAAACTGTCAATCGTTGCTTGGGCCATGCATACTAAATATACTCCTTTTAACGTTGATTCCCCTCAGGGTGGCAGCAATTTAACAAGTCATCTCTATTACGGCCCTTCGAGAGATTATTGAAATCCAAAAGCTGAAGTGGAGTGGAGCTGCTGTTAACAGAAGATTGCTTGTTGGAAGTGTTCATGTCTTGAACATCGTCCAGCAGTTTTATGCATCGGGAGCTGCAAATTGATGAACAGAGCTTGTGAAACATCACTGACAGTCAAAGTTTTGGTACTCTATTTATTTTATTGTATTGACTTGGTATCAGATTCTGAAAGTTGTTTTTTGGATGCCCGCTAAAATTGCAGTCTTGAGGGTGTCAATGACATCTTGAGTACTCCATAAATCTGATGAACACATCCTTTAAATGTAAGGTAATGTTGATTATTTTTGCAAGTAGCACATGTCATGCTTGCCCGACTAATGGATGCTGTGCTTGGCTCATCAACCTATAATATTTCCCTTTATAAATTTTTTCTTCCTGGTTCGTTAGCCGAACTGGTGAAATCCCACCAAGCACTTGGGTGACTCAGGAATCTGAAATTAGTGATAGTGATTCTTGTTCTCCACCTTTTCTCACTTCAAATCATTTTTCTCATTCATCCATTTATGATTAAAAAAATTATTATCAAATCCACTTTGTTGGACATGAGCTCATCATCATCATTACCAAAGCCTTTTCCCAATTATGTTGGGGTTAGTTGGTTATATGAATTATGTCTCTCCATTTCGATATATGCTGAGCCAAATTGTTGGATGGGTTGTACTTTAAATCTATTTTAACTACTTTCAATCCACGTCCTCTTCGGCGTACCCCTTCACCTTGGTGGAGCATCAGCATGTGTAGAAATTTTTTTTTTCTCAACAATGATGTCGCTAGCCTACATTGGACATGTTCAAACCATTTCAAACGAGTTTCTCTTATTTTATCATCAATTGATGCAACTCCTAAATGCTCTCGAAAGTACTCATTTCTGACCATATCCTTTCTAGTTTTGTCACACGTCCACTTCAATGTTCTCATCTTTTCTATACTTAATTATTTTGTTTATTTGTTGTTTTTTTTATTGATCAACATTCCACTCCATAGGTTATAACTGGTCTAGTCGCTATTCTATAAAATTCTCTTCAATCTTGTTAGTGTATGGAGATCACAAAGCACTTCAGAAGTAAGTCTCTACCTCAACTATCCTGCTTTTATCCCATGTTGACATTTTTCCCAATCTTTCCAGTAAGTCTCTACCTCAACTATCCCGCTTTTATCCCATGTTGACATTTTTCCCAATCTTTCCATCCTAACTCATTATTGACCCAAGGCATCGAGATAAATCTGTGGAATGTCTTCAGCCGATGACTATAAATTTGGATTGATAATAACCATCTAAATCCCTTTAAAAAGTCAATATGAACTAATAATTCTGTATAGGGAATTCCATAATAAGCATTTTGTAGTTAAGATGGGACTAACAGATTACAAAAGAGCTGAATGATTGGCATTCAGCGGTTCGGATCATGAGTTGATTCATGAGTCATGACTACAATGCGACTGGCAGATACTAACAAGATGAATTTTATGAAAAACTCATCTTTGGATAATGGCCTGATGCGCTGAGATAATGAACATATCAAACCAAATTTTGGGCTCCCTTACATCATGAAGAAGAGTTAAAAATAAAATAAAATTACATTGATCATTTAGAGATGAAATGTTATGCTAAAAACTTGATATTGTAAAAACGATGACAGTAATTACATCATATTTTGATGCATTTGTTTTGTCAGTAGGGTTGTTTTGTTTATTTCTTTATGAATGACTTACTTTTCAATCAAACATATCAAATCTCAGAGGGTTGTTTTGGCGAAGTCACTGTTGCGCTGGCCGGCCTCAAGTTCACGAGGGGAAGAACCAACCCACAAAGCTTAAGTGCTTATAATTAACATTGGAAAAGAAACGAAACCGCCCATTAATCAACCAACCCACAAATCTTAAAGTGCTTATAATTAACATTGGAGGAGAAAAGAGACAGCCCCTTAATCATAAATCATGCTTAATCTGTTATGATTCTCCTCATCATCATTCTCATGCCGAAGTCTCAATATTTCATGTTACAAGAATAAAGGGTTACCCCAGTTCTTGGGAGTTTCGATCTCACCCAATCGCCTAGAGCTCGATCCCTATGTCCTCTTCCCCATGTATGCTGAGGTCCACTTTGTGTCGGTCAGTTCTAAGTGTCCAACCACCTGGTTGGTATCAAAAAAAAAAAAAAAAAAAAAAGGCACAAAGTGTGAGCTTGCACCCCATGTTGTGTTTGAAACTGGCTCAAATTTATCTTGTGTGTATTTGTGTGGGTTAACCGGAGCTATCCAAAGAATTAGTCCTATTGGGTAAAAGTCCTCATTATTTAAGGTTAAAGGGAATTTGCAGAGCAGAAAGTTTCAAAACTGAATTAGATTACTTGCATGAAATCTTATAATCTGTATGTATGTTACATGAGAGAAGGGAGAGAGGGGGGGTGTCAGAGGAGGCAGCAGCATCCTTTGACTACCAATCTTGTCATCTTAGAATGAACAAGAGCCGTTGGATTTCCACACTATTATTAAGGAATGAATGTTTTTATATGGTTCTCTTTTTGAAACCATCTTCTTTCGTCAAATAGTATCTGCAACAGTGTCATTCACTCATACTTCTTGTTCTTTTGCTCCTCTTTCCCATGGGTTTGTGCTGCAAATGCAATGTGCATTGCATGGAAAAAGGTCGACAAGGCCATAAAACCTATCGAAATGCCAATGTATACGTGGGCCAATCATTGTCTACCACGTCATTGAGAAAAAGACACCCACCCTGTAGCTGCACAGTGCAGAGAACCTGGTGGGGTGAGATTCTCGTGTTTTCTATCCAACCTTTGCTTTTTCCTTATTTAACCAGACCACATTCTTTGATTCACAACAGAACAAGAACAACGTGTGGCTTTCATAGACTCCCATATATGTACATATATAGGCCCTTCACAGGTGCACCATGTGCCTGCCATTTTGTGGGGCCCACTTAAAGCTTACCAATCAAGAGAAAGGTTGAGAATGGAAGTTATTTGAGGGCTGAATCCATGTAAAATTTCAAGTCCATCATATCATTCTAACCCTTTGATTAATGGCCTGCAAGTATAATGATTTTTAGGAGCACCCTTTTTTTCCAATATTCAGCTCTGTGTAAAACCTATGAATTCATAGACATTGCTTCTTCTTCTTCTTCTTCTTCTTCTTCTTCTTTTTTTGGGGGTGTGGGGGATAGTGGGTCCACCTTACAAAAAGGGCCACAGCCAGTTGAAGGTGCCCATATAAGGGTGCTCACTTGAGAAAAATCCTATGTATATTTGGCCTTGTCAGGCCATTAAAATAGATCCAGATGGGAAGATTCCAGGAGCCATGTTCCTGCCCTTTGAGGCCTAGTACTCTATTATTTTGACAATGACTAGGGAGGAGAATACATAGATGGTATGGGGCCCACTTGGTGGAAGGATGCCTATTACAGGGTAGGGGGGTGAGAGGGAGGGAAGGGGAGGGACTAGGGTTGTTGTGCAAATATCACGCTAATCAAAGTACTTTAAATTCTTGATTTTTAGGGTCTCAAAGTTTGTGTTTATATGTGCAAAACTGCAGCTAAGTAAACATAACTTGCGTGGGCAGAGAGTCAGGTTGAGTTCAAGGCCGACCCCAACTGGCCCAAGATTTTAATGGGCCAACTTGGTCTTGATCTGAACCTGACCTCAACCTGACTTGACTCAGCTTGCTCCTCTAGAATTAAACATGATATATACCATAAAAACTAATCAGCTGAAACTCACTTGAACTCAACTTGGACCCAAATTCAAATCAGGTTTATAAATATAGTCTCAAAACCAACCTATTTACTGAAATATCCAACCAAGGTTGGTTTTTTATCAGGTTGGGGCCAAGCCATGGTGCAGAGTGCTACCTACCAGTACATTTTACATGTGCATATATCACTAATAAGAACTGGCACAAAAACCCTTAGAACTGGCACAAAAAACCATGTTAATCACGGATATGCTTGAATGGTAGGATTATGTATACGTTAGAAACGAGAAAGATGGGAGCCCATAAGTAGAGGGAAGTATATTAAAAGAAAGTGGAGTGAGAGTATGTTAACGGTTGCAAAAATTAAAAATACCTTTCGATCAAAATTAAAAAACACAGTCAGAATTATATTATAATAATTTAGCTGGGGCAAACTTTATGGAAATCTGATGTCTACAGAATATTTGAGATGACCACCAATTTTACCGAGGACAGGGGCATTCTTCAAAACGTTTATGGTAAGATGAGAGCAATTCTCACTATTTCTAAGAAATTAGGGACATTATAGGATTCCTCTCTCTTCACATCTTTTAGAAATAAACCAGTATTTTAATCCTAAAACAACAAACTTTCAAATCGCAATTGTGGGATGTACAGTATGGCCCAAATGATAACTCAGCATAAAATATAAGACATCTATCACAATACCACTTTTTAAAGAATCTTAAAGAGTTCTTTGTTATTTCTTTTTATGATCTCAATTTACAAAACTCAAATCTTAGAACTTTTAGGTAAAGTGCCATGATTTTATATAAAACCTTATCAATAGAATGTAATTATTTTTGTTTTCAAATCTTTGACAGGAATCAAAATTGATTCGGGTCATGTCACTGGAGGAGATGAGCTAGTAGATAATATCTTAAAAAAAATTATATTATAAGATTCGTATTAATAGTTTATTTTACTTTTTGATAGTGGCCCAACTCAATAATATTTTATTAGTTTTAATTTTAAGTAGGTGTACTAATTAGACTTTTAGTAAGCACCATTGATAGGTATATATACTAGCCCAATGTCTAAATAGGTTGAGAGAGAGAGAGAGAGAGAGAGAATATTGTGGGGTTGGGATGATGATTGAGGCAAGCACCATCTACAAATCTGAAGATCTCAACAAGTTGTAGTCGAAATACAGCAGTTACAAAGTCTCCACAGGATGATGTAACAACATATGATATCCATGTAAACCTAGTGGAACTTAAGGCTAGTCAAGATGTTGTTGTTGACTGGGTCAGCCAAATGGTCCAAGAGGTTCTGGAAGGGCCCAACTCCAGTCACAAGCCCTTGCACAAAGAAACCCAAAATGGCCAACATGGCCAACCTCCCATTCTTCACCTCCTTCAGCTTCAATTCCTTCATAGACTTCTCATCCTTTCCAAACCCTAGTGGGTTGAATATGGGCCCACCAGGGTAGGCTGGGTCCCCGGATCCACCCAAGTATTTCTCAATACCCAAGAAGTATTGTTTACCCATGGACCCGGGATTGGCCCAGTCCTGAAATCTCCTGTGCTCCGCAAAGCCCATTAATGCCATCTCCAGTACGAAGAGAGTGTAGGGGTCGGCCCAATAGTTGTAAGTTCCGGCGGGCGGGATCACGCCGGTCTTGAACCATGGCAGGGCAGTCTCTTCCGGAATTAATCCCAATTTGCCCAAGATTTCCGGTGCAATGGCTCCTACAGCACCTAGCATTGCGTAACGACCGTTGATGACCTCGCCGTAGGCTAGCCACCTGGGCTCGATGAACCCGCCGGTTCCTTCAGGGTCTGAGAGGCCCAATGGGTCAAACCCAAAGTCGCCAGGAAGGCTGTAAATTGGATTTGTAACATACTTCTCAGGTTAGTAGTAGTACTCAAAAATGAGACTCGGAGCCTCAGTGGGCCAGATCCGACCCGCTTTAGCAGCTCAATTAAAAATAATAGCAGGGTCTGAGGAGTCCCACAAAACACATCAAAATGAAGCCCAAGTATAGAGCTGTTCATGGTTAAGTCAGCCCATTGCCTGCCCAAATCTAGGGGCATGTTGCAATCTACCTATGATTATTCTCTGGCCTAATAACTAATGGGGCTAGGATGTTGCCCAGGGATGCTAAGGGCCCAATCAGGCCTGATTCATCAAATTCTGATTTGCACACAATCTGAGCCAGGCCTAACTTTCAGGCCCATGGGCTGTATCTGGATAGATATGAATATTAGGCCAAGATAACCAAAATGGGCTAGAACATACCTAAAACTCCTTCTTACTCACCCTGACTCAACCGAGTCAACCTGGCACAGTAGGTCAGTGAGTCACTACAGTTGACCTAGCCCAACTCATCTGAGTTACTTGGCCTCCTGACCTGAGCTGGGTCGAGTTTCCAATTGTAATAACTATTATAAAGGCCATTGGGTGAAGCCTTAGCCTTTGCTAAGAAGTGACAACTGAGGTGGATGAATGACTAACATTACCTGCCATCTAAGTAGGTAAGACTCTGTTTAGATGCAAACCAGAGTTGCCTGTCTGCTCCTTGCTGAAATGACAAAGCACATGAAAATTCATTTTAAGTTTTGTATGACATCAAAATGAAAAGTTCTACACCAAGTCACATCTAAACTAATTTAACTGTGTGATAAAACATTCTCATGAAACTTTATTTCAATTTCTGTATACAAGAAAATTGATGATTGATTTGTCTAAAACCAATTGAGAATTACATGTCAAGGAAGCAAAAGTTTAAGAAAAGAAAAAAAAAAATGAAATGTAAAATCCATGAAAAGGGATAAAACTGTACAGAGTGTTAATTTGAACCAAGGATAATTTTCTCCATCTTTTCTCATCATCCAACCTGAACTTACTCAAGGAGAAAACTACCCACAGTACAAATTTTATAAATCTTTTTCCAACTAGTAAAAATTTTATAACTTGAATAGTAGACAGTTACCCCACATCTTCCATCAAAGATTAAAGAGTATTTTGCCTATTCCTTCACTAAATCAAACTGTCAACAAAGGTCCTGAAACTAGTTAGGTATTGTCAATAGAGTTAAGTATACTGACCTTCACTGGGGGTGTGGAAGCTGCCCTGACAACAAATGAAGCTTTTCTTGGGGACCCAAAAGCTTTGGAGGGTGTTGATTGAAGAGGCCTCCCACCTAGGAGTTGTCTTCCAGCCTCCATTGATGAGAGAAGAGCTTGAGTTGCCATTGATCTTTCCTTACTTTCTTTGAAATGTTGTGAATTGCTTTTGCTCTCTCTCCCTTTGGATTGGGAGTTGGGTTATGAACTTCGAGAGAATAATTTTCTACAAATGAAAAGACTCATGAAATATGAATGGCCACAGGGGTCTGATGGGTCATGGAAATCTTGGTGGATGTGAGATGGCCTTCTGTGGAGGGAAAGATATCTGGATAGCCAGTGACCATGCGACACGTGTCAAGCATATTTGGATAAGAGGATCTTATGGGTATGGGCTTGTAAGTACTTGTGCCACATGGAGGGGTGTGAACCATTTGTTGGGAGATTTCATGGAGGGCCTCAAACAGGAGAGAAAATCATCTCCTCCTGAGCATTTGTGGCCCATAATAATAATAATAATAATAGATTTCATGGAGGGCCTCAAACAGGAGAGAAAATAATCTCCTCCAGAGGGTCTGTGGCCCATAATAATAATAATAATAATATTTAATTTTATGTCACAAATACCCAAATTAAAATTTGTGTAGAGAATGTGGGAAAATAACCTTTAAGGAAGCATTTTGGCTCTTGAATCATCCAAGTCATCAAGTAATCAGGGGGTTCATATGCACAAGCCCCATTAATCATAGACCAAGTTATGAAACTCACAGTGATTAAATTATTGATTTGAAACCATGCAAACTTTCACCCACTTGAAAAATAGCTGGCTTTCTAAAGCTAACAGAAGTAGTAATTAAGGTATCATTTGAAGCATAGCTTTTGTTTTATAAGGGATGCAAAAGTGAATTTTATGATTGGGATTATTCATATTTGATAATAAGTAGCTTCTAAAATATTTGATTTATA
This sequence comes from Camphora micrantha, assembly GCA_003546025.1. NCBI lineage: Eukaryota > Viridiplantae > Streptophyta > Magnoliopsida > Laurales > Lauraceae > Camphora > Camphora micrantha. The sequence continues at coordinate 34,863,065 of QPKB01000011.1, forward strand.
TTTGATGATCATAGCCATTTAATCATGGCCTCCAAAATGGCTAATTTTAATTTATAATTGATTCAACAGACCTAATTTGGATCATGAGTTGGGTTGTGGAACATCTATAACACGGCTATCCAAATGATGGGTTAAAACCATTAAACTGTATTGAAAAGTATTTACCTTACCTCTACTAATTCCTCCGTGTCTTGAAATGAATGGTTAGCTAAAGAAGGTTAATATGGTATTCGAACCAACCGGTCCCGAGTTTGAATCATCTGTGGAACGATTGGTGTTAAAATAAATGTATGTGCCTATTGGGTTCCACTTGATGGAAGTGTTCAGGAGTAGGCTCCATTGAAAGGAGAATACTGAAAAGTATTTATGCCATCTTTATTAACGCCTTGAGGTTTAAGGAACTTAATAAACTGGAGGTTAAATATCTCCCTTAGTAAGAGGATTTTGGACTTGTTATATGATTAGCTTTTTCATGAAGGGAAGAATCCTCATTCGAGCCTCTCTCTATCACAGCAGAATTTCACTGGATTGCATAAAAGTAAAGTTCCCCATTAATGAAATTTCATTATAATTTCAATTGCAGAGCTTCGAGGAATTGCCAAAGCATAGACAACATAGCCCTAACTTCTCTTCATCCCTCTTTCGTGGGCTCCACTTTAGTAGCTAGTAATGTAAGTCACCACAATAGATAATCGGCCTTGAAACTATTACTTAATTTTGATAGCTGAGGAAGACTCATCAGTCATCTGATAATCATGTTATAAGTTACGTTATCAATCTTATGGTGAGACTGATTTTTATTAAAGTAAAACTCAAGATATGTCAATGGGATGATATTCGTTTTGAACGGTCTAAATTATAAATGAGTGAGCCCCGAGGTGGAGTTCCACGCATCCCGCTCATCCAAACGTGTGGGAGACACCTAGGGAATCCTGACTCTTTTTATTATCTATCAATTAGTCCTTTAACTTTAGTGCTCTTCCCAACTTTTTTTTCTGGATTAGGTTTTGTCATCTCATTCCTTCCTTAACCCAGCACCAGGGCTGTCTGTGAAGTGTGAACTCTCTGCTACCCCAAGGATCCAAACCAGGAAACCTGGGTCAGGACCCTAATTAACCCAAATACTTGGTGTAATGGTGTGTGCCTGTGTGGCTGTTCTTATTCCATTTGGGTCTGTTTGGACCTGACCAGGCCTTAAACTTTCTGAGACTTCGATCCAGATTCAGGTTTTTGGATGTGTGAGATGTAAGATGACTATGCTCCAGGTGTCATGTATAGCATTTGTGTTGGACCCAGATCTGGATCTGGATTGTGGACCCTAAATTCAGGTAAGTGTGTTTGGGTCCAACCCATTGATACCCCTGGATGCGTCCACAAGGGAAAAGGGAAGATCACATTAATATTTGTTTGTTATCTTTGAGAATTACATATGATTAGGGCTGATTTTGATCATCTGGGATGAAGGACACATGTAACCTTCAAATGCCATGTCACACACATGCCACAAACAGAACTTGGTGATATCATCAATTTGGTGGGGGCTACTAGGATAGGGTAAGCTAAAACACAGATAGGAGTGTTCATGGTCTGGTCCAGCTCAAACCCAAATGAGATTAGATATATTGGGCTGAGTTTGGGCTGTGTTTAAGCCCATAGGCTGAACGTGGGCTTTAACATCTATCGTGACCTGAATAATATGATGATTATGGCCCAGTAGACTCAATATGATAATACGATTAGACATTGTATAATCGTAATGTCGATCTGTTTTTTTCCGTAATAACCCATGGTCCTGTTGATAATACGATTAGACTCAATATGATAATACGATTAGACATTGTAAAATCGTAACGTCGATCTGTTTTTTTCCGTAATAACCCATGGTCCTGTTGATTTGGGCTGGGTCCTAAGATAGCTCAACTACCCGAATCTGGACCAATGGCTAAACATAATCAAGTTCAGCTAGGCCCAGGTCCATGATTGGCTGGACCTAACCCGAGCTCAACCTGCTTATAGATGGTTAAGGAAATGTATCAAAAGTCAATTTAAATTTTTGGATTGCTAGTCTGGAAAGTTTTCAGCACATGATGCTAGTCTGGAAAATGGTGGACCCCTGCTATAGTGATTGTGCTTTACGACAAGAATGGAGCTGATCAAATAACAGAATAGTTTATTGATTGCAATTTAAAAGGGATTGGCCCACCCATGATAGCCTACACTTGGCGGATAGATTTTTTTTTTTTTTTTTTGCTATGAGAGGGTTCTCAATCCTTTGGGCTGGACTAACCCTCCAGCCCAGAAGGAAGCTGGGTAAATTCCCCTGCAGCCCTAGTATGGTAGTGCAGTTTTGAATTTACAATCTATGGGTACAAACTGCAGTCCTAGACCAACTGACTTATCCCTCGACGGCTAGCTTCAATAATTCCTATTAGGACAGGGCCCGTTGGTGTTATGTCTTAGTCCTGCGGGGTTGAGTTGGTTCTGATTTACTAGCCATGCAATGCAACTAGGCAGGGGAGTGTGGCACAAGTAGAGGACAGTTGGGACAAATTGGAGACTCAGAAACACAACTCAACTCAACTAAGAACTCATATTATTATTATTATTATTTTTTTAAGTTAAGAGCGACTCTAACATAGACGACATTTTACTATGTCAGCCTTCAACAAATATAAAAGAAAGGTGACCAACTCTCCAACAGACATTTTGAATGAGTCTGCCTTTGCTTAAACCAATCTGTTTAGAACAAACAAAACTAGTTAAAATGTAAAATTGAGGCAACAAAGGTAATGATTCATGGACCCTCAATGGGTGCAGATTGAAATTACTTTTTCCGTTTTAAAAACGAGTTGGATATGAGTTGGATTTCAATAGGTAGATATAGCATGTGAACCCCACCCATTTTGATCGGTCCCAATCCACTTGCCACCCTAATGCCCATTGTATTCACTGTATTTAAATACTTAAAAGTCAATTTTAATGGGGCCAATGGTTAGATTGATCACTGAATTTTGCGTCCTTTTTATGAGGAAGAACAAAAAATTAGAGGAAGTTGAGAACATGTTCAAGATACAACCAATCCAACAAGTGGCCATCTTATTGGGGCAGCTCTCCTAAGCTAAAGCTCATTTTTAGGTGTGATTATGTTACTTAGTAACCAATGGCTATTTTGGTTTTGGGATGAGAAGAATTGAACCACTCTCCTATCGTGGTCATCTATATTTAAATCATTTATCATATTACCTTACTTTACCATGGGCGGATAGCAGGGATCAAACCCCACATCTTCTCCTTGGCAAAGAGAAATTTTATTATTTGACTGTATCCGCACTTTCTTCGTTCCTGATACACATGTATATGTCTGCACATATATGATATATCATATATATGTGTCTGGATCCCATTTTAAGCTCAAGTGTGTAGTAGGGCCCACTTGGGGACTCACATTGGGATGGGGATGAGGGGATCTAAAGGACTCCCTTGGACCCTCTTCTGTGCAAAAATCAGTCACAACCGTGTTTTCTATTATCTCCATCTGAGCCTCAAAAGTTTAATGGTTAACAGTCCATTCGGATCGGTACACAATCGATCAAACGGTCCAATAAATTCGAATACAGCCGAAAGTTGGTGGACATGTAAAATTCAAGGGGGTCGTGTGTTTAGCAAATGGATCAAGGGTGAGCCCACCAGAGTGAGCATATAAAATTTTATCATAAGCTTTAGCTTAGGAGAGCATTGTCCATCTTATTGATTTGAACAATAGTTTATATATCATTACAACTAGCATTAAATCCCATGCTATGCACGGGTTAACTCTTTGCTAATCCATTGAAAATTAAAAACAGAATTGTCATGTCTGTAATAATGATTTCTCAACTTTGAAGAAAAATTTGAATCTCACATACCTATTTCGTTGCTTTAATACTTGCTGAAACCAAAGATCACAAGTATGACCAAATATTTAAAATTAAGAGAGGGCACCGAAGATTAAAAAGGGAGAGAGAGAAATCGGAGAAAGAGAGAAAGAGGAGGTTAAGAAAGCAGAGAGACATAAAAGAGGAGGTTAGAAGGAGAGAATGAGAGACACATCCGTTCAATGAGTCATTTCAAGATGAGATAGTTTTTTGTAATTCAAAATTGAGATGTATTAATTGGGTCCCACTTCCATTTGCCAAAGTGTCTAATTATGGATGGATTCAGACTAAAAAACTCAAAAATGTGTCTCAACTGCACCAATTGTTTTGCAACTTTTAAGAAAACGACAGTTTTCTTCTTTTTTTTCGCACCCTAGCCAAGGGAGCTTGGACCCAAAAAGGCACTTGCATACTAAAAGATCAATCCATAGGCAGCAACTTAGAGGCGAGGTTGCAAACCGAACATCAATCCTTCATTCCCGCTATAATAGGGAAAAGAAAGGGTATGCAAGTGGACTTGATTTTTGAAAGTGGGCTCAACTAAAATCCAGCAACATTTTAACACAAAAATAGAATAATAGCATGTTAACACGTTCTAGGATCTATCGCTCGTATATCAAATACCCCTTCTTTTTTCAAGATCTCAGACATGATATTAGTATCTTTCTCCCATATGTAAGGGTGCTCATCGGCCAGGCCAAACGGGCCCAATTTAGGGCCAGCCCATTTTGGTCTGGGCCCATATATATAATTTGGGCTCTTTTAATTTTTAGGCCAGACTTGGTTTAAGTGATAGAATGCCCAATGTTTAGCCTGACCTAACCCAAATAAGAGATGTTCATAATTTACAGATAACTTGTCTAAACGGTTGCTACAAAGCCCATACACATGCTATGAGCCCAGATTGGACCAATTGACTCATTTACAACCTTTGTTGAACTTGGGCCTAATATATGCCTAGAGATGTCAATTGTGTCATGCCCACGGTGAAATCTCGGCCCAGCTGGCCATCGTGCCGTGCTCGAGTCGTGCTGCCCTTCGTGTTGTGCGAGTTTGTCTCGTTGGGTATCTTTTGGGCTTAAAACTTAAATGTCTCATGCTAAAAAACTTAAAAGATACACACAAAGAAGAATATGACATACAGATCTAAGTGGTTCGGTCAAACTCGACCGACTCCACTAAAAACAAGAACCATTTGAACCTATTCTACTTGAAGATTTTAAATAGGATTACCTTCAAGACATTTACAATATTTTTAGATAATAAAAAAATAAAAGACTATATGTTTTATATATACACTAAAAATATTAAATATCCGATATTGTGCCTTGCCGCAGTCGTGCCAATGAACCTGAGACCTCGGTTAAATACAGCCCGCGACTGCAGGCCGTACCATACCATGCCACGGGCCATTGAGCAAGGCCGGCCCGGCCCATTTGACATCTCTAACCCCTCCATGTGTGCAACTTTCTAAAGCCTATATATAACTATGAAATCCATATCGGGCATATTCGGAAACTGAAACGTAACAGCAAAAAAACCGTTACGTACCGGAGTTCACTATTGCCGTAGATTTTGTCTACCAATCACTGCTTTTTTCTTCAACAAACACCTCTCTCTTTCTCCAACACCAACATCTCTCTCTCTCTCCTTCTCTCTCTTCCTCTTTGGCTTTACCAATCCAATCCAACCAACATCCCTTACACGCCCTCTCTCTCTAACATCCGTCCAAATCAAAATCAAAATAAAAATCAAGGTCAAAGCTCGGTCAACAATGCAATATGCCCCCTCCACCACCCCCGCCACCTACACCACCATCCCAATCTCCGCCTCTGACGTCATTTCCCGCTCATTCCAGAACCTCTCCTCCTCCTTCTCCCTCCTCCGCCCCCTCTCCGACCTCTTCCCCTCCGCCGGATTCGACCGACCCGACTCCCTCTCCTCCGCCAAAGCCCGCCTCTTCACCAACCTCTCCTACTTCCGCGTAAACTACGCCCTCCTCCTCTTAACCTGCGCACTCTTCTCCCTCCTCTTCCACTCACCTCTATCTCTCCTCCTCATCTCCGCCCTCTTCCTCCTCTGGCTCCTCCTCTTCTTCTTCAGAGAAGACCCTTTGATCCTCTGGGGCTGCCACGTCGCCGACAGCTGGCTTCTCGGCGGGTTGGTCGTCGTCTCCATCCTCTCAGTTTGGGGTCTTGGGGTTTTCTGGAATTTGGTGATTGGGGTTGGGATTGGAGTTTTGGCGGTGGTGGCTCATGGGGTTTTCAGGAATGGGGATGGGTTGTTCTTGGGTGAGGAAGAAGCGGCCTCCAAGGGATTGATCGCAGCGCGGCCGGTGTCGGACCGGATTCGAACTGGTGGGGTTTGAGGAGGTAAATGGGAGTTGGATTTTGTTGATTTGGGTTGGATTTGATGGATTTGGGAGAGGTTGGGGCTTTGATGGATTGGGCATGTTTTCCTTTTGTGAATTGGGGTTTGGAGTTTGAATTTAGATTTTGTTGGAGGATTGGTATAGGAAAGTAAGAAGAGGCTTGAGATGGGTTTTGGTTATTGATATTGATATTGATATTGTTGGTTGGGATTTGGGTGAGTGGAGGTTGTTGTTGGTATGGATTGTATTTGGATGTGTGATTTACAATGTAATTTGTTGATTTACATTCTAAGATGGAGATAGAATTCCTTCCTTTTTTTATATTGGAATTTGAGGATTTGGGGTTTGGGATGGAGAAATTGCAGGACTGTGAAGTCATTTTTCTCCTTTGGCAAGAAACTGAAGTTGAGAGGTTTGTCTGTATTATTCATTGAAGGGATTGATATGTGGATTTGTTTGTTCTCCTTTATGATTGAAGGCTTTGATTCTCAATTAAAAATTTTTTTTTTTTTATATGTTTGACCTTCTTTTTATTGATCAAGTGACCCTGGGAGAAAGGTCCATGAAAGTATGTAGATGGAATTCTCTTGATGATATTTTGTGATTTTGAGGTTTTTTTTTTTTTTTTCTCTTTTTAGAAAGTGAAATTATGTTGGTGATTTGGGTTTTCTTTTGAGTAAGCAGGCTTTTGAACCTTGCAAAATTAATGAAAATCTGAGTTGGTTTCTTGTTAATTATTGGTGGTTTTTAGTACAGATAGTTTTATTTTTAAAATCATTTTTGTCTCCTTTCAAATAATGAAGATTCCTTTGAAATAATGAAGATGTTGATGGCATTCCTTTTAAATGGACATAGTTGGACTCTCGTACCTACCAAAATATTGATAAATTAAAAGATTCTTTAATGATATCAGCATAAAATATTTGACTGAAATTGTTGAAAAACTACATTGAGAATAAGTGGAGTTTGATGTTGATGCTTCTCATCAGGTCGGGTGCCAGGAGTTATATAGAATTTCCTTCTGCAATCCATCATTGACAAATGTAATTCCACCGCCATATTATCTCTCCTCCAATTAAAAATGAACAAAGAGAAGGTGAAAAATGAATAACTAGCGGCTATACTAGTAGCTCTCTATAATCATTTGGTGGAGCCCCCTTTTTTTTTTTTTTTTAATCATGTAGTCTTATGTATTCAATTCTCATATATTATATGTAAATAAATAGACCCTAAAGAAATAGCATATCAATGAAATCCACTGTCTCATTCTTCTCTCATGGCCATTGAGTTTGAGGAACTCTGCACAATCGGTAGATTAGCTTGGCCTGGCCCAGTTCTCTATCTTCTGCTTGGGATAGGTAAATGAGTCGAACGCGCAATCTTGCAATCCCGTGGTTGCAATAATAAGCAGCTTCCAGCCGTGCAACAAGCTTTTATCTAAAATAAAATGGAAAAAGAAAAAAAAAAATGCCCATGTTCTTGAGGCTTAACTTGATTCCCCCAATTCTCGATCTAATCTAATATCATTCTATGATAAATTCTTGATCTAATCTAATAATATTCTATGATGGGAGGTGCTCATATGAGAGCATCTCCCTTCTATGATATCCTAAAGTTATCTCTTTATAAATAGAAATTAAGGGTCTCTAAGATGTACATCCGAACCATGTAAATTATTGTGTTGTCTTTGTGCGTATTTGATCTCTTCTCATATGCCTCAGTGGGGGTATTTGGCATTTTGGTATCAACCTCCTTTGTGTGAAGTTCAGGGGATCTGACGGTTTGTGGGTGTTGGAGTTGCAACTGCATCTATTGATGGGTTTTTAGGACTGCTTGAAAGCAGTTTGTTTCTAAATAAAATATCTTGTTCCAACTTCCAATTAGGTCCAGTCTAGATGGTTTTAAGATTGGGAATGAGCCCTACAGCGTTGGAGTTGGACATATCCTTGGGTCCAGGTGACTGGTGAGGATCAACACCTTAGTTCATAGCTCCAAAATATTGGGTTAATCATTGGCCAGTATGACTTGAACATACTGTTCCAGAGGTGAACAGAACCGACATAAGCCGTTATTGGACAGGTGCTTAAGATTCTTAATAGGATACTCTGAATGGACGTACTGAAAAATTGTAACACTTATGTCTACCATGTTGTTCTGGATTCTTTTGGCTCAAGTTTCAATCTATGAATCTCTGACAGGAAATTTCTTAGCGGCCCTAAGATGCTGCATTGGATGCTACCCTGAATACTTTCTGAGAACAAGAATCTCATGCTGGATGCTTCAGCCCAATGAGGAAACTTGCAATTTTGTTGAGAAATGCACCCAAACAAGAAGTTACATTCATTTTCAGCATTGCATAAACTACCGAATCTACAATCCTGATTCTCAAGAGAACAGATTTTTCCTCCCTTTTCAAATGATATCCAATCCAAACAAACTAAAATTAAGCTCCCATGAACAAAATGGAAATGTCTTATTTATTCATTTATTTTATAAATATGATGGTGTAAGATTATTATGTTATACTGTATATACATCTTAGAAATGAGGAAAGGCGAAAATAGCGACTAACATAACTAATGTCATTTTCTTTGCATTGTAACTCAGATACTCCAATGCTAGAACATAAAATTTGTGGGGTACCATAATGATGTTTACACTACTACTGACTCAGCTAATGATCTATTTTGGAGGAAGTTACACTATTTGACTCAAAATAACAAGTCCCAGTATAAAGAGTTTGCGAGGGTTATTTCATGTCTTACTGCTGGGAAAATTGAAAAACTGCAAGCTCATTATCTACCATTACAGCTTTTAGTGAGTAGTTACAATTATTTTCACAATGTAAAATCTCAGAAATCAAGTAATTGAAATAGGGTTTGCAATGGTTCATATTCCAACTGATACAAGTTCTAGAACTGTAAAAGCTTTCTGACATAACTAATATGACACCTTACTATTAGAGTAACAAGTGTAAAATTCAGCAACCCTTGTGTAATAGAATGGAGATATGGCAATGGTTCTGAATCTTACTGAGGTAAATGCCAGTTGCTAACACATCAGAGCCTTGTTAAGGATATCCCATGAAGATGTTTCTAAAAGGATCTGCCCCGATCAGGGCCATTTCATTAGGTGGACCAACAACATACTCTAGGCTGAAGGTCAAAGTTGTTGCACTCATTATGTGGACCACACATGCTTGTTGGATATAAATTGGTTGTCCTTTGTAACTGCCCACTTTTCATACATGTGCACCTGATCAGCAGAAGCAGCTGATTTTGAGCTAGGATATGGTCTCCATGGGCCCTACTTAATGAATAGCCCTAATTTGTCTCTATCTGCCACTCCACACACTGCGAGATCTACTCCAGTCACCTTGACATAAAAAGAATTTTCACTTCCCAACACAGTCCAATCAAGAACAGGTAAAAGAAAGATTCGGTTTCTGCCATGACTGGTTGCATTTGGAAAGATTTGTTGTACTAATGATACCAGTAGACATCTAATCAAGAACAAGAAAGATAGTTGCCTGAAGATTCTAGTAGTATAATAGTGTAAAACAAAGTAATGCAAATTGACGCAAGTGAGGAACTGAGGAGTTATGTGACCTTCACCAATGATATGGATTTGTGGTGGGACTTTTGAGTTTTCTCCATGATTCAGTGACCAAGAATGTTGAACCGATGATGCCCCAATATGGATAGGCCACACCCCAGAAACAACCTAAATGGACAGATCCTACCTTCCAATATTTAGATTTCATTAAACTTAATGCAAACAGCGGTGACTCTTTCCTAAGCATCTATTTACAGATTATCAGTAAAGGCTTTAAGAATGGTCTAATTTGGTTGGTTTTGGAGGATGGTCTATCCTTGATGGTAGGGCCCATCAGATCAACAGTCTGGACTGTATGACCACAGCTCACTTGCAGTGTTGTGAATATCTACAGTGTGATGATCTAAAATGAAGAAGAGAGTTGTCAGAAAATTTCAAGTGGTATTACAGTGTAAAACTCATCAACCCAACTAATGACATTTTCATATAAGATTACAGTGTAAAACTCAGCAACCCAAAGATTTAGGGGAGGAATTTTCATATCTTACTCCTCATCCTTACCAATTTTGCCAGTGTTTCTTGAGCTGCCAGTGTCTGAGCATGGTTTTGGCCAAGCATCACAGTCCTGATGCTAATACAAGTCCTACAAAGCTCCTCTCCACTGTCAAAATGCCCACCTCTCAACAGCAACTTAGCTCTGGTCTCAAGCAATGTGGCTTTTAGCAATGTTACATCTTGCCATACATATTCATCCACCCTATTGTTGGACTGTAGTTTATTTTTCCAGCATAAAGATCCATGACACCAGTCCTGTATCTGTGACACAAATGACTTCTCAACTTCCTCAAGCACATTCGTGCAGACCTTCAGAAGCTCCAACGCAGCGTTACACCTTGAGAATGTTGTAAATGATCGAAATGCCAATGGAAGTGCTGTCTTCTTAATGAACATGACCATGTCGATTGCTTTTAGATGGACGAGTGGAGGCTCTGATTTGAACCCAAAAACCAAGAAGGCAGAAGCCCATAGGTGGTCTGAATTTACTGTGGGGATTCCGATCTTCCCAACACCTTGTACTGTCGCCTTTGCAGCCGGTAAACCTCCTTTTCTTTTTGCGAAGATTTGGGTAATCCCGTGGAATTGAATCCAACACCCTGGCTGCCTATTGGTTCTCCTTGCTAAGCCTAGTTTTTCCAACAAAAGAGCCGATTCTGCTTCACTCTTGCGAGTTTGGGGTGCTAGGCAACAGCTAGAACAACAGCAGAAGGCCTTGCTTAAGCATTTTCTCCATCGCTGAAAACCTTTCCCAGAAGTAGGTATTTTCTTAGCTGCAGCTGCTAACAGATTCATGGAAACAGGTGCAGGTGCAAACCAAGCTCCCGCAAGGAGCATTTGTTTTGCGAGGTTGCCTCTTCTGTTGCTTTGATCCAAAACAGCTAAGGAAAACTCCAATGCTTTCATAAGAAAAGTATGGTTCATGTAGAACTGATCATCATTGCGATTCGAAGAACATGAGTCATCATCGAGAGGAATTCTGTTGATAGCTTCGAAAAGAGCAGAAGGAGAAATCGTCAGCTCGGATAGCAATGATCCAATCACCCACAAGCCAAAACTCAACCTTCCCATCCTCTCATCAAATTTTTTAAGTACATCCAATTCTTCATTTGGGTAGTCCTTCTTACGCCTCCCTTTAAGCAAAACCATAGCATCAACCAAGGACAAAGGCAGAAGTTGCATTGGTTCGAAACTCATAACCTTTGATAGCCGGGTAGTTATGATCACATTGGTCGCTCCAGTATTCCTAGGAATCAAGTCATGTAGATCCTTCCCTTCCCACCATTCCTTCTCAGTTTCAAGATTGTCTATGATCAGAAGATAGGGCACATCTCGGAAGAGCTCTCTCTTCACTCTCTGAAATGCTTCAAACTCTTGCTCATCGAAGCTTCGGATCCTTCCCCTCTCTTTTTCGGCTTCTGCACTCACATCCAACCCCAAATTCATTGACAGATTTAATATATTTTGCCTGAAATACCTTGCTTCTCCACCCACCCACAAAACCATTTTGTACCTCTGGTAGTTCCTGTAAGCAAACTCCAAAGCGAGCTCCGTCTTTCCAATACCTGATATCCCATTTATACATACAACACTCGCATTCCCATAGCCCTTGTTGCTCCCATTCTTTGATCTCTTATGTTTCGACCGCTGCTTCTGCAACACTCTTCCTTTGTTTGTCAATTCAATCACTGGTTCAATCCAAGCCTCTAAAGTAGGCTCCTTGCACTTCTTCATTTCCAAGCTAATATATCTTCCCCGGGTTTTAACTGAATCACATTCTTCATCTGCAAATCCTTCTGAAAACTCATGCAATCCGCCATTCCTCATCGGCTTGGAACTCTCATTTTCTAGACAATCTTCGCATCCAAAGAAAGTGTTTTCCATCTCCATCAGCTCCTTTTCTCTTCCCACAAAACATCGATTTTTTGGAAATGGGAACTCCTCCAAATCATCTACCTTCTCTTTTTCAGCAACACTCTTCCTCCCAAGCTTTGATTTCAAAATGCCAACAGCTCTGCATATGCTGGTTCTCCAGTTACTGTCATTGGCTTCAAGCTTGAACTCATGGCATCTCATCAACCCATCGATGGCTTCCCTCCATTCCTTATCATCTGAATTGTGGTCCAGAACACTTGCAATCTCACTTGGTTCTATGTCAAATAGGAGAGGGATCAAATTCTTCTTCTGTGCAAAGAATCTGATCTCCTCAATGCTTAGATGGTTAAGAAAGCTTGATGCTGTCACAACAACAATGCCAAAGGTTGTCGAACAGATAATTCGATCAGCAATCTCATGGCTCTGAGTATCAGAGTACTTTGCTCTGTCCGCAGTGAAAGAAGCTATTCCCTGAAGCTCAAGCTCCGATTTAAGCCACTTACAGAAGCGTACAAGGTTGGAATTCTGCCCATGGAAACCTATGTAAACATCACAACTTCTGAATTTGGTATTGGAGCTTGGAGAGACTGACCCTTTGGCGAATGAGATGCGAGGGACAGGGAACGAAAATGAAATGCGAGCCGGAGCGGGGTCGGGGACTGGAACGCAGGCTGCAAATTTGAGCTTCTGATTGGCAAGGTCATCGGAAGAATCGAATCTTTCCGGTGGGGGAGTGTAGGAGGTGCTCGGAATGTCATCTGAGTGAGAGCCGGAGAAGGAGGCAGGCGAGGGGAGAGTGACCACAGTAGCATTTGCGGGCGGTGGTAGAATTGTGGCCCTTGGAGATATATAGGGTGATTGTAGTGCAGAAACAAATGCAGATGATGGTGGAGAGATGAGGGAGGGGGAGTTGTATACAGATGATTCAGGTGACAGTTTTATGCATGGAGGAAGCAGGGATGGAGAAATAGAAAGGGACTTCTCACCTGGGTCGCTTCCAGAACTTGCAGTTTTGATGGTGAGAGGTAATTTGAAGGTGCCCAAATCGGTTGCGGTTGCAGTAGAGGGTGATGTATCATTGGTGGGGATATCTTCAGGAACTTGAGAAGCTGATGCTGTTGCATCCATGAAGAGTAAGGAACTTGATGGCAGCTGCTGCTGATTTTTTTTTCCAGGTTCTCCAATGAAAAAAGGATTGATTAGTTATGTGAGAAAGATCACATTCTCACTCCCTCAGATGGGTGATTTTTACCACTCTCTTCCATCTCAAAAACTCTTTCAAAACCATTTGCTTGAAGAGAATTCTTCAAGACTGCATTTTTCTCTTTTCTGCTGCTGCATTTTGCATAGATAGTTGTGGAATGGTGGATGAATGGTGGATGTCTGGATGAGATGAAGGACCCACCAAGAAAAGATGCAAGAGATGTCTAGAAAGAGAGTTCTCGTCTAACTCCTTTTATTGGATTCCCATGGCCGTGAAAAATCCCTTTTTTCCCTTGCTTTGGCGCCGCAGCAGGACAGAAGTCCCAACAGCAACACTCTCTTCAATCCAAGAAGGTAGCAGCTTGATAATAGAGCCTCTGTATATTTCCCAAATGTTGGATAAACACCACAAGATTTTAAGCTTTTCTCTGCAAGAATGGATGCTGATAAAATCAAAGAACCAGAAAGAAAAGAAACTTATTGCAGAAGCAAAATTGGATCAGAAAATAAAAAAACCCACAAATTTTCATATTTCTAATTCACATCCCATTTCAAAGAAAAAGAGAAAAAGACCCCATTTTCTAAGTTCCACCTCTATGACTCTTTCTCTCTTCAGAGACAGGGAATCTGATGCATGGGTCTGAGCTGTAAGGTCTAAATAAAATAGTTCAAAACAGTGTTTCAAAAGGTGTTGCAGATGGTGAATGGAGCAATTTCTTTTTCTTCCTTTGTTGGGTACTTCCTTTTTGTTTTACGTGTAAATGTTTTTTATATTACCTTTATTATTGGGATATCTCGCAGAAGCCAATGGCTGGTCAGAAAGAACACAGAGAAATGGTCTTGGGAGGGGAACCCATGGTCAGACCTTGTTGGCTCTGAGCTTCAAAACCCATAAGCAAACAACCTACAATATTGCTAGTATTTCCTCTGCATCTGTACTCTTCTGACACTTACTAGACTTGGGCCCCGGGAATTGGGCCAAAGACCACTTCATGTGTTCAAACCAGACCAACCAAAACAAGGGAACCTGCTTTTGCCTTTTACTGCATCTCATATTCCCCAAGGCTACTTCATTTGTTCAACGAAAATGCTATTTGGCCTGACTTTGGGGACTGATCCATGGATCGGTCCCAGAGTCAGGCCAAATAGCAGGGCTCTTTGTTCAAACCACACCAAAAAAAGGGCGCCTGCTTCATTCCTTTTACCATCTTTTAAATCTCTCTCTCCCTCCCTCCTTGGAACCTATTTGCTAACTTGGCGCTCTCTCTCTCTCTCTCTCTCTCTCTCCTTGGAACCTGTTTGCTAACTTGGCTGTGGATGCTGAGTAAGCAGATGGTGGAATGTGACTAGGTGATGCAATGCTGGTATTGCTGATGTGGCTGACTAGCTGAGCAGGTGGCTGGATGCTGAGTCAGCCGGCGTTAAGGGTGTGGAGTCAGCTGATTAGCAGTTGAAACTAACCTGAGTTAGCAGCCCATGAGCCAAGTGCTTGTCTTGAGTGCCATCCTACCAGAGTCCAGATCCTCTTGAGTGTTTCTCACTCGAAGATTCCTGAGTGGAATGAGCCGACCGCCCAATAATGAATGCCCTTCATACATGTGAAATTTCCTTAAATTTTATGCAAATATGAATTAATTCCACCGCAACAGTGGGTGTATGAATTGAGCATATGATCAATAAGATGTTAATGATTATAATGAATATGCATGAAATTGTGTTATCATATTATTATTTAGAAGCTCAGCTTACAGTGTGACCAATTCCTACCGAAGCCGGGGAGACATCCCATGGGCCATACACTGATGATATTCATTTTAAGCGGCTCAGTTTTGAGTGGATGGACCCCACTACTGAGTTCCACTCCTTTTATATGAAGAGGGGGCCTTGGCTGATCTGGCCATAAGAGCCATGTCAGCAGATGAGTCTCTCACTGAGTTGAGGCAATGTCACAACTCAGCCACTGAATCAGCATAATGCTTGTGTGCCCCCCATTTGAAAAAAGAGTGCAAATAACCAGCTTCGTCGGCAAAGCTAATTACACCTTTCATTTGATAGTAATTGCCTCAAGTGGTAATGATCACTGCCACCTTAAAGCTTCTCTTCCTATGATATTGCCACGCTGGCAACATATGTTGACTCGGCTCCTTCCTAAAAAGCATTCTTTTTCATCCCCACGTACCTAAAAGCCATTTGCTTGCCCCTTTATGTTGCATTTACTTCTTACTTACTGAATACTGATTGTCCAGGTGGAAGCTTGCCATAGGTCAGCTTGCTGTTGACTAAGTAAAAAGTGGGACATCTGTCTTCCTTGAATCACCAAAGCTATGTGCACCAAGACCACTCATCATGGTCTTTTGACATCACTTGTCCACTTGGCAGTCATTAGTGGCCAGCCTTTCGGCTGACTCAGCATGAAATATGACTTACCAGGGTAGTTCAATTGAAAGTAGCAGATGGGTCATTCTCAAAACTTCAAGTTGATGAGGCCTTTCTCCTCCTTAATGCTCACTAACACCCCTTTTCAGTGCCTTGAAAGGTTGAACTATTATATACAACCCTCTTTTGATAAGGCCTAGTTAGTTTAATTAATCAATGCATTGGAATGATAAGCATCCTCCATGTTACAGTCAGATGATTGGAAGAAAGGAGGTTAGACAAAGCTAAATTACTAACTAAACCCCACTGGAAGAAAGACAATCCACCATAGTAAATATTCATAAACAAATGATCCAGGTAGAACAAAGCAAGCAGGCCAGTTTGCAAGATAAAATAAATAAAAACACTTGCATCTCTTTCTCTTTCTCTTTCTCTTTTTCTTTCTCTTTCATTTGCAACTTATAGCTGCATTGATACTTAGGGCCCAAGAGATGTACTCTGCTTGTGCTCTTCATACTCTCTTCTTTTGACAAGTGGCATCTCCAGAGAGTGCCACGATGGCTGCAGAGGGAAGAATGGCGTAAAGAGGGGTACTGTCACTGAGATAACGGAAATGAAAGGAGAAGGATACAACACGACACAAGCAATCAGTGGGAGTGTGGACTAATTTTTGTGGGCACCTGCAGATAAATAGTAGAGTGCAGAGCAACTATCTGGGGGAGTCTTTTTCTTTGAAAGAAAAAGGGATACACTCTCTCTTTCTCTCTCTCTCTCTCTCTAATCTCTAATGGGCTAATCTTGATGAATGGCAATCAAAGAAACGAATAGCGGCATAGGAAGAGGAAGTGGATTTGAAATGATTTTTGCAAGTGGAATTTTCGACATGAATCAATCCTCTAGCATGTTTGTTTTAAAAGTGAAGTGGAGGATAAGGGCAAAGTTAGATTCGGTTGAGATGCACTAGTTTCTATTTTTACCATGTTTAGATGAGAAAAGTAGAATAGAGAATTAATGTTGTAATAATTTTAATTTTTACTTCTCCACAGGCCTTTTTATTTTTTACCATGGGAACTGTGTGATAGAGTGTGACAAAGTTAAATCACCTCTTAACACTGTGTCATTTCTTACTTTTACTCACACAATTCAAATAAATATTTTATCACACTTCTATTTTTATCTTTTTTATTCCTTACATTTACTTCTTCCATGAAGTACTATCCATATCGCTTTTACTTCTCCACGCATGTAAACAAACAGGGATAGATTGATCATCACGCATCCGTAATATATTGTGGCACTTGTACAGTGGCTCACTGTTTTATTTTCATAAAAACATACAAATTAGGATCCTTTGATGTTTTTCCCCACGGTGCCAATCAGGCTCCGCCACGTCACTGTGGCAAGTTTCCCATTGTGATGTGGCAAATCTTGTTTGGCCTATTCACGGTCACCATTGGGGAAAACCTGGCTCGGAGGATCCGGACTAAAAAACATACCCACTAACCCACATTAATGTGGGGCCCACCAAGATACTCTTTACAACCGAGATTGGTATATTCAGAAAGGGGGATGGCCACAAGTGGAGGTCTCTGTCCGATCAAATGACCCTAACCCAAGTAAACCCTTAATAAGTGTTTAATAGTGTTTAAAGATAGTGAAAATTTGTTGTCACCAAAATTCAACGCTGAATGTATAATGCATGATAAGCTCAACAGCACTGAGACCAATTGTAATTCATGGGATAGGTGCTGGAGAAAGTATATGAATTGATAAATAAATGGAGAGTGAGTGAGTGAGCCTTTCTGGAGAGAATTTGTCCTGGTCCAATGCTTATAAAGCAACTACTGCTGCTCTCTCAGGCCCTGTGATGGAAAGATAACGTTTTGTGATAGCATCTTCCAGGTTGACAATCTCATGCCCCCCACCCACTTAAATGGTTACAAGTGGCACAATCAGAGCCGTGAAGTAAGGATGAATGAAGGGCAGATAACAAGAGGGGACAGGTAGATGGCCTCCCCATGGTTGAGGGAAGAGCACTCACTAAGTGGGCTAACACTCACACCTCCATATAAGTTTGTTTTTGGGGGATTTCTTGCTAAAATATGTGGAACAGACGTTTCTGGGGGAAGAAAAACTGCAGTTTTATTATATTTGGTTAGTGGGTCAAGAGGGGGGAATCATGTCTTTCTTAATCATACCTCATACTTTGCATATGTGTTTGAGAAACACATATGACATACCTCATCAAGTGGGTCTTAACAAGTGTGTAATGTGTTGCACCATGCATGGATCATGTGCTCATTATGGCATGTGAGGAATGGTCTATGCGCACTTTTGTCAAGACTCAAGACTCAAGAGTGTGTGTGGACCTCATCGCGTTGAAGGACTTGGACATGTAATATTTTTATTACCTTTGGGGAGAATGTTCAATGCAATTTGTTCGATGCGGGATAGATAGATGGAAAGGTCTTCTTATACATAAGGGGAAGCAAAAGAAGAAAAAACAGCCCTGATAGATTATCTAAACACTTAATTTAACGGCCATAAAGTTTAATGGTTTCTTAACCATGAATATATATATATATATATATATTTTTTAAAGGAATTTATGCCATAAGTTGTTAGAAATGAAATTCTAAGGTGAATAAATAAAATATGACCAACAAATAACCACCCATTTAATGAAAAGTGAAAAGGAAGATGGGAAATGAATACCCATTCATCGCCTTAATAATTCAAATATTAGGGAAGTCAAGAGTCCCATCTACATTGCTACATTATATTGTTTACCCCTCACCTCATATCATTCCCACTTCACCTATATTGTTTACCCCTCACCTCATATCATTCCCACTTCACCTGTTTAATATTCCTTTGGTAGAGGTCATTTGGTATAAATTTACAATACTTATTTCTTGTAAAATCTACTCCAAGCAAGCAAGCTCCATGTTGGTTGCAAATTAGGAACTTTTGGAATTCAGCTAGGCACCTTTGTTTCTATGGAATTCAATTCCTAAGGATTCATAGTAAAATGATTTCCAACAAAGAATTATAAAGTGGAGATGTAGTTGAGATCTTAAGTTTCGCAGAATTTGGGCATTCAATTTCCATCTCTCCTTAATTCATTTTCCATCAAAGGGGATATTATTTGACAACCACTTATGGGCCTTCACCTTTTTATCTCGCATTTAGCCACTTTTAGGCATTCCTTAGAATTCTTATGAATTCCATTCCATCCTAACATAAGGACCCAGCTACAACAGGGAGCGTGCAGCCTAGGCAACAATTTATCTCCATTTTTTTGTTTGAACGTGTGGCACATGCACTATTTATGTCATCAGGCCTAGATGAGAATAGATAGAGGTGTTCAGAATCCATCAGATAAATAGGGGCCTGGGACCAGGCCATCCACAGGGGTAGAAATAATTGAGGTCAGGGTCAGTCCAGGGTGGATAATCAAGTAACAGGGTTTATTGTCATCTATGAATAACCCTTATAAAGAACCTCAAACCAGGCAAGTGGAGATAACTTGACCTTAATATTGATCATTTTGGCAGATACATGAAAGATCTCATGAGTTTTACAGTTTAATGGTGTAAACTTGGGATGATTCTGTAGGGGTGAATACAACATCAATCAGGACCAAGTTGATGCAAATGCCAATACATGGCTAGGTGAGGTAAGAGGGCACTGGCGGACCCAGGTACAAGCTTTTAGGGGGGGCTGCCTGATAGGACCTGGGTCCGCTTCCAAAACCCAATGAAAATTGACGGTCTATTTCCAAAATCTACATAAAAAATCCTATGACTGCCCTTAAAACCCGCATGAAAATCCTGGTTTTACACCCAAAACTCAACTACCTTTTTGGATATGCCCCCCTCTAACAAAAATCTTGGGTCCGTGTGGACCTGGCAAATAGGAAGGAGACGAGAGGTAGGGAGAGAATGTGAAACCACTGTAAGTAGTAATAATGTCTAGCATGAAACAATTTGAGGGAACCAAATGGATCGCACGAACTAACGAACCTAGAACCAGAAATAAAAATGCATGTTCCTCAACTAAACCAAAACTCTAATTAGCATTCAGGCAGACTGGCATCATTATTTCCTGTGAAATTTTGTGTCGAATCCTCTTTACTCTTTTTGTAGAGAGCAATGTGCTTGTGATAGTCCTCCAGCTCCTTCTCTAGTTTTTCAATGAACTGACTTGTGTGCTCAAGAGATTGCTCAAACTTATATTTTTCTAAGGCCTGAACAGGAAAGATAAGAAAGTGTAAGTAGATAACATATAGGAGATGCACTACAGTTTTAGGAAGATAAAATATCCAAATCACAGAAAAGATGGCATTGTAGGAAAGAAAATAAAGTATAAGTGAGTACTTCTGTGTCTTTGCTCTACATTCTCCACCAAGTTGCCTTTTACTACATTGAAGGTTCTCTCTATTGGTTCTCTATGCTTTGCCATTTAGTTGGTATTCATTTTTTGTCAGTACAAGTTACATCTATCAGTTCTCCACCGCGCCCGCCCCCCCCCCCCCCCCCCCCCCCCGCGCATGCAGACACACACAGAGAGAGGGAGATGGGGGTGGTGGTGGTTTTCAATGGTACAAATCTGACAAACCTTCATGGCTACTCGTGCACATCAGTAAATGCATAGAATGTCCCATCATCCATGTACATTCCAGCAAGCACACATGGGCCATAAATATACACTAGATTTTAATAGTGTGCTTAACTAATGTGCAGCTACATAAACAGGACGTAAAGAAAGATAAAAGCAGCATGGTGCTAGCATTTGTAGACCATAAATACCAACCAAAGCAACAACATGAATTTGAGGACATCAATATAAAGGTAGCGTTGTAACCAAGCGTCTGCATCTGTTAAAGCATCAAAGCATCATCACTATAAACAACTGCCACCATACAAATGTTGCACACCATGTGCGAACGAATTAACAGACAATGTAGAGGGGAATTAGCAGTCCTGAGCATACTATCCTAATTTGATTCCTGATATGGTATTGTGATCCCAAATACCACTTGAGATGGTTTGGGCACATTACAGAAGGCCAAAAAAAACCCCTATGAGACAATTCAAAGAGTTACTAGGGGAAGGTACTAGGATAAGTGGGAAGCCAGTTAAGATCTAAAGTGAAATGGTGAGGAAAGACATGTCATTACATGGAGTAATTGAGAACATGGTGTCGACAGGGTAAAGCGGAAGAACAAAACTCAAGAAGGAGATCCTGAGATGATGGGTTTTGCAACGAAGGTGAATGCAGGCATCATTATTTAGCACATAAACAATAGGTCGAGAGAATACCTCGTTACACACGCACACATAGAGCTTACTTTCTAATTCACATTTTATAGGTAGTTTTGTGGTCTTCACTTGGTTAGAGTTTATTGGTGATGACTTTTGAGTAGAATTTTTTTTTTCTTTTTTTTTTCGATTAGAGTAGAACTAATCGATAAAAAGGGGAGAAAAATATGTCAAACATAGGATAAAAGTGGAATGGATGAAGTGGAGACTTTCTTGTGGAGTCCTTTGTGATCAAAGCATGCCATCAAGATTGAAGGAAGATTTTTACAAAATAACGATTAGACCAGCTATGACCTATGGAGCAGAATATTGGCCAATCAGGAAGCAATATATGCACAAAATGGATGTAGGAGAGATTAGAATGTTGAGCTGAATGTCTGGTAAAACAAAGAAGGATAAAGTTAGAAATGAGCTCTTTCGAGAGCATTTAGGTGTAGCATTAATAGGTGATAAAATTAGATAAACCCATTTGAGATGGTTTGGGCATGTCCAACGTAGGCCGGCAACGACGCTGGTAAGGAAAAGTTTGACTATGTAAGTTGATATCCCACCTGGGGAAAGGAGTTGGTTGAAGTGGATGAGGATAGAGGTAGTAAAAATAAATATAAAGACATGCAACTTATCTAAGGATCTGGCTCAAAATAAATCAGAATGAAGAAACAAAATTCATGTAGCTAACTCCAACATAATTTGGACAAGGCCTTGTTGTTGATCGATTAGAGTATAACTCTTTCCAGTGACCCTTCAAATTGATGGCACCAGGCCCCAATAATGATGGTGGTGGTTTTGTGATCCCAGCATTGTTCTTATGGGCCACAACTCACAAGGGGAATATCCCAAAAATATTCCAGCCTTGAAGATCCCAAGAACTACAAATAAGTGGTTAGGAACACAACATCAGTGTTTGGCTTTTGATAAATTAAGGCTAGGTCAATGATGATGATCAGTGTTGGACCCTGTCCATTATGGCCCCGTTAATAAATGTCGCCAATTATGTGGAGAACAACTAGGACATCTTTCAGAAAAGATGCGGAAAGCTTGGATAGAATGAGCATAAGGACAATGTACACAGTGCACTCGTGTCAGAAACATATGATTTTCGATGAAAAATTGGACTATAAACATACCTTGTTCTTAGATAGTGTATCTGGAGGAGACATCACTTCTGGCCGTACATAGTTCTTTCCACGGTAAAATATTATAGTGTTGTCTGCTTTTATGTCAATTGCAATGCCTTTACTAAGCCGAGCTAGTTCTTCTGCATACTCATGTACCTGCCCTGGTCTACAAGGCTTGCAAACAACCTTCACAGTTTCATGCTTCTTCCAGTGAAGATGCATGTTGAGAACCACACCCCCAAAGACTCCACGTCTCCCAACTGGGACATAGTTCTTCTTTTTCTCACCCGTGCGCTTGAGGTAAAACTGCTCTTCTTCGGTCAGAATTTCTGGATCATATGTTTGCTCTGGAGCTTTGGGAATCTCAAACTTGCGAAGCTTCTCAATCAGCCATTCCTCTTTTCTTTTAGCCTGACAAAAGAATGTACAAATAAACAAAGAAAGCTATTATTGTAACCAGAATAGATTAAACTACTTTAATCAACAGCAATCAACCAGATGATTGATGCAAGAAACCTTTTGACCCTTTCCATATTAAACAGAAAACTTATCAGATTAAAAGACAGAAATAAACAGATACGGAAAAAAAAAAAGGAGCTAACTCAAAAAAGACGAAAAAGGAAGAGGCAGCAGAATGAACATATATAAATTCACGCATCTTTCCTCCTAAAAGATAGAACAACAACAATTGCATACCAATTAAAATAAAAAAAAATAGTAACAATGTATGAAGATAATGATCAAATCAGGAAGAAAACACATCAAAGGTACAATTAAGGTATCCAACCTTTTCAAGTTTGTACCTAATCCTAACTTCTGGATTTGGTGATGTCATCTTCTTTTTGGCCTTTAAGCGATATAATCTGAGTTCATTTACTTTGGCTTTTCTGGACATCTTCCGCTTTGGCAATTTGTTCTTGCCCTTATTGCGAACCTCAACTTTGTTAGATGGTTTATCCAGACAAAATCTAACAACATCATTGTCTGCTTCCAGCGTCACTAACGAATTGCTCATAAATCTACCACGTTGCGACTTCAGCAGAACATTAGGAGACTTGATTAAATATGATCTTTGCATAGATGTAATGGAAAATGGAGAATATACACAAGATGAGAACTCTTGAACATGGTTCGCTGTGCTGTATCTTCTTAGAGATGAGCAAATGTACATAAAACATTGTGACGAAAACACAGTTCTTGGCACCAATAAGAGGCTTGCAATGCTGTCATTTATGCTATTGAACTGCAGCAAACAATCCCTGCATAATTAAGTCACTTGTTAACAAAAACAAAAGCTAAAGATGAATTTGAGCAGGATCACTTCGAAAACAGTAAAGATGTTTCAGTCATCACAAGAGCACTCTCAAGAAGCAGCTCTTTAGATTGATATATTCTTTAGATTGATATATTAAAAAAAGATCTCACAAGGGAAACCTTTATCAAAGTCATTCACAAGGGAAACCTTTATCAAAGTTTTTATCAAGGTAAATTTTTCAGAACCATTCCCAACAAAATAGGAGGCCTGTTTAAATCTTTTTTCCCCTCGAATGTGGCTTGTTTAGAACATTGTAATAAAAACCTTACAATCTATTTAATTAAAAAAAAAAGTCACCATTATCCTTCATGAATCTTAGATAAGAATCATACAACAATCATAGCTGTCACGGCAACATCTGAATTTAAGAATTGGAACATGAATCACAGGCTCCTTTTCATTTAAATGGAAGATGCCGAAGGCATTTGACTCAGATCCAATTAAAAAAGGAAAAGAATATAAGAGGTACCTGATTGAAGGATGAAGATGATGGTTTACAACTCGATATAGCAGAGTTGCTTTGCCAATGGATAGAAGCTTCTTTTCAAGATGAAATCGAAAGAGAAAAGCCATTTGGGAACCTTTCTCATATATCCATCTCCTAAAATCCTAGATTTCAAGAGGAGGAAGGAAAATGATCTGAAATGCAAGAAAATCTTTACAAACCCACTACATATACAATCTGGATCACCAAGCCATGAGCCTGCATGTGGAGAATTAAAGTGTTAGAAGACCATGCATTTGCTATGCCAACATAAAAGAGCTGAGCAACCTCCCATGGACACCTAATGGCATATATCTTTGGTCTGTTTTGTGAATTAGACTTATTGACTCAACCCCATTTAAGCCATGTTCTCCATGACTTCACAACCTAACATGTATCTTCACACTCCTACATCCCCTGTCTTCATTAGCCTCCTCCTTCCCCTATTTAGTCAAATAACTGAATATAATTTGTTAAAGAAAGGTCACTTGGAACAAGACCCAGTATTTTTCAGGTTGGGTTTCTTAGCCATTACAGCCCTAGCTTGGGGAACTCCACGGAATATCAATGGAAGCAGCAGATAGAAAACATAATACAAGAAGTGAGAAACTGTGACTACTGCAAGAGATGGTTAAATGTCTATGATAGACGGGGAAAAGGCAACTGAGAAGAACGACTCTTACCTAAAATCTGCAGTGTCAGTAGACTCAGTACCCCATTCGGAATCTTTCACCCAGAGAGAGAGAGAGAGAGAGAGAGAGAGACTAACCAGGGACAGTATTATGAACAGCTATATGATGTATTCTAATTTCTAACAAATCTTAATCCCCCCAAAAAACATCCATAACTGCTTAGAACTTGGAGTTCAAGTGCAGAGAAGTTTTCCACATAAAAAAAATGTAAAGATGATTTTTTCAAGCTCTTCATTTTTCACTATGCTTATTTCTAATGGGTAATCATGGGCAAATGTGAACAAATGATTTGCACATTCTCCATTTCGACACCAGCTTATAGGGACACTCACCCTTTTTCTAATTGAGACAAAAATCCTACTTCCCCTCATTGAAGCAATAGGTCGAACATGTAAGCAGCAAAACTACTCACTCTCTCTGTTATGGCAGCTGGGTCATTTCCAAAACGGCCCAAACCGTGCGCACGCATCATTATAATGAATACCACTTGTAGAGCTTATATGTACGAAAACGGCACCCCCGATCAAATGGAATCAACGATGACAACCACCGCTAAGAAGAAGATACTAATGAATCTGCAACGACTGTGCAGGTAACGAGAACCCCAGATCAAAGCTCAAGATTTAGAGCAAAATAGCGTAGACCCAGATGAGATTGAAGCAGTATAAGAAAGAAAATTCAAAAAACAAAAAAAGCCAGACGGGCTGCAATTTTAAAGAAAAATCCCAGGCGAAGCAGCGATTACGATGCAAGAAAAAGGAAACCCAGATCAAAGCCCTAGACTTGAGTGATGAATAGCGAGACCCAGATGAAATTGAAACAAGAAAATGAAATTCCAGATCAAAAGCTCAGATGGGCTGCAATTCACGCAAGAAAAGAAAGACCCAGATGAAGATCAAACTCGAAAGAGCAACTTACAGAGCGAGAAAGTCGAGAATGGAATTAAAAAAAAACAGCTGCGATTATTCTAAGAAGAAGGTGCTTTTGACGCTCATCGACTGCTCGCTTTCCTTCGCCTTCGTCTTTGCCCTGCAGCTTCTCCTTCGAACCTGAAAAAAGTGAAAAGACTGGAACTTTTGCCAACGTGAGACCGGAATCCAGATCCCCGTCGCAGCCACGGCCTACGAGTACAAACCCGAAACTCTAACGTGGGACCCACCTAAAGATAATCTACACCGTTCAAAGATGAATCACAGCTTCTCCATAGATATATCCTCAAATGCCCCCACCTTAGATTGAAAACCCGAGTGGACGCTGATGTGGCTTCTCCGCTGATGTGGCGGCATGAGTCGTGTGGCATGAATCGTGTTTTCATTGTGTGTGATTTGAGAAGAATCGCTATAAGGGAAAAGTAACGCTTCCTTTCGTGGGGAGATTCATTCTCCTCTATTTATTTAATTTTCTTATTTTGGCACCTAATTGATATTTTTTAGTTGTCAATTTCTCTACATCCTTGTGAGCAGTAAAATGTGAAGAAAGCAGGGAGCTAAAAGAAATTTTCTCGACTTGGATCTGCTTTTGGAGAGAAAAATGATTCTACTTTTTTAACTTTATATTTTCAATGCCTGCAGAAAAAGATCTTGAATTTTTAATTTTTTTTTCTAGTGATATTGAATTTTTATTAATAAAACACCATTTGATTGTTTAAATTAAATTATTAAAAAATATTTTAAAAAGTCTCTTTTTTTAAATCCAAACACAATTGAGGATCACTGCCTCCACAAAAGGGAATCAATTCTTCTAATTTATCTAGAAACTAAAACCAAGTGATACATGGGGAATCAATTCTTCCTCAATGATTATGTATTACTGTTGATCTCATTCCATTGGTAAATGTGGATGTTTTTTTTCCTCTAATAAAAAATTCTTTATTTTAAAATTAAAAAAGGCTTACAAAGACATCTCTCTGTGTGCCTAAGAAACAAAATTCTAAGGACCTTGTAAGACCTACTTAGATACAGGCCAATCATAGTGTGATGGAAAGCTCACATTGGAGACGTCATTTCAGGCAAAAATCACTTCAATCTAGTCATCACAACCATTTACTCAGTGGCCTTATGTTGAATAATTCTTTAATTTATCATTTTTATAAAGTTCAATTCAATGATGAGTATCATTCAAATTTTCATCAAATTAGAGTGAATGCCACTTCCTGAGAAGTTAGTGAGTGTGAAAGGGTTGGATTGGGCTCCACCGTTAGCATGGATGCATCACATTCATATAAAAGTTTTGGCCTGACTCGCAGTCAATGAACCAATCTAGATCTAGTTAAATGAAGCGACCTAGCTCATTACATTGAGGCCCAATTTCCCTCCCATCATAGTTACTCTTACACTGGAAACACGTGTTTCTCTTTTTGTTTTTTGTTTTAAGCTTGTGTTTTTGGTATGATAAACCTACTCCAACCCAACTCCTATTGGAAAGAAATTCAACTTGGAGCTGATACAAGGTAGGACATTAATTTTTGAGAATTTTGCATTTCAAGAATGAGCCCACATAAGGATATATAGAGACAGCTGTTTATTTGCATTGAATTGGGCTCTTGGAAAATTTTCAGAAGTGTATTACTAAGAGGCAAAAACTGAAGGAAGAACAAGTGAAGATACACAAATGCCAATCAAATAATCTTGTCTTTAGTGGAAACTGAATAACCAACCATCACATTAAAAATCAATTTCTCCTTTTGGCATAAAGTCAAGTTCCCATTAGCATCCCCACTTCATACCCTCAGCATCTCCACTTCATTTCCTTTACCTCCCACTTTTTCAATGTTCACCCAATGGAACCTGTTTTACCATGAATTCCTAGAGAATCCAATTCGGTCCAAACAGATGGTCCCTAGGAGGTGGGACACATTCATGCAACACCAAGGATTCCTCAACAGCAAGGAGAAGCCTCTGATTTTTCGCTGTTATCATTTTTCTCTTATCCGTTGGGGGTAGAACTTTGCAGACATACCTAGGAGCCTGTTTGGCTGTGCCAATGCTGTCCAAAATGGGTTCAACAGGATCAGACTTTCAGTTAACCAGTCCTGGAATCAGGTCGGGCTACATCGAAATTGACGTCTCTTCACATAAAAATACCTGTCCGCAGAAATTTTATGGAACATCTTTCTGCATCTCCAAAAAGGAGTTGATTTTTATTGACTATCAACTCATCTTATCAACATTCTTCTGGTCAATCTGTTCTGCTTCCCACACAAGCAAAAGAGGCTCTATAGCACTTTATGCAAAATCCACTCCCAAAACATAACTGTTACTGCTATACAAGAATTTGCATTCACACTGGAAAAGCAGTGCAAATACTTTTCTCATGATTTTTATCATCTTAGAATAGCATCAAGAAGGAAAATCAAAGGGTTTTGTCAGGATATTGTCAAGAGACTGTTGATAATGTTTCCATTTTAAATAGTTTAAAATTTTATACCCAAATTTCTTATGTTCTTGTAATAAATATCCAATACTCCACATTATTTTCACATCTACTACTTTTGCTGATGGTTTGAACATGACATCATCAAGAAATATCATTTTCAAAATAAACGAAAAATGATATTTTTCAAAATAACAGTGATAATATGTCACTGTTAAATGATATTAAGACTTCACTGATGATGCTGATGATGAGAGTTGTGATGGTGTTAAGACCTGCCAAAAGAACATGCAAGGAAATTCCCTTCAACATTTCCTGATCATTAATGTACACATCCTTTGTATTAGGAAACAACAGGTGTCAAAAGCCAACTTCTCCGTTGATCTGCTGCGTCACAACTATTTTTCTCTTGCAATCAAGAACTGAAGAAAAAAAAAAAAAAAAGGAATGCAAGTCCACGACATACTTATATGATCATGCCAACTGGTACATTAAAATCTTACTCAATATAGAGCAAATATTAATAAGAAATCTTTATAAATCTCGCTTTAGAATACCATTGATCTTTCTCAGGGAACTACTGGCCTTAGCAGCATTACAATATTGTACAGCACTGGTTGGTTTTCTTGGCTTGCTTGTAGAACATCTGTTCATAAATAGCCCATCAGCAAACATTTGTAAGTTTTTGGGTGCAGATTTAAGGAATGAGATACACACTATGCGTAAGTGTAAAAAGTATAGATGGATGCATTTCCGAGTTATGAGTATGCAAATGCATCAGGGGGGCATATGCTGATATGATGATGACAATGATAGCATATTCACATATAAAATATGTAACATACAATCCATTTATATGCATCTATGCATGTCTACAACAACATGCACATAAATGAATACAAGCATGGATAAATGCCAACATGGCGCACATACACACATGCCAATTAGAATGAAAGCAAAACATCAACCAAGAAAAGCCTAAAACATCACAACTGAACCATGGCTGAGGAAACATAAAGCATTGTTGCTCTAAACCATGTAACAATGGCTGAGGTAAGAAACAAGAAAAAAGACAGAGAGATTCATATGAAGCAGAATCATTAAGTGAGTCCAAACTTTGTATAAGAGTTGTGATCTTAGAAATATAAATGCAGGATAATGCCCATCTTAAAACATTTATGATTAAAAGAGACAAACTAACAACAAATAATGACATAAAATAGTGACCAATCAAAGAAAAATTAATCCTCAAGGGCAGTTGTATTCTAAATACCTCACATGTTAAGTAATGCACGTGTGGATTCTTCTACAATTGACACTATGGATATCAATAAAGAAATGACCAAGTGCAGGTTATCCTTCTTTATATATAAATAACAAGGTAGGTGATGGAATGCAGGCCACCTTGCCTGTCAAGAACATCCACCTCATTGACTAAGGATTGTCAATCAGATCTAACTAGAGCAATCATAATCATCATCCCATCAAAGGCTTGCAAGTGGACATTTAGGAATTATAGAAGCAGCAACATGTTCATAAGTCAAATGTCCATTGATTTGGTAGTTAAAATCACTTTATCACCTCCATAGGGGCTATAAGGAAGGTACGGTGGGGCCAACAGACAGGACTGAGATCCATCAATATGCATCCACTTATCAATAAAGGTAAAGGTAACTACACTTGGATCATTTCCTGATAAGAGAATTTTATGAGGACAGAGAAATGAAAAGTGACATTAATGGAACATGTATTACTTGGATTGGAAATAATGCCACAAAGCAGTGCATGAGGTAGCACAAAACCCCCCTTGTTTCAGACTTCTCTTAAAAGGATACACACATAAAATCGTGAGAAAGAATGCAACCAATTGAAGACAACTGTATGCAGTTGGTTCTTAATGTTAGTGTTTGCATGTGCCTGTGTAACCATCCAATATGTGTGCGCTATTTGTTTGTGTGTGTTTATCCATGCATCTCCAAATGGATGACTTGTGTGAGAAACATTTGCTTGCACATTGTACCTGGGAAGCAGCACTCAGATCTGAACTCTTCTCCACTAGGGTGTCTAGTTTCTCACCTCGTTCAAGCACGCTATCAATAGTCTTATGCTGCATCAGTTTCAAATGAGAATAGATCAGAGAGACCAATGCTGCAATTGCTTTCGAACAACAAGAATAATCCAAGAACATCTAAAGAAGGAACCAAAACAAAGTAATTCCTTTTTGACAGATAAAAGGATATGTTGTGTCTAACATAGAATCCCCACAGAAACCATCCCAAGATGCTGGCAGCAATCAATTCATCCTAATCATTGACCGAAAGACCTCAAAGCTTCACAATTTTAGGACATTTCACAAAATAGTTTTTTTCTTTTTCTTTTTTTCAAAAACCGGTCATGATATTTAGTCAAATGAGTGTCAAGCGGAGGTGAGTCACAATTCAAGCACTAAAAGAGTGCGATTATGAGGGGGTTGGATTGGTGATAGATGGAACCCACATTTGTGGTACAGTGTGGGAGTTTGGCATAATTAGCTCGGATCTCCTCCATAAATTCTGGAAATGGGGGGTGGGGGGGGATGCAATATTTCATTGACTGTCATGCATCCATGTTCACATCTAAATTTGGTGTGATAATGAACAGCGGGTCATTTCCCTATATCTACATGTGGTAATGACAAATGATTAGATACACTTTAACTAATGATAGGGTCGAGTCCAGATCCACGCATATGGCTTAATTATGACAAATGATTTGATCTAAAGAAATGACAGGTGATGAGCTCGACAAAGATGTATATGTGTTTTGTCGAAACTTCTTCATTGGTTTGTATGAATATACATGTATATATCTGTGTGAAAGAAAATATGTATGATAATAATAATAATAATAATAATAATAATAATAATAATAATAATAGTAGTAATAATAATAATATAAACAACAGTTTGAACAAAATAAAGTTATGTGGTCCATAAGTCAATACTCACAAGGATAATTTTAGTTTCATCCAAATCCCTCTGAATTTTCAACAACTTATCAGCTTCTGCAGGATCCTGAAAAGGACAAGGCAAAATATGATCTTTCATGTATTTTTTGTGATAAAAAGAAAAATACGTGGTAAAGCTATGATAGACGACAAACAAAAGAGCTAGGAAGCCTGACATGTTGAGACTATTCACTATAAAACAAGAAATAATAAAATACCTGAAATTTGGTCAGAGCTTCATTCAGATAAGGCCATGATTGAGCGGCACTGACATCTGTCTGTATTGTTCTCCAAGAATCCTTAAAGTTCCTTTCATATTCATCTAGCACCTGCCAAAGCATATTTAATTATAAGATCAACCTTTGGTATGATTAAACTGGAAAATATATATATATATATATTAAATATCTTGTTTTAGATGTGGTAATATATATTCTCTAAGATAACCACAATATCCACAAACTGGCAAATATAGAATTTATGAATTTTCAAGTTGAGTGAACTTAATCATTATCACCATCACCATTGCAACATTGAATTTACAGTATTTCAAGTGCAGTGAAGTTATAGTCACTGAGTAATTTATGAAATAGTTAAAACCATATAAATATGCATGACAAGAGTTTTGATTTACCTTGTTGAGAAGAGAGAATGCACTTCGAACAGGATAATGGTCATCCATAAAAGCCACAGCGCACAGACCATTTCTGTTGTAGGAATGCACCTTGTATTCTGAAAATAAATCACCCCAAAAAAAAAAAAAATGGAGAAAGAAAGAAAAGATTACGCCTCATTTTCCTTCCATTAATTCCTCAAATCTCAACAACTACAAAAGAATTCCAGTAAATTGAAATTGAAATTGCAAAATTGTGATTATATGTGTGCCTTAGCTACGGGAACCTTCTACTAAGGTGCCACCGCTGCTCAGTGACTGTACTTACAAACATCGAAGAACAGATGCTCCCCCACTGCCACATCAAAATCTCCTCAGGATCTTGCTCCCGCTTCATGTGAGTAGATCTTTTCTGTACTCTATTAGAGCACATACCATTTTGGATTTTAATCATCTTTCATATCAAAATGACCATGGAATATAAAAAAAACTAAACACTCTTTTTTTCGAGGGGTAACTCGCGTTTGAGAAAATTAGCACCTTCCAACTGTGCTACGGGCTCTTGTCAAAAGAAACTAAACATCAGATCGGCCTATAAAATGAGTTTCAGAATCACGTTTTTAAAAAAGGTAAAAAATAAATAAAAAGGATGTTTCCAAATCCAAGAAGAATGATACATCTCATTGAAATAAATTAAAAAAAAAAAAGAGTAAAGAAAAGAATACCAGCAATATTTTTAGTATGCTTACAAAGCAATTTGCATTATTATTTATTAGGCATGTTCAAAAGCATATATGAATGCATGCTGATATCCCACAACCTTAAAATCAGGAAATCAATAGACATGACCTAAAAAAGACAAATGAAATAGCACAATCTCTCCAAATAAAGAATTACCATACCAAGATCCAAAATAAATAAGAGAATGTGAGACAAGCAGAAGTATCAAACAGACCTTCATGCTGGACAGATTGGCGTTGGCTAGGCAGCGTTCTTTTCGCCACAGTGCGCCCCACAAAGACTATAAATTCCCTCGCTCCTACTCTCTGAAAATAACCAAACTGGCTAACATCTGCCGCGTTGGCGAGAATGATGGGATCGGCTCCCGAATTGGAGGTGCTGCTGCTGCTACACTTCAGAACCAAAAGAGCTGTGATTTTCATATCTTTCAAGATGTGAAATTCCTTCTGTCAATAATTTGTTCCAATTTTAACAGACTGATCAATCTATCAATAGAAGCTGCAAATGAAGCACAATAATGAGAGCAGCAAAGATGTTGGAGTGGACAGAGAGAAAAATTAAAAAAAAAAAAAAACTGTTTCTGTCAATTGGGTGAAGGTGATTTGATGAATACTACAGCATGGGCCTAATGAGCTTTGATTAATTCTTCTATTTCCTAATGAAACCAAAGCCTTGTCAAAAGATAAAAAAAAATGCCACTTTCCATCTCCTACAGAGAAAAGCTAATGGAGAAGAAGACAATTTTTCTAAATCAATAGTCAAAAGGTAAGGAATCATAATTCTCAATGGCTTAGCTGGATTGGGTTTTTTTTTTTTTTTTCAAAAATTTTGGTATATCATGGGCTTGATCATCCAATTGATGGGGTGCTGCCCAATTCTACAGTCTTTTCCATTTCCATCTAATCATAAATCATTTCCATTCAGTCATAGGACTAACAAGAATCCTGAATTAGAAACAGTGAGAAAGATTGGAAATAAGATTCAGAAACAAAAAACAACATCTGCAATTGCACATATCCATCAGAAAATGCATTAGATTGATTAAATATTCGAAACCCAAACCGTATTCTATCCAAAAGAAAGCCCCAACACGCCCAAAACAAACAAATCAACAAGAATCCATATCAAGCAATGGGTCATGAACGTCGAAGAAAATTGAAATATTCATCATCGTTCGATCTCATATAAGAAAGAAAGGAAACGCACCTAAGGTTGTTGTAGCCTATAAAAAAGCGTTCGAAGCCCCCCAGACTCTGAATTTCAAGGGAAAGTGGGATCAAGAAAGGAGGAAGGAGAGGAGAAGAGAGAATGAAAACGAGAGGAATATGGAAAAAGGAAAAGCGAGATCGAATATTTTTTCTTTTTTATTTCATTTTCAAACAAGAATGAAGTTTTTTTTTTTTTAGAAATTTACAATTTTGAGTTCAGATTTATTTTTGAGTGGCAATGGGCCTAGGCTGGCCCAGGCCCAGACTCAATTAATGGGCTTTGTCATAGATCATTGGTGGCCCATCAGGCCTGCACCTCTAAATAGCACCCTATTTTGCCCGTGTTTGCCATCTCTATTTACGTGTATCCAAAATGAATCATAGTTGAGTGATGTTGGCAACTCGGTATCACACACATGCCATGGAATTGATCCATGGGCCTTTAAGTTGATAGTATTGTTCTTGGCTAGACCAACATGCAAAAATAAGTAAATAAATAAATAAAAAGCAATGAATGCAATCAATGGAAACAAAGCATGAAGCATATGTGATTTTTACTATAAAATGAATATGAAAAACTTTTTTTCCCAATTACGTAGGGTCTGTTTGTTTGCATGGAATAGTGTTTTTTTTAGGACTCTTAGTAAAATGGGTTTCAATAAAGAGATTATTAAAAAGGGGAGGGGTGAAGAATATAAGGTGGATATCTAGATTGGCAACATTTCCAATTCTATTAATAAAATAGGCAAGGTTCTAGTTGAGCTCATTCATGTTAGCTTGAGGTTGGAAGACTCAATACTGAGAATGGACTTAACATCAATTTCAACCCATTTTCTAATTTTCTTTTTACTCCTGATAGAAAATAATAATTTGCCAATGAGCTCATTGATGTCAACCCAAACCCTGTATTGCAGGATCAGATTTGGGTTAGGCATTAAAGAAGTTAAGGACTTTAAAATAATTCTCAAGATTATTAAGACTTTTGGGAATTAAGCCAAAAGGCGAGGGCATATAACAAATTTTTGTATGAATATGTACAAGGTTCGGTTGTGGATCAATTGGACTTGAGTCATTGTTAATTAGACCTATACAATGGATCAAGACCCAGTTATGAATCTAGCCCAAAACCCATGCCCAATAATCTGGGTCAATTGATAACCCTAGTTGCAAGTCATTTTCTAGGGCTATGAATGGGCTCGATTCTGCCCGAATCAGTCTAAGTCCACATCTTTTCAAATCCAACTATGCTAAAGTGAAGATTGTTTATTGAAATGTACTAAGGTTGAGTACAGGTTAGAAGCCTATATCAATACCAATTTAAAGCAAGGATACAACCGTTGTCAAACTAGGGTCATTTTTCATATTCGGGGTGTCCTTTGGGCCCATCCCCTTGTGTGGCACCATTTGCAACTTTTCCTCCACTAAGAAAGGAAGGAAAAGTTGCATTTGTTGCTATACCATGGGAAATCTACATTTGAAACTTTTCCTCTCCTAAGAGAGGATGAATAACTGTATTTGCAACTTTATTCCTAAAACCTCCCTTTTCATATTCTCTGAGCTTTGCAACTTTACTCCTAAAACCTCCCTTTTCATATTCTCTTAGCTTGGTTTGTGACATGTTCAATTTTTTACTGCCTTGAACTAGCTCGCCCCATTTACAATGTGTTTATATGTTTGTTAATAGAATATAATGTAAAAAACTCTCACAAATGTACATGGGTAATATCATAATTTTATATGTTAAAACCACAATATCTACTATAAAAATTGTGATCCAGTAAAAGAAGGGTGGCAATTGCTTAGTTGACCTCAATTCAACCTGGAGACTCCAGTTAGACCCTTTTTATTCCCAGGTGGAATTGTGTCATTCTGTTGACATTTTCAACTTTACTAGAACGATTGGTTGGATATTCATTTCTCGTATTTCTTTCATTCATTTTTCATTTAATGGTATGTTTGTTGAACCGCGCTTCCCAAAAAAATAAGATGAAAAGTTAGACATTTTTTGTGGAGAAATCTTTTCATTGTTTGGTGCGAGTGATTTTTTTTTTCTGTGTATGTTGTTAAAATAAACTAAATTCTCATAATTTCCTAAGGAGGGGTTTCCAATGTAGGGCTCATTTTTATATGCAACGCAATGTGCTCTAAAAGGGAGATTATTTCCAAAAAATTATGATAATAAATATGTTACCAACAACAAACACCAAAAAGCTTGAACTATTAGCGAGCGTCAAATGACCATACATAAATAGAAACACATTCCTAGAAATTCAAATAATGAATGTTAAACTTGTAAGTCAACTCTTTCCAACGAGGGTGAAATCCTCATTCCCACTTACGTGAAATAAGAGATTTTATGAATGTTGCAAGAACTGAAATTTCATGTGTATTGAGTTTTTTTCCCCTTTCAAATTCCCTATGGTTCTTCATATCCTTGAAGCAAAAGTCTTTGGCTGTAGTTCACTTGGTTAGATATACGAATGTATGGACTATGGACAGATACCTCCTGGAACTTCCACAAGAGATGAGGTGCACAAAAATACATCTCTGCCTTCAATGCATGCATTTTTTTATTTTTTTATTTTTCACATGAATACATGTGATTTCGAGTCACAAATATATATATATATATATATATATATTTATCTTTCCATATCTACTTCATAAACGAAGGAGCCCTAAGCAAAGGCAAAAGAGAAGATTAGAATAAATGCTTCACCTTTTGAATTGACAAAAGAGAAGATTAGAATGATTCCATTAAGACTTATTTGTGCCAATTCCACGAATTCTTATTTTTAGATTGAAATTTACATTCCTACCTCTTTCGTAAGAAATCAATATCCTCTCTACAGAAGAAATTTAATTTAATATTTCCTTTCTTTTTCAAAAAGAGAGTA
This sequence comes from Camphora micrantha, assembly GCA_003546025.1. Classification (NCBI taxonomy): domain Eukaryota; kingdom Viridiplantae; phylum Streptophyta; class Magnoliopsida; order Laurales; family Lauraceae; genus Camphora; species Camphora micrantha. The sequence goes on from QPKB01000011.1 coordinate 34,899,664, forward strand.
TTGCATGCACCAAATGACTAAAACTAATAAGATGGCGTGAAAATCAAAACAATTTTTCTCTCCACCAAACTATCATCTCTTCCCGCACATCCAACGGTTTTCCATCATGAGACGAGGGTCATATGTCACAAATGGTGTTACCTACATGATACACCCAAAAATCTCAACTGTCTAATAGTTTAATCAAAATGATTTCTAAAGCACAATCAATCAAGTGAAAACCTCACCAGATGGACGGTTCAGATCAAGTAATTATACCACCCTTAAGACAAGATTGGCATCTGTGTGGGATTATCCCTCTTAATTAAATAAAACATCGTGTTTTTTGTTGTATTATGCTTTTTCCAACAGCTTGCAGTTTTCCAGTGTTTTTTAAACAACAGTGCTGATATTCTATTGTCTCGTTGCTATATTTCGCTGTCTCGATTTGACTCATCGCAACCACTGATGTTTTATTCCAACGGTCAGGATTAAAAAGAAAGGAGTGCCACCTGTCTTGGCAACGACGTATTCCACCACCACGTTTTTACCTCTCCCCACCACAACCATCTTAAAAGGACAGACCGTTGGAGAAAATATCCATCGTGCCACTGTAATCTCACTGCAGGAATATCATCACATGAATGTGGCCCACCTTTTGATACACATGGCCCATTGAGTAGATGTTCTAGTAACATCCCTTTCTCTGCTTGTTTTATTTATCACACCTGTTTCTAAAGTAGAGATACATTTTCTAGCAGTAATTTAGCTCTGGGGATGATAAAGTTTGGTGGTTGTAAGCAATGATTTAGTTTTATTAGGTTTCTATTTAGATGGGTGGTTGATATAGTAACTTAAAGTTAAAAGATTTTCTCAAGTCTTAATATACTACATCCAGGAGGGATTGAAAATTCTGCATTGCTTTTGTGCCGAGCGGGCGGGCCGCCAAGCCCCCGTAAAGAAAAAGTTTCAACTAAATATATTATCATTTGAAAATGATAAATTATATTTCATTATTAGAAAAGTTTTCTCCTATACATGCACTTCTAGATGAGCACACACCCATTATCGAAGGCGGGACTCCCCTGAATCTCATGACAAATGACACTATTGCACATGAGCACCATGCGTAGGAGAAAAATTATCCCTCATTAGTCACTACTAATCCTAGTTACACTCATGGTAACATGAGTATCTCATTTGTTAGTGATGCCTCAACTCTCATTCATTGCAACCATTGAAGGGTTTTTTTTTTTTTTTTGGTAGAAGGAACCATTGAAGTTGCCCATCCTTATAAGTTATACTAGCCCAATATCCCGTGCTCGGCACGGTATCTCCCTACATTTTAAAATAAATAATTACATATTAAAAAAAAACCACTTTCCATCGGACAAATAATTGGATAAAGTAGAAATAAAGGAATTGTAGAAAAAAAAAAGGATATAATTACCTAGGAATAAATGAAATATAAGTGGTTTGATAGAAAAATGAATGGGTATTTACATGAGTAGTTATATAATTGTCGATCAGCAAAAATGATGTAGCTATATAGGAATAAACTGAAATATGAGTGATTTAATGAAAAAAATGAGTCGATACTTGCATGAGTGGTTATATAATCGCCGGACAAAATCATAACTGTTGGTCAAAATTGAAGGAAAAACCTCATAACTGAATATATTACAATAGATGGTTCCAAATTGAATGGTTTGATGAGCATCGGGTGGAGCAATGAAGGGAGATCCCTACTTTAAAAATATCATGGACTCATAATTATTGCAAGTCAAGCTCATGAAAAGTTGATTGGGTCACAACTATTATTAGCTGCACTAATCAACTGAGTCTTTTTATGCAGTTTCCTTGATTTCAGACTACTACTAAATACTAATAAAGACCCTGTGCTGGATATGCACTAGAGTCTAGAAAATGTGTACAATTTTGGACCCACCAGTGGGACATGTCTCATCAATGGATGAATACAATGTGCATGGTGGGCCACACAATGGAAATGTGATGTGAGGAGTAATGGAGACCCATCCATAGAGATGCATCGACAGTGGGCCCAACCATTTGCTGATCAAAACAAACAGCTGTAAACACTCTCACATGTTCATGTAGTTATGGAAGAATTGAATGGTTTCTCTCTCTTCTGATCTCTCTTTCAAGTGTCCAGCTGGTGTTGAATTAACTTGGAAGATCTTCCCTTCCCACTGGCTTGACTATTTTGGCTCTGCATTTCCTTGCAGTGGGGCCCACCTGATGAACGGCCTGAATCATACTGACAATACATGTGCATCCCCAGCGACATGGTTTGGAGAGTGGGCTCATGAACATGATCATAGAAAACCCCACACCCAACCAGATTTCAATTACTCTAAACTTAACCAAGTAATGAAATTTGGGCCGGAATCAAGGGCATTTGCTGGCTAAGTATATAGTATTTATAAAAGACCCTGCAGGGTTTGTTGGTTTGCCAACTCTGCAGGAGTATGAAAGGTTGGAAAATTTATAGTCATAGGCGTGATTGACTCCAACACGTTTCATTATATTAAAGCTCTTGTGTTTTCATGGTTTCATTTTGTGATTTTTTTATCCTACTCTTTCTCTTTATCTTTCGGTCAATCTTAAGGTTGGGTGAGAGCTGAAGCTTTGGGTTTTGGAGAATGATTAAGATTCTGTGATTTTAGTTGATAGGTATGACACAGTTCATGTGATTTTCTTCTCTGTCATCTGTGTTCATATTTGATGGATGATCAAAATAAAGTGGGTCTTCTTTTATTTATTATTATTCCATTTCCCTTTAGAATAAATCAATTTCAGAAATCATTCCTGGGTTTTATGGGTCTTTCCTGCAATTTTCTGTTCTTGATATTTTCTTTCAAGTCCTTTGGATGTGGAGAAAACTTTCCACAGTATGGACAGTTTCTCCTCTTAAGTCACTTTAAAGTGGTGATTTTGAAAATCAAAATGTTTTCAAATGTTCTTCAAACTTCCTTTCTCTCTCATGTCACTGATGCATTTTCTTCTCCAGAGTTGAACTAATTGGTTGTTTGTATTCTTCTCTTTGATGAAGATCTCTGGTGATTATGTCATGTTGCATATCAAATACCCTTTGAATCAGTACTTTGTCTTCTTACCAATAACTATTTTCACTTATGAACGTTGTGGGTCTTCCTCTCTCCTTTTTTTTTTTTTTCCTCTCTAAAAATATATTTAATGTTATTTTCTTTTTAAATCTGGGTTTTCCTTTTCCTAGTAACTAAATTTTGTGATATTTTATTTTTCATTTATAAACATCAAATGAAGTGTGTATTGATGAAATAGTAATATCTATCAAGCATCATATATTGTTTCCTTTTTCTTCCTTTTTTTTTTTTTTTTTTTTTTTTCATTTTGTGATTTTTGTATTTCTTATTGGTTTTTAATGATGAAGCTGGATTGATTGATTCATTCATTCCTTCATTCAAATTCCTTTCATTAATTTGGTTTCTTGCTTGATTTTCTGTACTTACTTCAAATGTTTAATGTCATTTCATAGTTTGTTCAGATGCTGAAATAAGTTCCTTTGTTTTCATTATTTCCTATATTTGTATATCTCAAGACCACAAGGGAAGCATTATAATCAACAATCTCACTTACAAGGAACCAATCCATACTAACAAAATCATGGACTACCCTGCACATGGGGCATGACCGGATCATGACCAAATGTTACAGCAATCGAATGATCAAAATAGCAACTTGATGTTTCCTCATGGCTGATTTTCTTTTTTCTTTTTTCCCTGCTATCCATTGGATGGATTTTGTAAATGCATATATTAGGATCATCAAACTAATGCAATTTTTAAGCTATGTCAGGTGATAAGAGGTCTGTGATACTGGGTGGACATGTGACTGATATAATAATTTCAAGGAAAAGTTTCTCATTTAAACATTGGAAAAGGATTGGTTTCAGATTCATATGTGCTCTACTTATAGCAAGAACATAATTCCAGTGTTCAGATTTTTCCATCAGACATCTTTCTTGGTCCTGCTTCTTAAATTTCATGCAAGGAATGCCAACTTGGTTAGTTAAAAGAGACTGTTGACAACATTTTCCATTGTTCACAGGCAGGATTGGGTTATCCCATGGACCCACCCTTTTGTGTTTGTGTTGACTGTTATAGTTATCAACCATGATTGAAATAAAATGCAGGCATTGAATGAGAAATTAGTTTATTCATGAATCATACAATAGTTCAGTTAAGGTTGGAAGTGATTGTGAATGTCCCTCCTGAGGGTGAACTACATCCTAAATTATCAAAGAAAGTGGAACCCACTTCCCATCCATCCTTGAAGCTTGGCCTACTTGTGATAATATTATCACCTTAGTGGAGTTGATTGATGCTTTGCGCCATATCTTTTCCCAATTCAATACTAAATTCTGTTTCTTTCTGTTGCAGCACACATTCCTCTTAAGATGCTTTAGAGCTGAATTCAATCATTGGAAATGGGATGCATTTCTTCAAAAATCGCAACTAGATCAAGGAGCTTCCGTGAAGAGTTCAGCCAAAGCTTACAGAGGCGAATCAATGGATTGCCTATATTGGATGATCTGCTTATCTCTAAGGATGGGGGTGATCAATTCCTCGCTCTTGTTTGCACTGCTAACGCAGCATCCAAGAAACTCCAAACTGGAACTCCGCCATCAAAATCCAATACAGATGGAGACCAACCAGTTGAGCATATGAATCCAGAGACCATAAAAACTTCGGAGTTGCTGGCTGGACTAGAGGAAGAACAACAAAGACAACAATCATCATCACCACATCAAGAAGAGGGGCATAATGATCTGGCTGTAGCTGCAGAAGACTTCCATAAATCCAAGGAGTACACATTGGCTTCAGGAGGAAAATGTACAATGATTTCCAATAGTTTCGATGTGGTTGCAGAGGGTGCATCAGTTGGGGATTCTGGGGTCCTCATACGATCTAGAAGCTTCCATACTGTGGAGGAGTATGATGCATTGGTCAGAGCACAGCAATCTGATGGAGTAAATGCTAATGCTGGAGCACATTTGGAACAATTCAACAATTTCAATTTTGGCAAAGCCAATGGATCCACTGGGGATAATTTACTTCACATACGTAGTAAAAGTTTCCATGCATTAGAGGGTTCTGATACAAAACGATTGTCTGAAGTTGGTGGGGATACTAAAAGCTCATCCGGCAAGTCCACCTTACACTCTCAACACATCGGTATAGTCAAGAAGGATGATGAGTCCACAATCAAGGATCGATATATACCCTTAGGGGACAAAGAAAGTTCAACAAACTCCTTCGAGATTTTAGAGCCCAAGAATATTGATATGCCGGAGTGCCCGGGCAGTACATGCACCACAGATGTTGTTGGCATTAATGAAGATATTTCCAAGAAAGCTAATATCAAAGTTGAGAAGGGAATTCGAAGAAAGGTGATGGCAAAAGAGCTAACTACACTCAGCATTCCAACAACTACCACTGTTGATTTTCCAGTCATTGGAAGTCTAGGAGAGTGGCCTGAACTTGAAGGCCATGTGTTTTCTCCCCGGGACAATGTAACTCCTAGATTTGGCAATTTCAATGTACCAATTTCCGTAAATGGCAATAATGGTCGTGCCATCTTTGATCCAGAGATGGTAGCTGCATTTGAAGAAGCTATGAAGGAGCTTACAGTAGAAGAGGAGTGCATACTCAAACAAATTGAAGAGGACATGGATGAAGAGGGTAAGATAGCGAAAGAAGTTGAATCGAAAATTTCAAAGCACATACAAGTTTAGAAGTGTATGATTAGTTATTTTGAGATTGGACAATTGAGGTGTGTTTATAACTCTTACAAGGGTAGAAAGACAAGTCTCAAAGAGTTTATTTTCAATCATGTTTGAAGATTTTGAGGTTTGCTAAAGAGGTACAAAACTGAATTGATACAATTTGTACTAGAATGCATTATAGGAATGACTTGGTTTAATTGCTCATACATATTCTGGATGAAAGTGAATAGACCTGTTCCTTGATGAAACAGATATTGCAACTGTCAACCACAGCATGAAGGTGAATTTAGCTGCAGGGCCTTCAAACCGAGTATTGAGTGTAATTGATCTGGCTTATCATTAACTGTTGTTGCTCACTGAAATGAAGGCAGTTATTACCAATAAAAAATTATTTGAAGCCTGTACTTAATAAATGCATTAATTTCTGTCAGTTGGATCTGAATTATATTCTCTCTATACTGTGACAGATCACCAGATGCATCAGACCTGGAAACTACCATGGACTTGTGCACCTCAAAATCTCATATAGATATTCCTAGTTTTCTGTTTGGAAGACTTTCGTATGAATTTTCAATTTTTCATTTTTCATTGCCCATTCCTAAATATCAAAAGTCCTCTATGCAATCAATATAATCACCTGATTGGTGTTTTCTTTGGGTGCAGCCCACTTATGATATTGTTTAGTTGATGAATACTAAGTTCTCATGCATGTATGACACTTAGTGCCTGTTTGTTTTGTGTAATTGAATTCCTTATATTCTACTACTCTATTTCTACTGTGGTTAAAAATAAAGAATCAAAGGTGAATATCCAACAAAAGACCATTAAATCTTAATCAATGGAAATTGAATGAAGGGGAAGATAGGAAATGAATCTCCAGCCATCAACCTAGTAATTCAAATCCCAGGAAAGTTGAGGTCAAATCTACATTGCTAACCACATATCGTTCACCACTTACCTCTTTGGAAATCCCTCCGTGGAGCTCTTCTGACCGCTCTTCTGACCATATGTTCCTGCATATTCAATTCCTATGTATTTTATGTAAATAACTAGGCCCTTAACAGTGCCTAAATGACTTGGGTATTTAATTTAGACAAGATAGTTTTCCTTAATGGTAGAGCTAGCTGTCAATCAGCTTTTGAACTACCATCGTTTTCTCTAATCAATGTGCTATTGGTTGGGAAAAAACTATGGGGCAACTATGACAGACATTATGAAAATAAGAGTGCAATATTTTTCTTCTTCTCAAGTTTCCCCCCAAAACTGTTCAGACTTCAGCACTTTAATTCAAAGGTTTGAGATCCACTCATGGTTCAAGAACTGTCTGTGTGCCCCAAATTATGATATACCTAGGCATGCATACTCCATGTACGCAACGGGGACACTGATTTTTCACATAAAAAGTTAAGTATCGAATATGATACGTCACAATGCATTGCCATTTCGAAGTATTCATGCAGCATAGACCCCAAATCATTTGCAGATTAGACATTGTGATTATCTGCAGCCTGCTCCATTTTCTGGTTTTTCTAACATCAAAATTCAAAGGGTGTCAATAATATATGATGTTACAGATCCTACCTGAAAGATGTTCCTTGCTAAGTCGGACTACTGGTCAACTGTGATATTTAACCTAAAGACCCACGGATCGATCCTGGGCATGTATGCGATACTAATATGCCAACACCATTCAACTATGAGTATATTACCTAAATGAAAGATATTTGATGTAATCTGGATGAAAGAGGATCCATTTGGCCAACCCACCATCCCCCTATGAAACTGACAAAAGGGCCTGAAAGGATTCTAGAGGATCAAATAAATTCTCTATCTTATTTTGGTTTTTCCTTCTTCTCTTACAATGATGGAAGCTATTTTCACCCTCAGCAGGGGGGGCTTGTTGGCCAGACCACACTGGGCTGAAGTTGGCCTATATTTTGTGGCCAAAGGTTGGACCTAGACCGTTTTATATGGCTAAATGGGATGATTCTTAAAAAGAATATTGATGGCTAAACCGGCCGGGCTTGTGCCTATTACCTAATAAGGCTTGCCACTGTGGACTCAGCTTGGGCTGGGATATGTAACACAAAGGGCTTCACATGTGCAAATTAGCTGGGCCTGGATTACCTTTCAAGCACACGGGCTTGATCAAAACCGGATATTTTGGCCTCATACTAAATTGGCTTTGGCTCGACTCTATGCAGCCTTGAACAGCAATCTCCATATTTATTAACAACTGTATACTTTTCTATCATTCAACAAATGCATAGAACCGACTGATGTGCTCAAGCCTATGTGTATGTTTGTTCACAGTAAAATTTTCTAATGGGTTATAGATAGGCCTGAGTCCATGCAGGTTTTTGGCTGTTCACCCAGATTGGGGTTTGGGCATTTGTTCAATAGTAAGTGCTTGTTGTATTAAATTTAAGTTCCAAGGATGTGTTGGATCCTTTGAACTTCAGCCTGACCTGACCCTCCACTTTTCACCTCTCCTGTACCTTTTGCATAAAATTTTTTCAAATGAGAATCCAGATTCCTGTTTGGACCAATGAGGGGGTGACACATGGGAGGAGGTGCTTTTTTTTATTCATTGTAGGAGATAAGTCAGCTGATTTGACATCCTCTTCCCATCTGTCACCCCCTCATTGGTCCAAACAGGGGATCCGAACTCGAAAAACGATGTTTTGGCAGGAACAACATGGAAGAGCAGGACACTTTTCAAAAAAAAAAATTTTATTATTTGGTGCAAACACTTTTCATTAGAAAAAATATGGAAAATGATGCAACTTTTCATAAATCCACATAAAGAATTTCCAATGGTGAATAGGTAAAAACAAAACATTTTTCACAAATGTTCAGGGTGCATTAGTATACTGACAGGATTCTGCTTTGTGAATTATTGTTTTCACGAGAGAAAGAGAAGAATTCTACATTCCCACCATTTATATGGGAAATTAAAATCCTCTTAATTAATAAAAACCAGTTCAGATTTTCTTTTCCATGAAGAAAATTTGTTGCATGAAATTACCAAAAAAGAAGCTGCTCAAAAAATTAGGATAACTTTCTCTTTACTATGGATTCCTCCCATAGGGCACGTTTTGTCTTCATCAAAACAAAATCAAATCCAATAACCTTTTCCTCTTTCTTTGGGAAAAAACTCAAAATTCCCATGCAAAAGCTTTTCTGCTAGATAATGAAAATTTTAACTCATGTTTTTACTTGTAGAGGTTGCACCAAATGTAGATTTTCCTACATTGAGGAAAAGTATTTCCATAATTAGGGATGTAAATGGGTACCCAATTTTCCGATTACCCGGATGTTCCGACCCGTTAAAAACCGGGTCTGGGTCCTTATTTAGGCCCCGATAAGTAAATGGGTCCGGGTCTGATTCCACCTTGGTTCGGACTCGTGGACCCGAGAACTGACACAGTAACTCAATTTTCGAAAATCTCTCTTAAAAATTATAGTTTTTTAATATCATTCTCTATCTAAATTCGGACTCAGATCCAAATATGTTCCATATATAGTTCTAGTTCTAATTCCGGAGTTGAGAAATCGGTTCCGAAACGGTTTCGATTCGAATCCAGTTCCACCTTCTTCTTAACAATTTTAGTTTCGGTTCCAAATTCACCATTAATCCGGACCGAAACCGACCCATTTAGAACTCTATCCGTAATCCTCCAATGGCCTCTAAACTTAGAAAATTCCCCTCCAACTCAGGAAAATCCAGAGTTCCAAACTCGGGTATGTGAGCTGGAATGTAAGAAGCAAGAACAAAAAATAAAGCTGCAGATTCCTGCATAATATTCCCGCCCACTGAAAAAGATGTACTTTGCCAAGCACAGTGTACTTGGATATGTGGACACAAAACCTTTCCTTTAGAGCCCCAGCAACAACGTGGATTCCAACTAATGTGGATCACTGTCTTAAACATTTTGAACCTATCGAGCATGGGCCCATGAGAATCCAAGGGAGCCCAATTTCTAGTTTTGGTTTACATCATCAACCCAGGGCATAAGTGGGTCCCCACAAATATTGTTGATGAGCTGTTTTGACTAGTGGTCTGTCTGGAAATTTCACTCTAATGCATTAAGACTTGTATTTTAGTTGGGTCTGTCTAGTAATTTCGGGTTAGTCTAATGTTCAACGCAAGACCTTGACCCCAGACATTAGTTTGATGGGACCCACCCGAACCTGCAGTTTTTGTAATTAGCATTTGGCTCCAGAGGGGTTGTTGGGACTTGGCACATCATAAATTATATGGAGTACCCACACTATGGTGATGTAGACATTTACCTTGTCTGTACTACAATTAAATGTGCATTAGAACAGGCCAGATTAGGAAATGACTTCTATTTTGTTGAATCCACATGGTGTACTGTAGAATCCCTCGGTCGGCCCAAAATCAGCTACAGATAAACTTTATCCCAGACCCAACACACAAGCTATAGTTATATTGAGCGGCTTAAATTTTCTTATGTTGGGTGCTAATGATGGATTTACAGGATGAATCTATACGTTTGAGGATTCCTCACCTCTGACAGATTTGAGAATTCCTCAACGGGGACCATATCAGTGTGTATCGATGTACATAAATAGAGTAAATTAGTATTGATGTGCAAAATCATGAAACTGAAGATTTTTAAGGGCAGGGTTGTAAAGCGCCATGAAATTTTGGTTTCTTAGAAAAAATTTCACATTTTACAGAAAACACGTGTCCGGCTCCCTAATAGGAATACGGTTTTCCATGGAGTCATTGAAAACTCAGTTCATTTTTCTATTTTTTACAAGAGATAAAACTAGATGCACTGAACATGGAATTTACTGCAGCATGGAAAACAATTGTTGCTTTCCATTTTTTTTTTTTTTTTTTTTTTTTTTATTTTTTGTGACAAACAGTAGACACTAAGGGTTTGTTTGGCAAATCTTATCTCTATCAAATAGATTTGTAGATAACAGATCTGTGTATAATAGATTTATGTAGAATAGATATTTTATAAATAGACCGTTTGGTAAAACAAATAAACAGCTTGAAATAGACACTTTATTAATTTGACTGTTAACATACTCCACAAATTTCTCAAGAAATATGAGGAATCAAGGTCTAGAATTTGATCACTTAGGCTTCTTAAGCATTTGAAAGAGGTTCAACAGTTCAGATCTTGCTAAAGGGACCCACATAAATCAAGAATTCATATTTAATGGTTTAGATTTTATCACAAATATCTCAATAATGATGCATCATCAATGGCTGATATTTTACTCGATGGTTGTGTTAGATACTCTAAAGAGATTGAATGGTCTGGATTATTGGTTTAGACCCAATCATTGAGAAAAATGAGAAAAAACAGGACAACTTTGTCATCATGTGCAAACCCAGCATTTGAGACATAAGAGGATCAATGTTCCACGATTTCTCAGGAATATCTCGAGATCCATAAGGAGTTAAGAGCTGATATTTGATATTATTACCATTCTTAGGCTTCTTAAGCGGATCAACGGTTTAGATCTTGATTTAGAGGCCCATAAAGTCCAAAAATCCAAATATAAGGGTCCACATTTTTTTCACAAATATCTAGACATCTGTAAATGATCAACGGTTCAAATTTAATCGCCTGGCCGTTCTTAGGGTAATGAAGATTCTAAACGGTTCTGATCATCATTTAGGGCCACGGACGCTAAAAAAATAAAGAAAAAACGGAGTGCCAAAAAATACACTGTAGCAGCATGGTCTGTCCGCTTCAGACACCGTCATCTGTGTCAAAAAGCACCATTTTTCAACCCATATGAAATAGATGAAAAATGTCTATTATCTAGTTGAAACAGATATTTGATGTGCACCATCCAAACGGTCTAAATTTCTAAAACATCTTTATCAAACCACTTTAAGACATATAGACCTTGAAACAAGAGATGCCAAACGGAACCTAAGCCTTTATTTATTCAGTTTCATCCTTGCATATCATGCAGTCCATAGAAATTTTCCATGAGAAAAGACTAAAAGCACTTCACATGGAATTTACTGTAGCATGGAAAACATTTTTTGCTTTCCATGTTTTTTTTTTTTTTGTGAGAAAAAGTATATTTCATCCTTCCATTTCATGCAATCCATAGAAACTAGGGATGCAAACTGGTCGTTTTCGGTCCAACCATGGTGGATCCAAAACCAGAACCGTTAATGAGAAGATGGAACCGGAACCATATATGTGATGAGTCTGAGTCCGGATCCTAACCTAGATAGAGAAATTTATATTGTAAAAAATGTAGTTTTAAAAAAAAAAATTTAAAAATTGAGATAATATGTTAGGCCTCGGGTCCACGGATCGGAACCAAAGTGGATACCGATCCAGACCCATTTAGATCACAGGTAAAAAAAAAAACAGAGGAGCAGACTCAGATCGTTTACATATTGATGCCAAAATAAAGATTTAAATCCGGCTTTTAATACGTTGGAATCTTTGGGTAATCGGATAACCGGGTAGTAATGGGAAATCGAGCATTTCCGTTATTCTTGAAAAGTACAGGGGGCAGTTGGGTAAAAACACCAACGATGCGGTGGCTTCCTATTCTCTCCTCCACCTTTCGTAGCTATACTCGTCACCTCGTTGCTTCGACGCGCTCCTCCCTCGCAGCCACGTCGGCCAACCGTCAAGCCACAACCCGATGGCATAACCGTAGTTCTCTCCAAGACTCATGCCCAATACCGTAATTCCATCCCAACAATGCCGACCCAAAAAGCCCCACGTGTGCGGGCCCCATCCGTCCAAGCCCAACCCAGCTTTCCCACGTGTCTCCATTATTTTGTTCCCATCTTCCTGTTTTAAAGCTGCAATCCAGCGCATTTACAGAATTTCCCAGCTCCCGCATCTCCAACCCCTCTTCCTCGAAAAACCGAACCCTAGATTCCCCAAATCGGCATTGAAAAAGGTACGATCTTTCTCACCATCTCGGCTTCTTCCGATCAAAATCCATCCAATTTCATGGAATTTGAGATGGGTTTTCCCTTTTACGTTGATTCGTTTTCCGGGAATTTGGATCTCCAGTCGTTGAATTATCATGTCTATAAATTGGGAATTTGATGAGGGACTCAATCCAATTCGATCCAAATTCATCAAACGTGACATCTGATTTGGTTAGTTCTTGTTGGGTTTAGCGACTTTTTTTCTGCTAGATTTAGCGATGGATTTGGGAGATGGGTCTGTGGGATCTAGGTGTGAGGAGGAAGAGGTGAGGGGAAAAGATGTCCGTTTGAATGAAATTGAGCGTGGGATTAATGGGCCTAATGATGTTTCTGGAATTGGGGATTTGGGATCTGGTGTTGAATGCATGAAGTTTGAATCTTTAGATAAATCAGCTGATGTTGGCGAGAGTCCAGTAATCAATGGATCTTGTGGTGATGCGAATAGGAAGATTGTGCAGTCGGTGGAAACGAATGGGGAGATAGTTGGAATTGAGGAAGTGGTAGCTACAACATCGAAGGTGGTTGCTTCCCCTCCAGATATCATAGAAGGATTGGAATGTGCAGGTTCTCAATTGAAGTCTAAGGAAGTGGACAAGGTAGAAAACCTGGGGAAATCTGATGAAATTAGGTTAGCTTCAGACGTGTCCGTTGTCTATGAGACGGGGGATTTCGATAGAACCCTGGGTTTGAATGGAAAGGGTATCAAAACTGGGAAGACATTAGAATCACCATCTAGCACAAATGGGTCTCCTACAGGAGACTCTGGAGTGTCTCCAAATAAAGGTTTTGGGTTGAGGAAGTGGAGGAGGAAAAGGAGAGATGGTACTAAGGATGGAGCTGGGATGGTAGATCCCAATCGAATTCTAAAGCGTGGATTTTCTAACCCCGAGACCCGTGGGTTGTCTGTTGAGAACAGGCATAAGAGTGAGGGTTCCGGTTCGGATTCATTTGTGAATTCAATTGTGAAGGATATGGTATTTTCTGCTTTGTCTGTTGGTGTATGTGATTCAGAGTCTAGGGCATGTGATACAGAGTATAGGGCAGCTGTGGGGACTACTTTTGCCATTGGGACAGATTCTGAGAACAGCGAAGATAGGAGTAGCAAGTCTACTGCGGCTAGCGCTCCAAAATTGAGACAGGAAGTGCCCCCTGTGGGTGGATTTGTTAAGGAGAAAAACAAGGTGAAAAATACAAAGAATCCAGGGAATGCTGTCCACAAGGCTCAGCAAGGGAAAGGAAAGGTTGAAGCCAGTAAGAAGCTTAGAGGAGACAGGATTAAAGTCGAAAAGGAAAACTCTTATTCCAGCGTGGAATCTGACTTGAGGAGCTCCAATGCTGTTTTTATGGAGGCAGATGCTTTTGCTAGAGCTACCTATGGAAGGCAGGGAGAAGGCTCTTCTAATTATGATGGAGAGAACAGTGATGGGGTGCAATTATGTGAGCTGCAATCTAGTGAGGAAGTTCGAGCTGATTACTATAAAGAAAATGGGGAAGAAGCCGAAGTTGTTTCAAGAGTAGATGTTGTGGGTTGCCTTTCGAAAGTGCAGAACAAAGAAAGTGAGAACCAAGGGCCAGATCCAGATCCTTTGGCTGAGTCTGTCACTTTGCTGCAGGCTGCACAGGAAGCACTCGAAAAAGGTTGCTTTCCTTTCCCCTTATGCAGTAGCTTATTTCCATTTTTTTAATATTATTTTCATGGTAAGCATTATATATTGATGTTGGTGTTTTTTCCCCTCATTGGTAGACTTTTGAATTTGATGAGTTCTGTGGCATATTGCTGTTTAAGTTACCTAGAAAATAAGAGTCACTGCAGTACTGAATCACACTTGTGGTAGAATTTGGAAACAAAGACATTCAACCCTTTGCTTCCCAGAAATGGTCCATGTCCGTTACCCAGAAACTGGTTTGATATATGAATAGAGACGAATAGTTTGTTAGCTCCATACTAGACTGACCAGGCTACGAGGACTTGACTTGTTTTTGAATGTTGTTTATTAGCTCCATACTAGACTGACTGGGTTAGGAGGCCTTAACTTGTTTTTGAATATTAATGAATAAGTAGTAGGTACTTAATTAATATTTTTTACTTAGCATTCATGCAATATGCTCTATTTAAAGTTGGTCGATACGTGTGCTCGACTGCTATCTCAATTTATATGCATAAAAACTATGGAAGTAGATTTCCTGTCTTGTAATAACGCACTAGGTAATCTATTCTCAGTCCAGATCTAAGGGTTTCTTTATAGAAAATAGTAATCGTACTATTCTAAAGACAAATATTGAAAGAAAAAATGTATTTAGAAAATTTTTGTGTTTATATATCTACTTGTGCAAGCCACACCAACACCGCGTGTTGGAGTATCAACTATGGATTCGGGGTGACCTCTTAGAATGAATTGGTTCTGCATGAGGGGTGGCAAGAAATACGGAGAGTGCTTTATGCAAGGCTTCCACTCTGCCTCATTTCTTCCTGAAACTGATAGCAGATCCATTTGAGATACTTGGAAGTCATGCTTTGTTGCTTTCACATGGAGAACTATCTTGTCAAGGTAGATCCTTTTGCCACTTGCCAAATTTTTCTTTGATCATTTAAGTGATATTCATAAGTGAGCATCACTTGATAAGCTTATCTTGGAGTAATGGATTTCTTCCCAGTCCAGTGGTATCACTCAAACCTAACTGATGTTCAGACCATTGGCAATGTATGGGGTTTGTCCAAAAACTTTACTTTTATATGAAGTTTTTCTCCAGATCATAGATTTACTCCTCACTTCCACAGGTTGTGTTAGTGTTGACATTATGGAATCAATTGTCCTATGTAAGACAAATAATTCTATGACAGATATTAAGATAGCTCAGGGATCATTGATCACTATTGGTGGAACATTGTGTATGCATTTTGTATTCACTTCCCATAAACTCTTGAGAATTGCAACATGAAAACTTTTTAAAATTAGATTGTAACTATCTTGCCAAGTTTTTCCTTAGATAGATAGTTTTATCCTATTCCATTTCATTATCAACTCTATTGCCTATGTTGAATTGAGGTGAGGTAGGTAAAATTAAGAACAGTATTCCGTCTGCTTTCATTTCCAGTTTCTACATGTTCAAGGGACGGCATAATCCATAGCCATTCATGCTGTTGAAATATTCTACACAGTTTGAAGTTTACCTTACATGTGTTATATGCATATCTTTGTTATGACTATCACTCCTCCTAGAACTAAACTGAACTGAACTGCATGTCCTCTAGAAATTGAAAACTTTCGGGAGATTGGGAAGGAACCAGTTTCACCACCTGATAGCTCCAGCTGTGGTGCCAATTCATCAGCCCAGCTGCCTCCTGAAGAGATGGAAGACATTACTTCAGCTCCCAAGGAGGCCAGTGCAGCCGAACTAATCCAGAAGGTGAGTCTTCTTGAGCATGAATTACAAGTGGCAACTACAATTCTCAAGGCCAAGGAATTGAAGGTGCTTGAGCTTGAATCCATTCTAAACTCAACCCAGTTGCCGAAACAAAAGGCTAAGGACAATCCAACATCCCTTGAGGCGAAACAAAAGGCTAAGGACAATCCAACATCCCTTGAGGAGATATGCAGAGAGATGGAGATAGAACTGGAGGTTATGTTCAAGGATAAGATAGAGGCTGAAGTTGAGTATCTGTTGATGGTGAGACATACCCAGAAATTGAAAATCATGGCCGAGGAACAGGTCTCTCTACTAGAGCAACTGAAAACTTTGGCCGAGAACCAGGAGAAGATGTTGATGAAGCTGAGAGATGCTGAAGACAAGGGTACAAAGTTGGAAAAACAAGCAGAGGAGTTGGTGGCTTCTAGCCGAGAGCTATTGGGTGCTGAAGATGTTTTGAAGATGCAGAACGATGTATGTAAATTCTCCTTGTGCAGTTTTGCCCAGCTAATACTTTTTTGTATGGCCTTTGCAGTTTTCCTTTTGCAGCT
Organism: Camphora micrantha; assembly: GCA_003546025.1. Lineage (NCBI taxonomy): Eukaryota > Viridiplantae > Streptophyta > Magnoliopsida > Laurales > Lauraceae > Camphora > Camphora micrantha. Next base: position 34,916,351 of record QPKB01000011.1, read on the forward strand.
GTTGCCTCACTCACATGAGGTTGTACCCACCTAAAGTTGAGGGGAGAGAGAAATCCTCTCTTTGTATTTTCGTAATCTTAGGTAATCTTGAATGCAATATAGTTTTCTTGAAATGCGCTTATGACATTGAAAGAGCCCTCTCATGCATGATCTTGGAGTGGGGGTTGTGCTTGTGCCTTGTGTGAATAGGTTTCTCTTCCTCTGGTTAGTAATATGTAGGGCTGTCAACAAGCCATACTTCTCTTTGCTGTGGCTTGGCTTTTAGAAAAAATATTCAAACGCCAGTTGTTCCAACTGGGAACACTTGACTTCAAAGTTAGCCTCAGAAGCCAGAAGCATTTAATCAAGCTTTACATTGGGTCGAGCATGGCTTTAATAATGAAATTAGCAGTCTTAGGTCAACTCAAGGTCAGGTCATTTCACAATCAGAGCAGGGGTCTGAACCTGCTGGACCCTACCTTGCCTTAGTGAAATTGTAGTTGGAACCTACCTTGCCTTGGTGAAATTGGAGTTGGAATTGAACTTTGGATCACCTGGAATTCAAGACAGGTTTCAGCTAGGCTTTAGTATCCAATTTTGACCCTGACGCTTGTATATAAATTAGGCAATGCAACTCGGGTAAATTAGTAGCTAGGCTTAACCCAAGCTGGACCCAAGGCCTGACCCAGATGAACCATGATCATACGACCCAAATTCTAAGCTCCCTAGACCTGAAACCAAATTGAAATTTCCGTACCCTAACACCCATTTTTTTGGGTTTTTTACTTGATTTTCAAGGGTAAGTTCTTAGGGGCCATTTGTTTACATGGAATCAAATTAGAATTCTTGCTGATGGGACCTGACTCTCTTGGGATTTAATTTACTATAGTGATTCTCTTGGGATTTAATTTACTATAGTGATGGCTGGACAATCATTTTCCACCAAAGGAGAAATTATATGATGGCAGTTGTGGATCTTTACGTTTGTTTTTTCAATTTAATTACCTTGACGTGGAGTTTTACCTAAATGTCCAGGGTTCGAACCCTAGGTAAGTTTTACCTAGATGTCCAGGGTTCGAACCATAGGTAAGCCACATATTACCACAGGTGCGGGCCTTTTTCCCACTTGTGTGGATTTTTTTTCCATGTGTGCGGGCTCCTTTCCCACGTGAGTAGGCTGTCTTCCCGTGTGTGGGGGGGCTCTCTCTTGAGTCCCAGCCCCCTTGGCTGTGTTGAAAAAAAAAAAAACACTACTTTGATGTGAATGCATTTCTTAGTTCATTCTAATAAATAGTATATAATCTATATAATGTGTACATATGTTGATAGATAAGCCGTGTATCTGAGACTAACCCAACTCATATCCAACTAGAAGTAGGCAAGCTCAAATTTTACTTTTGCTTGGCCCGGTCCAAGTTGTACCCTTGTATACACATTTTTTTTTTTATTATTGTAAATACAGAATTTATGATATTTACAGAGTATCAACATTTTCCATATCTTACACCCTTTGAAAAGCAAATCATACCTCAACACTCTGGGTTCCCAACTTGACCAAGTCGACTCAACCCAATTTGCATTAGTGGTAGGGAATCATCAAATCAGGTTGGGTTAATGAGTTAATAACTTAAAATATTAGCTAGCAGTATTTACTTTAATGATAGATAATTAATAATAGAAGATAAAATTTAACTTAATTAGGATTTGAATTTGAATTTGAATTTTTTTTCCTTGAATGGAGACTTTTAAGTACTTTTTAATTTCCCAGTTGGTCCCAACTGCCCAGGGATTTGTCCCTGGATTCTGTTCCTACATCAGCCCTGCTTGTGGGAGCAGGCTTCTCTCCCACTGCTTGGTCTCGGATGGGTCCAGCAGTAGCACCCTCAGCCTCAGCCGGTACCTAGAAAATTCAATTTCGTTTTAACCCTCCCAATTTCCACCTTCACCTCTAAATTTGGTTTAGAAATTGTCCTAACTTATCTCCACCAGTTTAGTAACTAGGGTCCTAAATTATCTCCACGAGTTTATAGCTTTCCACTAACAATGAAACTCTTGGCTTTGTAACCGTTTAGACGTTTTAAGAGGTGGCATCTTGATCCATAAGGAGGTAAGAAAAAAAAAAAAAAAAAAAAACAAAACTTCTAAACTTTAGCGAGGACATGAGTAGGGGTGTAAATGGGTTCATGATTCACCGATTATCGAAGGTTTCGACCGGTTAAAAATCAGGTCTAGGTCCTTATTTAGGCCTCAATAAGTAAATGGGTTTGGGTCCGGTTCCACATTGGTTAAGACCCATGGACCTGAGACCTGACATATTACCGCAATTCTCGAAAATTTATTCTAAAAATCATGTTTTTTATTTTTATTATCTCTCTACCTAGACCGGACCCGGATCCAGACCCATCCCATATATGGTTCTGGTTCTAGTTCCGGAGCCAAAAAATCGGTTCGGAAATGGTTCCGGATCCGGTTCCACCTTCTCCTTAACGGTTCTGATTCTGGATCCACTATGGACCCAGACCTCAACCGACCCGTTTACAACCCTAGACATGAGCTTGGTAAAAAACGAGGAGGAGGTAAAGAGGAAAGGGTACTCACCGAATCAAGTAGAAAATCTAGCACGATCCTCTTATAGGAAGAACTCTATAGGAAATAACCACTCTAAACTTATCTCTCTTCGATATCCTTCTATATGAAGGACTCTCGGTAATTTACTCTGATCACACACTCTCTTTTATCCATCTTTCCTCCTATAAGAGTGTCTCTGTGAAAATAAGAATCTACAGTAACTTCAAACTCTCTTCTTGCTCATAATTTTCAGGCCTGTTCGGAGCTAGAAGGTCAAGCTTTGATTCTAAATGACTTATATGCCTTCTAGGATTTTCAAGTAAGTGGAATTTAAGATTTCATTTGTGGCACTTTGATATGAATCTAAAAATTTTCAATCAAATAGCGTTTCTTGATTGAGTATTGTTTTCTTTTCTTGGTTTACTTTACATGGACTTGAACTCATGCGCCCACCCCACTACACGTCCCTAACCTGCTGAGCAACATCCCCTCTCTTCATTAGTGTGCATGGGAAAATCACGAAGTTAATGAGAGTTTGTTTGGATCCTTTGCCATATTATTGGATGTTATATTGTTTTTCCATGGCCACTTGCTCCTATGGAATAAGCTCACCAGTGGTTTTATCTTTTCACTTATAATAGAAAAGTATGCTTACTGGATGATTATGAGTGAATCACCATTAATGCTTACTGGATGATTATTAGTGAATCACCATTAATCTAGTATCACCTATGAGTGCTTGAGACTGAGCTTGATTTGTATTAGGTTGGCTGGCTCTTATCCGAGTTCACTGGATCAAGACCCTTTGTGCCAGAGATCGTGCACATTTTATCTAGTGAGCCAGTTCTGATCGTCTTAAAAAGACCATGTGAGTTCCTTGTAACTTTAGATGATCTTTTATGTACAGAAAGGGTTTAGTTTTGGTGATCATTGTCACAAATATCTATCATGAGATGGTGGGTTGATGAGACAGTGATGAACCTGTAATGAGGTTTTTGATTTAGTCGCACATCCCTTGCAGTGCAAAGGAGGTGCAGACATCTTGTCCAAAGATGGTAGGGGCCATCATGTTGTTCATTATCCCTTTGATCTTACTTTTGCTTGGTCCTTTTGGTTAGTACTAAGTAGCATGCTTTGACCATCTATGATTATTGGATGATAAGTAAATTATCACCAAGCTGTCAGTGCACGCCACTTAGTGCCTTGACAAGTTCAATGCAAGTCTGGTCAAAACCTATTAAAATCCTGATTAAGTCGATCAGCCGAATGAATCCTAGTTTGACCGAGCTTTCAAATTAGTTCTATAAATAACCTTGACCGCCTATTGGGGAAAATGATTTGTTTAAGAGGGTTTTTTTTTCCTTTTGCTGTCGTGGCCAACCTCTTCGAGAACCGACCATTCCCCCTGAGTACGTGAAGTGCTTGCCTCACCCACGCACTGGGTAAGTCAAGCTTTTGCCTGAACAAGTACGCGCCACAGTGAGAGGGCGCAAGTTCGAAACCACAACCTCCGGTTCATGAACCGTGGTCTTGGCCAGCTGCACTACCCCTCTAGATTGCTCCTAGCATGCCACCATGTGTGACTTTGGGTTGGACTTGGGGCTGTCCCAATGGGACCAACCTTAGCACTTGTGATCTGATCCACATGACCTGAATTGGGCTAGAACTTATTCCATTTTCAGCTCATTTATAGGCCCAAATGCGAAAGAGTCACCACCTCGGCTCAGATGCTCAATGATGGAAGGCCTGCTCCAACGTTGTTAACACAAAGGACTATAAAATTCTGCAAATGGGCTTATGAGGTGGGCTTAGATAATTTTCGACTAGCCCAAAACCTGACTATAAAATTCTGCAAATGAAGCATAGATATTAACTTGGTACTTGTTTTTTCTTTCCATTTTCAGTTTTGAAATATGAGATAATGCCTTTTATTGATAAATGATTCATCCAAATCATCCTCTTGTATCTTATGGTTTTAGCAGGAGCAATGTAACTATTGTAAATGAGGTTGGATGGCTTTAAGTAGGGTTGTTTTTCTTGTGGTACAAATACAAAGAAGGAAACTTTTGGGTTCTTTGTATCTAATTTCCATTTTTCTTTGGTTTTAATCTTTTCTAATATGTTTGAAGAATAAATCTGCAAGAAGAAGCTGATTCTTCAGTTGACTCTTGAGTTTGTCTCTACTGATACTTTTATTTTTTATATGCAGATATTGCAAACCTGATTTGACTTTGACCAAAAAGTCAAATAAGAAGTTCTCTCAGTAAGATCATTTCTCTGCTTTGAGGCTCCTCTCTGTAAGAACCATTCACTCGAGCTGCTTATTATTGACCTTATTATTACTTTTCACCAGGTGAGATCGGTAAGAATAAAAGTTTTGGAATATAAGATTGAAGTCCCAATGATTCATTCAGAGCTTCATTCTCAGCTGAATGATCACATTGTCTCCAATGAAGACAACACATGTTACCTCTGTGGAAAGAAATTTTCTTCAGATAAGGGCTTGTGCGGTCATATGAGACTGCATCCAAATAGGGGTTGGAAAGGAATTCGGCCTCCTACCATTGCTGATAATCTATATGGAGCAACACAGGAAGTAACCCACAAGAATATGAGCAATCAAAGCGGAGAGAAATTGGAAGTTGAGGATGAGAAGTTCAAGCCTAAGAAAGTGATAAACAAAATGGATTCAACATCAGAGAAAAAGCAAATTGGTGGCAAAAAAGAAGATATCAATAACATGAGAGATGATAAACCCATAATGCACTCGATTAATAGGAAGAGGAAGAAGAAAACAATGAGAGCTATCCTTGGGAAGGATGCAGCTGACCGTTATAATAATAATGAGAAGAAATCTATGGTTAGAAAAAAATTCATTTGTGTTACTTGCAAAAAGTCTTTCCTTACCCACCAAGCACTAGGTGGACACAGGACTGGTCACAAGAAAGATAAGATTGAAAACGACCAACATGGAGCCACAGTTCCATTGGTAGAGACGAATGAGGGTAGGATTGAAAAACCCCACCAGTGCAAGCTCTGTGATAAGGTGTTTCCGACCGGTCAGGCTCTTGGAGGGCACCAGAGGTGCCACCGAGCAAGCCCCATTGATGACATTGGAAGCAATGTGACATCAAGCAAGGATACCAGGAAGATGGATCGGAAGCAACCTCTCAATTTCGACCTCAATGAGCCTCCTCAAGGATATCAGGAAGACGGATTGCAAGCAACCTCTGTGCCTCCTCTTGTAGTTGACTAACTGCTCGAGCTTCTCTTCCTACCAGTTTTGATTTTCTTTCTCTCAATAGTAAAAGTGTCTTTAATCTCTCTTTATAAACTCTTTCATGGGCATTGTGTGTTTTATTTTATATTCCATTTTCCCAAGCTGCTCGTTTTAGGGAGTGGTTTTGTAGATAATGTTTCTACTATAAGACATTTCACAAAAATTTCATAGAATTTTATTGTACATATAGATACTTTTTTTTTATTCTAAGAATCTTTATGCCTTCTTGTTGATATAGTATTTTTGCTGCATGATATACATGGATGTATGTAGAAAGGAAAGCGCGACTTGCGACTCAATGATATCTCAAATGTTTAAATTACTACTACTAATAATCACTAACCCCAAAAGGTTCAACCTTTTATAGATGAGTGTCTAGTTCACAATTTCTATTTTTCTACTTAAACCCATCGAGAATATTAGTAAGTTTTAGATTTGAAATGTTCTTGAAGGCTTGAACAAGAATTCATATTTGCTGTTGATTTTTATTCTTCTTTACTTGAGATTTAGTAAGAACAGAATTCTTTTATTTAGATGAGTCAGGAGCATTATTTTATGGTGCTTACCAATCTAAGACTGGATTGGGACGTTAGTTTAGAAAGTCACAAACTCAGCTAACTAGAGTGAGTCTGTCCAAGAACTTTTTCGGCCTATTCCACTCACCCAACATGCATGGTGACATACTGAAATGAGTCAGGAGGAGCTTTTGGAACACGGTTGAGTCATAATTTAGTGTGTTTCAATTTTGTGGGGGCACAGCTTCCACTTTTTGTGGCTAAGCTTCATGGACTAAAGACCTCGGCAATTAGGGGCATTGCCTCGAGGAGGGTAGAACAAATTTCCTTTGGGGGTCATCTTTTTACCCTTTAATTCCATAGACCTCATGGTTAGACATTTGGAGCCTATGTCTTAATGCAGTCTACCATTTAAGCGCCTGCAACTAAGATAGTTTAAAATCATGCCTTATGACTTCTTTTATAAAGAATTCCATGCGGACATTTATAAGAGAACCCCTTTACTAATAATGTCTGTCTAATTTATTAGAGACTCTAACTGGTGGACTCGGGCTTGGATCTTTAACCTAGAATGAGGAGGCTAGCTTATTGGGCTTAATTTGGATTGAGCCAGTTTAGGTGGTTGTTGTTTTAAGCGCAAGAGTCTGTGCGGGAGAATTTTAAATCAAACGCGGTCATGCAGGGTCCTATTCATTATGCAGGTCTCATCTATCATCTAAGGATTTCATTTGAAAATCATGGTTTTGTCTGTTCGGTCTTTCATGGGCCAATGAGTTCAGGGTTGATTTTTGGGCCAGCAAATGCATATCAACACCAACTTTAATTGGGCTTCATTGTATCTGGTGGCCCGCCTATTAAACCATTGTTGACTTAGTCCCACCAAGTGGGTGGTAGAAAACGTCTTAAGGAAAGCAATTAAAGCATTCATTTCTTCTCTCTTTCACAAATCCAGTTCCACCAACACCAACACAAATTAGAGTGACCCCAGATGAATCTCACACTATAACTTGATCATTTCTCCTAATGGTGAAATTTCCTTTGGCATACAATAGGATGACCATCTTAGCTTTACATATTTCTGAGGCACTTTCTCATGTTTGTCTCTCATTTTTCCTACATTTGATACAACTTTTAACCACATACAAAAGAAATAGAAGTAGTATAGCATAGAGCGGGTGAAAGAGAGCATATTTCAGCCTGCCCTTTTGGTTTTTTTACCACCTACTCTATAAAGAGGTCAAATATAAACACTCTACTACTTCAATTTCTTCCAATTTTAAGTGAAGAATCAACATCTTCACTCTTGCCTACAAGAAGCCTGGCAATCTCCAGCTGTGTGTTAGCAATGATCTGTGTTCGCTTTAAATCCATCTCTCCCTTCTTTGCCTCTGCCTCTGCTCTGATCCTTTCCAACTCTCTCATTGTATCAATCCTTGCCTGCTCAGACCTCACAACCACCTCTGCCAACCACCTCACACTATCAGCCAAGTCCCAGTCATCCCTCTCTCCATCCATTTTACGCTTCTTTTTCTTCTTCTTCTTCTTCTTTGGTGTCTCTTTGTCACCACTGCAGGTGGGTGTGCTACTATCTGTTTCTAAGGCAATGTTGTTCGGTCTGTCATTGAAAAGTTGGGCCTCCACACCGTTTTCCTGTTGAAATAAAGAACAAGAAATTTCTTTTTTTTTTAGGGATGTTACTATCAAAATTCTCTCCCATTCAATCGTTTAAACCCCCCCAACCCCCAGGGATGTTCCTATCAAAATCCGCCCCCAACCCCCACCCCCGGCCCCCACAAAAAAAAAGGGGTGGGGGGGGCTTTGAGAAGTTTCCATTTTCATTGCCTTGAAGAGACGATACTACCAAGTACTAACTAGCCTAGGGGACGAACAGAAAAAAACACATCATCTTAACTAGAATCATATAAAGAAGGCATCTTTGTTTTTTTTCTACCTTTTTGTACACAGTGGCCCCCTCACAGCGAGCAACTGTAACAAGAGGCCCACATGAGATCACATGTTGGTGAGCCCCAAGTGATAGATCATACACCTCTGATCACTTAAACAAATATTTAGATTTTTATGATTACTGAGTTTTCCAATTATGTTTAGACTTATATCTCTCCTTAAGTTAGTTTTCAAGTCATTGAGATTTTCTGCATTGGATTGGGACACAAGTCTCTCAATTATTGGAAAACCAATCTCTCAAAAAAATCTATATAAAGGAGAGGAGAACAATCTTCCAAGTGCACATAGACTGTAGTACAGAAAGAGAGAGAAAAGAGAGGAATTAAGGTTGGATAAGGTGGATCCAAACCATCTATATCAGTTCTATGGTCAGAGTGTCTATCCTAACCTTTGGATCGTGTAGAGTGAATTAATCTTATCCGATAAGTAGTTCATCCTCGTATTTGTAGCGGCCAAATTATGGTGCAGATCTCAGGTTAGATGGTGTGAATTCAGGTCATTATTATAGTGACTGAGAGGTTCAAAGTCATGTTAATTAAAGAGGGGGAAAAAATCAATGAAAATGAAGCAAAATAAAATAGAATTAAACAGACAGAGAGAGTGGCCTTAGTTGGACTTCTACAGTTTAATGATAGATTAGAGTTTAGACTAAGACCTTCTGTAACCGATCCAAACCAGACACGTATAAGATTACAGGTTTTCAAAAAGACTTAACAAAAGTCATTAGTATATTTGTCTTCATGAGATGACTTTTTTAATTTATTGGGGACGCAGAATCCCGCATGACTTCATAAGTCGTCATCACTGGTTCAACTCGAGAGTCAATTCAGTGAGTTTCATTTCTATGATTATGAAACAAGTAGAAGAGAGGTAGAGAGAGAGAGAGAGAGAGACGCACCTCAGCTACAGCCAAAACACCATTAATTCCAGGCGACTCTTTCCGATTGCCATCATCAACAGGCTGCGGATGAGGAGGAGGAGGAGGAGGAGGAGGAGCAAGAGCAGATGGAGGTGGAGGATGATGATCAAGTAGCATCAGAGGCTGAGGTTGAGGTTGAGGTTGAGGAGGAGGAGGAGGAGATGGTGGTGGAAGTGGTGGTGCTGCTGGTGGGGCCCTACAACGTAGAAGGAGATGGAGACGATTGAAAAGAGGCCATGAAGAGGGATCTGAAGAGGCTGACTCGGAGCGATATCGCTTCTTCATGGACTCGATCTTGTTCTTGCACTGAGTCATGGTCTTGGGAGACCTGGTTCCGTTTGACCGGGACGAGACCTGACACGCCACATCCTCCCAATCCTGCCCCTTGAGCTTGGTCCTGTTCCTCAGCACCCACTTGGCCTCGTACGCATCCAAAAGGCTCGACACAGCTCCCTCGCTCCATTCGTCCCTTCTCAATCGATCGCTGCTGCTACTTCCTCCTCCTCCTCCTAATCCTCCTATCCCCAAAGGCCTTCTCAACAACTCCTCTTCTTTGCTCCTTGTGTTGTTGATGATGTTGTTGTTGTTCTTGTTGTTATCATCATTTTGTTGGTTTTCCATCTCTCCCCATCCTAAATTTTTATGTTAGTCTTTTGCATTTGAAACAATTGATGTAGAAGAAGATGAGAATAGTTTTGCTAGTAGGGAATGAAAGAAAAGGAAAGGAGAAAAAAGGGGGGCATGTAAGAAGAAAGAAAAACCACTAGCAATAGGCATGAGCATATTGGCCATGGGTGGATGGGAATAGAATGGGATAGTGGATAGTGGCCAACAAAAGTGGGGCACTTGTCAAAGGAATTCATCATTATATATAATCTGTCTTTTCCTGCCTTTTGTTTGTTTGTAGTTGTTTGTGGAGCGGTTCTGGTACAGCCGTGGACCAACATGGGTCTGTTTGCTTCTGTTCCCTTAAAATATATAAATCATAAAATTCATTTGGGCTATTTTAGCATGACCATGTTTGTTTGCGTTAAAAATAAATAAATAGCAATTGAATGCATGAAAATTCAATGTAAAATGAGCTCCGCATAAGGATTATTAAAATTGTGAAATATGATTGATGCAAGGTAAGTGGAAAATGATATTAATAGTAATATAGATGGGATTTTAACCTTTTAGAATTTGAGTTTCTAGGTGACCGTTGAGTATTCATTTCTCATTTTTTCGTACTCACTTCTCATGAAAGAGGATGTTATTTGTTCCAAGATGTAGCTGAGTGGATTAGTGCATGAGTGTGAGTAAGAGAATATGTATTCGAATTTTCTACATATGTTATTTGATGGTCATCTTACGCATATATTCACTAAAATTATTATTTTTAACAGCTTAATGCCTGAATTTTTATGTATTTTATGTAAACAAATACATCTCATATCATTTTTCTTTATCCATGGATTTTCAGTCCTAATATAGCCTATTTCACACCTAGGAAGGACATCCAGATCTCCAACTCGCATTTCCCAATTGGTGGCTTGCACGTCATGGCTCACTTTACATTAATGGTGATTCCATTTTGCTAGAAGTTTGATGAGATAAGCCAGTATTTTTTTTTTCTTTTCTTTTGGCTCTACACTGAATCAAATGAATTGGTATAATCTCTCTAGCTAGCTAAGTAACATGAGAAATTCTCCAAAACTCCTCATTTCAAGAACACTTCTATTTTCTGCCCCTTCTTTTTGGTCATGGGCTCCATTTTTAGTCAATCTAGTCTTTTTACATACACTTCCCATGCCCCAAATGAATAATCACTCATCCAACTTTTCCTCATCATTAGATTGAAAGCATAATAAAATGATGTATCTAAAATCATTAAATTTTAGGGCCATTAGATCATAAGGTTAGAATGATCCTATGGAGTCAAAATATTGTATATAGGTAGGTCTCATATAAATCTTTCCATCCAATGAATCTTCATGATCATCATGCATCCCTATTGGCCTAACTAATTAAGATGGATGTTTTTCTCTTGACCATATACATATACATATACATATATATATATATACATATAACCTCGAGGAATAGCACAATTGACTAGGACTACGGCTCAAGCATCGGAGGTTGCAGTCTCAAACTCGCTCTCTCCCTGAGACCATTTGCCTAAAACCTGACTTACTGATGCGTGGGGACGTGGGGACCTCACATGCCCGGCGGAATAGTCGGTTCTTGAGGAGAGTAAATACCCTTTCTATATATTCCCATGAAGTCAACACTTTTAGTTAAAAGCGAGGCCAAATTTTAGTTTGAATATCTTTAAGCCATTGATAGGATTAGCCCATATTTTATTTTTAATCAATTCATACTCTAGATATTAAGTTGATGAAATGAGCTACAATTTAAGACGAGATCATATAATCAACCAGCTGACAATCTTATAAGCCAAGATAATATATATTAGTCGTCACGTATTGTACACCTATAAAAAAAACAATTTGACAACATGATTTTGTTCCCTATCACCCAAATCCCATTTTTGGGGGGATGGTGCATGTTACACTCTTATTATTTCTTGTCTCTAACAAAAAGCAGTAAGTGGCTTCTACTGCTATACATGGCAATTAATGGGAGAGATCAAACAATGGGCTCAGAAACAATATTGTAATTGGCCACTGCAGTGCAGTTTTGACAGTCTACATTAAACTTCTTGATTTCTAAGAGCAGATGGTTTGTCATAGAGTGGGTGACCTAATTGATACACAAATGGAAAAAAAAAAAAAAAAAAAGGATCCAAGGTTGAGTAGCCAATCTTTTTCTATCGTATAGTATCGTATCATTCACATCTTCTTCTTCTTTTTTTTTTTTTCCTGTAAGTTGCAACGTGGTTGAGTTGAGCGCTTTCTTCTTCCCCTAAATGGCAGTGACTATTTCCTCATAAATATTCTGCTAAACTTCCACCTACTACCACTTCAGATGTATGGTTTGGTTTTGTTCGAATCAAGGAAAGTTGCAAATCAAGCTTCAGTTGATGACAAGATGTTAAAAGAAGAAGAAATGATAATGATTCCAATGTAGATGGACAAAAGGTGAAATTAGATGGTTGTTTTGTCAGATAAGGGGAACAGGTGGTCGGTAAAAGATAGAAGATTAGTAGAGTCCCAGCGAAAAAAACAAAAAGATAAAAAAGGGATGGATGGATGTGATCTTGTCTGAGAGCTTCTTATCAGAGTTGAACGGCTTGGATCAGAGAGAGAGAGAGAGAGTGAGAATGTGAAATGGTGGGTGCATTAGAAAGAGACGGTTGAGGGGTGTGTCTTTTAGCGTGGAAATGAAGCCAACCGACGTCCGGTCACGTGGTGCTGCCACCCACTCCCCACTCCTGCGTCATGACTCATGACTCACGACAATACAAAGAGAAATTGTTCCGAAAAGGATTGCTGGTGCATGGACAGGATTGCTAGTCTGCGGGCCACTTTATAAAATTCATTTCCGGCCCTTTGAGGTGGACCTCGTGGGAACTAACGAGGGCAATTTTCTCCTGCTGACGTTCACGCATTGTGGACTTGTAACGGTGGTTACAGTGGGCTTCTTTTCTATTTTTTCTTTAATAAAAGGATGGGTATGAGGTGATTTTCTCCTACAAACGTCCACTTATCGCTTTTCTTTTTCTTTTTCTATTTTTAAAAGAGCACCGGATCCTCTTTTGTGCTTTTATCTGATTTTCTTATAAATGATGTCCAGAACTCCACAATGGGAAGAGGCCCATACGATGATAATCCAAATTAATCATCTCCCAATCCCATCCCATGGATATCCTCATATTTTAGTTCAATATGAGGGGTCCCATTGTCCAGTTAAGCACATAGTATAAACGTGATTAGCACCATATAAGCAGTGATGCCACATTAGCACCTAGTCACATTTTCCATCGGGAGCTCAACTAACACATTTTCTGTCAGGGGCTGCCACTCTTATTGAACTAAAATCCGAAGATATGCCACTAGAGGAGAGGGATTCAAGATAAATGGTTCAAGGATAATTATCTTTTGGCCCCATTGTGAAGTTCCAATCGCAAGGAAAATCCATAATAGATGCAACAAAGGAATCGGATGCGACAGAGGATCCGGTTTCATTTCAAGTGCATACTTTCCTTGAAAATGGTCCACAAACCCTAAACCTTTAGATGTTTGAACTAAGGATTAGGATCATTTGAACATTCAAATTATTTAGCTATTTACTTTTCATGATGGTAAAGTATGTAAGTGAGTCCCATGTGAAGCAAATATTTTGGAGACTCTCCTATTAAACGCATAGTTGTAACATTGCGTTTTTTTTTTCATCAATAACAAAAACTTTCATTAGAAGAGGACAAAAACAAAAGAACTGACCAACCACAAGCGGAGGGGGACAAAGATGGTATAGAAGTTCTATGCCCAAGCTAAAGAAAAGAAGAAGCATTAACAAATGGAAAAGAAGACACAGCTAAGCAAAAAATTGGATGCAAATAGGTCCCTAGTGAAGTTGCTTTTTCTTTGTTTTGTATGAAATCCTATAGGTATTAACATAACCAACCCATGGCAGAACATCTCGCTGTTATTATTAAAAGGGAGGTACTCCTATGAAAGCATCTCTCACCTTATGAGAGATAGGTGGAGGCATTCACATCTATATTCAATGTCAATAGCTTAAATGTGAAGATCCTCACGTTTATCTCTCATAGTAAGGTGAGAGATGCTCTCATAGGAGCATCTCCCTTACTAAAGGGAATATCAAGAAAAGTTACAAACAGAAATATATCAAGAAAACTTGACAATTGATCCATTCCATTGGCTGCACAAGATAGAAGGGCTACCTTATTATGAAGTAGGGTATTTAACAAAGGGTATTAGATCAAATAGGTAGAACAGCCACAGGTGTAAAAATATCATGATATCTACTCTGAACTATATTTCGAGATGAAATTGTGATTTTTTTCAAACTAAGGACAAATATAAAATGTTGTGAGACGATCGCAATATGATCATGAGGATATTGCAAAATCCGTAAAGTCTTAAAAACAACCCTTTTTTCTACTGTAATGTATTACTTGGATTCATTAAGAATCAATTGATAATTGTACCATTTTTCCATTGATATCATGAGAAAAACTCAATTCTGAAAACATTCTGATATTTTTTCTCGAAAAGTAATTTCTGAAAACTATATTTTTGACACTGATAATGGACGGCTTTCGCAGTCCTTAAAAAATTTTAAAAAAAAGATAAAAATAAAAAACTGATTTGGAAATTTATTCTTTAGTATGTATTTTGGCCCTATTCTCTAGAAATCTCTTTGATAGATTATAATTTAAGCATCCCCTGAAGTTGGTTTTTTTTTTTTTTTCTTTTTACCCAGCCAAAGGATCGGGACCCAAGATAGTCCACCCAAGTGGGAAAAGTGACATACCCAAAGATCAATTCCTAGGTAGCCAGGTGACATCCATGGTTGCCAACCAAGTGAGCAACCATTGTCGCCTGCAGTTGGAATAGCAGTGCAAAATAACTTGGGTGGTCTGGGAACTACGAAATTGGAGCTCTTAATCATACCTTTCCCAGCTTCAATCACCAAAATGCAGAAAAAGTTGGCTGAGAAGTTTTTTTGTTTTTTTTTTAACCCAGCCAAGCGGGCTAGGATCCAAGAGAGAGTCTCCACACATGCGAGAAGACAACATGCACAAATGGAAAGAAATCCCACACAAGGGCAGCCAGGTGAGAAGTACTCTTCTAGCAGTGCCAGACAGTACCATGAGGGCTGACTTTCCCACACAAGGGTTGTTGCAGTTTCTTTTTCAATGTATGGTTCTCCAACTTTCATCCAACCAAATCCTTTAATCTATTAGTATCCTTGTCGCGTGGGATAAGGATCCCAGCCTTCCATCACCTTATCCATCCAATTAATTGGTATCTTTATGAGTAATGGGATCCGTCTTAGGTGCAAACAAGCTCAGCTCTGAGATAGGTCCTACTCAATCTTGGCTCCTTGATCCCCAGCTTTACCTCAACTTGAGCTTAATCTTGTGTGCCATCATAAACATGCCAAGCTTGAGCTTGGGCTTGACCAGTCTTCACCATTTTATAACTCCAATTAATTTGAAACATGGAGAGTGACCCAACCTATACAGGGAGGATTGAAGTTATGGCCCTATATTCATCGTATGAAATATATGATTTTATTAAGAAAATATGATTAACAGGTGATTCAACTGCACTTTCTGAAAAATGTTCCCATGAAAGTCATAGATTTACATAGGCAAATACAAAGCAAAGATATCTTTATGAATGATGGTTTGGATATTCATAGACTATTGTGTGCACCTACAAATTTGATGTACCTACGAAACTTTGGTGAGTTTGAAATTAGAGCTGAAGGAGATTGAAATTTGCAGATGATGGATGTAACCATGGGATTGGAACATTCCAAAGCAAGGAACTTGAGATATAATTTCTCACTATGTTTATATGGCCTGGAGGATATAAGAGCTTACAGTAGAATGCAAGATGAAAACATGCAAGAACTGTGATTTGCTTTCATTTACAAATGAATTGAGGGACAAACCATCTTTATATTTCATCCGGACGTCAACGCTTTCACCAATAGTGGAACCCAACTGCAATCTTGGATTCTCTATAATGGCTACAATGTAGTTAACAGATCCTAAAACCATAAGAGCGGGCAACCTGATTAATGGATTATCCAACTTCTTTATGATTCCAAGGCTTACTTGTTGGCATACGAATTCATCTTTTGCATCTTCTGCTAAATTTTCATATTTTTAATATTTCCTTGTTTGAGTTTTTATTTTGTCTGAAACCTGATAGAAGTCTACAAAATTGGGCCTTAGTTGAATCTGCCAAGTCTCAACTTAATCATGAATAGCATGTATCACGTGGGAAGATTTCTAACATTTTAGCCTTTCTCAAAATATCAAGAAAACCTCCCTAGAAATAATTAAAGTTGAATCTGCCAAGTCTTGAATCGTGAATAGCATGTATCAGGTGGGAAGATTTCTAACATTTTGGCCTTTCTCAAAATACCAAGAAAACCTCCCCAGATAAAATTAAGTTAAAGAGGGCAAGTATGGGTATAGCAAAATGTGTTGAACATAATTGAGAAATCCCAGAACTATGAGCCTTATGCAAATATAAGGAAGCTGATTTGTGGGAAAATGAGACCTATCAAGCAATCGAGATTGAAGATTGACTCTCCTACAATCCAAAACAGCAAGGCCATGATAACTTGAACCTGAGTTGCAAGCCCCACATAACAAGAATTTCGGAGCTTTACGACAGGTGGGAAATGGTCAAGGAGATTCCAATTGGCATTGACCCAATGTTAATTCATCCTTTGAAGGAGATAGAAGGTCCACAGATAAAAGCGTCGCTCTGAAGCATAAGAATTGACCAAGTAAGAGTCCTCTTATGAGCCTTTCTTTTGCAGAAACAGAGACGCTTTCCAACCAACAAAAGATGTCTACATCCCCTTTATTACTGTATGCGAAATTGCAAGCATCAGCTTACCAATATCAGGAGGCAGCTAAGATCTTTTATTGGAGATATCAAACTTGCCAACAATAATAATAAATGAATTACCTTTCTACTAGAATATTTACCACCTTTAATTCCAACTAATAAGCTTCGTGAAAATGCTCAAGACTGCCTCAAAGCACTTAAATCATGTCCTAATTGCCCCTAACCCGACATTTACATCATAAAGTAAGCTGATAAGTGGTAACATCTGCAAATTGTAAATGCGATAATTTTATCCTCAGATTAGTCATTGCAAATGTATAAAATAAATTTAGATTCTCTGACTTCCGCTCTAACAATACTTTTGTGCTTCACCAATTGAAGTAAAGAAAGAAGACTGCTCGCTTAATGTTCTGGCATCCTTAGAAATAACCACCAGGCAGACACTGGCAAGAAGCAAGAAATGTGGAGATGGGGGATACAAGGATATCCTATTTCTCCGTATCTCAACGAGGGCAACAACATATGCATGTAGCAAAAAGGTTCCTAATTCCTAGGCCACAAGGTCACAAGGATTCTCCATATCTCAAGTGCATGCACTACTTTTCAATTAACACACCACCAAGAATTTGCTGACCTCTAAGAATGGTATCTAGAGTCCGGGAGGTTACATACTCTGCTACCAGTGCTGGAAAGGCCGGTCAAGTCCAAGTCAACTCAGACTCAGTCACTACTGAGTCCGGTCAGGTCGGATCATACTCAGCTGAGTCCTACTTGTAACAGTCATATCTTCTACCTTTCCGTTTATCTCTCAGTCTATAAACCAAAGATCTTTCCAGTCTCTACTTGGAGATTAAGAACAAGAGGATTTCCAATCCCTACATGGAAACCAAGAATCCTACATTATAAAGAACAAGAGGATTTCCACTCGAAGAGGATTTACAGCATCTCCATGTGTCTAACTTGGCTAGGTTCAGACTTCTTTTCTAATCCCTACTTGGATTTCCAAGTCCTTCACAACAATAATTCCAAGTTCCAACAGAAATTCTCGATGAGCCATCAATAAAAAACCTAGTTCCCAAGTCTCCTATCATTTGCAGCACTCTCCCTTTCTCCAGCTCCACCTTCATCACCTCCTTAGCCCCGGAAATTGGCCTTAAAGACCTGGGCTTCTGCCTTTTGGTCGAACAAGTGGATTTCCAAACGAAGAGGATTTACAGCATCTCCGTGTGTATAACTCGTCTAAGTTCTGATATCTTTTCCAATACTTACTCGGATTTCCAAGTCCTTCACAACCACAGTTCCAAGTTCCACCAGGAATTTTTTGAAGAGACCACCAACAAAAACCTAGTTTCCAAGTCTCCTATTATCTGCAACACTCTCCCTTTCTCTAGGTCCACCTCCACCTCCTCCTTAGCCCCGGAAATCGGCCCTAAAGACGTAGGTTTCTGCCTCGTCTCGGTTCATCTCTGTGGGGTTGGCAGTCTTCCCCAGTGTTTTTTGAGAGACTTTACCCTCACTGAAGGATAGCTTTAATAAAGAAACCCTAAAGGCCTAACTTGACCCGACTCAACTCGACCATGGCCAAGTCGGGGCCGAGTCCGGGTTTTCAAACCAGACACCTCAAATCTTAATGTGAAAGCTTACTGATAATCTCATGAATGCTATTGATATGACTTATGGGACGAAAATCCCATAGCCTAAGCATCACCCTCCGTGAAGAGGGTGAGAAACATGGGATTCTTGCCTTTTACAAGCCTTCATCTAACTTATAGTTCTTTTTTACCACGAAAGATCATCTTTAATGGTATCTAGATCACGTCTGTAGAAAGTGAGTGGATCTATTCGGCAAAAACAACATTCATAAGACTCCAAGATCAGATTATCTCTTGAACCAAAGCATTTTGTCCTCCAGAACCACACCACAATCAATTCCAAAAAATCTCAGTCTCCAAATTTGCTTCACCTGTGAAGAAAAATTTTTTGTGCTCACACAAATGTACAATCTTGAAATGCTTGTGAAAATGTCCTTGTACTAAAACCACCCCAAACCATAGCCTTGTATGTTTACATTACCCCTGTAATGGGGCGAATCTTGCTTGTTAATGGGAATAACATGGTTTTTCTCCACCACAGAACGAGAACCCAGAGAACTCCCAAGTAGCAACTGTCCAAATAGGAATCTACAAAGAGAGAATTCCCATCGTGGAAGTGCACCTGGACATCAGCTTGCAAAAACCAGACCTTGTACCCTATGAACACACCCCAAACCAGTACAAAGCAAACTCCCCTGCCACATTAAACCCTGCTAGCATCTTGTAAGGGTTTGTACTAAAAGCCTCATTAGTGTGCTTAATTGTCAAAAACACTGATATCCAGCCATTGGCTCAACAAAACTAGATCTTAGTAATGTCTGAACCGACTTCAATCTCCATCCAAACCCTGGACTCCTCAGGCACTAAAAGCTCCAACAAGGTTGAGCCCAGAAAACCGATAGACCCAGAACTTTTACTCGCAGTTTCTGAGCCCAAGGCAAAGTTCGAATCAACCTCTAGGAACTTGCAAGTACAGCAAGACAAAACAGAGAATGTCAAGACAACCAATCACACAACAGAACTCCTCTTATGGTCAGCCATTCAGGTTCCACATGCAAGCCTGCCAACCCTTCGGTATGTAAAATGAAAATAACTCTAAATGAAACAATATCTATTTGAAGGCTTGCTTCCAGGAGTTACAAAAATGGCACAAGTCACCGTCATTTCTTTCTGCAATGTATTTGTGTGGAATGTGGATTACCTAGATCACTAATGTAAATTTCAGCGTATTATAACCATGACCAGAAATGAAGAACAGGAGCAACCAGGCTACCATTTTTTTTTTATTATCAGTAACAGTAATTTCATGCATTTAATTATCTCCCAGCCTGCTTTTAGTTAAGTTTTGATGGTTCCTTCATTCCTTTTACTAAGACTGGGGGTATTGGAGGTATAGCTTCTGATACAGATGGTCAGTTGTTCAAAGCATTTTCATCAGGAGTGATGAAAGCACATCCATTAGAGGCAGAATCACTGGCTCTCTCTTAAGGCACGAAATTTGTCTGAACATTGGAATTAATCACCTCAAAAATAGAAGAGAAGCAAACCAAGGAGCTGATAGCCTTACTATAAGGACTTCGAAGACGCGAGGAAGATTTAGAAAAATCATCAATTTCTTTCAACATCAGCTCAATTCCCAATCAGATAATTCAAGCAATAGTAGACCTGCCGGGACCAATACAGCTTCTATAATAGTACTAATGAAATTTATGTTCAAGAACCAGTTATGCATTTATTACAGGTCTATGGGTGTGGTTCTGGGCATATATTTTGTGGGGTTTTATGGGACTAAATTGTTTTGTTTCACTAATCATCATATCATATTTCCAGAAGCCATACAATTCAGAACAATACAATAACAAACAGAAATACTCCCAAATCGCCCCATTTTCATATATATATGCATCATTATCAAGGGACGTTGCTTTTCTAAATCCAATACTGCACCAGAAGAAAGTGGGGAAAATGAATTATCTTACATGTTGGTTACAGAATGGAAGAAAGAAGAAAGGAAGCAAACCAGAAGAACTCAAGCTGCAAAGCCATTGTTCGCCGTGAGGATGCTTAACAAGGAGCTCGCCTTGCTCTTTGCTCTAGAACTCCCACTCTCAGCCACATCTGCTATTCCCCCAATGGCCGAGGTCCCTATCTCCCTAACATCTTCCATAGCCTTCTCTCCGCCGCACTGAATCAAATTCAGCAGCGCTGCAACCGAATTCTCCCGCACCCGGGCGGTCGACCCAGTCGCCGGATTCAACAAGTCCGCCAGGACCGGCACCCCGGATACCTTTCGAAAGGCGTCGATGCTCTCATAGCATCCGGCAATCTGGGCGATGACGGCGGTGGCGTCCTCCATAATTCCGATGCTGCGGTCCTTGAGGGCGAGGGAGAAGAGGGCGGGGACGGCGCCGAGGTCGACGATCCTCGGGCGGTTTAAAGGGTAGAGGGAGATGCCGAAAAGCGCCTTGAGGGCGTCTTTGATGGATCTGGTGGGGGAGGAGTGGCTGCGGAGGATGTCAACGAGGGCGGAGACGATTTGGGGCTTGGCGCCGATGATGGGGCGGTAATCCTGGACGACGAGGAGGCTGTAGAGGGTGGCGGAGGCGTTCTGGGCGGAGGCGGCGGAGGAGGGGTGGCGGAGGATGTGGGAGAGGGCGTCAAGGAGGCCTGGCGTCGCCATGAGGGGCTCCCGGTCGGAGATGGAGATGTTGAGGAGGGTGGCGATGGCGTTCTCTTGGGCAGCCGGAGAGGAGGAGTAGAGTAGGTGGAGGAGAAGGTGGACGGCGCCGGCCTCGGAGATGTAGGTGCGGGAGTCCGGATCGTGCTTGGATAGGAGGCGGAGCTCGCAGAGTGCTTGGGTTCGGATCTGCTCAGAATCCGAATTCAGCCTCTGTACTAGAGAGCGAGCCGTGCGTCTCTTCACTTCCATTTCCAACTTCTTCTTCTTCTTCTTAATTTTCAGATCCGATCGATTGAGAATCAGATTTCTGCTATGTATTTTGGATTGGAAGTAGAGAAAGGTTTCTGGTATTCAAAGTTACTGTGTGTTTTTTCTTGCGTTTGGATGGGGAATGAGTAAAAGGTAGGAAGTGGGTGAGAGGCAGGAACTGATAAAAAGAGGCGGCTCTCTCGGCTGTGAGACTGATTGAAGTGGATTGCTGTGGGGACCAAAAAACAGGTGTGAGATATACTCAATCAACTTATGAACCAAGTCCAATGTAGCGTGGAGGGTTGTCTTGGTGGAAAATAGTGATAGAGATGAAGATGACAATGAAGACTAGCCTTCTCAAACACCATTTTTTTTTTAAATGACTTGTTGACAAACATGTGTAGAATAATGCTGTTTTAAGCAAATTTGTTTACCATCCTTTTCGATTTTTTATTTTACTATTTTTATTTACTTCTGGAATGCCCACGTCCGATGTGCGCATGCAGATTGGAAGAAAGGTCGCGACGGTGGAATACTTATACTTGTGTTTTTTATCATAAATTCAAGAATTCATGTGCGGAGGAATTTTAACTTCTCCAAAAGCTATGTCCTTGAAGTGAAATTTCACATTTCTCTTTTTGATAGAACACTTAAAATTCTAACAAAATGCATAGAGAATAAAATTCCAAGGAATTCTAAATGCTCCAGCATTTGAAGGGTCTCTTTTTTTATGAGAATTCCTAGCAAGAATTTAATATGTTGGGGTTCTTTGGACATGATATTTTACATCTTGTTCTCTAGCATTTAAAATGTTGTGTTTATTTTATTAGAATTTCAAATTTCACCAACTAAAATGTTCTTAAATGACTTTTTGGAATTTTTGAAATTCTATTTTCAATGCATTTGGTTGGAATTTTAAATGCTCCACCGAGAGGAGAGATTTTGAATTCCACTTCAAATGGACAACTTTTGAAGAATTTGAAATTTCTTTATACATGAATGCTGAGAATTCTGATAAAGAAACAGGTACTAAAAGTCATCATTTGAGACTTTTTAGGCGGCTAAAATTTAAAATTACAATAAAGAAAGAGACCCTTTTGTGGCCATGAGCATGACCACAGGCTTGAGAATAGCTTATCTACTGTAGAGTGTAGATGTTAGTTGTGACCCACAAATTTTTAGGTGTATGCATGGAGTGGTCCATCTTATGAATGGTCTCCATGTTTCTGCTGAAGGTTCACATCAATTGATTTATGGGCCAGTGATAGCTTACCTTCATAAACTTCAATCTCACATTATACCTGTCTATTTTTAGGCCAAATTTCAATTCTACTGGCAATGAAGATATTAGTTCTTGCTTCTTCTCTTTTCTTCTCCCAACGTTGTGGAAGTGTATGTAAAAGCTGATGTTTGTGTACCTTTTGTCTCTCTCTAGTTTAGGCTACACTTGTTAATTTTCATACCTATCTAGTGCTCAGGTCATGAAGGTAGGGTCAAATGGTCAAATCTATCTACACTTCTTTGTTGTTTGGCATGGTCGACCCATAATTTCAGCTTTGTCTCAACTTTTTTTCTCCATTGTTTCTTTTGCAAATAGACTGAGAATAAAAAAAGAAACAAAAAAAAGGGTTCTTTTACTTTTTGACACCTTGTTTGGAAGAATTGCAAGAACTCGCGTTAAAGAGAATTTCAAATGCTGGAGTCAAAAGTAGAATTTTAAATGCTCAATTTTCCTAACATTTGAAATGTTGGAATTTTAAAATTTTATAAGGCTAAAAATATGTCTAGAACTTTTAATTCTTACAACAAACATAAAAGATGAAATGTCACATCATAACATAAATGGGAAATAATCATGTGAGAACTATTCTCACCGTTCAAACCGTGAGAACTATGGGTAGGGCCCACCTATCACCCAATCCAAGCCTTGCAATGGACAAGGATCCCCTTATAATCACATACCCTAGGGTTTGGCGCCAATACGAATGAATTGGACCGTTGGATCGACTATATACCCATATGAATGGATTGAACTTGTCTGCTATGGATGAAGGGGTTAGAAGCATGAGATTGGGGCCAAACTTGATATTCAAGGTGGTCCCATATAAATCTTTCAATCCCCACCTATCCCGTTCCAAAATGTGGCCCCCAATGGGCCCCACAAAAAAGTTCTCACGGTGACCTCGTGAGAACAGTTCTCACTGGATCACATCCCAACATAAATACCCAACAAGTCTAATTTTTTCTCATAAATCCCTTTAAGCAACTGGCCCCCACATGGCAGGCAGAGGGGGAAATAGTAAGAGTAAATAAAAGGATTACAGAAGAGTCTAGTAAGAATCTCAGTAGGCCAAGTCATTAAAAATCTAAGTCAATGCCTCACCAATCCATGGGATTTACAGGGAAGGAGTAATGATTCACCAATCCAGGAGCAACATCTTTTGGGACGGATGCATTCTCCCTTTCGGAAACTCTGTTTCATGTATTTCGGCATCCTCCTATGCTATATTGTAGATTCAATTGCCTAGCAAGGTCTCTTTTGTAATCATGTTCCTCTTTTAATATAAGACCCTCCTTTTAGCAAAAAACAAAATCTAAACCAATGAGAAAAAAAAAAAAACCTCCATTGAACGTTTAGGAGTGATTGAAAGATAAATGAGAAGGAAAACTTAGTGATGCAGTCCCAATTCACAAATCAGACTGCCCTACAAAATCCCAGAAATTTGTTTAGCATAATACAATTTTGTTATGGACTGCCCCAAACGTCCAACCTTCTCACTATTTATAACATTAAAAATCCGTAAAATAACTTATGAACGTTCCCAAAAAATTCCTGGGAGTGTTTGGTAATTAATTAGTTAAGTTAAATTAAAGTGAATCCAGATAAGAAATGACAAAAAATCATATTAAAAGTATATAATTTCAAAATTCCCTCAGAATATATCAAAAAAAAAAAAAAATCAAAAAGGCAACTTTGTTTCTCCACTAATAAAGGAGTCCCCTTGGTTTACCTATCTCAATAAAGTATATGATTGGTTTCTCCAGATTCAGGCGATTGCAGATGATATAACTAGTAAATATGTTCCTCCTCATGTCAATATATTTTATTGTCTAGGAGGGATCACACTTACTTGTTTTTTAGTATAAGTAGCTACGGGTTTTGCTATGACTTTTTACTATTGTCCGACCGTTACGAAGGCTTTTGCCTCTGTTCAATACATAATGATTGAAGCCAACTTTGATTGGTTAATCTGATCAGTTCATCGATGGTCAGCAAAGTATGATGGTATTAATGATGATCCTACACATATTTCGTGTGTATCTCACGGGCGGATTTAAAAAACCTCGCGAATTGACTTGGGTTACGGGTGTGGTTCCGGCTGTATTGACTGCATCATTTGGTATAACTAGTTATTCCTTACTCCGGGACCAAATCGGTTATTGGGCAGTAAAAATCATGGCAGATGTACCTGAAGTTATTTCCGTAAAAGAATTCTACTTTTCTATATAAAAAATCAAAAAGATATCATACCCAACAACTAAAAACAAAACATCATCATAACCCCTTATATTATATTCTCTCTCGATTACCTCACCATACTTCAACTCGCCGTAAACAACTCAAACAGAGCACAAATGGGAATGTAAATCTCGACATATAGTAATGGTTCTAGATAATCTTCACGTCTGGGTCAATGGAGCTCATGATTGCCGTTGGTGCACAGCTGTGCCAAGCTATTGGATTCCTCTTCCAAGTTTCAACCCAATTAAGATAAATACAGAGAGAGAAAATTGTCTACTCAATGGAAAACTTTTTTTTTTTTCTGGCTTGGCTGAAGAAATTGCCCCACATAAAGAGCACGAGTTCAAGCCTGCAACTTCAAGTTCCTAAGCCGTGATTTTAGCCAATTACACTACCCCTTCTGGGTTATTGGATGAAAAACTACACACTTCAGGCTAGCTAGACAAATCTGCATATCGTAATCTTTGGAGCCCATGAGATGGGCATGTGGGACCGACTAAATGCCTAGAATGGGTCGCCACTCGCCAGGTCTGACTGACATGGTTTGGTGCTGTCCCAGCTTGACTGGGCCTTATTTGGGCCTGATTCAGTTGAGTCAGACCCAATGGACTGCTATCCATATGTTTTGAACAATTGGATTTTTGTGGGTCACGTCGGACTTGATGGATTGGGTCAATTGGATCTTTTAGGGACTGATTTTGATCACCAAATAATTTAGAAAATGCATGATTAATTTGTAGAATACCTATGGATCCAACTTGACGGTCCATTTTATGTTTTGGCCCATACTTCTTGATCCACATCAATGGATGTGATTTGATCTCTATGTTCAAAGAAAGAAGGGTCCGGCAGGCTGTCATGAGTGAAAAGGTTGGCACTCCATGGTGGAGCCCACCTTTGAAAAAAAATATAAGTAGCTGAAAATGAACCCCCTCGGCCCCTCTCCTTCCATGCGAAAATGTGATATCTCTCTCTCTCTCTCTCCCTCTCTCCCCTCTAACAGCAACAGTTGCACTAAACAATTATATTTTTTGAAGTATTGTTTTTGCAACAAGCTCTTGTAGTAACCTAAGATTAGGGTGGATAAAAAAGCGAGTCAGCGGTACAAGGGGCAAAGATGGACTTCACAATCCGCACCACCATCTTTGGCCATTGTCAAGGCAATGGCAAGCAAGGACAACAAACAAGACGACCCCCACCCCATCTTTGGCCAAGATGTCCGCATCCCCATTTGGCCTGCAAAGGGATGTGCCAAAAAGAGACTTCTGACATTGGTTAAATCACTACAACATCTGTCAATCATGATGGTGTCATGAACCTCTCATCTCCCTGCCATCCCAAGACTGATATTTGTTACAATGACCACCAAAACTAAACCCTCTCTACATAAAAGAGATCATCTAAAGTTAAAATGAATTCAAAAGATACAACCATGGCGTTTTTAGATGATTACATTGCACCACCATGTGAAAGAGGAACCCCACTAGCTCACTGAATAAAAAAAGGGATTTGGGAATATGCAGCTACTGTAAGTCAACCATGCTCTTTGGTAGAGTGCTGATCCACAAATCCCCACTATCAGGGGGCTCTAGTATGAATTCCCATACATCCCATCTTAACAAGGTCTTCATGCAAGGCTGACATGCATTAGTCTGCATTGCTAGAACTGGAATAAATTTTCCCATCACTAGCTAAATAATCCACAAATCCAAACCAGTGAACCACCCTCCCTATGGGATAAACAGACAGGAAAGATTTCAAAGCATATACAACATACCAAAAGTTCATTAAGATAAATCCATGTAAAGTAGCCTCAAACCTCTTAATTATATGTAATAATATATACAAAAGCAAACAGGTCATGCATACTGTCATCAACCGCAAGTTTCTACCCAAAATAGAGATTGTTTCCTTCTGTTTGGCTTTTAAGGGATTCTTACATTCAGAAATCGCATCAGTTCATAGCATACTTCTGGGTCCATGCCCTTGCTGTTTCCTCATACCGGTTTCTCTGGCTCTTGTAGATGTGTGCGATCTCAGGCACAAGAGGGTCATCTGGGTTGGGATCAGTAAGGAGTGAGCAGATGGAGAGTAGGACCTTCGAGATTGTCAGAGCAGGGCTCCACTGCTCCTTGAGAATATCAAGGCAGATGCTGCCATTGGAGTTTATGTTTGGGTGGTAAACCTGCAAAATTCACGGCGGAAAACATTTAATTGCCCCAAAAGTAAATGATGATAAATTTTCTTGAATCAAATGAAAAGATTTCATTCCTAATTGGAAGAAGAAGAAGAAAAAAAGATGTACATCACGCAACGACATCTTAAAAATTGGTGCTAGCTTCATGATAGATAAAATTCATTTTTCAGAAGTCAACATTAGGGAATGCTTGAGAAACAGTGTTAGTCCAACCAGTGCTAGTGTAAGGAGCATGGAGACACTCAAAACAACACCAGAAGCATTAAAATAGTACTATAGGACCCAAAAAAACACAGCCCTTTCTTCTGTAAAAAGAGTAACCCCAAAAAGGAAGAAAGGGAATGCCCTTCGGTTTTTTGTAGTGCCACTTATGATTATTGAGAGCTTTGCTTCACAAGGATTGAAAAAGAAAATCTCATTTCAAGAGCTGTTTATCCAAAGATAGTTTCATAATCATTAATTTATTCAGAATGTTACGAAGTCCAACCTTTCCAAAAAAAAATTGTGCGTAGCAACCATATCATCTTTAATTATCTTCACTGTTAAATGATAGGGAAAAAAAAATCTAGGAATACTATTTGACAAGGTCAGCATGTGCATGGGACTAAATTTGTCCCCGCATGACATCTTGAAGGTTTGCAGTTAAAAGAAATATGAGAAGGAGGAGATTACAATTAAGACCTATTTATTTTCAACGGTACTACAGTTAAGACCTAAGGTGAAGTACCGACACAACACATGTCAAAGTCTTGAGTAACTGTGAACATGGATACAAATAAACCGGAAAGAGAAAGCAAAGCTGACAAATGCAATCCAAAATAGTAGTAGTAGGCCATGATGGAATGATAGTAAAGCCTGCTTTTATTTTGTCCTCACTCAACTTACATGAACATTCATCCAGTGAGTGAGTGTGTGTGTGAGAGAGAGAGATCACCCTAGAACAACTATGTTAGAAAGACTGGTCTTTCTTATCTTACCACATCTGGTGAGTAGAAGACATTAACTCATTAACCCGGCAGTCCCAGCCCTAGATCAAAGGAATAAGGCTAAGATGATGATGATAATTTTTGTAGCAAATATATGGCATGTGTGAGCATCACCCTCCAATCAGGGGTGAATGTGGCTCACACAGCATTTACTATATATAGTCCATCACATAAGTACCTAATATTTACTTCCCAAGATGAAACATATGAAAATGTAAATATATAAACAGAAATGCTTAAATCGCTTCAATGGAGACTATGAAGGAAGTGAACTAGAAAGCTCTCCATATGGAACTACTAGAATCCTACAACATGCATATCTTAAAAAGCACATCTCCATAAGCTACCCTGCAACAAGTAACCTCTCTAACATATGTGCAGATTTAGAGAAAGGGTAGAATTAGGAATAAATACTAGAGATAAATTTTACAGGTAGCTATCCTTCTAGAATAAGAGTCAAAATTCATCAGATGTTAATAACCAACAAAACCAAAAGCTCGAGCTATTAGTGAACTGCATAACAATTTATATTAAAGGGTCTCGACAGTAGGGCTCTGCGCGTGGACACTCAAACACGCTAAATCACCAGGGATTCAAACACGCTACCCTGACTTTGATACCCTGTTAATAACTGGAAACGCCAAAAGCTCGAGCCATTAGTGAACTACAAAACAATTTATATCAAAGGATCCCATCAAAATATAGGTTATTAAAGAACAACTTATCCAAACAAGAAGACATTCAGAACAGAAGGTTGTACCACCTTGGTCTGGAAGTTGACTTTGGGGGGCTTGAAAGGATAATCAGGAGGGAAATGAATCATAACAAAAAAGACACCCCCAGCAAAGGGACTCTCTGTAGGCCCCATAATAGTTGCTTGCCAGTGAAAAAGGTCCTCCCCAACAGGTCCTGCACTGCAAGATAAGGGAGGATCTCTCTGTAAATCCTGAAGTTCCTTCTGAATGCGTTTGGTAGCCATGAAGAAGCTTCAAACAAAAAAACAAAAAAAAGAAGATTTGTTTGATTAGAAATCCAAATCCAGCAAATCACAACTTGCAAAACAAACGTGAAGAAACAAATCAAAACAAGTAAAAGAGGTTTCTTTGAAGTGGATTATAGATACCAACACCAAAACAACAAATCAACTCGGAGAACGAGAACAGAAAGATGGAGAAAATCTTCTAGAACTGAGATTTCATCTATAAAGAAGAAGGAGAATGAAAGAGATGACGCTTTCGGAAAAGAAGAAGGCATACGCAACCCTAGAAAAAAAAGAAAGCGGGAGGAATCTGAAAAAGAAGACTAGAAAACAAAAGGAAGAAATAACCTTACTTGATTTGGAGACGAAACCCGACAGCTGGAAGGAAAGAGTGATTGAGAGAGCTTGGAGAAGTGGAGCTTTTACTTTTAATGGCGGATGGATCGTTTCGTGACGAACTAAGTGAGGTTTGTGTGCTATCGGGATATATTGTGGCTTAGATGCAAATGCAATCCTCTTAATTTTTATAGATGTGTGGGCTCCTCCTTTCCTAAATAGATTACAACTCCTATTTTCATGTGGACTACTTTTTTAATTGGGTCACAATGTTTCTTCCAGTCCTAAACAGGAAACTTTTGTTACTTTAATTGTGGTGCAAATAAGGGCTGTATGTTGGTTTATGGTGGGGTCCTAAAGGGTCCCACATACTTAACACACCACTACCCTACAAGGTGTGTTAAGTACAAGTAAATTTGTCCTAATGTATAATTAATACTTATAAATTGTTAAGAACCGCTCCTTACAACTTGGACCTCTCTCTCTGGGGTTCGAACCACGTGTGTGTATGTGGGCTGTCTTTTGGGTCCTAGGCCCCTTGGCTTGGGTGAAAAAAAAAAAAAAATATATATATATATATATATATAAATTGTTGTATTATAAAAGTTGGCAAGTTGCCAATAAAAAAAGCAAAAAAATATTTGATTGGTTTAGAAATCATGTTCCTTTAAGAAAATTGCCTTTTAATTATTTTTTAAAAGAGATGTCTTAAAGCTAATTGAATCAAGCAATCACAAAATACTATACAAGCACTCAAATATCTATTTAGATCCATTTCGGTCAAATGGACGTAGAAAAGTAAACCTGCCAGATATGATCATCCATGCAAGTTGGGCAGAAGGTGAGATGGAGAGAAAGTGGGCAGTAAGAAAAGGATGATTGTTTTGGAGGGTCAGGTATTTGTGTTTTACAAGTTACTGTGTCTTACAAGGCATTGGTGAGATCAGGTAAAAGGAGGTGGGCGGACTGAGTAATATATAGGCGGCTTGAAACCTGATTGAAGTGGAGTGCTGTGGTTCCTAACAGGGTTTGAATTAATCAAATTAGTCAGCTGTAGATGATGGATTATGGCATTATGCATCCTTTTTTTTTGAAGTATTATGTTTCTTTTAGTTGCAGGCACAGGACCCCCTTGAATAGCAGGGACAGTCCAGTGACAAGAGGGCTAGTGGAAATGGAATGATCTGTCTGGGATATGAAGTGTGTATATGACCGAACTCTGCAGTAGTTAGTAAATTGTACATGTGGCCCATATTAAGGTCATCTTCTTTTATTTTTATAGCAGAGGGCGCCGCTGCCCTTAATAATCCCTACAGGCCCATAAGGAGCCGGGTAAATAACCTATGGTCAAGTGTAGTAGTGCAGTTTCAAATCCTTAACCTCGGGGTGCAAACCGTGGTCCTAAGCCAACTGAGCTATTCCTTAGAGTTATTTAAAAGTTATCTACGGTGCGTCCGGAGTAGGCCATCAAAATGAATGGTTCCATCTTTATGCTCACCTGGTTTGATAAATCAATTCCAAAAGGTTTTCGTATGGAAATGCACTTTGATGACTTGTGTGCGTCTCAGAGAATTTTATGGGGCAACTATAGCTCGCATTTATAAACAACTAAAAAACTCACATTCCCCATTAGTAGCCTAGTGGTGAGGCATCTCCTTTATCTCGAGGTATAACCTGGAAATTGTTTACTTTCTGGCCTGTTGGATATGGAGTTTATTAGCGTGAGTTTGTGGGTGTGCGAGCATGTATTGGAGCGGAAAAAATTCACAGTCCCTATTTATTTTTGGGCTAAATTTCACTCCTATTTAAGTTTTGGGGCTATCAAACTGAATCCCGTGTTTTATTAATTAATCCTCTCCGCTGCTGTGAAAACATGTCAAAGACAAACTCACCCAATTACTGGTCCACGTTCTCTTTCTCAGCAGCCTGCACTTGGCGAATTTCCATCTAGTCTTCAGGTCATGAACGTAACGAGTCCGATTCCTCTCCTTCTTGTTATCTTGGGCCATTTGCTAAAAACGCTAAGATGACCCATTCATTTTATTCAGGCCTGAAGTTTTGGTTAATGTTTGATCCATTCAAGACAACTGAACCTTGCTAACTCTCAATTGGTGAATTTCAAACCTGGTCATTACATGGGCTTGGGCCACTTCTGAAAAAAAAGGCCTCAGCCACATGGGCTAAGCCAAGAAACCCGATGGCCAGTCTGGCTCATTTTCATCCCAGTGTCCCAGGATTTGAGTCCATATCTGGTTCATACTTCGGCATGAGACCACCAGCCTTGACCTTTGATCTCAAGGAATGGCTCGAATTGAATAGCCATAAGACTGAAGGACTCTGATGACTCATGGAAGATTCACTTAATGATTCACTACTAAGCAATCCATAATTCTCATCATATGCAATGTGAATGGTGATTTCATGTCCAAGTGTTATGTGATACTCAAAAAAAAAAAAAAAAAAAAAAAAAAATTGGTCTAGCTTGAACAGCACTTACGGACCACCTGATCGGCCACTACCAGGCCATTGGTTTGATCACAACTAACACAATCCGCAATAACTAGCCTTGCATTTTATCAATGGTTTCTAATAACACGAATGTTACTCTTAATCTAACAAGACCTGCTTATATTCATGAACTGACATTTTTATAGCACATGGTCCAGCAGATGGGGTTAAATTGCATAAAATCATGTTGTGAAACATAAAAGGTCCACTTTGTGTAATGACAGGCAGTTGATATTGGTAGACATATGGCCATGGGTGAACAGGTGACATAAAAAAAAGAGCATGATGTCATTGAAACGCGAGTCATAAATTGAGGTTCACTTTGTGCATTGACAAAAATACCATGGAATCCACCATAACAAGAGAGCAGGACATTGTAGCTCATCATACCAGGAAGCAAAAACAGGAGCTAGGAATTATAGGATATAGAGAAAAACATGCCCAACCAATGAAATTTTATATGAAATCATGTTGCATTTTAACCTATCCACGTGTCCTTTCCCCCATTGAGTCACCCAAATTTTTTTTTTCTTGTAACTCATTGTATCAGAGAGAAAGAGAGAGAGAGAGAGAGATGATGTGTCATTGAAAGTAATACCCCAAAACTAAATCATGATTGAGAGAGAGAGATGATGTGTTATTGAAAGTAATACCCCAAAACTAAATCATGATTAAGTCTGAAATACAAGTGACATACACGCGCCGCATTACATTAACCAAATGATTAAGGGCAACTTGGCATTACTTTTAGTTGTAGGACTAACAGAGTACATAAAAAGAAGGAAAAAAAAAAATACAAGAGCATTGAAACGTGCAAGTATTTTGTGACAGGACATTCCTTCCTTATTTGAGCTATGAGATGCTAGCTTTTCATGTTGAGCTTGTACTCTACCCAATGTGAATGGCCCAACAATACTATGGAAATAATGACATTACTGCATCAACTGTCTGGTTAACTGGCATCCTTCTTTTAGTTGATCCCACACCCATTTCAATTAATATCCATCTAACAGAGGTCCTGAAGTAAGTTAGCAGTTATGTACATTATTAGCAGCTGGTAGCTCAAGAGGACCCATCAAGGGAGCTCTCAGAGTCCAAGATGCGCCACTGGTCAACTCAAATGGCATCTACCCAAGAAGATAGTGATTATAAGAACAATTGATCATCCATCCATTCACAGCATGAATTGGGACAAACAACATGAATTGGGATAAGCAATTGCTAGTCAATGGTGGGTCCCTTGGATGCCTCAGATTAAGATTACACTGAATAGTCAAGCCGGTGATCATAATAGGTTGGTGCCAAAACAGAAAAATAGAAGAGGATCATTTGCGTGTGGGCGTGTGTTTTAACCTTTGATAAATTGTTACTTTTCTGCCTTCTTTAGGTTGGTAGTTAATGGGTTCCTTTACCATGGTGCTAGTACATGCAGTTGAAGAAGAGACCCATTTTGCAGTTGCTGAATTGACTGCTTTAATTTCTTCTTTACTTTCCATTGGCTTTAAAAAGAAGTTTAATTTTACTCTTT
The DNA here is from genome assembly GCA_003546025.1 of Camphora micrantha. Taxonomy (NCBI): domain Eukaryota; kingdom Viridiplantae; phylum Streptophyta; class Magnoliopsida; order Laurales; family Lauraceae; genus Camphora; species Camphora micrantha. Next base: position 34,949,660 of record QPKB01000011.1, read on the forward strand.
TGTAATTATCCAATTCACTACTCTCTTCCATTTAAAAGTTCTTAAAAGCAATACTGTTTTTTTTTTTTTTTTACTGTTATTTTATTTTATACTTTTACGGCCTCATTCTAACTTTTGCTTTGGTAAAACTATTTTCTAGCCTTTTTCTCTGTTTTTTTAGATAATGGGATGTTGTTTGTTATAAATTAGATTTTACTCTCTAATTTTATTCTGCTTTTACTATTTTAGGTTTCTCATTTGTTTTCATGTTATATGTCACTCATATTTCTTCCTTCTTTTTATTATTATTATTGCCCGTTGGATTTTTTTGTCATTTTTTTTCTTCGTAAAAATTTATTAATTAAATCTTGTTGTTTACTTATCTTATTAAAATTTATATTTCGTTAAAGTTTTAGTTTTTAAAATATTTCTTTCTATTTATTACATCAAAAAAATTTTCCTTCTGCTTTTACCAATATTCTTTGTTTGTTTCGTGTGCCACGTTAAAATTTGGATGTTGGATCTCAAATTCTATGAAGTGAAGTTGGATGAAATTCGAACTCGTACTCTTTTTTTGGGGTCACATGCCTAGACAAAAACTTAATTCACCCACGGCGGCGAAGCCAGAAATTTCTCCCACAACGGCAAAGATTGTCAACTAACATGATGTCAATAATTACTTACCCACATTTCTATTTCTATTAATAACCAAAGAAAAAAAAAGAAAATAATATTTATCAATTCTTATAAAAGATACTAATTAAATTTTATTAAAAAAGAGGAATAAAAACCCCTCACAAAATGAAAGATGTCTGAGAACTAATTGCAAATTTGTATGAACCTAAAAAGTTATACATCAATCAACCACTCAATTCTGCAAATGAGGAATTTTTCCAATTGTTCTGCACGATTTTTTCATATTTTGAGTCTTACGGATATGTAGCGTTTTAATTATTTATCATTATATTTTATTGGAATTGGATCCTCATATACTGATGGTGATTGATCAAATGGATGTTGTACCTTACAACTTCTAAACCAGTAAAAAAAAAAAAAAAAAAAAAAACCTTACAACTTCTAAGTCATCCTATCTAAAACTCTAAGCATAAATTATAGGTCCACTGGTTCCATCACTAGTCTTCAAGAATCTATTATATTTAAACTCCTAAGCCCATTGATTCTATAAAAAATCTAAACAAATCAATTTTAGAATTTATGTGAAATCCCAACTGCATTGATTGATTACTAACCTTGTGTTCATCACAACTTCCTTATTGTAGCTTCTCTCAAGAACAATGAAATGTCAAAGGAGACGTAGGAGGGGAAAAAAGTGAAAGGACTCGAGGACAACTAGTGAAAAGAATAATAAAAGAACATGTAGCAAAATCTGAAAATAAAAATTAAACGAAAGGACTACTACAATAAAAAGGTACAAAAGCCTTGAGCCATTAATGTACCCTACAAAATTTACCTGTAACGCCCCACCCTACAAGCATGCACGATATTGTCCGATTTGATCCACGGGCCTCGCTGTTTTGTTTCTGATGGGCATCAACCCATCAAAATGCCTCATGCAGGGTAAGGCTGTAATATATATATATATATATATATATATAATCCCATTCATTTTCCTTTCTATAATCGATGTAGAACTCCAGGGCGTCACATGACCCCGAACAAAAGTACAACAATTATCAATGTAGGAAAAAATTAATCCGTGTCCATCATGTTGATCCAAGAAACTCACCTTCAAAACTTTTTGAGGAGGGGAAAAATGACAAATATAACCACTTTATTGTCCAAAGCCCCAAGCATAGCCAAATAAAATAAAAGTGCCCCTCCTCAAATATATGTGGCTCTGCCATTGTTTACCCAATGCATGGGGAAGGTAGGACTTCAAGTGCCAATGGACATAGTCGATTCTTAAAGAGGCTAGACACCTTTGTCAGAAAAAAAAAGAAGAAAAGTTAGGCGGGACACTGTCATTACCAAAATAAAAATGTGGTGGGTTAGAGAATGAGAGATTTTTATGAGAAAATACCCCTTAAACCTTTATATAATGACGGCGGGACCAAGATTTCAACATTAACATTGAAGGATCTCCTTCCACTTTTTTGTCCTCATCCCACAATATCACAGGATGTCTCCCATGATATCGTAAGATTTTATTATTCCTTGAGTGCCACCCTAGTAGTGAACTAAGAAGAGCATTACGGTCTTAAATGATTATAAGACTTAATTTGAAGCGTTTCATCAGTCATGGGGCTTTTGGCGTATAGATTAGGTCCATAACATTTGGCATCAGAACTAACCTCCACATCTTGGGTTTGAATCACAGAAGGAGCTACTTAGAGTAGAGTGAGAGCTGTCTGGAAAAAAAGAAAAAAAAAAAAAAGAAGATAAAATGGCTATCTACCGCTAGAGGGAGAGCCATCGTGGAGAGGGCTACATGGCTAATGGGGCTTTTCGAGTATGGACCGTATGGTTAGGTCCATAACATATAGACTCCTTCATTCTCTACCAAGGTCACCCTCAAGGAAGAAGAGGATCCCAGATATTGTGGGATGTGTAAGGGAAAAGACAAGGGACCCTCCAATGTTGATAGCAAATATTTTGTTCCCTCTGATATTTTACATAGGTTTAAGGGGATTTTTTATTAAAAAAATAAAAAAGAGCATATTAGTTGTGTATTCACCTGTTTGAATTTGTTCACCAAAAGAGCCGGTGGAATGCTCAAAGGGCCTGCATAAAGTCATTAATATTTAATACATGACACCGACGTGCATTTATGGCCTTCCATGAGGGACTCTTTTTTGAATTTTCACTCCTTGGATATGATTCATGATTTAAATGATCAGATGGCATTGTTAGTTTTCAATCATCAAGTCATCCAAGTGAGCCCTGTGTACCGGCTCATACTTGTAAAGCAAAACCCTTCAAAAAGATGTTGAGACAATGCTTGGACATTTTATTGAGAAAGCAATGTAGGGTAAAAGTAAAATAACGGGGAAAGATAATGATTTTGTAAAGGAGAAATATACTTTCCAATAGAGTATACATGTGTTTGTTTTTACCAGCTAAAGTAAATTGAAGTGACATAAGAAGTTAGCAATTAGTACAGAGATCAGTTAATTAATGTTTTCTGGACTGTAGTCTTTTGTGGCTAAGAAGTACGAGTAAATATTTTGGCAGTCCAGGGCTTTATTGTTGTGATTAACTAAATAAAAGTGAAGTGTGCGTGCGTGCATGTTAAAGCTACTCTTCCACAATCTCACTCTACTTCTTAACCCTCTGTTTGGGGGGGGGGGGGGGGGAATAGGGGGGTGGAAAATTGTGTACAAAAATTTTCCCCCCAAAAATTGGGGGAAAATGGGGAGAGGAAGGGGGAAAATGGGGAGAATTACCACAATGTCCTTTGTATATAAAAAAGAATTTTACAGTTTTTACAAAAGTAAGGGCAAAACGGTAATTTTCTCTTTATCTCACAAACAAACAAAACCCTACTTTTTCACTTTTCTTCCCCCTACCCTTTGACTTCCCAAACAAGAGGAGGTAAAATTAATTTTCCCTCCCCTCCCCTCCCCTTCATTTTCCTTCCCCCTCAAATTTTCCCTCCCCTCCCCTTCATTTTCCCAAACGGACCGTAAAAGAAGGAGCATTGCCTTAAATGACAATCTAGAGACAAAATTTTGCCAAATCCATGAAATGGGAAGTGAATCAAGGGATGCCGGGCCATCAACTAGCATTTCAAATCATAGTTGTCAAAATCTAATCTATATTGATACTTGACATCCTTTATCCTCACCCAATATCATTCATACTTTGCCCTCAAATCATTCAATGGCTAGTTTGACATTTTACTAGTATAGTAAAAGTCAAGTAAGGCCTCCATTTTTAAGATAATATGTCACATCAAAAGCATTTTAATTCAAAACTCTCTCAATCTTAAAAAAAAAAAACAAATGTAAAAAAGCAACTACCTTTATCCATTAAAGTACAAAAAAAGGTCAACTTTTCCATACAAAAAGTAAAAAAGATTACATAACAAACAACTGAAAGTAAAATATCACCATAACCCATTTATATTTTATTCTTTTTTCAAAATCAACTTTACTTCACTTATTCTATTAGTAGAGTTGCCAAACTGGCCCTAAAGGTCATTTGACCATTAGTTCGTACGTATTCTAATACAACCAAACACACCCTTGGAATTCATAGTTTCCATTATACGAAATATATGATTGATTAGGATAAACAGGCTTTTCATGCATGGCCTGGGGCAAGTCGAGCATCATGACTAATATGCTTTGGCTCAATTTATCCTAATCAACCCCCAAGGGGCTAGCTGAGTGGTCAAGACTACGGTTCCTCCCTATTCCGGAACTCGAGGTCTTGATATCTACCCCCGATTTTCCCTTCTTTAGGAATTGAAGGTTGAGTCCATTAATGCTACCACGTTGGGACCACCGGGGTTTTTGCCCGGCTTTCCTCTTAGCAGGATGGAAACCTCCAATATCCACTGGAAGAAAAAAAAAAAAAAAACCTATCCTAATCCAATTTTATATTAAAAAATGCTTGAGCATATTTGGATCATAGGCGGGCCCACAAAAGACTAGCAGCCAGGCTGCCCACTGAATGACGAAGTCCACCAAAACTTAAAAAGTAGTTCTTCTAGAAATTGGCCAACCAACATAGATCAGGTTCTGCTTCCAAGTATACAATATATTGACCCTTTTTTGAGAAGAGTCTTGACTCTTGAGCATGTTCTTCGAGGTGAGACCATTTCGATAGTACCGTAACGCTGGATCTGTAACCGACCGCTCGGATCTATGGTCGTGTACGAGTGTTACTCGGGACAGACAGTGCACGACAAAACGTCGCCAGCGTGGTGAAGTTGCAATGTCTTCCAAGTAAAAACACTGAATCGAACAAAACTAGACTCAATACACGTGCCAGATCATGACGCATGTGTGAAAGATGACAACCGTGCATCTGATGATGCATGCCACAAATTAATTTGGAAAGAAATGAACCACTGGCAGGAGAAAGGTCTGATGTAATATGCCTTCACCTTAACAAGTTGTGGTCCTCTTTGGTGACACTAACTTGTGATACCTATGATCATGGTAGGTGGTAAGATAGAAATGACTCATTGCATGTTGGTGGTCTTGCCAGAAAAATCGCCTTTGTGTACAATGGTAAAACCTTTACCACCCAATCAAATTTTTATTTTCATTTTTGGCTGTCATGTGGGAGGAATGTTAACTAATCACAATCCTAAACCAACTAAATCTTTTAGCTCGGGGTCATTCTTGGATTGCTCTGCCCATGTCACTCCCATCAGGGTCCTCAACATGAATACTCTCATGGATGGTATGACCTAGGATAATTCTCTTACGTGCTTCACTAGCGCGAGCAGTGGTGGACCTATGATTTATGTCTGAGTGAGACAGATTCAAATGAGTTGCTGGGTGATTTTCATGTGGATTTTGGGATACACGTAGAGATTTTCTTGTGGGTTATGGAAGCTTATGGCGGACCTAAACCTAGTTCTGACGGGGACAACTACCCCCAAAACGCCCCTAATACCAATGCCAATTGTCAAGGAATCAAAAACCATGATCAAAACATGCCAAGACCATCTACAACACACCATCCATTGATACAGACCGTTACATTAATTTTCAAAACGAGCAACGCTATCTAAATGTATCAATTGTGGTTAGAAGTAGAACCATCAAAATCATCATAACTTCAGATGGTTGAGAATTGAAAATGTGATTGACCTCCCACCAATTCCTTCATCCGCCCAACGTTTCCCAAGTGCCAATGTTGCTTCGTACGTGCGAGGCAAGTCACGTGAAGTGTCCATTCCAGCGCCCGGCACGTGCGTGGTCACAAGCCTCTCTCTCCTTTCCAGTGATCGCGGGCCACCAAACTACACTACTCCTCGCTAAAATTTTTCATTTACTAGCTACCTAATCTACACACTAACTTTTCCAAGAAGCCAACATTCGCCACTGAAAAAGGGTGAGAGAGGGTGAGCTTGCTTCGGGTGTCGTCTTCTTCCCTTCCTCTCAAAACCCTAGCCTTTGGAATCCCATCTCTCTTCCTCTTTCCTTCTTCAGATCTCCTTCTCTCGTTGATCTGCTAAAACCCTAATCAGTGCCCTTCAATGCTAGATCGTTGATGGCGTGATGAGTGATGGTGAGGATTTTGGATTTGGTTGGCTGAGATGCTTGTAATCTGTGTCGATTGGGGCGGATTACAGCACCATTTTGATTTCCTAGTTCTTGGAGATGTCGGCTTTGCTCGCACCGTTAAAGCGGCCCCCGGGACCTGGTCCTCCAAACACGGTATTGGATTGATTGGTCTTTGCTTCTTCTGTTGATTTTTGAAGTATTCCTTTTTTTTTTTTTTTTTTTGGTTTCGTGATGAGAATTCTCATCTCCTTCTTCTGTACTGTACTTCTTTACTGATGATTTGTTTGTTGTGAGTATCGATTTGTGGAAGCTGCTTTGTGATTTGTTTGGAATTAAGGGGGAGTTGTGAATTTGTTCGATTGGATTCATCATGGATCGAAGTAGATTGGAGTTGTGTGGCAATTTAGATTCACATCTAAAATGTGTTATTTTTTGTACAGAATTCATCACTTCTTTTACTTTTTCCCATCCTTTTTTAACCGGGCGTGTGTGTAACTTATAGGGGGAAAACAAATAACCTAGCAAAAAGTACAAACTGGAATAATCAGGATAGCTGATTATGGAGTGTACTTTACGATTTGCTTCAACTAGTGTTTGGAATGTCATTCTATCGTATCATTCAGGGATTTGTAATAGTGCATCACTGTACAAGTAGACAGCAATGGATACATTTCTCAAGTCTTTCATGTCAACCTGTTTTCTTTGATTGTAAATTTTTTAAACTATTTTTAACTGTAAACAAGTTGGGGGAAAAAAATTTTAAAGAGGTTCTAGTAGGGAAAAGAATTGGACAGGCTGAGAAACTACCTGTTCATATCTTATGGATGTCTAATTTCCTTAGTGCTACTTCTAATACTTGGTGCTCACAAGAGATTCGGTTAATCCATATTATGTAGGTTCCTTTTTTATAATAAAGCACATGATTTGATGGTCAAATTGGTTTAAAGATAAGAACATGGAAAAAAAATACTTGGGGCCTGTTTGTTTTGTGTGATTGAATTCCTAGGAATGCTAGGTATTTGTACTTTTATAGGTGAGTACCCCACCTTTAATGGAAATTGAATCAAGCGAAGTTCGGAAATGAATACCCAGCCATCACAATAGTAATTCAAATAATAGGAAAGTCGTGTTCCCATCTACATCGCTATCTTAAATCGTTCACCCCTCACCACTTTAATAATTGTTCAGTGAAGCTCATTTGACCATGAATTCCCATGCTATTTATTCACAGAAGGATGTTCAGTGAAGCAATATGTTACGAAGTAAGCGATACTTCATAATTCCTTTGTAGTACAATGAATTTCAATAGCACTGACTTTTATCATACTCATCATTGTATTCTACACTGGGATTGGGTCGGGCTGACCATCCTTCTAGAAGAAAGGTACACTCAAACTGACCCCTTCAGCATTACTCTCTCTCTCTCTCTCTCTCTCTCTCTCTCTCTCTCTCTCAAATAGGCACTACATCTCTGGCATAGAAGAACAGAAATCTCAAACAGACCTCTCCAATATTTCTTGCACATTCTACTCATTGAGGATGCTATGACTTTTCTTGGAATGGTTCTAGCATAAGTCGTAGTTCATTCAGGGGGAGAATTTCTCACGGCACTATCTGTTTTTGGGCTGTTTGTGTAGTGCATGCTAGTTTTGTATGGTTGCAGCTAGGCCACACTTTGATTGTTATTGTATAGTTTCTCGCCTAACCTCTTAACTTATTTCTCCACAGGTTTTCAAGAGTGGCCCGCTTTTCATATCATCGAAAGGTTAGTAAATTCTGCTTTTCTTTAGTTTTTTCATCGATTGTTTTTTATGCTTTCCTTAGTTTTCACGTGTCATTGCATGTTAAGTGACAAGGAGACTGAACATGAAGCTAATTGTGGACTTATCCCTGAGCTTATTCTGGTATCTGAAATTGGTGTCACATTATCACATAATTACCCACTTCTATGAAGGTCAAATTGCGAGCTGGTTCATTTATATGCTTAAAAAATTGATATGGCTGTAGTTCAATTTGATTTGAACGAGTTTGTCAATCAAATCCAGCTAGTTACCTTTCATATGGAAATCTCGGAATTCTATTTTTTGGCCATATGGAATGTGTATGCCAAACTTTTATGCACATTTCTGTAGAATGCAATTGGTTAGAAGGTAGTTTCATGTTTGTACTAATGAATGCCGAATTCTGAACTTGATGATTTGGATAATTTAAAAATATTCACTAAATAATTTGATACTGATTTGATCTACTTAATGATTTGGATCAAACTAGTTCAATCTCGTATGGATTTTCTTGTAATCCTATTCTAGTTTATAAAAAAAATCTGGCTTTCTTAAAAGGTTCACATCAATAATTTCATAGAACATTCAATTTGTAAGCTTTATTAAGGTCATTGAGGGTTCGATACATACTAGAAGAGGAATGTGACACTAATGTTGAGAAGGAAGGGACACAATTGGTCTATGAGCCATACAAATTAAATCAAGCTTTATTGACGGCAGAAGAAAAAGAAATTCAAGTAACTGTTCTTTCTTTGATTGAATTAAGTAAGCTGCAACTACAAATTGGGTGAACCACAAGGCCAAGTAAATGAACCTACCCAATGGATTGCAAACTATGTTACCTACATAATGTTACTAATAAAGAAATGTTAACTGTGATAATTATCTAATAGTGAACTCCAACATCTTACAAATTAGTCAATCTGTGAACTTGGTAACTAACTAGTGTGTTGTATGTTACTCATATTTGCTATACATTTTCTGTTTAGGATAAAAAAAAAAGCACTTGCTAGTATTGTCCGGTTACAGAGAGATTTAGGACATGGCTCGTCCATTGTGTGTTTACTAGGTGAATGGTTTAGATCACAAAATGATGGCCTTTATGGATTCTGTTTCCTAAAGAAATGATGCTATGCTTAGTGACATAAAATTACAACATCATTGTGCAGTACTTCTTTATCAATTGTGTTCTGATAGAGTACAACAAAATACATCGTTATCATAGGAAGGACTTCGAGTCACTATTTTAAGCAAATTCCTCTGGCGCAGCTGTAACTTTTCTTTTTTGTTCTTAAAATATCTTATATGGATGACTCATAAATGAAGCTGGCTTCTGCTATCCATTGCTTGAAATGATATGAAAGGCCCATGGGTGTCGACATTTTGTGGTCCTCATTTTTAATAAGTGTCGTCTTCTTAACACTATCTAGTCTCCATCCAATCAATTATCTGTCTCTACCCAATTCTATATTGCTTTTGTTCTTATGATATTGATGTGGAAGCTTTTGTTTAAAACTTTGCAGGAATAGGTTGGAAATCATGGAAGAAGCGCTGGTTCATCCTCACTCGTACATCTCTGGTTTTCTTCAAAAATGATCCTGTAAGTGCCGAGTGCTTGAACAGTTGTAGTCAATGTTTGTTTCAAAGATTGTATTTGAGTTGCTTGAATAGCATTGCTTGCTATGACTGTTTTATTTATATACTCTTTGAATGACCATTGGTGCTTGGATTGCTTTCTATAGTATTGTTTGCTATCATGGAAAACGAGAAGAACCCGTCACATGGAACAATAAGCATTCTCACCAACCTCACCAGATTCCTTAAGCAGCTGATATCCTATTTACAAATCCATAAATTCAGCCTTGTTAGCTGTAGTATGCCTCAATGGTTCTGAATAATTTCAAACTTGATTGCCACTACTCGGAACAAACTGCCACACCCAGCTGTCTGAAGTTCACTCGAAGCACCATCATCAACATTAACCTTTTATCCTTCAAGAGGAGGAATCGAAGAGAATGAAAAAGCAGATGCGGATCCACCTATGGAGAAAAGCACAGTCCCAACAAGCTATAAATCCAAACGATTAAGCCTATTGAATTCCCTACAAACAAGTGCCTAAGAGATAGCCTTCCACTTTACCCTCTGAGCCATCTTACGAGCCCCTACTTATATTTTTCTAAGTTTAATTATTGCATTCCTCCCATTATGTCCAAAGAACAACACAAAACCGGATCCCTTACAAAGGACTTCCTCGACAAGTCAGAAACCTAAAGCGCCCAGCCTTAAATAATTTATCTGCCGTTCTGAGTGTCACCTGTTTTACTCCAAAGGTTAAGGAAATAACATCAAACCTCCTTGGCAAAAGCGTAGTGGACGAACATATGCTTGGCAAACTCTGTAGCTTGCAATGCAACCATTTACTTTCATGTGATGCTGGCTTTGAAGATAATTGGTTGTTAATGCAGTCCACAAAATGCAAGAAGCTGGGTGTTTTTTGTTTTTCTTTTAATTTTTTTTGGTTGGGGTCGGGGCACTCAAAGAGAACCTAAACCATGAATAGTAACATAAAATGATTTAGCCAAAAAAATTACTCTATGATGAACTTGCCAATTACTGTAGTCATCTCCTGCAGTTGGCAAAAATATTGTCTGCAACTCATTTTGCATCACCTCTTGCCCTAGGATCTCTGAATCTATGAGATTCCTGCATAAATTCAACTACTGATGCAGCCTCTGATTCGTGAACGAAGTAGACCAACTCCACATCATGATCTCGCCGAATCCTCAAGGGATTCAACGAGAATGACTAAGCTCCAAATAGGGATTGGCTGAATCTTCAGGAAATTCCACACGCACAAACACTCTCAATCGAAGAGAAGCACCCACAACCATAAGAAACTGAAAAAAAAAAAAAAAAAATCTTTATTGAATGATGAAAGGTGCCTCTCTAGATGGAGGGGTTACATATTTATAGGAAGGGTTGGATGTCCCTTTCCTAATAGGATTCTAATTCCTAAATCTTTTCTAATTGAAAGGAAACTAATTCCCTAAAATTTCGCTGGAACAATTCAAATCAAACTAAACTTAAAGACTCCTGACTATTTCAAACCTCCTAATTAAGTGGCTATCCTGTTGGGTCTGTGGACCGGGCGCAATTGGTGGGTCGACCCATGTTCCATGGGTTTGGTCTGCAGCAATTACCGAACAATTTCCCTCCAATATGATCAATAAAATCATTTGGGATTTGATGCCCTAGCGTAATGATTGGGAAACTGATCACATGAAGGGGATCTACTGCACCATAAATCTTCTCAAAACCTGATTTGGCAGCCATTGCCAACACGTTATTGGAGTACTGCAAAAAGAAAAAAAAAAAAAAAAAGAGGAGAGAAAAAAAAAAAAAGCTCAATTCACCTGGAAAAACCCTCTAGATACCATATGCACTGTCTATAATTAACATCATGTACTCTCCAACCACCATTAGCCCAGGCAAAAACATCTCTCTGGAGCCCCTTATTGTGTAGGCACATGCGCCACAGCTACTTAACCAAAAGTGACACATTGACTTCATGCAAGCTGTGAACCGCAAGATAGTCTTCATTGAGAGGACCACAAACATCGTTCCACTTCACCAGATGATGTCCTTTTCAGTTCATACTTCCACAAAAATCGCATTGAGCGTTGCTAACCCTTTTTATCACACTTCCTTTCCAAAAAAGAAAAAAGACTCTTATCACACACTGAGCCTTAAAAGGTAGATAAGAATACACCGGGAAACTTGCTAGTCTCCTAAAGACAATTCCGACTCTTCCAAGTTGCCAATTTCCTCTCAAAATGCTTAATGACTAGATCATATAGAAACTTCTGAGGTGGACCAATACATAGTGGACTGGAGGCTCAAGTTAGCAGAAGTAAAAGAACCAATCATTCATCCAGACGTCTCTGCGCAATGCCATAAATATTGCTTGAGATCTATGCCCCTTCATTGATGTGATGCAAGTCTCCACCGCAGTCAAAAGTGATGCATTCTGCTGCCCTGATTTTATGTTGGCTTTTTGACAAGTTTCTGAAGATAATTTACATGTGTTACAAAGTTGTGCATTTGTTTTGTAATTTCTTTCCTATATGATGTCCAGCAATTTATATATATATGTTATTCAATTGCTTGTATCGTGGTAATCTGAAATTGTCCTTGCCGTTCACTTACATAGTTGTAATTTATGTGGTCATTTTTAAACATTCATAGAATTTGGTATCTGTAAAATTCTGTCACAGATAATTGCTACATCCATAATGTCTATTTTTGCTTGTGCTTATTGAAGTTCAAACTATGTAATTTAGTTTTCTTAGTGATTGAACCGAGTATCATTTGTTTGACCTGTAGAGTGCACTTCCTCAGAGAGGAGGTGAAGTAAATCTGACTTTGGGCGGTATTGACTTAAATAATTCAGGAAGGTATGCATGATAAATTTTGTATTGTAACATGTTTCATCATCTGGATAATGTATTAACACATAATTTGCAGTGTGGTTGTTAGGGACGATAAAAAGCTATTGACTGTATTATTTCCTGATGGACGTGATGGGCGTGCATTTACCCTTAAGGTGCTTCACTAACTGTTGGGTGTTCTGTTTCTTTGATGGGGGTATCCTCACTTTGTCATCATGATTGTTTCTGTTCAACTTTCTTTTTTTATAATTTACCTAGATGTTTGTTCATATTTGTTTCTGAAAATCCAGGCGGAGTCATCAGAGGATTTGTATGAGTGGAAAACAGCCTTGGAACAAGCTTTGGCCCAAGCGCCAAGTGCTGCCCTTGTGATGGGACACAATGGGATTTTTCGGAATGACACAACTGACACAATTGAAGGATCGTTCCAACAATGTTTGTGCTTCTCTACTACACTATTACATTTGTGGTTATCTGATTATATGAGCAATTTAATTCAGGGTTGATTTGCAGTGGTTTTTTTTTAAAATTTTTACATCTGATTATTTTATTCTTTTCTATTATTTTTATACAGGGCGAGACAAGCGCCCTGTTAAGTCATTGGTTGTTGGCAGGCCAATTTTGCTTGCCCTGGAAGATATTGATGGAAGCCCATCCTTCTTAGAAAAAGCTCTTCTCTTTCTTGAGAAGTTTGGTAAGTCATGAAATTTGTTCGCTAATTAATTTGTTTTTTTAATGCAGTGCTTGTAGGGCTTTCTGAGATTTTTCTCAAATGTGTTGAAATTAAGTTATTCTTTTTATTGGTTGATGATATCCTTTTTCTAATTATTTGAGTGCTTAGCTGTTTTTTCCCATGTAATCCAGTTGATATGGTTATTATTTTGTTGGGATTCAATGTATATGGTTCAAGCTGCACCTTGGGTTTGAGGCAGAACTGCAGTGCTTGAGGCATGGGCAGATTGTTTTAGGTGCATGTGTGAAACTATAAGATTTGAAGCTTATGTCTCTCACCTAATATCAGTCATGCAGTATTTCTTTCTTTTACTGTCTACGTACCTAAATATATTTATATGCATCCATTTTCTCCTTTCGTTTTTGCTTGGGCCTTAGTAAACCACGTGCCCCTAGTGGGTAGGTGGAAAATAAACTATGCAACTACCCTTAGTTTTGTCCGAAATAAACTGCATTTATAGAACAAAGTCAGGGACTGAACTTTATCGTGGTGTGTTGTTGCATGATCCTGGTTCATACAGCAAGTTGGTAAGCTTGATCTGCCTTTACTATCAGACTGCTAGACATCTCATACGAAGGCAGGATAAGTAGTTCATGCATTCACCAAGAACTTATCATTTGAGTGCCACTCATCACATTCTAAGGCAATTAAAGAGGTCCCTGGAACAAGGAGTATTCTCTTGTCATGGTTATTTGAACATAGAAGGTGGTTTTATTGGTGCATGCTGGGCTGGTTTAAAATCAGATGGGAAATCTACTGGGTGTAGCACCTTGGTTGGCAGTAATGTTATGTGTTGAAAGAGTAAGGAGCTGTTTGTTACTAGATCTAGTTTGGAGATGGATTATCGAGCTATGGCTCAAGGCATATGTGTTCACCGCTTGGTATCAAAGAGTAGAGATTTGCAAGAAATGAACTCGTGAGACTAAATTGTGATAACAAGGCGAGTGTCGTGTCTTGGAAGAGTAAGAAGTAGCCGTCTCTTGTTTGGAGATGGAGCCTCATGCTGTGGCTAATGGCATATGTGGGCTATCTTTGTATCGAAGAATTGAGATTTACAAGAAATGGTCTTGTGACTTTACATTGTGATAACGTGGCAATGGTTCATATTGCTTCAGATCTGGCATATCATGGGTGTTCAAAAGATATTGAAATTGATTGCCACTATTCTCTAGAAAGTGGAAGGAAGGAGATTTAGTTGAAAGTATGCTTGGTCCAAAGATGAAGTTGCTGAATTCCTTACAAAAGGAGTTTCAAACAGGCATTTATTTTGCTATTTCTCCAAGTTGGTTATTGTAGATAATAGATATACATGCTCCAACTTGTTTTTTTTTTTTTTGGGGTTGGGCGGGGGTGTTGTGACAATAATGGACTAATTTTTAAGTCGAGGATCATTTTGTGTGATTTGATGGAACTTAAGGGATTTTTTTGTGTGTAAAATTGTAATTTTTATTGATATAAATAAAATGGCTAGTTGCCTAGCACACTGTTGAATGATCAACCCTGAACTTTCCTTGAAGTGCATCTCTCTCCCTCCCTCTCTCTAACATTCTTCCTCTTCCTAATATTAAAAAAAAAAAAAAAAATTCTTCCTCTTCCTTTCTCATTTCCTATTATTTCTTCTTCTCTTTCTTTCTTCATTATTATTCTTTTGTAAGCAAAACAACTAATGGTACAAGATTCGTGATCAATGCGACAGTGGAGCTATGGTATGGTGATGTAGCCGGGTAAAATTTGTTTGATAATTTTAATTTTTACAGATTGGGTTCATCATCCAACGAGGAGTAAGATTATGACAATTATTCTAAAAGATATGTTTGAGCCAGCTTGAGATGTGATATTGAAGTGTTTGTTGTCCCCATTACCCCATGCCTTCATCGCTCAATTAATATTATGGTTTGTGGTTTTGGTATTTCATTAATAATGTAGTGTGTTAAGTTATTAGTAATGATTATATATTTATAAATTTGTGCTATTTATTTTTTAATAATCTTTCCATTATATACGTGAAGTGATAAACATTGTGCTAGTATCTAGAAAACAAAAGATCTCTGTAATTGATTACACATTTCTGGCCCTTTTGTATTGTATTTTTATTTTTATTTTATTTTTTAAGACTAATATGACTGCACTAGTCTGGCACTGGGATCTAAAACCTTGCCTGCAAGCCCTAAATCAGACTAGATTCAGATTTACACTTAGTTTTTGATGAATGGAATCCTCCCATAGTCAATTGAAGTTCTGAATGCCTCTATTTTTCATTAAGAAGCAATCAATTGGATGCCAGAGTGAGTATTATTTCTAAAATATATGCTTAGGAATTGTAGATTATCTTTCTGTTCCTATCAATTCTTTTTTCTACTTTAGTGGATCCCTAGTGTTCTGATGTGCAGAATTTCCTTGTTGGTTTTGTAGATTTTCTGTATCATTCTATTGACGTCTTTTCACTAGTAAACTGTAAAAAGGTCTCGCTTCGAGGTCTAAGATGTTCTGACCACTCAGGAGTCATTTGCTTCTTTTGGTTTTCCAACAGGAACAAATGTGGAGGGAATCTTGCGGCAATCTGCAGATGTTGAGGAGGTCGATCGAAGAGTTCAAGAATATGAACAAGGTTCCTTCCATTTTCCTTATGATGTTCTTCATTCCCATTTCCCTTGGACTTAGGGCATGGGCTGGGCTGGGCTGGGCTGGCCCGCAGACCTTTTTGCTTGAATAGTTCATGCTTGGACATACTTTTAGGTCCATGGGCAAGGTCACAAGCTAAAAGTCAAGCCAGAAGATGTGGGATGTGGGACTTCCAACACTCCCCCTCACGTGCAGGCCCAATAGATTTCATGGACAGGCCTGCCATGTGGGCTAAACAAGAATGATGGCCACGTGGGCTACACAAGAATAACGGGATTAAAACCAGCTCTGATACCATGTAAGAAACCATATACCAATCCAAAAGCTTAAGCTGACAGGTGGAAGGCCCAAATAGGTATATGAAGCCTTGTCCAAATTAGGACTTAAGCGATGTGGGATGTGGGACTTCCCACCAAATGATCCTATTTGTCTACTTGCTTTAAAATGGACATTTAAAATAAAGATAAATAATTACAACAAAACTATCTATCGATATTTTTAGGGCTGGGCTGGGCACTTCTTGCAAGGGCTGAGTTTAGGCCTGACGTGTGGCTAGAAGTGCCTAGCAATATTTAATATAATTATGTAAACAGGCTGGACTTGGGCTGACTTCAGCCTGGAGCAAGCCTGGCCATTGACAACCGTGTATTGACCATACCTTTGTCAGGAAACTGCTAACATTTATAACAGTTGAGATCTTAGGGATTTGTTAAAATGCTCTCATTTACTCCAATTTGTTTAAACTTCCTGTTTAAGTCTCATGCTTCTCAACTGTAGCGGTTCTTTAACTTACAGGGAAGACTGAATTTGGTCCTGACGAAGATGCCCATGTTGTCGGTGACTGCGTCAAGGTATTGGTCTGTTGATGATTGGATTATTTGTATTTTTCTGATGAGGCCAATGGTTCTTTTATTTTTCATTTGTTGCAACTTGCAAGTTCACTCTTTGATTTGGTTTTGCAGCATGTTCTCCGAGAACTACCATCATCTCCAGTTCCTGCTTCCTGTTGCACTGTATTACTAGAGGCATACAGTAAGTTTAACTAATGTATATCTCTTAAAATATCTCTGTTTCTTATTTCATCATCTGCTGTCGTGCAAATCAATAACGTATTTCCATGTTGATTATTTTATTGCTTTCTTTTGAGAATCTTATTATATTCAATGCAAAGTAGTGCACTAGATTATCTTTGGTTATACATTGGTGGAATTTCATAATAATATTCCCTTTTCCCAGTTTTGTTATCTTAGCTTCTTGTTCATGGAAAATGCCTTTTAACATCTGTTTTATATTGATGGCTTCCATGCCTATGCACAGGCTTTTTTTATCAGGTACATTTTATTTTACTCTTTAGGGTTAAACTGTACCTTTGAACCTATCATTTGGTGACTTACCATTTGTTGTTAACGATTACATCATTTTTTAACTTATCTATAAGAAACAGAGCAGTCCTGAAGTTTTTTGTGATGTACCTAACCAATACGCCAGAAGCCGCAGGACTGATGGAACGTGTCAAATTAAGTCTTATAACCATTTAGGACCGTAACATACCACCACGCTTCCGCAACCAACATCCTCGGCGGCTCTCACTCTGGTGGCAAGTAGCCCTTTTCCTCTCTTAGGATGGCTCACATTTTGCTCCAGGTAACCCTCTCCGCGGCGGCTTTCACTCTGGCAGTAGGTAGCCATTTTCTCTATTATTTTTAGATGGCTCTCACTCTACTCCAGGTAGCCCTTTTCGTGACTCGAACCTGAGACGTGGAGGTTGGCTCTAATACCAAATGTTATGTACCTAACCAATCAGCCAAAAGCCTCAGGACTGATGGAACGCGTCAAATTAAGTCTTATAACTATTTAGGACTGTAACATTTTTGCTGTGGTTGAATTCTTTATCATGGAAGGGAACTCGGTAAATGTCATATATTGTTTTATACGGGCAGGTACAATGTAAGATTGCCAAGTGAATTGAGGATTCAAAGCAAGTATTCTGTGTTGTTTTTCACTTTCTGCTTGGTAGGCCAATAGTGAGACTTACCTCTTGGCAGGACGTTGGATTGTAGGCAGTTGATCGTCATATCTTCTAATACGGTTTACAATCCCTTTTGTAATCTTATTTTCCTGTAAATTTCTTGAACCTATAAAAAAACTATATTAGATAGTATGATGGAATATAGTCCCTATGAGTATGTTTCGTTTGAATAGATATATCGATTCCTATATGATATGTATCATCTTATTAGAAAACTAGGGAAGAGAATCAGAAATGAGTGCATTCTAGGGCATTTAAGGGTAGCATTAATAAGTGATAAATTAAGAGAGACATTTGATATGGTTTGGACATGTCTGACGCAAGCTAGAAACTATGCCAGTTGGGCCGATGGCCCTCAGGGAAAAGGGTAGGCCTTGTTGCTGGCTCCTCAAGTAAAAGGGTTAGGCCAAACAGTACATGGATGGATGTGGTAAGAATAGATTTGGTGAAGTGCAACGTATATGAGAATTTGGCCCAGGACAGACTAGAATGGAGAAACAGATTTCATATAGCTGACCCACAAGATTTCATATTGATGTCCTGACAGACTAAGATTTTGCAGATGCTGAAATGTAACACAGAATCTCGTGTTGGATTTCTCTAATTTTCTCCTTTGTGTAATCTTCTCCTGATTTGCTTTGTTGATAAGAAAAAGGAACAACGAAATCTTGTGCTTTGCTTTCAAGCTGACAAAATATGATTGGACAATTAGCCAGTTCTGTTATGTGTGAGGGATTTGGGAGAGGTAAATATTCAAGTGTGAATGAGTTAAAAAAATGTAGAAAAAAAAAAAAAATGGATTGCAAGAATGATAGTACCATTTTTTTCCAATCATAAAAAAAATTAATGTTGTCTTGTGGTGGTTAATTTTAACAATTAAGCAGTAATTAGCTATCTTTATAGTGGTTTCCAGCCATTTTACCTGAACTGTTGGCTGTTCTTTTTTATCTGCTAGGCCAATTTGTGTTGTTGTGTATAAAATGAAATTTGGGCACTGTTATTTCAGGTTGATTCTGCAGGATTTTTTTTATATTATTTTTGGAGCTCCGCTTTACTAAATCATTTTTGTTGAATTGGTTTCTCTGAACTGTTTAATTGACAATTTTTTTTTTATACCATGATTATTATTTGTTGCTGTGTTGTATTTGATAAGGGATTGATCGAAAAGAAGCTCGGATTAATGCGATGCGTTCTGCAATATGTGAGACATTTCCTGAACCAAATCGGCGTCTGTTACAGAGGTCATTCCTTGCTTTAGATATGTTCTTGCCTCTTATCACATTTTCTTGTGTTCTCAGTTTGATACATGGAGTTTGAGTTGGATATGTCTGGGTTCAGATTTGAACCTTTTCTTCTTCGGTCCGGCACTTTACTGAAATTTCATTGCACTTTTTTTTTTCTGTGGTGCTTAAAGTTATCATTGTTCCATTTCAACAAAAAAAAAAGCTATCATTGTTCCTTTCTGGAATATCATGATCAAGCGCTACACTATTTGCAGCCATACAATGCTGTTTTGGATATTGTTACCTCAAGATTTGCAGCTACATATCTTTATTTTATTTTATTTTATTTTCTTAAGTAGTGTGGAACAACAACACATATTTAAGGAACCATGAACAAACCTTAAGCATTAGAAAAATACAGTAGAAGTGAAAAAAAAATGTCACCTCAACGAAATTTATGTCCATAGAGTTTATACATGTAAACTGGGTGTGGGTTCAGAGCTATATATGTGTCTTCACTATGCAGTATACATTTACAGATGAATGCATATATGTTGTTGCACGCACAAATGCTCAATAAGCAATTGTAGATTTATGTTTAAGAGTCACAAATATATCAAGGGAAATGATCCTATATTGCTGTCAGTACTGTTGCTATCATACTGATGGCATCTCACCACTGACATAACAATGTGGAGCCCACTTTTGCTTGATGAAAAAAACACCTCTCACCCATCTAGGCACTGGCCCAATTTCAGTCTATTAGGAGAGATTTGTACTGCTGATTTTCATGTCTGTACCTACTCAGAGAGAACCCACTGCTCTGATGTTGGGTTGAAATATGAATAGGGTGGATCAAGCAAAGCTGGGCCCTGATAGGTCAAATGTGATGTCAGTACAATACTCACGACAGTATATGACAATTTCTCATTTAAATTATGAGTTGAGGTTCCTTCTTCCTATTACCATTGCCCTTCATCTTAGTTCGCGTTCTTTTTTCGTTCATTTATTTTTTCTTCATTTTCCCCTGAATGAGTGGAATGCCTTACTCTAAATTTATCACTTTTTTGATATCTGTCACAGGATTTTGAAGATGATGCATATCATTGCTTCTCATACTTCTGAGAATCGAATGACTCCATCCGCTGTTGCTGCTTGCATGGCACCCTTGTTATTGCGGCCACTTTTGGCAGGTGAATGTGAACTAGAGGATGACTATGATATGAATGGTGATAGTTCTGCCCAGCTACTGGCTGCAGCAAATGCGGCTAACAATGCTCAGGCCATCATAACAACTCTTGTGGAGGAGTACGAGAATATTTTTGACGTATGATTCTATCAAGAAATTTTCTTTTCAATATATATGCTAATGTGAGAAGAAGTGTTTCAATGTGTTTGCGTGAGTTTTTTCTTTGGTAAGAAATGATATCATTAATCAAAAAATGAAATTGGTACAGAAAACAGTGTAGCCATACAGTATAGAACAGTGTGAAAGCCCCTTAATTATGAAGTCACTCCTCATCCACAGAACTTGAGCAAGTGGGAGCATAGATTGGCAGTAAAAGTGATGCGGAGCGGCATACAATGTGGGCCGGGTTGGGGGAGGTGGAAGGATAAAGGGCTTCACACCCGGAGTCTCAGACTTCACGCCCATGGCTTTGCCATTCCCATCGTAGGAGAGATTGCACAAGAGAGCAAAGCACTCAGATTTTCTTTCATTAATCATAGTCTGATGAAGCTGAAGGCTTTACAATGCTTTAAGTAGAAAATTAAAAAACCCTTGGACTCATCTCAACCATCTAAACATCCCTACGGTTGAGATTAAAACATTCATACTTAAAACATAAGCCATTAAATAACAACTCTAATAAAATAAAATAAAAGGTGCAGATGGGCTGGGCCCAATGGACCGTTCGGCCCATGGGGTCATGGGTTTGTCTTGCATCAAGAAGCTAACCTTTATTGCGAACAATCTCTGGTGTTATCATAATCTATTTGTCATTTCATTCCACCCCTATGAAAGCTATATTGCTACCCAACTCATTACTTGATGTGAATGTGGACTATCTGACCATCTCTGTCCTCTTTATCTCCTTTCATTTTGTTGCTTTTCCTTTTTTCATGAAGAGAGGTGGCACCATTGGTAGCTGCTATGTTAACATTTCAGGCTACAAACGTCTCGAAGTATTCTTTATGCTTGACTATTTACCCTTTTTAAGTTCAATTTTGGGTATTGTATTACAGTGTGAAGCAGGCCGTAGGCAGCCAATCAGCATTGCTACCTAATTTTCTAGTCTTTTTTTAATGCATCAATGACATGAACTGTATCAATTTCTGAAGGATAAATATGTGCTCGTAGTTTTAATTTATATTTATTTTCATTTGCCCATTTTACAATTCCTTATATAATGTGTGTTGTGTGTTTTCTGAGGCTTTCCCATTTTTGCCTTCTTTTTCTCCTTCCAACCTTCACCTGCTTAATTTTGTAATTTTTTCTCCTGTATTAAGTGAACATTGCTTTATATTTTGTGTTTTCTCCAATAATGTTATGCGTTTTATTTTCAATCCTTTGTTCTGCAGGATGACAACCTGCGTAGATGCTCAGTTTCACCTGATTCTCAGACGGAAAATAGTGGGAGTGAGGAATCATCTGATGATGAAAATTTGGATATGAAAGATAATGGATACCATGATGCTGAAAATGATGCTGATCCAGAGGTAGATGGTGATCCTGAACGTGTACTCAGTGGAAAATTGAGTGAAAGCAGTGGTTATGCTGGCAGCGACCTTTATGATTATAAGGTTGTCATTGTTTTCATATAAAAGCTTCACCACCAAACATCTTTTCAATAGCTGGTTGATAATTTATAGTGGTTTTTCTCGGTATTATTGTTGGCATTGTTCTCAAGCGATTCTGACCAATTAAATGAAAAAAAAAAAAAAATTCTGGGAGCCAAACTATGTGGGGGAACACACTTTATGGAATTCTTGCCATCTATTTTTCTTTTGGTTTTGTGGTTGTCTAGAGCTCCATCTTCATTTTGAAAACTGGGTCTTGCTGAAACTACTTCTGGCAAAATATTTCTTGAAATCATAAATAGATGTTCACATTTTAGGATAAATTTAGTAATTATTGAAACAATCACTGTGTTCTTATGTTGAAAATTAGTTCTTTACTTGCCTGAGTAACTGCTAATGTGTAGTAGATTACTGTTTGTCTCTCAAACTGTGGTAAATCCTATTGAACGGAAGTGTTGATATCTTGAAATCTACTAGTGGTTTTTTTGTTTTCCAGAATCCTGTCTTTTCTGCAACCTTCTTCTATTTTTATATTTTATTTTTAGATTTTTTTGGGTGATATTGCTTTAAAATGAAGTAGATGTTGTATGCATTGAAATTGCATTATCAGCATGACATCCTGCCCACATTTTGTACTGGCCTCATGGGCCATTTGAGTCATTCGAGAAGCAATTATGTAGTCACTAGCTTTTGATGATTGATTCACTCTATAAATTTGTGCAATCCCTTCTCTTCTTTTGAAGTCTGAAACAACAAGTTGTCATGTTTTGTGGTTTAATATAATTTTAAAACGCAGTGGTTGTTTTACGTGATCCTTTATCTTAAGGATTGTAATAATATATTCATCTGGGCCAATTTAGAACTTTTCTTTGACCAACTTTAAAATAGAGGTAAATTTAACTTAATGTAATTCTAATATATTTCTTGGTCATGTGGTCTTTGCTCTTTGCTTGAAAAATGTCTGTAATCTTTGTATTCTTCCCTGAATTTTTTTTCTAATACATTTTTCTGATATGAGTTGCATGATATGCGTCATTATTTTTTGAGTACAGGTTTTTGGCGGTGATGATTCAGATATTGATTCACCTGGAGAGAATCAGACTTCAGTGACCAATCTGAAATCGGTTAAAGATTCAGATGCTCAATTAAATGAGCAGGGTTTATTGAAGAAAAGTAATGAGAATTCATTAACAGAAAATGATGTTCCCATTATTCACCCTACAAGCGAGTCTCATCGGTCAATGGGAGATATTTTGTCGGCAATTGATCCAGGACTTTCTTTAACTGTGGCTGGACCTGAACTATCTGCAGAGAAGCCCATAAATAAGCTAAATGGCTCGAACTCCAATGTCAAACGGTCAACATTTTGGGGTCGCAACAGTGTAAGTTGTTTGTTCTCCTTTTATGGACTCCTAGTTACAAGGAAACTTATGTCCCCTTGCAAATACCTATTTTCTTGCTTTCATTCCACTTCTAGAAAATGTTTCAAGAAGGGTGCTTCAAGGTTTCATTTCCCAACATGTTTCCTGGTTCTGTTTCTTGCTCTGGTGGCTACTGGCTAGGAGCTATATTTATGCTTGCTTGCATTTAGTGTTCTTTTGATGGTCAAAATGATTGTCTGGAATTATGAGTATTTTTAACTTTTTGCATCCATAGAGATTTCCCTAAAAATAGAACAGAT
Source organism: Camphora micrantha (assembly GCA_003546025.1). Classification (NCBI taxonomy): domain Eukaryota; kingdom Viridiplantae; phylum Streptophyta; class Magnoliopsida; order Laurales; family Lauraceae; genus Camphora; species Camphora micrantha. The sequence continues at coordinate 34,973,158 of QPKB01000011.1, forward strand.
GATCTCTATGGTGATTGCTGTGATGTACTTTGTATCATGTGAAAAATCCTTATTTCTCATTTGATGACATTGAAGTTGAGATTGTTTACTTGGTTACAGATAGTTAAATGCTCTCTTTCGATTTTTTTTTAATTAATATACTGCACTATGACTTATGTCATGCAACGTAGAATATATTTCTGGAATATTTTTCCTTAGAATGTATTTTGGGAATTTTTTCCTCTTTATAGAAAGAAGTGCTTCCTTCCATGTGATAACTTGGAAATACAATAGCCAAAAACATGGCTGGTGCACTTGTTAGGCTTATCCCACTTGGGAATCTAGGTCTTGGAATTGAACTCGAATCTGTGTGCGCTATGTCTTTCTTGCCTGCACAGTGTAATGTAATGTTCAATAAGAAAACACTAGGAAATATGATATATTGAACGAAGTTTACCCCCTTCTTCATATAGCTCTGAAGATAAAATACTGGTTTGCTGATATTTTTCTTCTGTTTCTGTAGGCAAGAAAGAATCTGTCCATGGAATCAGTAGATTCTTCTGGCGAAGAAGAGTAAGTTCACCAGTTCTATGTTACCTAGCTTCTTATAGTATCTAATGTTTAGATTTTCTTTAAAACATTATTGCTCAACATATGCAGTGGGTGCATAGTTTTATATGGTTGGCGGCCCCATTTCTTACTGGGACAAAGTGGTTCATATATACAATTGTACAGTTGTGCATGATATATTGGGGATTTTTGTGTCATTGATTAAGTCGTTTGACTGTTGTTATTGGGGTTGTCATGGCCGAGAAAATAGGAGTTAGTGTTTACTTACCTAATTTAGTGGTCACGAGGCCGCTTTTCTATGGAATGTTGCAGCATTTTGCTTGTATTTCCAGAGTATTTGGCATATTTGTTCTTTCGTTCCACACACACACATACATATTTCATTTGCCTTGTTTTCCTATTCGGGAGAAGCTTTGGGAGGCTTTTGGTTTGGGACCTTTTTGTGCTGATTTGGAGGATCAGAACCACAATATGTGGATCGAATACACTTTTTATTCGATTGAGTGAAAAGAAGTGTATACTTCATTCACTATGGATAGTCAAAACATGATGAATCTTAAAATCATTACATTCAAAACACTATTTTTTTAAAATTTAGATATTTTTAAAATTTAATTTTTTAAAGGTTTTTGGTCTCTAGGGTGCAACTTGGTCTGGCTCAATCGAGTCAACTCAGCTTGAGGGTGAACGACTTTCTCAACGAGTCTCTCTTTTAGAATATTGCTTAACTAATCACTATCATATGAAACATAGAGATGAGGTTAATGAAATTCAAAATGTCAACTTAACTCAAACTCAGTAGGTGGTCAACATAGGGAATCTGTCAGATAATCTCATATATTTCTTTTTCCTTTTCTTTTCCATTTTGTGTGTGGGTAGGTTTTGTGTGTGTATTTCGAACCCATGATGATTCCAACCAAATGTTTAAACCATCAAGCTAGGCTACAGGTCGGCAACTTTATTGCTTTTTATCTAATCAGCTGCATCCCTTCTTTTTTACCTTAAGAGATAGGTTGTCTTGGTTGAAATCCCTTGTTTTTTCATATATAGCCCCTCATTTTTCAACATAGTGGCCCCTCAAGTAAAATTTCCTGGTTTACCACTGGCACTGAACATAAGCCATACTACTGCAACTTATATTGTGAATAACTTGAACCCATGAAAAATCGTGAAAATCTGCAAGGTAAGTCTTGGTAATCATTTTGTCGCGGCACTTCAACTTCTCTCTTTTATTGTGAACTTTTAACTCTAATTCTTCTTCATTATCAGTTAATTCTTCATTTATTGTATAACCTAATATAGGTTTTTTATTGCAACTTTTCTGTATTTTGAATAATTCAATTATTTGTGTACAGGCTTGCTATTCAAAGGCTTGAGATTACCAAAAATGACTTGCGCAATAGGATTGCAAAAGAGGTGGAATGATCTTTCTTTGAGTTCTGGTCCTTTAGAGATCATGAAGCAATGAGCTTTTACTAACATGTATTAGACCATCTTATGTATTAGGCCAAAGGGAATGCCATTTTGCAAGCAAGTCTGGAGAGAAGAAAGCAAGCTTTGCACGAGCGCCGCTTGGCACTTGAACAAGATGTATTCATTATTTTACTCTTAATTCACAAAATGTCTTTCTGATTGATTATCTTTGTTTGACATCTTTTTTGCTTTTATCATATATTTTAAGGCTAAGGGCTGAGGTGGATTCATGTCAATTAGAAGACGGATTATAATTTTCAAATAAGAGAGATGGAAATATGAATGTTTGGTTGGGGATGGCTTCTGTCATTGCTGTCCTATGGAGCCCATTTGTTTTATATTGCATCTGAAGTAGAGTGATGAGCAACAGCTCGTATTACTTGCAAATCTTTGGGTTCATTGATTTTTACCATATATGGGTTGGGCCAGAGACCTGAGCCCGAATTCGTAGTAGGGACTAGGGACCCATACTCATACCCAACTTGAGTCTAGCTTGGAGGTACTTATATCTGTACCACGTTTCAATTTGAAGGTCTGAACCCTAACTTAGACATGAAGAAAGGGGCCCGAACATGCAACTTTATAATGAATGGTTCCTAATCGAATTAACTTGTGCTCACTAGGAGCTATGAATCTATGGAAGGTCTCATAGTGCAAATTGATGATAGGATCCAGTCGAAGAAATGAGTTTTTTCTCTAGTGGCTCATGAATATGTCCTATCTTTTTGTTGTTCTATTTCAGTTTGCAATCTTGATCCTTGAATTCACTTCATTGTCTAGACCTTACAATCAAATGATTAGCCAGTCTGTCTGCCCCATCCTTGCCATCAGTAAATTCTTATCAAGAGGTTCTCCTGGGGGTCTTGTTCAGAGAGAGCTTGCAAGTCGAGAATATAATGGAATTACTGATGGTTAGGAACATGAGACATACAGCAAGAATGATAATTGCATTTCCTTTTAATATGGCTGTTCTAATATGGTAGTCATAGTTGTCCTAAACATCTTCTGATGATCTTTTTTCTATTTATTGATTTATTTTCTTTTTTGAATGGTTTCTTCTAATGATTTTTATTTAGTGAAAACCTGTGAAATGATTTTTCATTTTGGTAAATTTCTTTAATGGTGGCATATGTTGATTACAATTCATATCGACTTCTAGGTGTCTAGATTGCAAGAGCAGTTGCAAGCTGAGAGAGATCTTAGAGCTGCATTGGAAGTTGGTCTGAGCATGTCTTCAGGGCAGTTTTCTAGCTCGCGTAGTATGGATTCCAAGGTATGCATTGTCTTTTTACTAGTTCTATCATGCCCTATATGAGTATAGTTTATCATTTGACATCTTATGCCTTGTCACAATGTTGAAGACAAGGGCAGAGCTTGAGGAGATTGCCCTTGCTGAAGCAGATGTAGCGAGGTTGAAACAGAAGGTTGCGGAACTGCATCTTCAGCTTAACCAGCAGCGCCAACATACCTATGGGTCGCTCTCTGATGTTTGTGATCGATATCAGCATGTCCAAAGTCTTCACTCACAACAGTAAGATGCTCACAGCCTTATCTAACTTTTCTCTTCACGAATTCCCTTTTGTGTTTTGGGTGGTAAAATGTTAATATTTTAATGGGCAGGAAGATTCTTCAACAAGATTTTGATATGACACTTGCATTTTGTAACCATGAAAGAAAACAAAGGAGCGAGGTAAGTCTATTATTGTATTATTGTATATCTTTCCTGATTGTTTTAATTATAAGATATGCAGAGCGGCTAAGTGGGCCTTTCAGACTATCCTTGTGGTCTCCCATTCTCCTTGTCAGTAATGCTGGCACACTGAGTTTTGAGTTTTCTTAGATTTTTTTACAAGAAAAAAGATTTTAAATTGACTTTTCTGCTTATCCGTTCTTCTAGCTACATAAAAAAGTGATTTGGATAAAATATAAGAACAATAACCATTTACATGGAATATTATTTTATTACATCTTAGAGAATGTGGGGGGAAATAGATCATGAATCAGAAGTTCAGAACCAAATCAGTGGTTGAATATCAACATATTTGAAAGAGAAGCAACGATGGCCTTAAGCAAAGATTAAGAAAAATCTTTTGATTATAATCGATTTATGCTGGTGGCTGAGTAGTCTTTGAGACTATCCTTGTGGTCTTCCCTTTTCCTTGTGAAATTGGCACATTGAATGCTGTATTTCTCTAAGATGATTGGCTTTATATTGGTAAGAGACATTTTTAAAAAATCTTTATTTAACTTCTCCACTTAGGCCTTTTTCCTTCTAGCTACATAAAAAACAGAATGATAATGAATTGAAAAACAAGAATGATACGTTTAGAAAATAAAAAAAACAAGAACGATAACAGTTTAGGTGGCATATAATAGTATTGCATTTTGAGAGTATGCTGGGAAAATAGATCATTAATCAGAACCAAATCTCAAGGGTCAAATAGCAAAATATTTGATAGAAAAGTAAAGACAATCTTTAAGCAAAGATGAGGATGAATAGAGTATTGGGCTTGATGCCATACCTTTATTTGGTTGACCAAACTAATTAATAAAAATTGAGGACTAGAAAAATGCTTGCGGAACAGGGGAAGAGCATTGTGGTCATGTTTTAGAAAGAAGAAAACAAAAGGATACCATGTCGTATGATTCTTTCTATACAAGTGAAAGGGATATTTATGATTGTGTAAATTCCTGAGCTATCAATGAAACTTTGGGAGAAAGTAATTAAGCAATGTCTGAGACAAGAATCTAATTTTTCCAAGAACCTGTTTGGGTTTATGATAGTAGATTTGCAACTGAAAGCAATTTTATTATTGAGGCAACAACTCAAGAATATGTTGAGAGGAGGAAAAATTTACAAGTGGGTTTTTTATAGGGTGTTGGGGTAGTTAATTTGGTAGATATCTAAGAAATGCACCCATAATGTGTTACAGTAAGATTTTAAAGGAGATGTACGAAGGGGCAGTTTTGGGACAAGGCTTTGATGATGATTAATATGATGTATGAAGGGGCAATAATGAGTGTCAAGACCATGAAAAAGTGCTGCATGGAGCCCCGACCATTTAGGGTTGGTAACAGGCAGACAAGGTTGTCCCTGACCTGTCACATGTGTTGGACAAGAAAGCAAACAAGTAACATGCTATAACTTTAGGAGGCTTTTGAGATGAATGCTTTGGAAAAGAATAGAGCGAGGAATATACGGAATTCAAGCAAATGATTTGATAGTTCATAGTAGGGAAGTGGATTGGATGAAAATTGAAAATCATTATGGCACAGTATGTTTGAGCTTGATAGTTGATACTTCAGAGCTACTATAGAAAAAAAGTGGAGCTTTGACAAAAATATTGTAACTAGGACAAATGTATGGTAGGTGAAGTGGAGACAAGCAAGTGAGGTGCTTGGTGATTGTTGAGTCCCACTTCAATTTCAAGAATTTTTATTTTTTGAGACGGAAGTCAACTTGAATTGTCATATGAAACTGAATATTGGGCAACGAAGAAATGGCAATGAAGTATGTGGATGAGACACTGATGCCAAGATGTATGTGTTGTGTTACAAGAGAGGATAGAAATGGAACAAGCTTAAGACTAAAAAATGTTGTTTGAGATGGTTTGGTCATGCGCTAAGTGGACTTAAAGCAATTCTTGTACGAAGAATAAAATTGATGCAAGTTTAATGTATGGATGCCAATGAATACTTCATCAAAAGCCACATGATAGGTTGTGGGGTGACACAGAACTCGGCCTCAAGATGGAATAAATGGATAACTCGTTTAACTCACAAAGCCAGCCCCAGATGGATGGGATTTGGATATGATGAGATGATGGTGGAGCAAATTAGAAAGAAAAGTAGAAACCGTGACTTTTCTATTTTAATTTTTTTTAATTCCAGTAATCAATGTGCTTCTACATTCTAAAGCGATTTTTTTTTTTTTTACTTTTTGTTTACTGTTGTCAACTCTGTTGATTCTTCATTGCATTTACTAGTATTATTTTCAAGTGAATAATTTCTTTTATGTTCGCTTAGTTCAAGGGAAGTTTACCGTCACTTGTAACTTTGAAGATTTGAATGGTCTTTTGTATTAGATTTCTAAAGGTTGGGAGTCATTCGTTAAGCATATTTGAGATGTCTCACCTAAGTTGCGTGTCAGAATATAAACAGCATGTGTTTAATTTTTCTCTACCTTTTCTATTTGTAACTCAATGAAATGAGTCCTAGAAAAAATTTTAATGGATAGAGAAGCCAATCCCATATGTTTCTACTTTTTATACGCCCGCAATTGTTTGTGCTTTTACCCAATGTCTTACATGTCATTGCAAAACTAAACAGGAAAGCTCATCAACAGTGGATTGGAAGAATATGAAGATGCAAATATTGTCGTCTGCCAATAACAGGCAGCAGCCTGCACGCAAGCCATGCATAGATTCAATGAGTTTGAGTGATACCAAGAGTGCAGAGGCATCTACCAGTATTTCTCTGGATGAGCTGTCTGCAGTTAGTTCTGCCATCCCCAACAACACATCCAGGGTAACAGAGGTAAGTGCCAACGTGTCTTTATCCCCATGTCTTAAACATCAAGCTGCATTTAATTATGTTAGGCAACATGGTAACAAGGGTGAACTTTTAACAGCAGAGGCATCCATCTGCTGCTTCCTCTGCTTTGGTGGAACTAACAACACGTCTTGATTTCTTCAAGGAGCGGCGCTCCCAACTCATGGAACAACTTCACAACCTTGACTCGAGTTATGGAGCATCTTCTCAAGGATTGGTGTTCAAGGCATCACCGCCGTGGACTACCAGCCCAAGATGAGAATGTTTTGTTAATAAATGCCTCGGCCATTTGTATATCCTTGATGATACTACGTGTATCTGGTGTAATTCTGTTCCCTTTATTTGAATTATTTCTTTTCCTTTTATCGGGCATGTGATTTGTCTACTTTGAGGGAGCTGTTTTTGCCTGCCTTTGTCAAGATTGGGGTAAATTTAGCTTTGCCGTGTTTTTTCTTTAAATTATTTGTTTTTTTTTTTCCAGCTTCATTCTTATCTTTCGTACAACTGATGAAGAAGCTAGCAGCTTGGGATTTCTGTACTTTTAGAATAATTACATTATTCATCTGCAAGCACTCTGTATTAGCTTTTGGTTGGTAAGTTATTTTTTTTTTTAACCGTCGTTTTTGTAAACCATCTACAGGTTGGTATGTAGGACCACAAGGCCAAGAGAGGTATGACTCTTTGATTGTAGCCCGCCCTGATGTTTTTATTGAACAAGTACGCTCCCCGCCTATCATGCGATCTCACCTGGAATTTACCAAATGTTAGTTCCCCCTGGAGTTTCAGATGTTGCTCCAGACTGGCAGCCAAATGCGTTTCCAATTTACCCTTTTGGTTTTCCTTTGCCATTTGCAGCTCAATGTGGCTGGATAAACCACGGATGCTAAAGGCTAGTAGTTGAAGAAAAACCTTGTCAAACCATAATCTACTTGTTTTATAGTTCACTCCGAATAGTAGCATTTAGCTAGCCATACATGTGACACGGCTGTAATGATAGTGATTTGATGAGATCCGGAACTCCAGAATCTTATTTTGAACATTAGTTTCAAGGACTATGCTACAGGAATAGACATTCTAGGAGGAATTTCATACTTGAAAATTCTAGCCCTAAATGAAAATTTGTTATCAAAACAAGCCTTAATAGATGGACTTTGCAGTAATGAAATTATGAGGAACAATGAATGCGGGCGGAGATGGGTTAGAATTGTCCAGTTTGTGTGGTGGTTTAGGGGCATTGCTATTGCTCATCAATAAAGGTTACAATCAAATTATAAAGTTGCTCGTGTGCCGGTTGTAAGATTCAGATAAATGATCTTTATATATCTGCACTTGCAATGTCAAGGTCTAAGAGAATGTACAATGCTTAAAACAAATAATAGTTTCAAAATCTCTCTCCAGGGCCTGGTGGTTATAGTGTAATTACCAAATAAGAAGTAAAATGTTTGTCTTAAGATTTTATTTAGCAGCCCGAAACAAGCTTGACGATTGGTTTTTAGTATTAATGTAGAAATGGCCACTTCCTGACTCGAGGATCATACTCACATCACATGTTTGGCAGATTCGAGGCTACTTTTAATTGATCCGATCCTTTTACATATAAAGCCCTTTACAGTTATTTGCCAAAATCCCTCAGCTGTAGCATCATTATCAGATATGAATTATGTTAAAGAATGAGACTAAATCATTATATATGGGGTAGGTAGGATTGTTATGTAGATGGGATTGGACAAACAAAAGGTGGGGCCTTTGCCTGTGGAACAAGTAATTGCTTAGAATGATTGTGCCATGATAAAATATTTCTCATATCTAAAAAAACCATATTCAACAAGTTAAAAAAACCATATTGTTGGAACACATGGCTTTGAATTGATGATGATGACTCCTGCTGCCATTAGACCGTCATCAATTCAATACTTTTGAATGTAATAAGATGGAGAAAACCAAACTAAAACACAGACCTGGTGGGCCCGAAAGCCTAAAACGGGGACCAAGAAGATCGAAGGCTGAGATCTCTAGAGCATGAATGGGAAGAGAGAGTTTGCTAAGAGCCAGTCATATATGTGCGATAGCACACTGTAGAGTGGCCCATTCATAAAATTTGATGTAGTAAGCCAGTAGTCCCCTATTGGAAGAGAGATCCCTTCACATGTGATCAAACAGTGACGCCTTGCATCATGAGCTGTGCTACATGGACAGACTTTGGGACCGGTCTTTGGACCAATCCCAAAGTTCTTATCCAATTTTGGATCAATCCCAAAGTTCTCACCCAATATATATTTGGATGAGAACTTTGGGATCGGTCCAAAGACCGGTCCCAAAAGTTCTGTCTATTTAGACTTTTACTTGCATCATTAACCACAAGAGTGCCTGTCTGTCTGTCTGTATGCCTGGCTCTTTCTGTCTGTTCCTCCAATCACAAGCCAATAAATAAAATGGATAAAAATGCAGCCAACATCAAATGGGCTCCCTTCTCTGCCATGTCAACATGTTATTTCTCTCCTAAAGTCGCAAGTCGTAAGCAAAAATGATTTATTGACCATCTTGCTTTATTTATATTTATTTAGGGCAGCCACTCCACTACATTAGATTTGAAAAGCAAGCCCATTGTCTATTTATTATCTAGTGTGGGGTTTAAGGTTTCGCCTATGGTAACCATTCATCAAGTGGGGTCCTTTTTTGGACATTTCGATTATATGTACACACACGGAATTCTTAAAATCTCTTGGTTTGACTATTGGTCTAGCTAGAATGATACTTTCAACTTACCAATTCCTACGCATGGGTATGAAATTAATATGCCAATACCATTTAATCATGAGTTGAGCGATTTCGATCTTAATTACAATGAGATTTTTTTTTTCGGTTGCAATGCTTCTACACAGGTAGGGCATGTTTGATAACAGACGAGGAATTCATAGATCTGATGAGTGTGCACTACCACTAGAACATGGATTCTTTACTGATAATTTGTATAATTAATGATTTCACATTAATATTGGTGTGTATTGATGCATATAGCTGAGAAAAATGAGATTTTGTGTGCAATCTACTTATGTGAGGATTTTTAAATTTTATGAGGGTGGTCGGAACTGAAAATTCTAACAAATGAAAATATTCATTCGTTCAAATCCACAAGAATTTACTATTGCCAAACATAGATTTATAATAATTTTAGAAAAAAAAAAAAATTCTAAAGATTTGGTTGCCAAACCTGACCATAAAGTAGAAAATCTTGGAATGATTTTTCAATATATATAAAAGAAAAAAAGAAAAGAAAAACCCTCCATGTTCATGTTTCTTTTGTGCAAGCACGTTTTTCTCATGAAAGTAAAAAAATAAAAATAAAAATTTTGACATGCTTTCTGTGAAGTGCAAATGGATTCATGGTGTGAACTGTGAACTGACTCGATCTCAAAAAATTATATATTAAATTCCAGTGAAGTTTGGTACCATTTCAATTGATTTCAAGATAACCTCAACAGGCTTAAATAAATAGTACAAAGGAGGAGTAGAGCCTTTTTTTTTTATTTGACAAAAGGTCTCCAATATTTCTCTGAAACCTCAAAAGGCTCCAACATTTTATCCAATACAGGTGCCTTTTTGTAAAAACAAAACTCTTTTGTTCTCTTTTGGCAAGACCGTACCTACCTCTCTTTCATTCAATCCAAGTAAAGGATTATGTATATATATTCGGTATATCCTCTTTTTCCTTATCTGTCCACGGAAATCGTAAAAGTCTTCTTTTCTCCTCTCTGTCTCTCTCTCTCTCTCCCTTCTACCCACCTTGGATCGATTACATTTACAGGTATGTCTTCTCTATTACCCTTTTTTTTCTATTCAATCTTCGTGATGATGACTGGATTTATGACCCTAATTGTAATCCTCTTCTGTGATTTCTGATTCGATTTCTCTCGGGCTTTTTATCGAACACTTGGTACTTCACTGAGAATTATTTCTCAGAATGGGTTGTATCTGTGATGGGAGCATTTGGGTTAGTGTTATATTGCGTTTGGTTGTGATTGGAATGCAACCCAGATTCTATGGTAGGATTTGCAGCTGATTTCATGGAGAGAAATGAAATTAACAGTATATTTGACATGGGAGTTAGGGTTTTTTTTACTTCAACCCTAGAGAGGTTTGGACAGTACATTTGACATGATGATGATGATTATGATGATTGTGTCATGATGATGATGAGTTGTTGGTGTCATGATGATTTCTGCGACTGCAGCATGGTTTAATTAAGAACCGACTTTGTGCAGCTGTGCTGTTTTCTTAGGCTCTGGTGAGTCTGGGATAAAAGTCATCTCTGGTAGAAACATTGGAATTGCCTCTTTTTCAAGCCTTTGGGGATTTTCTGTCTCTGTTGGATGTTGCATGGTAAACGTTCCCTTTTATTTTCTAGTTTTACCACTATGGGTGAGCCTTGGTGGAAAGATATCAAGAGGAGTTGGTCATGGGAAAACTAGTATTTTTCTTTGGTAGTCATCTCTGTCGTCGTCGTCATCACCATCACCACAACCTCACCCAAACTATCCGGGGCTGGCTTTATGAGTTGCAACAACTGTAACATGCTGAAAGGAATGTCTAAGGTTTGAGCGGCCTAAAATGTGGGCGGGTTACTATTTCCTCCTCCCTTTAGTGGTTGCTGAAGGTCCTAGTTTGTTATTTTGCAAAACAGCAACCCCAAGAATCATCAAGGGCAAAGACCTAGTTTTCATGACCCAGTCACCTAATATGTAGCTTGCTCTAATAAACTTGGGGCACATTGTAAGTCTTCCAGTAGGTTCTCAGAATATGGATCAGTAGTTTGTGTCGTCGTTCTATAGACTGAGGGCCTGAACATATCCATTGCCAAATTTATGTCATTCAAATGAGTAATTTATTTAGTTTTTGTTTGGGCCATGTGAATTATCTATGCAGAACTGTCCACATAATAAGGATGCGGTGCTTTTATTGTTATTTCCATCTCAAAATTGCTCGACTCCTTAGTAAAAATATAAACATATGCTTAACTAGAATGTTGCCGTGGGTGCATTAATGTAGAATTTCATCCTGAGCCAGTAATGTGAACAAAAATTTGTTGCAATCTATCAACTGTCCATTTGACAATGTGCTATCTATATTTTCAGGGCTGCTGGATCTATGACACTACATCATATCATCTTGGTAACTCCTTGAGTGTCTACGCGATGGATGTCAGCTTCTCCAATTATCTACCTCGTTTCAGGTTCCGCACAAATGCGGACTTCCAACCTGAATCTAAGACCATTCACGCTGTGAAGGAGTCATTTCAACATTGCGTATCTAATATTCTGCTGTGGAAGAAGTCTCTCCAGTCAATTGGTTCATGGGCTAATAGTGCAAAGGGAAACTTTCGAATGCCATCTATAAACAGGGAATTGCAACAGTACTCTAAGTCGAATAGATCTATTGAATCTGGATGTTCCCTCCCTCTCTTTAGACCGTATGTTGCCAAGGTTCCATGGCATAAAGGTGTGAGAGCGGTTCTATCTCAACTGTTCCCACGCTATGGACATTATTGTGGGCCAAACTGGTCAAGTGGGAAAGATAATGGCCTTCCTCTTTGGGACCAACGCCCCATTGACTGGCTAGATTTTTGTTGCTATTGCCATGATATTGGTTACGACACAGATGATCAGGCTAAGCTTCTGAAGGCGGATCTAGCTTTTCTTGAATGCTTGGAGAAACCTCGAATGACCATGAAGGGAGACACTCATGCGGCTTATCTTTATAGGTCAATGTGCATTACAGGTACTCATGTAATCATCTTCGTTCTTCAAATGGAACACTTTGTGTTGTAGTAAGATACATGAGTTTACTGCTTCCTTAGTTTCCTCCTGTTATCTTGAATTTTTTTTTCGAGTACCTAAATGATCATAATGTCATGGTCATTTTTATACTTGGATTGTCCTACATATGATGGGGTTACCATATGTGTGTTGTGTTAATAGTGATTACGGTGTTTAATACCATCTTTGGTCAATTGCAGGTCTCAGGAATATACTCATACCCTATAGAAGGCAGCTTGTGAGGCTACAATCAGGACAACACTTGGCAGAATGGCTAGGTACTCTAAAGGGGAAAAGCAACACCTTTGAACGAACTTGAAATCACAGTTTCTGTTATTTCTACAATCTAGCTAAAAGAACTGTATATTTGATCTGATGATAATGCTGAAACTCTTGAAAGCATATCATATCATATTGCTTTGTACAAATTGAACTCCATCTGAAGCAGAGTTCCAAAGCTCATAGTTATGGGTTTTTTTTTTTCAGTTTTAATGATGATATTATCATCTTTGTATTTTTTGCTGGATGCATGTGTCGTTGCTTTCTTCTTGAAACAGAGGTCAATAAGGCTGAAATAATAGGAAGCAAACTATATATTGTTGGATACATTTTCTTTACCCCCAAATGTGTAGGGCCACTTGGCCTTCATTTTCCACTCTATTTTAAGGCACTTTTATCAATTCCTTTTAGGGCCTGTTTGTGAATTTTCTGCTGCATTTGTTTCTGCCAAGTGGAACCAAGAGGTAAAGAAACCATTTTGCCATACTCCATTTTTTTATTTTATTTTTAGTGGTACTTTCCACAATTTAAAAAGAAAAGAAAAGAAAAGAAGGCAGATGGTCAAGATATTAAAAACCTTTTTCTCCAGATTTTCCATAAGCGTGGACGCACATTTCATCTTGGAAAGTGTTCACCACAACGAATATTAAAAAGGAAACTACATAAAAAGAGGCCTTTTTAGTTTCATTTTTCACATAAAATGATGACACTTGGAAGTACTGCCTGTTAAAAAAAAAAAGAAAATGAAAACTTGAAAAATGTTGACATGGAACAACAAAAACTATTCCACCTCACAAACCATTTTCATTTTCAGCAGAAAATGAGCTGCGCATGCCCCTTGGGGCCTTTGGAATATTTAGCTCTCATGGGTAACTTATATGAGGATTTGGCTCAAGAAAGATCCGAACGGAGAAATAAAATTTATGTAGCCAATCTAAGCATAGTTGGGACAAGGCTTTGATGATGATGTGGGAGGTGTTTTGTCTCCCTATATATTAGTAATTTGTAATTTGGATGGTAAGTACTCTTTTATTTCAGACCAGCTGGCCTTCAGAAGAGAGAGAGAGAGAGGAGTGAAATATGCCTCCTTGCACTTTTCAGTATTTGACGTTGGCAATTGTTTGGCATATTTAGGAGGAATTGTAGGACCATCATGATCATCATCTTATTCTGATCTGGAATTTCAATAGGCCACAAGAAGCTGCAGAAATCTATTGCAAAATTGATTTTGATGAGATTATCCTGGATATCCCATGAAATACACCAATGATACTTTGTCGTGGAAGACGAAAGTTTCTTTTTTCTTTTCTTTCTAACAAAGCATAAGCTTAAATATCATACGGAGACTGCTATGCTGGAGCGTATAAAGGTCCGTTTTGAGTAATAAAAACATGTCTTGTACGGAGAAGGCATGCATTAGATAGGGAGGTGAGATTCTCAATTCAGTTGTATTAAACCATCAAAATATCATATCAGAATGATTGCCACCGTTGGACTAATTATGTGAAGAATATGTGATTAGCTCCAATTTGGTTTTCAAAATTTCGCCACATTTTTCACACAATCCAATGGTTACTTTTTTTCTAATTCGAGTGTAATTTGGTGGTTTGCTGTCTTCCATATTGAGGCAAACGGTTAAGACAGATTTAATGATATATATATATATATATATATATATTTATTGATGGCTGGATGAAGGATTGTCCCCGACCGGCGACCTCAAGACCAGTTAAAACCTTACAAAATCCATTGAAACAAAAAAAATCCATTGATACATATTTGGGCAATATGTTGTCCATGACTGCAAACCTTGTGACTTACTTTTACTGGAAGGGATCACCATACAAAGCTCAAATTACATATGCATAAAAGATGAATACATCCAATATGATGCGTAAAACATCCCCAAAATTTTTGGGAGCAAGCAATACTTTTTCTTGGTTAAGTTGGAAAAGAATGCATTGCCTATCCCTTTCATGGCACATCCCTTGATGAGATTTGACATTGAAGTACAAAAAGATTTAGGGCAGTTGCCAATCCGTTTGATGCGACTCTCTTTTCTTCAGAGAAGAAATGGTTATCATCTTACACAGCTGGTATCTACAGAGGTTGAGTTCATCTGTACTTGGTATCCTGTTTTCTATTCACAATGAGCACTTATATTTCCTCCTCCATGCCATGGCAGTGTTATTGTCGTGCAGCCTGCAATGTCACCTGTTCAGCTGCTCTACTATCAAACTCCGCACAGGCCTCTGGGGTGTCTTCCTCACTTGGGGGCACCAACTGCCAGAACCGAGGAAGATAGGAATCCCACTCTCTTAAAATGGTAGAACCTTTGGTGCTCCCAGTTTTTTCCTTCATAAACAATCACATACTGCTTAGCTATGGTTTTAACTAAATAGAAATAAAAGGCCTTTTTTGGTTCTCCCTATCTTGTCCTTCATAAACAAGTCACATATTGCTTTAATTTTAATATTGGCTAATAATTAATACAAGAAGTTCAAGCAGTCTAATCTTACCACATGAGCTTCTATAAGGCTCTTCAGCTGCATCTGGCCCACAGGTGCAATCACGCGCTGGGTCTTAACTATTTCCTTATTTATCTGTTCATTTACAAGGTGCCAAAAAAAGGGGTCAGGTGCGGTCCAAAATGAAAATAAGCACATGAAAGCACATAGAAGGGAAGCAATTAAAGTTTTTAGTTCAGTTAGCAAGAGTATGTTTAGACTGTAATGGAATGCAACATTTGACTCAAGGGATTAGATTATTATGCCAACAGCAAATCCTCCATGTATCTGCACATATAATGCTGCCTCAACATTAGAATAAACTCTCTTAGGATGTTGCTTCAGGTCTCCAACTCCATTATTTCGTGGACCTGGACAATTGGGCCCTAAAGTAGTTTCTGTACTCAATGCTTATGCTATCACGAAGTGACTGGGTAGCGGCACCATGCTGGCCAAATATTAGCCTTGAAATGGTATACATGGTTCACTGTGAGCTTTTTGGAGTTTCTTATCTGGCATGGCATTAGATACATGCTAGGTGTGTTGCTTGACACTAATTTTTAGTGTCAGACACATTACATCACTGCACTCATTTAAAGCAACCATATAATACAGCATGGCATGGTATAATCTATTGGCATGCTACATTGCCCGCAACATTACATTTGCAATTTTAAGTGTCATTCAAACATGCTATCATATGAAACATCAGCTCTGGTTTAAAGCCACATACAAATTACATGGAATTTGTATAAAAAGGGAAAGTAGGAAAATTATAGGCACTCAAAATTAAGTGCACCAAAATAATGGAACAGGTTAAACAAACATAATTTCATTTTCTAGGCAACATAAATCTCAATGCACTTCCTTCCAGAAATCATGTCTAAACTACTAAAGAAAGCATTAAAATTTATTGACACCAACCTTTGGAATGAGTGTATCATCCTCATCAAGAATATATGCCAAACCACCGGTCATGCCAGCAGCAACATTCCTGCCCACCCTGCCCAAACACAAAAATGCCGAACTCCTACTTACATCCCTCAATTTCTTAAAATGATGAAATGGTTGGGGTAGAAAGGTACTCACTTCCCAAGTATAACGACACAACCACCTGTCATATACTCGCAAGAATGATCTCCCGTCCCCTCAACTACTGCTTCAGCCAGAGAGTTTCTCACAGCAAAACGCTCCCCAGCTTTTCCTCTAACAAAGACCTGACCACCCGTTGCCCCATACAGGCAAGTGTTCCCAACAATGGTTGCGTCTTCTGGGCAAAATCCAGTACTTTCAACAGGAGTTACTACCAGCTCCCCACCAGCCATACCCTAAAAAAAAGGAATAGGACATTTTGGGTAGTACCAATTTATTGGATTGGATAAATACACACAATGAGGACTTGTCCATACCTTTCCTACGTAGTCATTAGCTTCTCCCACCAGTCGAATGTTCATTCCGGGAGTTAGAAAACAGCCAAATGATTGTCCAGCACTTCCCAAAAATCTGGAAACAGGATGAGACATTAGAGCTCTCAAAATATCAACATTCAGTTCACAATTTAATCGAAACATGTTAATCCTTTCCTCATGCCAGCTTTTCTTACGTAATGTTCAGTTGCCCTGCAAAACCGGTGTCTCCATATTTCTTTGCAATCACACCAGCGATGCGGCCACACACAGCACGGTCAATATTATAGATCTTTATGGTTTTATTTACAACTTTCTCATTCCCAATTGCCTCAGAAATCTGTAAACAATAAAGTCAATATTATAGAAAAGAAACAAATAGACCAGACATGGTCACCATTAAGTCATACAATAGTGTTAACAGATACCAATGCTTAAACAAATCTAGAAGAACACATACCGCACTTTAAGAATTACTGAAACTAATAATGTCAAAGCTGTGTTCAAAATGAAAATTTTGTTTGGATTTATTTTTTCAAAAATAAATAAATTAGGCGTGGTCACAGTTTTCATATTCAATTTCTACGGTGAGGGCCACCTTGGGCCCCACCCATCATTGCTGATGTGGGGGATTGGAAGATTCAGGTGAGAGCACCCCAGTTATGAAATTTCAAGTCAATCAAATCATCCTAACCCCTTGACTGTGGCCCACAAACTCAATGGTTTTATAATCACTTTCTTTTTTAACCAACAGTCCACCCTGTTCAGATCAGTGTAAACCCCATGGGATTCATGCCATACTGGTTTGGGGGGAAGGGGGCTTTGGATCACAGGCTTGGATGAATCATGTGGGGCCCACTGGCTATCTCTCAGGGAGCATCAGGTGGCACAGTAATTTCTAAAACCAGGTAGAACTTAGTCTTAGAGAAGCAAACATTTTGATGATGAACACTGAACACTCTCTTTAAGCGCATCTACGATACCATTTCCTAATAACTGAAAATTAAGCTACTTCGTAAATTTTCTTATTTTCTAGAAACAATCCAAAAAAATTCCATGAGTAAGCACTATTTCCCTTCACCCATCTAATGCCGAATCCCCTTCAGCAATTGCAAACCATGTTCCAGTAGAATAATTTGCCTTTTTTTTTTTTTTTTTTGTCGAGTGGGTTCTTTTTGTTCAACATGGAAAAACAAAGATTTATAATTTGGGAGATCGTGTCACTCTGATACCTCCTCTTGCTAGCTGACTGTATATTTCTAGTCTAGTTATCTGTTATGTGCATTTAATCCATGTATGCATGAACATGGAGACTCCTTGAATGAGTCTAGGTCCTCTAGGATTGAGTAGTGGGTTGTTTATTATGGTCTGGTTGAGGTAGTCTTTAAATACGTTGCTAACGATGAGTGTTGGTAGTCTTTAGGAGCGTTGCTAGTTTTTAGTGTGTGTACTTTCATTGAGGTAGTGGGAAGTAACTGATGCAGTAGGAAGTAACTGTTGTAATAGGGTATTTCTAGCCGTATGAGAATCCAATGAAGGACTGTAGAAGGATTATCCAGAAATCATCTCTTGGAGGCTGGGTTTCCCTCAAAGAAAACCCAATTATCTCCTTTTCGCATCACCTTAACTCAGTTCCTATTTCCACCAAAATAGGTCCAAAAAGCAAGAGAGGTAAGGCCAAGACCCATATTGGTCTAACTGAGCAATTTGAACTAGACATTATCAATGCCAGTTGAGTGGCAAAATGAATATCTTGCGTAGTGCAAGTTTCTGTGGAATGATCCATAGGATGAGGAAGTAACCTATTGAATTGGTTAGTTGAAGATGAAAGCATGAGCTTGTGGTTGGGTTGTTCTCAACCCTTAGACACTGATAGCAACTGATTCAACCATACACATTGTAAAGGAACAACTAACCAAGTTCAAGAACTCAAGGAAAGCTTAGAAGAAGTGAGGGCCTGGCCTAGGTGGAACCCATATTTTGCACACTTGAGGGACCTAGGTCCATTGAAGTGCAGGGTGTTCGCCATTCACACGTAGGATATTGGTCCCCTTTGACTTCAGTGTGTGGTGGTCCAAGCCTATGGACATTCCTAGCATATGGTTTGGTCAATATAGCCAACTGAGACTCATTCCTTTATTTTGTGTCACATTCCTTACTATTTACTATGTTTTGATGGCTGAGATTATAAAATCTAAACCTATGTTAAATGGTTTAATGGTGTCTAGGGCTTCTTTATGCTATAGATATATATGGCCATAATAGGGCTGGATGTCCCATCCTACTAATGTATTTTATCCAATTTCGGCTTTAAATACAAGGAAACTAGGGTTGGATGTTTTATCCAATCTTGTGCCTTGCCTCCTTGGAGGTTTCAGTTCCCTACTTCAAGGAGATTAACGTGCTTTCCTCTATGATTGAGTTGGATTTCATTCATGTTGGGCTGCCGGCCAATAGTTTTGCAGATTATTTGGCTAAGCAAGGGGTGGAGAGATCCTCTCCTTTTGTTGGTTTTACTGCGCAGTTCCATGGCTTTTTCTTTTTTTTTTTTTTTTTTTTTTTTTTTTGTGGGTATAATGCTTTTACACATTTTTTTCCGTTCCTTTTCTTGGTAGGGTGTTGGTTCATCTGTACCTTCCCTTGTGTTAATGAAAGATTGAAAGTTATTGTTACCGATAAAAAAAAAAAAAGGATTGGATGCATTTTCCCCTTGTTTCTTCATAGACAAATAAAACAACTGCGACATTTGCAAGCGAGTATGCTATTTTTTTCCCTTCCTTTTGGATTAGTGCTTCTGAATTAAAGCAAGATCGCATCATCATATATGGAAAATCTATTCACAAATTCTCAAGAAATGTTTATGTGGAGTATTGTACAAACAACTTGTGAAAGAAATTGATTTAAGATCTTAAGAGGAAACAAACTGTTAAATGTCATATTGAAAAGATCACAACTTGGTTTTGTATAGAAGACAGTAACCTTCATTCTATAGTGAAACAACTTCTAGGTCCTTGGGACTTCATATGTATTAGGGAACGGGAAGGAGAGGTAATCTTTTCAAAGAAAATTAGAAGGAAAAAGGTGAGCAATACCCCAACATTCTCACAATACTATCTGAGCATCTGAGTGGAAGTAATTTATCTCAGGTTTCACAAGGATGCCGATACTAAAGGCAAATGGAACAATAAACAGTGGCATTATATCAATTGCCAAGTGGGCTTTGGTCAGGAAGGATTTTGGATATCTCAAAGTGTCAGACTTGTTTCACAATTGGCAAGCTTGCATGGGGTGCGGTGCTCCTAAAGTAAAAAAGTCCATTTTTTGGATTCCTCCTACAGGTATATTAAAATTTAATGTGGATGGTGTGGCAAGAGGCAAACTAGGGCCGGCGGGTATTGGTGGGTTGCTTCGTAATGATAAGGGTGAGGTGTTGCTTATGTTCTCTAAAAGTTTGGGGATTCGAGATTCCAATGAAGCGGAGGTATTGGCTATTTTGGAAGCTCTTCGGATCTTTTCGTCTTCTTTCCATGGCCCACTGTTGGTGGAGAGTGATTCTTCTAATGCGGTGGGGTGGCTCTTGAAGCACAATTCAAGACCTTGGAAGTTCCAATTTCACTTTAACGAAATGAAGAAGATCTCCTTCTCTTTGGTCGTCTCTTTTGGTCATGTGATGACGTGTGCCAATAGTATAGCGGAAGCTTTGGCTAAACAAGGGGTGGATAGAGCTTCTCCATGGGTGGGTTTGTCTATGTCATCTTTTGTTTTTGGGGGTGGTCTTGTTCGGTTTTCTATCTATGTAATCTTTCGTTTTGGGGGTGGGTTTTTTTTTTGGGTGGGTAGGGTATAATACTTTTATATGTTTTCTTTCTTGTGCCTATTGCCTTTTTTCTCTTTTAATAAAGGTTCTGTTACCGATAAAAAAAATAATTATATCACACCTTACAGTTACGCATGGGATATTTGAAAAGTAGTTTGTTAGTCTTGAATATGGATGAAAATAAGCTATTGTTGAATCTCACCTGTGACTTTCTGTTGCCAATTCTCAGCCATGAGAATTGAACTGAAGGATTCATTTCAAGAAACTAAATCTAGTACATATCAAATATGATGTGATAATCTTTTTATCAGCAGGAAATTTATAAAATTGTTACCTCAGGATCAGAAAGTAGAACATCATCTAGAACAGTTCCATTAGAATGAACATCCTGATTCCGAATAACAGTACTGCTCCACTTTGGTAGCCCAACACTCTGGAACACAACCAGAACACCATTGCGTGAAAAATTTATGCAGATGACATTTAAATAAACAAACACCACAGACTAGATAAGCAAATGGATACAGATGAAAGTTGGTTGACATTATACCGACAGAATGTAACTGAGATCAAGATGTTGAGTCTTCATTAAGGAGACATCTCTTGGCCTTAGTAACTCTGTTCGTCCAATTATATCATCCATCTTCTCGTAACCCAGTTGTGCCAATATGCCTCTTACCTTCAGCACAAACCACATGCTTTTATTAAACCTTGGAGTATGAAAGTTTGGATTATTCAAAGGTCAAATTACTCAATAATCAGATGAAAATGTCAGTTGTGTAGAGTACGATAGTTGTTGAATGGATTATATGGATTCAAAATGCTAATATTAGGTTTCATATTTCAAATTCATCAAAAAGCCACCAGCAGATGGTCACCTCCTCAGCAACATACAGAAAGTAGTTGACTAGATCTCCAGGCACTCCAGGAAATCGCGCACGGAGCTCCTCTCTCTGTCAGTAGAATTACAGATGTTAGGATGGATTCGTATTTAGCAAATGACATGGCAAAAGAATATTTAGTACAAAGTCAAAAAATTAAAAAAAAAAGGACTTAATACCTGGCTTGCAACACCAACTGGGCAGTTATTTGTGTGGCAAATGCGAGCCATTATGCATCCTGTAGCAATCATAGCGACAGAACCAAACCCATATTCATCGGCACCCATTGCAGCAGCCATAAGAGCATCAACCCCACTCTTGAATCCACCGTCAACCCTGAGAATGACTCGCTCTCTAAGTCCATTTGCAATGAGTGTCTGCAAAAGTTCAGAGTAATTAAATGGGACATGGATTGCCTGAGATAAGTCTCTGAAAAATATATAGCATTAAGGGGAGTCAAATAAGAAACCTGATGCGTCTCTGTCAGTCCAAGTTCCCAAGGACCACCAGCATGCTTAATGGAACTTATAGGGCTTGCTCCAGTGCCCCCATCATGCCCTGATATCTGGGTCAGATGAAAGAAGTTAATAATACATAAGTAATCAGCATACTCATTTGGGAGCACTTCAGTTATTTGGCTACTGTCGGCCATTAGTATCATGACTAATATCTTGGAATTACCATACATGTATACTTGAGGAAGTTTCACATCTTGTTCCGCCCTTATACTAGTGTATGCATTACACCAACTGCTTAGTCATGGGAAGTGGGCTTTTAAGGAACAATGCCAAGGTGCCATGTACGTTGCTCTCTCTATCTCCCCAATACATACATGAGGGAGAGAGACATTTGCTGTCGGTTCAAGTTTGTTTAAATACCTTACATGGGCATGTTTAGCAAAAGATTTGGAGACAAAATCTACAAATAGGAAAAAAAAGAGTAGAGCAACTGCGTACAACTAGTTTATTAAAGAATGAGTACCTGTATTATGTCAGCATTACCCTTTGCAACACCAGAAGCAACAGTGCCAATGCCAGCTTCTGCAACAAGCTTTACAGATACCTTAGCCTTAGGGTTGACCTGTTTACTAGCAGATGTCAGTAACTTTAGTACTTTGACTAATCTCAGAATGGAATGAGCCACATCAGAAAATGCAGAACACAGGTTGAACCTAAGATTAACAAAAAAAGGTATAGATACTGTTAAAATCTGATCATCCTTAAGGCTACCTGATGAAGATCAAAGATTAATTGTGCTAGGTCCTCAATAGAATAGATGTCGTGATGTGGAGGTGGGGATATGAGAGGAACCCCTGGCTTAGAATTTCTCAGCCTTGCGATGTAGGCACTAACTTTTTTTCCAGGCAGCTGTCCACCTTCCCCAGGCTTTGCGCCTTGTGCAATTTTGATCTCCAGCTGATCAGCATTCACCAAGAATGTTGGAGTGACACCAAAACGTCCTGATGCAACCTGTAAAGGGAATAAAACCTTGATACCTAACTCCACAATGGGGAGAGTCATGCCTTGTAAACCAGTCATGCATATGAGTTGTTTTCTAATATATATGTATTAGAATAGTTTTTTTATTTGAAATAAGCCTGTAACACATGGAAAGTTCTCACTGTCACAGCCACAAGGATGTGGATTTGAATCATGTTGCCAATCAAAAAATAATGAAATAAGATAAAGTGAATTTATTTTATTAGGTAAATAACAAAAAAAGATTTCATTGAAGAGAATGAGTATGTTGATGATTATAACACTATTCCCAATTTTATAAAAAATAAATATATTCAACAATATTCTGCACAAGGATTCCCTTGGAAACCCCCTTTTATTTTCTAAAAATATTCTAAAAAAATTTAGCTTTGCACCCTACTACAAAAAATCCTTCAGAAAAGATGCTGCAGTTGTGCATCAAGACCATTGGCAAGATGAATATGTGTATATATATATATATATATATATATATCTGGGCAACGCTCTCCTAAGTTAAAGCTTAGGTTAAATTCCGTAAGCTCACGCTTGTGGGCCCACCCTTGGTCCATCCAAATGGACCAAACACACGACCTCCCTAATTGCACATGTCCACCAACTTTTAGTCAGATCCGAATTTCCTGGACCATTGGATCGTCTGTGTGCCGATCCGAATGGACTATTGACCGTTAAACTTTTGGGGCCCACATGAAGATGATAGAAACCACAGTTAGGGTTGATTTTTTGCAAAGAGGAGGATCCTAAGGAGTCCTTATAATCCCCCCATCCCCACCCACAGTGGGTCCCCAGGTGGGCCCGCCACTAAGCTCTCTCTTCAAGTACAACTTTGTTTCCTTTATCTGTTGTCCGTTCAGCTAAAGAGCACTGTCACAGGAACATGATGCTCCACTTTCTGTATACCCACATGGAACCATGTGAACACAATGATATTCTTGAATGGTGAGGCTTAGTATTCTGACCTGTTTGATGGCACTTGTAGCAGTGTCTCCATTTTGAAGGCCTTTGAGATGTGGAAGTGTTGAAGAGTACCCATCAACAACATCAGAAAGTGGTTTCCAACGAATAGGATCCTGGAGAAGGTGTAGTTAGTTAATCCACGAATGAAAACTAAGCCACAAATCAGAAGAATGTGTTTAATTTTAACATCGTTCTGATTCCAAGAGTTACATATATGAAGCAAAAAAAAAAAAATTACCTCACCACCTTCTCCTGAATTAGACTTTCCACCCAATCGGTTCATTGCTATTGCAATTGCTTCATGTGTTTCTCTTGAAATTGCTCCCAGAGACATCCCGCCAGTGCAGAAGCGCCGTACAATGGAAACTGCAGATTCGACCTTCCCCACAGGAATTGGGGCACGGTCACTTTTAAATTCAAGAAGATCTCGAAGAACCTATGTGAGAAATCACAAAAGATGTGGTTCAGAATTTCCAACACAAGATTTAACATGATTTGTGATACAAAATCCAGAAGGCCTCGACATATATGGAGAATATCTTAAGCTTGAAGACAAAAAACATAAGAAAACAAAGCAACTCACATTCACAGGACGGTTAGCAAGGTGCTGCTGATAAACAGAATAGGCACTTTCACTTTTTTCACGAACTGCTTTATGTAGAAGTTTGGACATCTCAGGGTTATTTCCATGATATTCTCCTTTTGATGTTAACAAAGAAAACAAAGGGTGATTCAGTATATTGTATATGTAGAGTGACACAATGGCAGAATGGTAGAATGAGAAATCAATCATATGATGCCGAGTACATGGGTTGTATAGAAGTCACTCCTTTCAGCCATCTAATAGTAGGCGCACATACCTTGGTGTTAAACACACATACGTGTGTGTGTGTGCGCGTGCGCGCATGCACACTCTGTCTCTATCTAATAGTAGAGAAGACAGACTATGAAATGAAAGGATTAGTTAAAAATCTCCAAGAACGACTATGCAGGAAGTTTTAGTCATATCATCCATACTACTCATTATGAATATATAACAGTATGAACTACGGAGATTATCATACTGTAGAAACTTATATGCTTCAAGCCCAAAACAACATCATATTTTGTAGATGTAAAATGACTCCTTAAACAATTGGATATTTCTTAGCATTCTTTTTCTATATTTCATGTGACATAAGTCTAATAGAATCCTTAACAAATGCAAATACAGCAAATCGAAGGCAACAGTATTTAGTTTACATAATCTACAAGTATCATATTGAGTATTTATTACTTATCTGCTGTACATCACATAAAGTCAACATGATACATCAAGCACATGCAATCATCCATGTGTATTAGTAATGCAAAGAAGCCCCTCAGGATCTACGTGAGAAGGCCCAGATCATATGCAAGATCACCCCCAGCAAACCAGACCATTTCTGGGCCTGACTAAACCAAAAAAAGGCCTAGACGATCCAGTCCCAGGACAGTCCAACGTTCAGATGAACAAAACTTGTACCCAGGTCTGATGCAGGTCCAGGATAAAGAAGACTGCCCGCTGATTTCAGCTGTTTTAAGTTAGGACTATTTGAATGCTCAGGGAACTTGATGTTTAAATGTTCTATAATCCTTTTCTTTCTTGTTAAATGTTTAAATGTTTAATGATTCAATTCATGTTATAGAAAAAGATATGTTTGGATGTTGATAGATGTTTGAATTAGATTAGAACAACTCTGATTTATATTATAATGAGGGAGGTTTAGTTTGTGTTAGACTGAAGCATGAGTTTTTCTGTTTTGAGCTTACCATCATCATTTTGAAACAGATTATTACAGAACTAGTAAGAGCTTGAGCGGTTTACTTCTAGCGTGGTTGCATGACCATGGATTACATGGACGTAAGTTTTACTTCAGGCATGAATGTCTATTTTTTATTGGTAATGTGACAAACCCATAATCTCACTCAAGGTTGCAATAGTGACAACCTTCCACTGGGCCATGGGCTTGTCACTTCAGGTTTGAATCATATGCTCACTCTTATGGTCTTCTGTGGTTGTTGTATGGGAGCTAGTGCCTAGATGGGGCATGGATGCCCACCAAGTTTCCTTTCCTGCTTTTCTTTTTTCTTTGTTTGAATTTATGCAAGTTTCCTGATCCCTTGGCAATCACTGGATATCACTGTGGACATGTGGAAGCTTATTGATCAGGATAAGAGATTGCCTTAAATAATTATGAGAGTGTTTATTTAACCTGAAGAACTGGTCTGATTCTTGCTTCCAAACCACTTTTTTTTGTCAGCTTTGATCATAGAGTTTTGTGCCAAAACAGTGGGTGGGACAGTTCTCAAATCTCAAGACACAGATATGGACTTGTCATCCTCTCTTCAACCTGTGCAAAATTTTGTCCTGTTAGAACCTTATTATCTAACACCTCTCAAGGGAAGAATGCATTCTCTAGGGTTTGGAGTCAGAATCCAAGATTTTTTCCAATCTGAATTTTCATAATCAGAACTGGATTTCTGCGGTTGCACAAAATAAAATCAGAGATTTAAATAGTGTAAGGCCCTATATCCTTTTCAATCTGATTTTCTTGATCATGCATCCAAGAATTTGACCCAAACCCTAATTCCCATATTCAAAATTTGAGAATTATTAGGACTTACTATATAATCTATATTGTGTAAAGCTGGGATTGGTTTAAAATTCCAGCAAAAATCTGAATCTGAAAATTCAGAAAAATTTGTTTCTAAAACGTATTGGAGGTGGTTCATAATATTCAGATGCCACAGAAATGCAGGTCTTAAAGACCCACTTCAAACCGAATAAGCCTCGAATTATTAATTGAAAGATATGTGGATTAGTGGTCTCTCTTTAACTTATCAACATTCTATTTCCAAACCAGTAACAAGCTAACAATAGCTAATAGTGAACTAATGACATCATTGAAAAAATATTGGCATCTAATTTAAACCATAAAGTCCAAAAGATATCTTTAAAGGGAGGCGCTCCTATAAGAGCATCTTTCACCTTACTATGAGAGATAAAGTGGGGGCCCTCACATCCATATCCAATGTCAACAACTTAAATGTGAAGGCCCCCACCTTTATCTCTCATAGTAAGGTGAGAGATGCTCTCATAGGAGCATCTCCCATCTTTAAAATCTAACAAATTCAATAACAAAACATTACCTCCTGGTCTGAATTGTATAAATCCAAAATTCTCCAGTCTCTTTGCTGTATCTCCTGAGAAAGCCTTCACCCAGAAAGACAAAGTTTCCCTTCCCAACTGCATGAAGAAACTCTTTTATAAGCTGACAAAATATATTTTTTTGGGGGGAAATGGAAACTGATTAATTATATTTAAATAGCAATAATATACAATAAAAATGCATCTAAAAGCTAAAGGACATGAGCAATATTAGCCACTTTCTCAATATTGAAAACAAACCCCACAACATTCCGCCAAACCGAAGCGGAAACACCAAATATTTCTTTCAGCAGAATCATCCATTAAAAAACTTTCGCCCTACCCCTGAATAGGCTACCGATGCATTCTCTATCTTGTCACTGAAAACTTGATATTTCATTCTAACCATATCAACAATTAGATGGCCACCAGCAAACAATCCCAAAGCAAACCTCCATTATCCTTGAAATGCCAAAACAGCCAACTCCCCAGTAACTCGACCACTGACCTAGGCCATAGTCATTGGACTCCATACTGATGCAGGAAACAATTCCACACTTCTTTAATGAAAAGACAGTATATAAAAAGGTAAACACCCTCAACATGCCACATACAATGGCTGCACAAATTAACAATATTCATTTTGTGGTTCTAAAGAAGATAAATTTATTTTTTTTAACATATTATCAAGAGCTGCTGCCCATGTGATAGCTGCTATTTTTAGAGGTGCTTGAATAATCCATAAACAAGGAAACTCTTCATGAACCTCTCACCCACCTAACAATTATGGAAGTGCTTAATCTGGAAATTTTCCATCTAGTCCCTGAACACAGGTATCAGATACTTTTGTTGGAATAAACATCTGACAAGGACTTGCTATTAGATCCACCAGATCCCCAATCTCTTTATCTAATTCTGAGGGAAAATAAGTGTTCAAACAATGGTTCCTTGCCCTTACCAAGTTATCAGAAACTGTGGCACTCTTATAAGGTAGAATGGAAAATAAGGATGTGAATGAATATGCCAAGCGTACATCACCACACCATAAAATCGTCCGGAATTGAATATGTGGTCCATCTTCACACCTATACTGAATAAAAGCTAAGAGAGACTGCCATGAAAAGGAAATCGCTCTTGAAAAGCCCAATGCCTCAACATTAACCTAAAGAGCATCCCAACCATTATTGGCTATGCAACACTCATTTCCAGTTGAAATATGCCACTAATCTAAGTAAGGCTGTATTCACCCTCTGTATGGAGCAGATACCAAGACCTCCCCTATTTACTGGTCGGCAAACTTTCTTCCACCGAACCAAATGGTAGTTTTCATGATCATGAAAATCATTCCACAGAAAATCCTTTCAAATTTTTTCCATCCTTTTAACCACCAACTGCACATTGAAAATTTTTGACAGTAATAAATCAACAAACTAGAAAGAGCAGATGGCTGACATGAATAGTGAAAGAGATAAAAAAACTAAGAAAGACTCGCAGCTGTGTCACAACAGGAAGATGAAAAATAAATAAAGCAAAGAAAACTATCCATACTTACAAATGACAAAAGTCACATGCATATGATTGAATATTCTGAAAGACCCTCAAGAGATGGTAATGATCATAGTTTTCTAACCCAGTGGATCAACCAGACGCGAACAGTTACTAGGTCGGCTCAATTAGGAAACTCAGTGGAAGGACCAGATGGGTCAGTTAGTTTTTTTTTTTCCTTACATATTTAAATTATAAACATAAAATGTTAAAGAAAATAAATTATATGTAAACTCTATATGAATTGTTACCTAAATTATTAATTTCATTTTAAGTACACTTAACTAATACACTTTTATATGAACTGTCATTTTTCTAAAATATATACATATGTAAGGATAAAATACCTTAAGACAACCCAATGGACTTGGCCAAACAAGGACAGGTAAACTGGTCCAAACCAATTTCAACCTGACTCAGTCCACCCAGCATGTGACCAGGTTGAGTTGACTCAACCAGGTTCTAGTTGACTGGAAAACTTTTGGTGTGATTTTTTCTCTCTTTGGAAAGTTAACAAAAGATTTTAATGAAAAAAGAAAAAAAATAAATGAACAAGCAGGGATGCATTCTGAGATGGATGTGCCCCGCCCCTGAATCAACAACATAAAAACAACGGAACAAAAGAAAGAACACAACAAATCAAACATTAGGACATCTCTTTGAATATCGCACTTGGCTAAATTATCCACCTTAACATTGCATAAAAAAGGAACATTTATTTACCCTCTAGAATGTATCACAGCCCTATTCATCCGTCTTCCAAAGAGAAGTTATTCCGCATCTTTCAACAATGAGGAACACCAAAATAGGAGTGGGGAAGAGAGAGAAGGGAAAGACCTTGCCATTGTTATTGTATACTTCTCAGAATAATGCTTGTGGTGTCAGCGCTTGGTGTGCACTTCTCCTGCAGCTCTTTTTAGCACTGTGACTGTTCTCGCATTCAAGTTAATAGCTACCCACAGAGCAGCTCATATACTACACCTGGTTCACCAATTGACATTTTAGATCTAAAACAGTTCCACTGCTATCCATCGTGTACTGTCGTATGATAGAGACGACTCAATGGTACTGATCGTACCACCATTCATCATGGCAAGTGACACTTACGTCGGGTGGTAATTGGTATGATCATCCACATGTGCCTCCAAGGTATATCAATAGGCCGGCCAATATGGATGGACCAATTCACTATACTTTAAAAGT
The DNA here is from genome assembly GCA_003546025.1 of Camphora micrantha. Taxonomy (NCBI): domain Eukaryota; kingdom Viridiplantae; phylum Streptophyta; class Magnoliopsida; order Laurales; family Lauraceae; genus Camphora; species Camphora micrantha. The sequence continues at coordinate 35,002,804 of QPKB01000011.1, forward strand.
TTGTTTTCTGCTGCTGCTGTCAATCATGCACCCTAGCATCCTCTGTAACCTCGATCCAACTATTATCTAACATATCTGTAATCGCTCCCATGAATAAATCTAAGGTGATCATCCGCAATATCACACATCTCTTGATAAGATCAATGAAAACACCTATCTACTTATAGTCAAAGCATCTACTAATACTCACAAACACCAAATTATCACAACAAATAATAACTTCCAAATGAGGCTCCTCTTTGAAGCTGGAACCAAAATTGCCAGGCGCTAAAGTGAGATTCAATATTTGCAATAAGCACCCAGGAGACTCTAAACCAAGACAAAACTTAAGTGCACTGCATACTAGAATGAACATGCGACAATTAAGGAGAAAATAATTCACCATATTTTCATCTCTTAAATAAAAGGGGAAACCATCGACAAGAATCCTCAGTCTGCTACATATATGTGATTAATGTGTGAAGGGCTTAGATTGATCATGGGGGAGGCAGGTGGGTCCCACCAACTGAACCATTCCAAAGCTAGGATGGAAACTGTGTGAAATATATTATCACTACCTATTACCACTCTACAAGTTTACAAAAGAAAAGAAAATAAAATAGAAGTTATAAACCCAAGATGACATAGCAACTAAGATTCATCACCAACAACAGTGGCCAAACTTAAGTTCATTTGTGTTTCTTACCTCATCAAAAGTCAGTCCACCAATTTTTGATACACTCCCGCAAAATGCAAGATCGACAATCTCATTTCCTAGACCATAAATTTCAAATATCTGTGCCCCACAATAACTGATATAAAAAAGAAAACTGTGTTAGTGGCTCCAGGAAAGATTAGAAACAAAAAACAGGATAAGAACATACATCTTGGGGTTTGCCTGTGGCGTCGATGGATGATATGACATTTCTATTTTGTGACGCCGCATTTAGGAAGGTGGATGGCAAAGCTGGGTATGGAAAAGCAGTTTGGAATGACAATGTCTTGGTGCTTGCAGGGTCTATCAGTGGACCATTTGTCTCTTCCGCTAAAGAAGCAGAGGCGATAGCTATTCTCTCAATCTTAAAGGTTGTCAAGAGCTACGGGCTGACCAAAGTTCAAGTTTTGTGTGATTCCCTAGAAGTGGCGCAGGCTTTGGAGGGGGAGCATGACTGGGCTATAGACTCCATCTTACTGGATATTTTGGCATGTGGTGGCTCTTATGAATTTGTAGATTTTTAGGAAGTGTAACATGGTTGCTCATAACTTTGCTAAAAGGTCATATGTTTTGAGTATGGGAGAGTGTCAGGTTGAGACCTCCTCTTGTCTTGGTTTTTAGGGGTCCGTGTCATTGACTCTGTATTTTGTCCCTTTCTGGGTTCAATGAAATTTACTTTATTTACCAAAAAAAAAAACACATTAAAAAAAGAAGAATGGTACGAAACAGAGTGCTAGACAAACCTAGAAAGCAAGGAGATCCCCATCTTAGAAAGTATTTTGAGAAGACCAGATTTTACAGCCTGAAACATCATTAAAGTATCAGCCTAATATGTTCAAGGGGGAAAAAAAAACAGTGTGTTCCAGTCAATAAACTAGGTATAGGATTCAGGAAATAAATTGCATGTAATAATAATCATTACTTATTATTATTTGATCTGTTAATTATTACAATAAATTTAAATTAAAAAAGAAAAGAAAAAAGAGAACACTAACAGGTAACAAAACAAAAGTGCGACATAGGTTGAAACAAGGGAGCATGCCGATTATTAATGCTAGAAATTGCATCATGAGTTATTAAGAAATTTAAAAGTTAGCTGCATTTATGAGGTAAAAAGCCAGGGATTTGGACTGAAAAGATTAACAGGTATTCATTCACTGATTCACAATAAACACATTAGTCTATAAAGATGGAATGGGCAAATATTTTTAAAGGGATAACACCATTAGAGCTGGTTACCAGGAGGAACAGTAGTGAAATAAATGAAATATTGATATATTATGCTAGCATCAACAGAACATCTGAATGCTTCTATTAATTTCCAGGCTGGTGCACTTAATCTACTATTTTGACCGGAGCTTGTAGCACATTTGGAAGGTACTTATTGTCGAACCAGAAAGTGCGTCATGTTACAAATCACACACGAAGAAGAAGAAGAACCTTGCCTGTTAAAGAGTTGCAACTCGTAAGATTTGAGCAACCCAAAGATAACGGGAAAAAAAAAAAAAAAGAAGCAAGGTTCTTGAACAGAAAATTCAATCATTACATTCTGTTAGCTCATAATGTTCAAATTGTAAATCAAATTTTTTTTTGATAAGAATGACAGAAGGAGGTTTAGCAATATCTTGATTCAGAAACTTGTAACCATTTTCATATTCTTTGTAACAACAATTCTTGCTTAAATTGTGATGCCATCTAAGCTCACCTTTTAAGAATAAAACGGTTCGGCAATGGACCAAAGCACCACAGTAGTGTTTCCTCAAATTATTTAGTGAAGTAGTTAGTTTGCCGCACCTTTAATGCCTAGGCATTTTGGGTGCATTGGTTAACAACTTGAGAGCTTTTAATGGAAAATCCGTCACATATTTAAGATTTTTTTGGGGTCAATTTCTCTCCAAATTTGAAGATTTGACATTTACTGTATAGGGCTTTAAGTAAAAGGTACAAAGTGCCAGATGATTGCACGTCCTGTAGTTTGCGCCAGATGTTGTTATCATATGCCTAGGACTGCAAGCAAATCGCAAATATACAAAAGCATACGAGTAATAGATCAAGTCATGACATGGCCCTAAAGAACCTCCCGGAGTTATTTTTAGAATGCCTACAGACACATGAAAACAGCTGAAGATTGAACTGCGTGCTGCAATTTTGCTTCAAAACACGTGTGCATGCGCGTGCTCATGCTTGTGGGGCACATTGCTCATAACCCAAAAGATTGTTCATGATTATCTGACAGTCACAGTATTAAAGTACTTGCCACATTGATAGCTACTCTATCGTGATACTTAGAAAAATATTTGATACAAGTACAATAACTGGCATCCATCCATCATTACATGAGTACAGATTCAGATGAGATCCTTCATTTTAAGCAAATTTTTGTAGCCAGAAGATGTAACAGATGACAAGGAATAAGAAACTCATGTCATAGACAATTTACTGGAGTATGTCCTCCGAGTCCATCTAAGTAAACATATGTTACTGGGCTAATTATAAGAGGAACTCAAGAAACTCAATTAACAGTAGCATGAGCTTTAGGAGAGCTACATCTCCTAACTTGCATGTGAGACTTCAAACAGGCATTAATAGTAATGAGGCATTTGCCTATAAGGAGTATGATAACTATTTCTTCACTATAAAAAAAAATTGTAGTATTTAAGAAGGCTAATAGTTTCACACTTAACAGTTTACTTTAATCAGGCTGCAAGTGCGTTACCGCAAGTGCATAAGATTAGCCATGAATTGCACATCTGAAATAAACAAAAGCATACCCATTAAGATGCCCAAATGGCATAAAAAAGAGAAATCATTAAAAATAGTACACTAAGTCCTCTGACTTAAAAACGAAAGCTCCAGAAAAGAACCTTCATACAAATGTTCTTTAAAATATAAAAATAAACTAGCAGTTAAGGTCTATGATATCTCATTAACACTATCAAATATGGCAGATGTACAGACCTTGCAGAAGTTCTTCTGAGCCTGCTCAATTGTAACAGTAGGCATTTTTCCATTTCGCATCAAGTTCACAGTTTTTGTGCTCAAACGCCATTGACGGCATGTCTCTAATGCCAAATATGGACATACGGCGCTGAAATAATTTGAACAACGAAAAATTAAACACAGTTGTAACTAATAGTCCCCATAAATTATCAATATTTCTATTTACTCTTGAAGAAAATGAGAACATTGAAAGGAGGAAAGTTGAAGCTGGAGTAACAAAACTCGAAGTGTGGTAGATCAGGGTCCACTGTCACATTAAAAGGAAAGCATATTTGTATCCAGGTGAAAGGAAGAAAGACTGCAATGAAAAAGATCTACGGTTACTTCATAAAGAAATGTGTGAAATTTTATTTAGGCTGCAAAGAAAAACAATTGAAATCAGACTGGAGCTTAGTATCAGAGATCACAGGTGGATTAAGAGTTGCAGAGGTCTTGTTGGAAACTTTAAGCCACAATTATTTTGGAACATGGCAAATATCAACCAACTCCCATTTTGTTATCGAGAAGATGAAGGTACCTGAATTGCAAACCCCATTTCAAAAGAGAATACAAAGCACGCTCTACAGAATTATAAATGACAAATGGCTGAAGCTCCAAGAAAGTTGATGTAATAGCAACCTGTGAGTTGGATTATTTCATGAACAGCATCATCTCATGCATTCAGGGTAATGGTATGCAAGGCGAAGAGACACAAACTAACATGGCTTAAGGCTTCTCAGAGACACATGGGCATCAGGACCTTCCACTTGGACAGTCACACACATGACTGGATGTACGGAGGGATCCACATAGAGCTTAAAGAGTCTAGAAGATTTTGGAAGACTCTAGGATAGTCTTGAATTCTGTGGAAATATGTAGGTTATTATTGTATATTATGGAATATATATTTGCAAAGCATTCTAGGAAAAGTGTAGGAATAAAATTTCTCCTTGATCGCCGCCGAGTCTGAGTGATTTTTTTTTTTTTTTTTTTGTGTGGTGGTGGTGGTGGGGTGTGTGTGTGTGTGTGTGGTGGGTGGGTGGGGTGGGGGTGGGTGCGTTAAGAAAAAGAGACCGAGTGGGTGGGTGGGTGGGTGGGGGTGGGGGTGGGTGCGTTAAGAAAAAGAGACCGAGTCTGATTTTTGAATCACTACATGAATGTGCAACCTTACAGCACGTTTGTGCAGCACCTTGCTGCCTTCTCCGCGGAAGCAGAAAACGAATCTCCTTACAATTCTACATACTTGAATGTTCGGTACAGCTGTACTCTCCGCAAAAAAATTGCTATTTTTGTTATGCTAAAGCGAAAACCCGAGTCCGCGGAAGAGGCAAGTAGGGACAAAACAATGTGCTGCCACAAAACAATGGCGAGAACCTAGATTTAGAACCAAAATCCAGGCTCCACCAAACAATGTACCGCCACAAAATGATGGGTGGTCCCCTCTTGATAGCCAACTGTTCTATTTTATTGACGACTAGAGTGTTTTTGCTTGGATCCCTAGCTTACATCCACACCACATATCTCAAATAAAAGCATTTAAAACAATCTAATCTCAGCTCATTAACATGTCTGAAATAAAAATAAAAAATGAAAAAAATGAACCTAAAGTATGCGCATAAAAGAAATAAAATGAAGAGTTGCGCCCAACAAATGGGATGGTCTCATGGGCCCAAGTTGGATAGATGGATGTTCTACGAAGATTCTGCAAATAGACAATAAGATCAAGGCTCTCAACGAAAATTTGCGCAATAATTGCACAACTGATTTTCCTCCATGAATCTACCATTACTGACACCCCCACCCCCTCGCGTGCACGTGCGCGCACACATAAAACAAAAGGCGCAAGAGAATATCCAGCCCAAGAAGGAGCTTCCATGAAGGTTCAAGCCCAATCCTTGTTCCATCCGTCAGATAGTTATTGAGTTAGCTTTCCAACAAGCCCAAGATTGCATGATTTTGGCTTCGTTCAAAAGAGCTAATGGCCCCTTTTCAAATAGTGTAAGGTAATGATGACTTTTAGGGTGTTCTAGTCGTATTTTGTTTTGCTATGTCCAAAGGGTCAGAATTAAAATATAACCATGTAGAGTTTATAGTTGAGATTTTGTTTTAAGATTTTCTCAATATGTAAGGACATATATAATCAATAAGAGGGTTGAGAATGCATGGGTTTTGGTTTTGTGAAAGTATTGTCATCTTGGGGAGTTCACACCTAACCATAGGAAAGAGTTAAAACTTGAGTTGGGGAAGGAATATCTGAGATCAAGGAATCATCTTCTTGGTTTGTTTAAGTTCTCTGCTTGTCTGATTATTTTTTTGAATCATGTTTGGTGGATCTTGGGAATAAGTCTTGAGGAAATTTATTGACACAAGAGTGGATGGCCTGGATATAATGGATCATGTGATTGATCAGGCCCTTGATTATTTGGATCGATTTAATCAATCAAACGGCCTTTTGATTTATCTCAATCAGGGTCTAATCAGGAAAAAGGGGTCAAATCTCAAATTGTACAGTTCATATGGGTCTACATCAGATCTAGAATCTGCTTAACAAAAACGAAGTTCCAAAAGTGGTCAAAGAAAACCCATTTGGGTTAGACCAGCAGTCCAAACTAGACCCATATACATCAAGCATATTAAGTGGCTAGTCCCATAGGACTTCCTCATGGGTCCAGCATCCCCTACAATTTATTATGTTGGCTGGTTTTGTTTCAAATGGTTGTTTGAGGGGTTTTTTTTCGCTTCCTTAAGTTTTCTTACCACTCTTTATCCTAGAAAATCTCTTACAAAGTGACCCAGCCAAGATCCACGATCGGGCCTGCATCACAAAGTTGTCCTTGGCAAGAGCTGCCTACCTTTTTGGAGTCTTTTCTTTTAGTTGAAGATTTCATATTTGATATGTATTTGGATTCTTAGTCACAATTGGTAACAGGTGAGAACCCTATAGATTTGAGGATTCCTCATTACCCTTGGAACATGGCTTTCCTCATTGAGGATTTGCATAGCCGGGGATTCCTTAGGTCAAATTTGCTAACAGGTGAGGAATTACTGCCAAACGTTGATTTTAAACAACTTTGTCAAAAGAGAAAATCATTTCCCCTAGGATTTGGTTGCCAAACATGCCTTGAAACTTAGGAATTTCATTGGCATTTGATTTAGATCAATGCTTAGGTTGTATTTAGGGCTTTCAAGAGGCTATTTATATCCATGGTAAGGAATGATCAATTCAGTCTCCAATATTTTTTATGAAAATTGATTTAAGTCAAAAAGAAAATTTCAATTGCTTATTTCTTCTCCCCTGACCACATCCCATTAAATCAAAGATCTCTCTACAGTGGATTTTTGTGATAAATGGTGACCAAATCTCTACTTTTCTCCTTGTTTGAGTGGATTTTCCCGTTGTTCAGAGTATTGGGCTCACAATCGATCAGATTTGGCTTCCCTGACTGCGCCATTTATCCAGTTGATAAGTTGCCTCAAGGTTGTTGTAGTTTGGATGGGTGTAGATCATTAAAGATGATAATGAAATTCAACGATATAGATCTACAACAAAAGAAAAATAAACATCAATTTCTAGTTTTATGAGAAAGGCAAACGAAGAAAACTAGGTTCTCCAGTCACAGTGAAACTTCTCATTACAATCATTCATCACATAATGTAGAAAATAAAATTGCATCAGACTATAAACATAAAATCCATAAAAACAAAATTGTGTAAAGGACAAACTAAAACTGATCGTATAGAAAAGGGGAGACAACCTTGCACCATATCCAATTAAACAGGCAAACTGATGGGTGCTGAAACACTGAGCAGTGTCAGCAATGATGGATGCTGACATCCGCAAGCCGTTTTGAATAAGATGCTGGTGAACAGCACCAACAGCAAGAAGTATTGGAATAGCAGGACGAGTTGGTTCCTGAGAAGAGAGAAAGAAACATGTTTAGTGTCTCGACGAAATAATCATAGAAAATTATTTTTTGATATTAAATAATCACTTGAAACTAACAACAAAAAGATTGAAGATCTGGCAAATCATTCAAGAGACTAAAACAGCCCAACTTCATCATAAAGAAAAATAAAAATTATCAATCACATTATAAAGATCAAAATAGTTGCATTAACAAACTCAAAGAAAGGGCAAAAAAATCATAAAAATTATTACTACAGGAAAGCAATGGAAAACACAATGTAACTATGACCGATTGACAACAAACTGCCAACGGTAAGCCTATATAACCAACATTGAAAGTGACAAGGAATTCCTATTGAACATTGGAAACGCAAGAAGGCAACTTAACATTTTCCAACAGATAACATGTGCATTCATGTCCATAGAATTGTGTCCATTAACAACTAAGATAGTCATCAGAGCTTATCACATCAATCCAGATATTCTACTACTGATAAAAAAAAAAAAAGTCGTTCTACTCATTCAACTAAAAATAAAATATGAAAAATAAAAAGAAAAGATCATATATTCCAATATAAGAGCACATACTCTCTCTGCATGCTTTTGTCATGACAAGCAGCAAAGAAAAGCAACCAAAGTATCTCTTAATACTGATTTGCAGCAGAAAAATGATAACTAAGTTGAAAAAAGTAGAGAAAGCACAAACATAGAGCAGAAATACAAGTTGCAGGAAATAAACGGGACCTTAAACAAGTAATGAAATGAATATGAAGATGCATGCTAGAACCACACTATGAGAAAACAAAATGAAGTGGAAGAAGAATTTTGACAGAGGAAAGTAAGAAGAACCAACAAGTCTTATAGCTATTTTCAGAAAACAAATGATTGTATTAAAAGGAATAAAAAAACAAGATGGCATGTGGCCTTCTTTTATATGTGTAAGACATTTCTCATAAAAGCTTCAACATAAAAGAGCGAGAGCTGTGAAGGAGATAACGAGGCAAAAAGTAAAAAAGAACTAACACAAGAAGGCAAGATGTAAAACATTATATATTTAATTTTTAGCAAGTGTAATGTACAAAAAAAGGAACCTAATACATACCAATTCCTCTGAACGGTCAGAGAGAACCAGCAGTTGGGAACCACTACGAACAGCTTCATCAGCTGCTTCACAAAGTCTGTTCAACATTCTTTCCAATGAACCATCAAGCCCTTTCCGAATATCAAAAAACGTTGGCAACACTTTAGGCTTCAAATTAGAGTCCTTCATCAAAGACTCAAGCTCCCCTTCATTCAGTACAGGACTAGACAGAAAAACCTTGACGAATGCAATAGATAGATAAGTATACGTAGAAGGACAAATATTGGAAAGTCAAACCAATGTTAGCGGAAATCATCTAAAAGAACGCAGATAAAACATTTTTCATATAAAAAATACCTGAGAAGCATTTTCAGGTCCAACCTCTAAAATGTTTCTACGTTTCCCAATATTGACTTCAAGTGACATAACCAAGCCTTCTCTAAGGGGATCAATTGCTGGATTTGTGACCTGAATAGATGATGGATAAATCATTATATTTAGATGCACATTTTAAAGAAAATAGTACAAAAACAAAGAAGAAAGAACACCATAGAAGCTATGGTTATGAGAACTCTGCATATAAATTATCATCTCAATTTACTCCAACTCATTATTTTCCCTTTTTCATCCCTCACTTTTAAGTTCAGAATATTTCTTTTTCTTTTCTTTTTTTTGAATGTTAATATTCATTAAAGAAGCTTAACGTACAAGAGGGTTATACTGACAAGCCAGAAAACCAAAATAGAAGTAAAAGGCACAAACACCAAAAGCTGAACAGAAAAGAAAACCAAACTGAACCCACTGGGAAGTCCTCCCTACGAGGAAGCTTCAGGACTTCTGGATCCCAAAACATTACAGCCTACAAAATAGATCATGCTCCCATGTGAACAGTTATGACAGTAGGATTTTGGAACAAGCAAGATCCCTCACAATTGGGCCAAATTCTTAATGACAAGTGTGACTCTTTGAGGGCTATCATCATCATTGCCGTCACCATGTGCTGGTCCCGAGCCCAGAAAAGGAGCATTAGCATTAGACAGGCAGTTGGTTGTCAAAACTGGCCCCATCTAAATATACTATTTTAAAGGCCAAAACAATCTTAGCTAAATCATCCAGTGTAGTTTAACTGGGAAAAATCTATGGAATGTTTTCAAATACTCAAAACTCAACGCTAACTCGAAAAGGTTTCATTTAAGCTCTGTCTATATCACGAGTTTTTTTAGATATTAGAAGATCCCATGTCAAGATTGAATGTACAAGATCTGGGTTATGAAGCTGCCAACTTAATCTTCAATTTATCATTGTTCTGCCCATTTACCTTGTGTCAATCTGGTCAACTCATGATATCACAAAAGGTCATTTAACTAACCAATGTAACAAGTGATCTCCTCTCGCTGTTTACTATTCATGATTCAGTCTTTTCATCCACTGTTCATTGAACCCCCTCTTCACTTTCTTTTTTGGAAAGGTAAGCAAGTTCTATTACCAACCAAAAGGCCGAAAGCCATTTAAAAGCAACCGAAAAGCATAAGAGACAAGGGAAGCATGAGCACATGCGCACAAGCCAACTAAAAGATAACACTAACAAAGGCCATAAGTTCACAGCTCAAAACATATGCACCACCGAAAAGAATCCCACATGGCTCAAACACTAAAATAGAAGAGGGCCAATGAGCAATGCCAGAATGCCACAGCAAGAGGTTAATAATCACAATAATCTCACTAAAACTAAACAGTAGTCCTTTTTGACGATTGATGTTTGACTTGACTTGGAAGGTCACTGTGTTATGAAACTTGGGTAAGTCCAACCAATTGGCTCAATCAGACTAACCCCAACCCAACAACCAACTGGGTCGAGTCAACTCATTCAGGCTTCAGCAAATGACAATGGGCTTTAAAACTGTTAAGTAGATTGGTCCTCCACTTTCTAAAAGCTTAAACTTTTGAGATGTATTAGCTAGTTGGACTTGACATGGTATTAGAGCTACACTAGGTCTCAAGTTCAAATCCCGGGGAGGCATAGTTACCCCAGATCACATGGGCAAGCACGTATTGCTTGGGTAGGCACGTGTGGGTTGCGAATTTGAATGGCATCCTATTCGAGGGGAGGTGTTAAGTAGGTTTGTCTTCCACTTCCTAACACCTTAAGCTTTTGGGACGTATTGGCTAGTCGGAGCATTAAAGATAGTCATTCTATAAGCTCAATCAGATGATGCTAACCTGCGCAAAACGTTGTTTAAAATAGTCATACAGCATATGTGGCTTCTGCGACAGTGCAGCCAATGGAATATCATCTCCCATGCAAAACGTTGGCTCCTTGCCCTGTGAAGCCATTGTTTCAATAACCATCTGGACATCCTCACTTGAGTAGCCAAATGCTCTAATCAAAAGAAACAAGAAGATAAATCAAAGAGAATCCCCTGAGAAGAATATGCATAAAAAAATTATTAACCTAGCAAAAAGAAACGCATGAAACCATTGAGAATGTTATAGAACAAAATGTGGCCACATGTTTGAGAATGTTGCTGAGCAAGTTGGTCCAAAGGCTTATGAATTTGCATGTTTATTACAGAAAAAGTAACACATGCCCATTATACTCACAATCCTAATTACAGGAAAGCCCAAAAGGCTAAACATGCAACAAAAACAGGAACCTTTAACACCATCATTAGAGAATGGTTTGTTCCCTCACTAAGGTACATATAGTAGAAAGTTACCCATATCAGATCTACTGTTCACTAAACATAGAAAGATAAAGGAACCCTTTTCGTTAATGCTAACATGATTTTATTTATAAAAAAAAATGAACAGGACTAAGCATCCATAAACAGAATGGAATCCTCCATATAATGCCCAGTAGAGCTCCATCCCAAGGAAACTAACTTTTGAGTTATCGCTAAAGCGTTTTTGTCAGGACCTTTTGATATACAATGTCTTGTTGTTCACTAACAGCTCGAACTTTTGGTGTTTCTGATTATTAACATGATATTAGAGCCATGGGTCGTGTGTTTGGATCCCTGGGGACGTGTTTCTGTCCATGTTGGTCATTTGGCGTGTTTCTAACTTTCTATCCACACATGCGGAGCCCCACACATGAGGTGGGCTGTCAGGACCCTTTGATATCATTGTTCTATTGTTCACTACCAGTTCGATTTTTGGTGTTTCTGGTTATTAACATTTTTTTTTTCATCCTTTTTCCAATGATATGTTTTTCGATCACTGTTTCTTTTGGGTTTCTTGTGATTACAATTTTAGAAGATGCAATTAAATGATCAAAGGTTACAAAGGGAAGCAGCTTTTGGGTTGCCAGGCAAATTGGTAAAGACAGCTTGTCTGTGGAAAAAAACTTCTTGTCTGTAGATGGAAGATCCAGTTCCCAGTCCTTTGTAAGACCACCAATAGGTTACCACCTAAAAGGAGATCTGAACTTCAAACAACTACTAGCACTTTCCAGAAAAGGAGAGTACTCACAAGAATAGGATAAAGTGGAGATTCTGAATGGACAAATGTTAAAGTACTTAATTTAACAAAGATGAGAAAACGCTTTTACAATATTTGATAAAATGGGTGTCAAAAAGAAGAATGTATAAAGAGAAGTAACATAACTCCTCCTCCTAATCATCATCATCATCAAAGCCTTGTCCCAACTATGTTGGGGTCGGCTACACAAATTATGTTTTTCCATTCCAATCTATCTTAAGTTAAATCCTAAGATAAGTTACACTTTTTCATATCTATTTTTACTACCTCCATCCACATCCTCTTTGGCATACCCCTTCCCCTTGGTGGGCTATCAACCTTCATAACCAAACTCTTCATTAGCGGCGCTGTTGCCGGCCTAAGTTGGACATGTCCAAACCATCACGAACGGGTTTCTCTAATTTTATCCCCTATTGTTGCTACCCCTAAATGCTCTCGAAAACGTTCATTTCTGATTTTATTCTTCCTAATTTTAACAAAACTATCACTAGTAAATATGAACAGAATGGTCAAAATGCATCATCCAATCGAATGAAGTTAAAGGCAATAAGAGTTAATGGATGTGGTTTTGTGGAACACTAAGTGGGATTAAAAAAATGTAATTTTAGTAACCCAATCAGTATAATTTAACTAGAATGTGTACTCTACAATGACAAGTATCCAAGGGAATCATACAATGGATTTCGAGGACATTCCTAAACCCAGGTTAGATGGAATATCAGTACCAAGAATTTCCTCCAATCAGGTGGCTTGCTTGGAAAAGGATTTCTAGGTGGAGGAGGTTTTTAGAGCATTGACAGGTTATGCATACGACAAAGCACTGGTGCCAAATGGTTTTAATTTTTCTTTCATCAAAGCTGGCTGATATTTCCTAAAGGATGGCTTCTGTAGTATGTTGCCAGAATTGTATCAAAGAAGGTGACCAGCAAGGAAATCAATGCTACTTTTGTTACCCCTATTCTGAAAGTGGATAATCTGGAGTGAAAAGATTTCAGACCCGTTAGCCCAGTGGGGTGCATGATTGCACATACAACTCTTCTCAGAACTCAAAAGTTTCAGCCAATCGTCCAAAGGGTTGTGCTTCCCAACCTCATCAACCCTTCTCAATGTGCCTTTGTGGCAAACAAACTGATATTGGATGAGGCCCTTATCACTAATGAGTTGATGGACCGAGGGAGAAGTCTAGTAGGAAGGGTGAATGGGTGATATTCCCAAAATTTATATGGAGAACGATTATGACCATAATGGAAGTTGCCGTCTACATGTTGGTTAGAATGAGCTTTGGAGCCAACTGGAAAGCTGGATCTGGGAGTACATCTCTTATATGCCCTTCTCAATGATGTTCAAACTTCAAAGTTTCCCTAACTAGATTGTTGAAGGCCTACAGGGGGCTGAGCAAAGGCATTCCGCCCTCTCCATTCATCCTCACCACTGAAGGAGATGCAGTGGGGCTCTATTTGTGAAAGCTAAGGATCTAGGTCTCGCAGTGGGCTTGGATGTGGAGCTGGTAATATAGCCATTTCTCACCTTCAATTTGCAGACGATACAATTTTATTTAGCTCCTCTGACTGGGAAGAGTTGGCAATGTTGACATGCATTTTGAGATGTTTCGGATAAATGCAGGCCTGAAGATCAATTTGTCAGGATGCATAAAGTTGGGAATGGTTTGCCCAGAGGATACGATCCGCATACTAGCAGACAAGGTGAAGTGCAGAGTTGCCAAGCTTCCAATCCAATATTTGATATAACTGGAGATGGCTAATCCAAGGTCGAAGTTTTGTGGGGCCCAGTGATAGAGAAGTTAGATGAAAAGTTTCCTACATGGAGGCAATAAAATAATGCCCGAATTTATCAGTTAACTAGAGATATTGCTTAAAAGTTAAAACTAATATGCTAAACATATCTATGGAAGGATTTAGAGATTGAAGATCTAGGGTAATTATTATTATTATTTTTGGGAAATCAAGTTAGCTTGATAAAAGAGAGAGTTGAGATGGTTATAAAAAAAAAAGAGAGAGTTGAGATTTTGCAGAGTTAAGTATTGCACTAGTATTACACTAAATTTGTTGAAGAAAGCTGGAAAACTAGATGAGACGGGCTAAATCACTAATAGAACCTAATCATGGTCTAAACTATGGCAGCGGTGAACCATTCAATGATCCGTGTTCATATGAAAGATTAGTTGGAATTTATCTATCAAACCATCACATGACTAGATATCCTGTATGCAGTAAATTAATTAGTAAGTTTACACATGCTTCTAAAACCAGGCATTTAAATGCAGTTCATTAATTCGTTGTATTTTGAGATACTTGAAGGGCTCTAGGTTAATGGCCAAGGATTGTTATATTTGTCATGTTCACTTGAACATAAAAAGTTTGCTGATGTAGACTGGCATGTTCCAGAAAAGACAGGAGTTCCACTGCAGGGTATTGTACTTTGATGGGAGGGAATGACTGTATCATGGGAAAGTAAGAAGCAGAGTATCACACAATGGCTCACTGAACATCGGAACTGTTAAGGTTGAAGAGTTTTACAAGGAGAAAGTATCAGGAATGTACAAAACACATAGAAGTTGATTGTCATTTTATTCATGAAAAGCAGGAAACAAGGAAATGCAGTTGAAGTATACTCAAATTGAAGAGTTAAGTCACTAATTTTCTTACAAAGGTGTGTTAAGGAGGTAACTATTCATTCCCAAGCAAGGAATAGTGGATATTTATGCACCAGCATGAGGGGGGAGTATTCAAAGTTCAAACATATCCAGGGACTTTTTGATTTTATTGCATGGGGATTGTTTGCCATGCCAATTATTAAGAACTTCAGGAACTTATTTGTAAAAATTCCAATTTTTGATACAGGGGTTTCCCAACCAGCCCTTGGGAGGTTTTTGTTCCTCTCCCTCTCTCTTTTTCCCTTTCTTCTTCTACCCCCTCTCTTTTTCTCTCTTGTTTTTATTTTATTTTTATTTTTATTTTTATTTTTTTTCCTTACAAGAGGTTTGAATTGAAGGCTAAGGCCATGCAGTGCCTAGCAAGGTATTCACAATGGACAATCTCAGAAGGTGATTGTCTCAAGCTCAAGTTGTTTATGGCTCCTTATTTAAAAGGGAGAGGCAAATTGTGGAACATCTTTTCTTCCCCGTGAGGTTTCTGTCAATAATTTTGAATTTGCATGGCATCTAATGGTGCTTTCCAGGTTCCAACAAGGAGGCAGCAAAAGGTTGGTCATTGGGTCCATTTTATGGTTATGGCTTGTTATTATGGAAGATCCTCTCATTTGCTATCCCTGTTCCATCTGGAAGAAAACAAATGAGTAGATCTTTAATGCCTTAGAAAAATCAGTGGTGAATTTTATCTCCGCAGTGGAGTGGAGGGTTGGCTCTTTGCTTATGATGAGGAAAGATTTGACAATTTCAAGGTCATGATAGCACTCACAACTAGGAGGCACTCATGGGTTGTGGGGTAGAATGGCTAAGAAGCTCACACACCGGTCCCCTCCACCTTTAGATGTTTTGAAGTTCAGCATCAATGGAGCGGGTAGAACCAAGGTTATCTAGTATCAGAGGGGTCATCGATGCCAATAAGGAGGTTCTGATAGTGTTTTATGCGCCGATTGGTATTAAGGATTCCAATAAGTCCATGGGGCTAGCCATTGAAGAAGCATTGAAATTTTTTACACAATCCTCTTTTGGTAGTCTGGTGATGGAAAGCTACTCTGCAAATGCAATTAGTTGGGAGTTGGCTTCGCCTGAGGATCCCTCAAAATTTCAGTTTTCATTATATGAGATCAAAGCATAGTCTTCTTCTCTTCAGGTGGGTTTTTCTCATGTAGACGGTAACCAACGAAGTGGCCAGTATGTTAAGAAAGCAAGGGGTTGATGGCTAAGTTCCTTTAAATAGCCTTTATTGTAGATTTTCCTTCATCTGTTGCATATCTCTTGTTGGTCTTGCCCATAGATCTCTTAATATCGCCTTCTCTAGGCTTCTTCCTCTATTAAAAAAAATTGCACCATTGCTAATAAAAGAAGGCCATCATTCAAAATCCACATCAAAAGCAATTACACCAGTATATAATAGAACATAGCATAGTAAAATAAAATTCAACTACAAGAATAATCAAGTAGTTAACTGCCTATCCAAATTATATGGGTCTCAAATTGTTAGTTATCACAGCTTAAAAAGAAGTGATCAAGTATCGAAATTTGGGAATCTAAGATCAACTAATAGAAGAATGAACCTTACTGTTGGTGTCTTAAAATTGTTTCATTGTCCATAACAGCTGTGGACAGAAAGTTGGCAGGCTTCAATGTTCGCATCTTCTCATTTAACCACTTGCCATAGGGGTTTGATAACGCCACTCGCCTCTTCACATCCGTATTTTCATAAACCTGTGAACCAAAAATAATAATGCAGAAGAAGCACCATCACCGAATAGAGGACATCCCAGTAAGATTTTTTTCTTTCAATGTTCACAAAAGAAACGCAATAAGCATTGCATATAAGAAAACAAAGAAATTCGAGCTGGATACTTAAGCAAAATACCTGACCACTCAGAAGATCAGCAGTTATCATCATTCCTGGACCTAGACGGCCTTTCATAATGACTTTTGATTCATCCATGGGTAGAACGCCAACCTATACAAGAAGATAAAGCATTACAGATAAAAAAAAATGCAAGAATGATACTGCATACAGAAGTACAACAAGCTCTTTTAACAGGAAAATAATCACGCTATGCAAGAAGTGATCAAGCAAATCAAAGAAGAAAAATGGCAATAAGAAATTAACCATCTTCAATCAAACTGATTCCAAGAAATTTTAAACTCCAAAACAAAGATTCTTCTCAATTATCAGTTCATTAAACACATTTCTATATTAGCCTATAACACTGCAAATATCTTGTTTCCATAACAAAAAGGAAGTTTTTATTGTTGCAGGAAGACAATCATATGTTTACCAATCAGTTTGCTTGATTATGGCATCTCCTAGATCCACCTCAAATCTCAATCTAAATTTATTTTATTTCTTACAATAACAATTATGAGTAATGGAATAGATAAGGTCACATGAGAAAAACAGCCATTGAGTTTTTTTTTAATGGTAAAAAACAACCATTGATGACAGTTCTCTCTATACTTCGCAAGTGATCCATTGTCAAGATACTATCTTCTTGCCAGCTGAATGTGATATAGCTTTCAAGGAGCAAAAAAGGAACCGAACATGTGCTAGCACACTCTAAGGAGCATCTGTCAATGTGCTACTTATTTAAGACCTCCGGAATACTTATTTAAAACAAAATGGACTCCAAGCCAAATACCTCTTGAATTTTCCTAAAGCCACACATAATATCTTGGGTCATCTGTTCAGGAACCACAGAGATCAAGGTTCCCTGCCCAACTAATCTTGACTTCTAGTATAAGCAGTCATAAAACAATAGTAGTCAATACTATTCCATTCCGGCCGGAATTGGCCGGAACATTCCAGAATTAGCCTTGGGCAGAACGGAATGGCCCCCTAAAAGTTTCAAGTCCTGATTCCGGTCCGTTCCGCTCATTCCAGTCCGTTCCAGTCCCAATTCCGGCTCCATTCCAGCCAAGGTTTCATACTTCCATTCACATGTAGTGAAAACTAGAAAATGGTCAATTGTAGAGTATAGTTTAATTTAAGTGATGTAAGTATGCATTTTTAGTATTATTTTAGCATTCAACAATTTTTTCAATTTTAGGTATTCTATTATATTTATTTTTTTCATTTTTCAATTGTGTCTTTTCCAGAACAGAATACCAGAATTGACTGGAATGCCAAAACGTTCCACTACAGGGTCAAACCGGAACGGAATTGACAACTATGATAAAACCAAACTGAAAGATATATGGATCCGAGGAAAGGAGGAAGGACAGTTATTTTGAGATACCATGAGCTTCATCATATATCTGGTTCCCACTACTTTCTACTATTATAAAGAAAAGCCATGCAAAAACTAATACATATAAAGATGGCATCCTAAATCACAATAAGTAAAGGAAAAACAAAAAAGAAGCTATTGAGAAAGCATCTTGGTGCCAAAATGATAATAAAACAACCAGTGATGTGAACAAAGAAACACCAATAACAAGAAAGTACTAGAATGAAATGCATATCCCATCAAGTAATATAATCTAGTATGAGTGAAAATGACACAATTGCTTAGTGAAAAATGATGAACAAAACAAACATTAGAAGAAAAATAATAAAAAATTAAAATATATGTATAAGTGGGAAAAAAAACAAACAGACCTCAGATGCAACATAGACGATATTGTCCACTGTCCGCCAATACCGAGCTGGACGCAGACCATTTCGATCAAGACATGCTCCAACAGTTTTTCCATCACTAGGTCAAGTAATTCACAGTCAATAGAAAATAAATAATGGCAGAAACCAGAAATTCAGGTTTATAGCTAACTCGTTAGGACAACACTTTCTACTGTCCAAACCAAAATCTCCAGGATTTCATTTACAATTTTTTGTTTTTTTTTGGTAGACCATTCACAAACTTAGTAATTGACATTGGTAAAGTCCATCAGGCAACATCAGTAATGTTAAGATAAAATGATGTTTGGTGCATAATTGGGATTGTATAGGGTTGGGACATGGGACTGAGGCACTTTTATGCCATCCACACCTTTCAAGGATTCAAACCCTTCAACCAAACATAACCATATATTATCTAATGACTTGGAAATCAATGTGACCTTTGATTCAAAGGTTGTAGAACGAGAAATTAAATAGTGAAAGACAAATAAATGGATGTAGATAAAATTGACGAATCAAGGGTGACTATTCCCTTGAAATGGGAATGTGAAATCAAGAGTGTTTCCTTGAGATGGGTATTTGACATTGAGAATTCCAAAAAGAAAATGAAATCATGATTACACTAAGCCTCAGATTACTAAACCTGCCAATAAGAATGGTAAAAACAAAAACAAGACATGAAGTACTGCAGGAACCTCATATCACATGAGAAACAAACAAAAATGCAATAACGAAAAGAGTATTTTGATCCTCAGTAGAGACGAAAATCTGGGCGGGCCACCCAGGCCCAGCACGGCCCAGCACAGAAAAAACCGTGCATGGCCCGTTGACCAGGTCAACGTGCAGGAACAGCCCCAGCCCGGCGGCCCAGCTCCACCACCTGGGTCGTGCTGGGCCAGGGGTCCCTGGGCCCAAGCACCGCCCATATATATAAATTTAATTTTTTTATCTAAATAAAATAGAAAATTTAAAATAATTAAAGATTTATTACTCGTTTGTAAATTAGAATCAATGTTTGTGCATTAATTTTAATAGTTTCGACTTTATTTCAAGTTAAGAACGCCTAAAAGTCCATCACTTCTCTTTCAATTTATATATTAAAAAAATAGAAGACGCATGTGGGCCAGCCCGTTGGCGGCACGGCCCACCACGACACGGAAAAATCCGTGCCCTGGGCTGTGCTAGGCTAAGCCCCAACAGCCTGAGGGGCCGGCATGACACGGCCCAAGCACAGCTAGGCCTGCCCTTAGCTGGGCCGTCCCGGGAATTTTCACGCCTATTCCTCAGCTACTTTAAGCTTTCACTATTTTCATATTTTTCTAATATATAGTTTAATTTCGTAATACTTCTCCAAAATGGGCTCAGAGATGAACACCAAAAACCGGCTGAAACATTTTCTGGAAACAAACTGAAACAAGATCCGAAATGAAATTGACAACTATGTGATGCAGCCCGACAGCAGAATAGGGCCCGCAGGCCCCTCTGATGGACCATTTAATGGGGTCCACTTGATCCCTGATTCAATCAAAGATCCATATCTATCTAAATTAGTTAGTTGCTTAATAAGAACAGCTTTCTAAAATTCTATTTTGAGTAGGATTAAGTATGTTACTATTTTTAATGTTCTGGTTAGTTTAGAAGTAGTGTTTTCTATATAAATAGAAGAACCTTCATCTTGTGAAGGCATGCATTATTCAAGTAAATTAATCAACGTGAGTTTTTCCCCATGAGTTCATGGCTGTGAGTGCTATTTTGTGTGGAATCCCTTTGTTGGATTCGATCAACCTCATCTGAGAGGTTGGTCTATTCGATCGAAGGTCCGGGGCTGCGCCAAATTGGTATCAGAGTGCAAGTGGAGCGCATATATACAGGAATTCAGTTTCAGCATTCGTCATACGGCAGGAAAAGATAATTTGATAGCTGATGCACTTAGTCGACGAAAGCATTTGTTGACAACCATGACTGTTAGTGTACCAGGTTTTGATCAACTCAAGCTAGCTTATGCGGAAGATCCAGATTTTGGTTCTATCTATGCAGACATCAGCAATGGTGATCTTGGTAAGCATCCTCATTATAGCATTCATGATGATTTCTTGTTCAAAGGTACACAACTCTGCCTCCCTGCCACATCCATTCGTGAATATGTTGTCCAAGAGTTGCATTCGGGAGGATGTAGTGGTCATTTGGGACGTGATAAAACTCTTGCTCTTGTCAGCGATAGATATTATTGGCCCCGAATGAAGACTACCATTATTCGCATTTGCGAACGATGTCGGACATGTCAGCTAGCCAAAGGTAATAAGAAGAACACTGGACTTTATCAGCCTTTACCGGTTCCTCATACTCCTTGGGAAGACATAAGCATGGATTTTGTGCTAGGTTTGCCAATGACACAACGAAAAGTTGATTCTGTTTTTGTTGTTGTTGATCGCTTTTCAAAGATGGCACATTTTATTCCATGTACTTCTACCAGTGATGCCTACAAGGTTGCCAAGCTCTTTTTCAAAGAAGTTGTGCGTCTACATGGCCTTCCAAAGACTATTGTTTCGGACAGAGACACCAAATTCATGAGTTATTTTTGGAAAACTTTATGGATGCTGTCCAATACTAAGCTCAAATTCTCTACTGCTTACCATCCTCAGACTGATGGCCAAACGGAAGTGGTAAACAGAAGTCTTGGACAGTTATTGCGATGCCTTGTTCGTGATCACATCACATCTTGGGATCAAGCATTGCCTATGGCTGAATTTGCATACAATAATTCGGTCAATCGATCTACTGGTACTTCTCCATTTGAAGCTATTACAGGAGTTCGACCACAACTACCTGTTGATCTTGTCCCTTTACCGGTAGATGCCAGAATAAGTGCTGACGCTGAAAACTTCTTTCACCATATGCAACAAGTACATGATGAGGTCCGCCGCCATATATCTGCCAGTAATGCCACTTATAAACAGCAAGCAAACAAGCATCGTCGATTTATTGAATTTGCTGAAGGAGATATGGTCATGGTCCGTATTCGCCCCGAACGTATGCCTCCAGGAGCTTATAAAAAGTTGCATCCACGAAATGCTGGTCCATACAAGATTCTCAAAAAGATTGGTTCCAATGCTTATGTGCTTGATCTCCCATCTGATTTCGGTGTCAATTCTACTTTCAACGTAGAGGATCTTACACTCTACCGTGGTCATGACAATGATGGTGAAACTGAAGAGCAGACTATTGCTCTCCCTTCCAATCTTCCACCTGTTGATGAGATTGTTGATGTGCTTGATGATCAAATTGTTTCTACTCGTCAAGGAGGTTCTCAAAAGTTCTATGTCCGTTGGAAGAATCGTCCTCTCTCTGATGCTACATGGATCACTGCAACAGATTTTCAACGCTTGAATCCAGATCTTTATGAGCGCTATCAAGCAATTAACTCGCCGGAGTCGAGTTCTTTCAAGCCGGGGAGAGTTGATGCAGCCCGACAGCAGAATAGGGCCCACAGGCCCCTCTGATGGACCATCTAATGGGGTCCACTTGATCCCTGATTCAATCAGAGATCCATATCTATCTAAATTAGTTAGTTGCTTAATAAGAACAGCTTTCTAAAATTCTATTTTGAGTAGGATTAAGTATGTTACTATTTTTAATGTTCTGGTTAGTTTAGAAGTAGTGTTTTCTATATAAATAGAAGAACCTTCATCTTGTGAAGGCATGCATTATTCAAGTAAATTAATCAACGTGAGTTTTTCCCCATGAGTTCATGGCTGTGAGTGCTATTTTGTGTGGAATCCCTTTGTTGGATTCGATCAACCTCATCTGAGAGGTTGGTCTATTCGATCGAAGGTCCGGGGCTGCGCCACTATGCCTACAAGACACCATAATGTCATAATGATAGTCTTTATAATAAAAGGACGTTAGTCAAACAGTTGACTGACCTATTTACTTACTAGCCTTCTTCCCTTTTCTTCCCCTCTCTTACTCTTCTTCCCCACTTGGAATCCAATTTAGGGTTAATTTCACATTTTCTACTAACACCAACATTCTATAACCCTTTCTTTGAATGCGTAGCCCTTATAAATATAATTAGTTTATGGTTCTCGCACAATTAAATGAACTAATGAAGCATGTATTATGGGATAACACATATCATGCCTTCAAACTATGAAACAAGGATGGGACTATCACCAGGATTTCCATTAAGGCAATCTCAGCAACCAAGGTACACTAGGCATGTGTAGGAGTAAAGTTGGTAAATGATGCAACCAGCAGTGCTTGTTTTTCTTTTCTCAGCCACTTGGCCTTTCCTATTTTGAGGGGTGTCAATATTCCTTGACATATTACATATATAGCTAATATATGTCCTTCTATGACTCATAAAAAAGGGATAGTGATGGTGAATTGGACGAAGGACATTGTTTTAAATCCTATCACAGGCATACAAAAATCCTAATCCATGCTCGAACTGTGACGAAAGGAAGGATCATTCTTTTGCAGTCGCCTTGAGGGCTTTCTTGATTGGATTAATTTGAAATTTAATGAATGCTTCACCTTGAGTTTTCTCTTTAAATGTGATCCTAGCCCTAAAAAATGCTGTTACAGCAGTCCTTTTCCAAAAACAGGCAAGCAGTCTAATAGCAATTATGATATTGCAGAGGGGCTTCTCGATCCCTGCGACTGCATCAGATATAACAGATATAAGCCTAGATACAGCATTTAGAAGTTTCTCATATGTAGTCTTCTCAATGTCTTCAGGGCACTAAGTCAGTTTCGAAGTAGAATCTTATGCCATGCCAGGGTTGAATAAACATAAAGCGGGTAAGTAGCCAGGCCAGTAACAGGTCACTTTTCTAATGGATGCCATTTCAGTCTGCCTAAATGAGATTATTTGAAGCCAGCTGCATTTTGTAAAAGATCTCAAATACTACCATCCACACCTGATATAAAAATGTAATATTTCGACAAGCAAATAATTAAATGATCAAATTCAAACATCATTTAAATAAAAATTAATATTTGGTTTCAAAAATTAAAACTAAACAAGCTCCAAGAAAGTCATACCTAAATAGAAGTAAGGCAGGTCCATCCCAAGCCTCCATTTGCCCCTTATAATAGTCATAAAAATCAACGACCTACAAAAAGAAAGAGCTAAGCAACCTGTGTGACATATGAAAATTGATACCACCCAAACTGCTTTCTTAAGAATTGGCATATTCATAAAAATCAACGGCCTACAAAAAGAAAGAGCTAAGCAACCTGTGTGACATATGATAATTGATACCACCCAAACTGCTTTCTTAAGAATTGGCATATACATACAGGTTTTTTTTTTTTTTGAAAAGGATGATTGTAATGCTGAAATCAAATTAGTAGCTACAAAAAAGTTTCCTCCATGTTATTAAGGAAAAACAAAAGGCTGGAAAACAATAATAAAAAGAGTGGAAATCCCATTTTGATAAAATGTTAAATTTTGTGACCCAAGCATCATTTATGGAGATACCTCGGGATATTTTATCATCAAAGTTGGATGATTCTTATATGCCTCTGGGACAAGAATCATAAGAGCTTCAGCAGGGCTGCGACCACTTCTTAGTAGCAACTGTACACACAGAGACGAACAAAAAAAAATCAAATCAATCTCTGAGAAGAGTCAGAGATATAGACCAGAACATCAGATGATAGAAATTTAACGTATAACAAATAACAAAAACTTGGAGTCTACACACTAAAATATTCGTGAAGGATAAATAAAGAACTGAAAAGGCATCATTTGCGAAGCCATAAAGTACTTAATAGATGTTTGTATTTTATTACGTCTTCACATCATTTGTTCACCCGACATTATTCCTACTAATTTAATGTTGCTACTACAAAATAATAACAATAAAATAAATAAGATTTTCTATATGGGAATCACGTCCTGGAGAATTAGGCATGCATCGACGTGTTCGTACAGCAAGGAGGGAAACACAGTTTATTGCCATGTCCTTGATTCCAATTAAAAACAGAAAATCAGCACCGGAAGATTTGTGAATGTTAGAAACATATTGAAGGTTGGGAAGGACTCAGACCTCCTCTCGAAATATAACAGCAGCCACAAACAAGTAGAATTGATAAATAAAACAGCCATCATAGGACCCAATTCAGCCAAATGAAGGTTATCACCATCACAATTAAAAACACACACTCTGCTCTACCCATGGGTGCAATCAACAGTGATTTCAAGGAGCTGTAAGGTGAAGATAGTCAAAAGCTAAATAAATAAAAATCAGCATGACAAATTCAACAGATTGTATCCAGTCTTTCTTTCATAGGTAGTGCCAATTCCAATTATCTGGTCACATATTGAACATATTAGTTAGAAATACAAGTACTATGGCCCTTGCAACATCTCTCAGGTATTTTAAAAATAGTCCACGACTTTCCTCTTCATTTATCCTTCTGTACAATGATTGTCCAAAGTGATAATTCTCTTCTCTTGATCAGTATGAAGGATGTTGTACCCTGGCAGTAAGATTTTATTTTGAACGATGTCAAGGAACTTCTGCTCATCTATAAAGGTCAAATTTATATACTTTAAGGTAAGAAACTGGGGTGGCTAACTTTTATGCAAAAGGAGTTGATAGAGGTTCTAATGGCAGAACAGGATTTTTCATTTGGGCTCTGTTCTCTCATCATGAATTTCAGTCACAATCACTCTACTTAGATTTCATAATTATTAAATTAGACTTTGGAGTTACCAGATGAAGCTCATGAGAGTGGACAGAAAGCAAGAGTAGATAGCCCAAAACACAATGGACCATAAACTTGAATGATAATAAATGAGAAGTTGAAGATGGATGGTTGGAATTGACATTGAATGAATGGTTTCCAAATACTAAAACCCATAACCCTTTTTCATAAGGTTAGTTTCTTGTTTGAATGAGAATTTTGTTCCTTTTATGAAACTTATCTTTATTGAGAAAGAAACTGGGGTGGCTTACTTTTATGCAAAAGGAGTTGATAGAGGTCCCACCAACCACCCCCCCCCCCCCCCCCCCCCCCCCCCCTTCCCTTCCTTCTCTTTCTTCTCTCTCTTTACTATATTGGGAACTCAAACTCAAGTACCCCCACTCACACACTCTGTCCTTACCCGCCTAAGCAACGGATTGGGATGAATTTTCTATGTATTTAGGACCTCTATCATAGGGTGTTGTTTCATGCGGTCATATTTCTTTGCTTACCTTCACTTAGGTATAATGCTCTTGTACCAAATATTCAATTGCATCATTTACCGATCTTTTTTCCAAATGAATCTTTATAACTGTTTTTTTTTTTTTTTTTTTGGCAAGTTAAGATTTGTATATATTAAGGAGACAAAACTACACGACAGAGAAACAAATTTTAGGTACTGTGAGTTCAACCACCCACAACACCAAAAAACAAAACATAGATAATTGGAAGCCTACAACTGGCTAAACCAATAAGCCCACATGGCCGGAGCCAACAAACCCACAAAGCATTAAGCGGGGCCATTGATGATGCAATCTTTATAACTGTTACTAATCAAAATCTGTACATTATTAAGGATGTCATATTTTTCAACATGTAGAAGTTCAAACGATCTAGTTCCTCTTCTCATGTCATCATAATGGGCCATGATTAACAAAAGTCTCGACAAAATGAATTTTCCAAATAAAAAGAGCATGATAAGTAAGAGCCCATACTTCTGCAGCACTATCAAGATTTGCTGAATCTGACGCCTTTGGATTACCATAAGGGCGAATTTCATTTTCACGGCCACGCCAAACAGGAGACTTGATTGATGCCTCTCGTGGGATTGCATCCAGTTCAAATTTCCCTGAACTCACATCATCACATGATATAAACATGGACACAAAGTAATAAAGGTCAACAAAAACCCCCATAAAGAGCAAGGATAAAATAAAGCAAACCTGTATTGTGTTGATTTCTCCATTATGACCAAGTAACCTCATTGGTTGTGCAAGAGGCCATCTGGGACTAGTATTCGTGCTGTATCTCCGATGATAGATAGCAAAAGGAGATTTGTAAAGATCACTTTGGAGATCCAAATAAAATGGCCCCAGAACTTCTGAGCGGAGCATACCCTTGTAAACAATCGTCTGATTTGACAAAGAACAGAAATACAGCTCATCACCCCACTTCTTCGATTGTGCTGCTCTTTCAATCAGTTTGCGGCATACGTACAATTCTCTTTCAATATCATCAATGTTGCTTTCTTTTGAAACTTTAACAAATATTTGTTGAATGTTAGGCATGGTTTCTTTCGCATAGTAACCCACTACAGACATATTTACGGGAACAGGTCTCCATCCTAGAACCTCCAGACCCTCTTCTTTAAAAATGTCCATGATAACTGCAAAATAGTAGATTGTTATTATCATATCACAAACTACAAGTAAAAGCAAACATATTGTTGGGCATCTGCGTCCGAGGACGATAAAAAGCACAAGCACATTACAAGAAAAAGAGTATCACTGAATGTGATTAACCTGGTCCAAGGTGATTATCAACATGAAAGAACATAGAATTACAATAAAGAAACCATAGGCTAAAGAACTCACTTCAGAGTCCAAGATAAGCAACAATATATTAACCACTACACTGCAAAGTAGAATGAACAGTTAAGCGTGCACACAGAAGAAAGAAGGCTGTGTAATTGACCATCCATTCCCTTTCACATGCATGTGTGGAGCCGTGATCTCCTGGTGGAGGTGGTTGGGAAGGGACTCTGTTCAGATAGGGGCTCACCAAATCTGTTACCCTTACTGTTTCCACCATGTACGGCAATGTACAGTACTCATCCTCAATATTCCCGAGGTTTCTCTTACAACCATTAACCTACATTATTGTATAGGGTAACATTGACCACATCATAGAACCAAAAAAGAGAAGTCATTCCCAAAATGATCACTTTAACCACCATGGATGTGAACATTGAATCAAACCGAAGACACTGGAATGATTGGAGGTTGTTTGGGTCATCAAGATAGGTTGACCCACTTTCCATGGTTGTAACATGTCCAGCCTTGGCCACTGCAGAGGAAAAGAAAGGAACTGTGTTGCCAAATACAGCCTTGTTACCAAGATCTAGACACTAGCGTCCAATGAATAAAAATATGGCCAAATTTCTCTTTAAATATTTCGGCCAAAAAAAAAAAACGAGTGAACACAGGATTGCAAGCACAACACTTCAACTAAAGGACTGTAAGGACCTTTTTGTTCCACTGGTGGCCAAAAAATGGTTTTAGCTTCACAGACCGAAGCTTTAGAAACTTTGGTTCCGTGATTTCCATTATACAACATTAATGTTAATTGCAATCTTAGAAACATCTATGACATCAAAGAAATGGACATAGAGAATCCAAAATGCATGGTTTGAAGCAATGGTCCTTTAGAGCTCATCACGTGTGATGCACGGATACTTCAAAATGGACAACGTATCGTGTCGTATCATTTCCGATACTTCACTTTTTCCATGTAAAATCCATGCCCCTGCCATGTCTATGGTGTGTCCCTGCCATATCTAGGCATCAAAGCTCATCACACCTACCCAAGGCTTAAAAGTTTTATGTCCATTGCACTGTTAGAGACACATCATGTCAAAGACTACAGGAAAAGAGAAATCCAGAATACATGGAATTAAAAATGGCTCTCCAAAGATCATCAGACATACCCAGGGTTTAACAGTTATAATTTACAGCTCTACCCTTGCAAAATCTATATATCCAAAACACACACTCATCCAGAATGAAATGCACTTCATTTGCCTGCCTAGCTCAACTTGTTATGAAAATCATAGGACCTCCATTAGGTGAAAGGAGTTGCAGGTCCAAGACATGTTGGAAGGTTAGTCGGCATATGTGCTCCCTAAAGGATCACGTCTCCCTTGCCGCTGGGGCTATTATCAAAAATAATCATGCCCTTCAAACATATATTTCCATCCAGGCATTCAATAGGCAAGGATGAATTGTAATGTCACTTCGACCGATGGGCAAGTTGAAGAATAAAGCCTCATGATATTTATTGCTGCATTAAATATTGGGCTTACAAGACTGGTACATGTTAGTGTGACACTGCTGACTTTTTAATTAAAGTTTATTCCAAGTTGATTGATCTAGATTCTAGATGACCTTAGAAAACTAATCAAGTTAATCCACAACTATAAGAGAAATAGATAGAAATAGATGGATAGATAGAAATAGATGGATAAGGGTCAAGAATAGAAACCATTGATATGGTTCGATTCCTCAGTTACCTGCTTTGGCTTCTTTCATATTAGTCTCATCTTTGGGAAGAAAAACCATCCCCACACCAGTGTTTAACTTATCTAAAGAAGCAAATCCTTGTTTATTGGCCCAGTTGTTAAATAGATCCCATGGAATCGAAGTCATGACTCCAGCACCATCACCAGAATCATTATCAGCTCCACAGCCTCCACGATGTTCCATGCAGCCTAAAGCTGTGAGTGCATCTGTAACTATCCCATGTGATGCTTCATTCTGCATATTTGCAATGAAACCAACTCCACAAGCCCCTCTTTCAGATATTATCTCATCCAATTTTGCAACCTAACAAGCATATCATACCATAGTTAGATCAGATTCAAGTGTAAGGAGGAAATGGGAGAGTCAAGAAAAAAAACAATTTCTCTCAACTAAATTTGACTTTTCTATTTCTCAAAAAATAAAAGTAAGGTGGATAGACCCATTAAACTTTGAGGCCCTTAGATCAAGTGTTAGATGATCTGATGATAGGGACGGAGATTTTTGGCCCATTCTAATCCATGCCAAGGCCTTACAAATTACAATCCCCGTACTCCTGCTGATTCTCATGCATCTAGGTGAGCCCCACAAGGATGTCTGCATATAAGCTGGCTGTCTATAGGTGAAAATGTATAAGTCACAAACCACAATGATGTGTACATATATTAGAACTGTGTGCCCTAAAAAGCCAATTAAACGATCTATTATGACCATCTACCTTCATATCAAATTTAACAATGATAAAAGCCTCCATCCAGTATGATGAAAGATCAATTTGCATTGATGACTTGATGTCCATGATTGTATAATTGCACCATAGGACCCTACAACATGATTACAGTGTCTCTACTCGCAGGGAAAGTAAGTGGTGCTCAAATGATGAATTGCTGACAATGATAACGACCTCTTCCACCTTGAATATACTGGTTACATATCAGCATAGATTATCCACTGGCCCACAGATGCAGAAAGGTTTCATTGGTCCAAGTATAATTATATAGATTTCATTGATCAAAGGATGGTTAAAAAGACGAGCACTATTAGGTATGTGTAATGAGCATGTTAAAAGGTGAGGATGGAGTTTTTTATCAAATCTACCGTTCACCATGGGATAAAATGTGCCCCCCACAATGTCAGAAATTCATCAAACAGCAAAACTCAATTAGAAGTCAAAACCAAATTTGAAATTTTATTTTTGACAAAATTTGAGCCTTTACCATAATGGTAGATGACTCGAGAAAAGAACTCTAGGTCAAAAGGTTTAAATTGCCTTGCTCACATTTTCTTTTTTTCTTTTGAGAGATAAACATGATATTGACATTCTGTTCAGATGATATACCATAAATGCTTGGGTTGCAATGGGTAAAATTGAGGTTCAAATATCAAATGTAATAGATCTGCGACAGATCTATGGTTCCTTTCTATGAGAATAAAAGAGACATCAGAACTAAGTCAACTATTGAGCTACTAATTATGAGTAAATACAATGAAACTCTAGGAGAAGAGAATATAACAATATCTGCGACAGGAATCTATTATTTCACAGAATCAATGTGGATTTATGTCAAAGACTATAAAATCCATTTTTCTTCTAATATGACTCATGAAAAAAAGTTTTAGAGAGGATAGAGAACAAATCCACATGTTTCCGAAGGTCCATGTTGGACACAGAGTCCTAGACTCTGATTCAGGCCTTACAACTCTTATCAGGCTATGATGCACGGATACTTCAAAATGGGCAACGTATCGTGTCGTGTCGTATCGTATCCAATACTTCGCTTTTTACATTAAAACCCGTGTCCCTACCATGTCCATGGCGTGTCCCTGCCGTATCCGTGCCGTATCTGGGCATCATAGTTATCAGGCCCTTCATTGAACCAAGGAGGGTTTCGCCTGTCTGTTGACAACCCTAGTTCATCTTTCACAGAGACTTAGCAATTCCTTTCAAATAGACTGGCACCATCAATAAATGATACGATGCAAAGAAAAAAGTCTAAATAAATTTGACAGCACTGAAACACCATCGTATTGGCACCTACAGAGCATAAGGTTGTGATCTTTACTTCAAACCATAAAACGTGCAATCATCATCAGCTTACAGTTACCTTTCAGGGTGAAGATACAGTACAACTCACCTCCAAATCAGAAGACACATTTCCAAAGCATCCTCACCATGTGGAATCACCTGAATTGCAGGCTCAATGCTAACATGACTAAGTTGGTTGGCAATGTGTAATAACTAATCAGTTTCAAAGGAAAGCAATTTCATCTTCACAAATCATCATAAAGAAACAGAGCAAATCTTGATTGCTAAGCTATTCCAACGCTGAAAATCTATTGCTTGATGGATGAAAATCTCCAATCACATCGCATGAATGCGATTCGTTTAATGGAACTAACCACAAACTACAACTGCATCCTACTCATGTAAAGCTGCAGCCCGTGAAGCTGAGACAGAGTTGTCATACAGTCTACCAAGACCCTAATTTCACACATTCTGCCACCCAAATCTCCCTAGTTTACTTCATCCTACCACACAACTTACATATATATATCCATCCATCTCTACATGGTTTCATAAGCAGCAAGATACCATCATTTGCATCCTCATGTTCTCTCTCCTTACTAACATATAATCCAACTTGCATTTTTAGTTAGTGTATGCAGTGCAATGTGTAATCAGCTGCAGATAACATGCAGTTCGCGTATGTGTTAGTCGGCTCTATTCACATCTACTACGCACTCATCACGACGATCAAAAACTCATCAATTCCAACTGATACAGATCTCGTCGTCCTCATCATCATCGATTACTTCATCTTCAAATGTCATCTATTTCTAGATTTCAATTATACTAAATCACCGAACACATTGAATAAAGACTCCGCATTTCTCCAACTTCGAGTCGTAATAAATCAATCAAACAAGAACCATAAGCAATTAGGAAAAAGAAGATAGATTAGTAGTAAGACAATGGAGGAGGAGGAGGAAGAGGAGATACTCTGACGCGATTGTCCGATTCCTTGGAAGTTATACCGATCGGTTGAGCATCGACGGCCGCTCTCACCAAAGACCAACGCTTGTGCAATCCATGGCTTCTGCGAGCCGATTTAGGTCTCTGCCTCGTCCTTATCGATCTGCAACAGAGAGAAGATAGATCTCCGAAGACCAGAGACATGTTGGAAGGGAAGATAGTGGAAGCTGTTGCAGAAGAGAGAGAAGGCTTGCCAGAGAAGCCATGAGAGCATATGTGGAGAGTAGGGAGAGCTGCCATTTCTTCGCTGCTGAAAGGATGAGAGATGTGTGGAGACGAAGGACGGGACAGTAAGGAAGAGGCGAGAGAGCGAGAGAAAATCACATTCGCCTCCCCTCGATACCGAGAGTGTGGAGAATGTGGATGGATGGATGGTCGTGGAGAAAGAAGCAGCGAAATCGAAAGGAAACTAGCGTGCGGCTTTTGTTTTCTTCCAAAGCGAGCGGAGTTACGGGCTGTTGCCGGTCAGGTCCAGTGACTTTTGATAAGTGCGAAAGGCTATGCTTATGCGCGCGATGACGTTTGACGAGGAGCTTGACATCACTTGATGCGAACCACGATTGCAGCCTGATGGGGCTCATTTCATCGATCATGGCCGTTGATGCATACAGTACCTATACGGTTGTAAATGATTATAGGATTTAATTTGATGCGTTTCTTTAGTTCTTGGCTTGAAAAAATGATTACCTATTCCTAAAATAAAAGCAGCCGCGGAGAGTGCTATCTGTTCTAGATGGTTATAAGACCTAATTTAATATGTTTCATCAGTCATAAAGCTTTTGACGTATTTGTTAAATGAGATAATTAGCGAAAGATCCCTAGAATTGACTCTAACCTGCCCCTAGTGCAAGCAAATTCTTTTAAAGGACTCTAGTCCAAACAACTAGACTGTTTACAGCTAGAGGTCCCTAGATACATTTTACATGACTAATTTGCCCTCTTTCAATTGGTTAGGCATCTAATTTTGAATTTTAAATTTCAAATCTTCCATTCTCCCACTCATTACTTCAAACCGGATATGGACATTGACGGATTGGATCTCAACAGTTGAGATCGATCTCTGAAGAAGAAAAGCCCAGCAACGAAGAAGAAAAAGAAAAATATTGCAACGAAGAAGAGGACCCCTGCAAAGAAGATGAAAAAGAAGAAGAAGAAGAAGAAGACCTCTGCAAAGAAGAAAAGAAAAAGAAGAAGAAGACCCCTGAAAAGAAGAAGAAGAAGAAGAAAACCCCTACAAAGAAGAAGAAGACCCCTACAACGAAGAAAAAGAAGAAGACTTACAGAACACGAAACGAAGAAGAAGACGATCTTCTGCGCTAACACCGGATTTCCTGCGCCACCGTCGTTCCTACCTGTTGTCGGAGAAGGGGAATCGCCACCGGATGCCGCGCCATGCCATCGACCAAATTGAGAAAGAATGCAAATGGAAGATGGCTTTCGCGTTTCTGATTCTCAAACGAAGAAGAATAAAAAAGTTGGCCTAGGATCTGCAGAAGTTCCAGGTTGGTTCTAGGTCAGGTTTGACCTGACCCATTCCAGAAGTCCATCCACATTCCAGTCAAAGTTAAATTTATATGAGTTTTGTATTTTTTTGTCAAATTTATCTGTGTTTTAGGCAAAA
Source organism: Camphora micrantha (assembly GCA_003546025.1). Lineage (NCBI taxonomy): Eukaryota > Viridiplantae > Streptophyta > Magnoliopsida > Laurales > Lauraceae > Camphora > Camphora micrantha. Next base: position 35,036,167 of record QPKB01000011.1, read on the forward strand.
TCTATGAGTTTTTGGTTATTTATATGACTTATGGCACAAATTTATCTGAGTTCTGGATGAATTTATTTGAGTTTTGGACAAATTTGTCTGAGTTCTGGATGAATTTATCTGAATTCTGACCGAGTTTTAGGCTATTTATCTGAGCTCTGAAACAAATCTATCTGAGTTATAAACAAGTCTATATGAGTTTTTTGCAGATTTATTTGTGTTTTTGAATTTTATTTGTGTCTTTTGAAATTTTTTTTGTATTTTTCGAAATAAATTTAACTGATTTTTTGACAAAAAAGACTTGAGTTTTTTGTCACATTATTTGCTAATTTGGAAATCCGGTGATGTCTTAGTTTTGGCAAATGTATTTGTGTTTTTTTAAATTTATTTGAGTTTTTTAATTTTATTTACTTCTTTTGAAATTTATTTGAGCCTTTTGAAATTTATTTATATTTTTTTAAAATTTATTTGGATCTTTTGAAATGTATTTGGATCTTTTGAAATTGATTTTCATCTTTTGAAATTTATTTATATTTTTTGAAATTTATTTGTGTCTTTTTCAATTTATCTGCGTTCTTTTGAAATTTATAGTTTTTTTTAATTTATTGTGTTTTTTTTTAAATTTATTTCGTTTTTTGAAATTTTTTGCTTTCTTTTGAAATTTATTTGGGTTTTTAAATTCATTTCATTTTTTTGAAATTTATTTGTGTTCTTTTGAATTTTATTTGGGTTTTTTAAATTTATTTCATTTTTAGAATTTTATTTGAAATTTGTTTCCTATTTTTTTAAACTTATTTGTGTTTTTTTGAAATTTATTTGAAAATCTCATTAGTGAAATTTTATTAATCATGCCTAATTTAATGGTAGTTGACCATTATTAATGGCTTATCCCACTAATCATGGGATATGATGTGAAGAAAGGGTAAATTAAACATTTTAGGTTTCCAAATTTGAAAAAATGACCTATCACACTATAAAAGAAGGTTGTGAACCTAAGGCAATAAAGTGAAATGTTCAGGGATCCATCGCCGAATCCTCCTTATTAAATCCATAACAATACCAAATATAGAGTCCAAGCTTTAGTCATGGGCCATTAAAGACAAAATCAAACAAATTTATATTCCGAAGTTGATAAGATATAATTAAAGAAACATTAATCTTTGACATTCCTATCCTTTAATTTTATATGATGCATCATTTGTTGGTTGAAATAGAGAGAAAACTGTAACATATGATCAATGAACTGGTGGCAACCACCCGAAACTTCCACTTCCACTTCCACTTCCACTTCCACCTCCACTTCGTGCATTCTCTTATGTACCGTCTTCGGTTTGTTGTCCGTGTGTTGATAAATTATGCTCATGGATAACTCTTTTTATTTATTTTAGTTTAAAAATTTTGGCTTAGGAATGAGTGAACTTGTTGTGATACTGCCACAAAATTTAAAGGATGAGTAATGCTACTTGGACAAACTTTTTGGACAGAATTTTGGACAAACCCTATGGTATGCCTTGAATATCACCTATGATATTCAAGGCATACCATAGGGTTTGTCCAAAATTCTGTCCAAAAAGTTTGTCAAAGTAAACTTTTTGTTAAAGGATATCCCGATTATTGATGACCCTGCCCCAGACCCATCTTGGAGCTAGTTTCTTGGTTCCAGACCTTGAACCAAAACCATATATGGGCAGGTATAGGGCCTGCTCTAGGTAGAAAATTGTATGGAAAAAAAATCTAATTTTAAGGAGAGGTCTTGACAATTGAGGTAATGTGTCGAGTCACAGGTCCACAGGTCCGAACCAATGTGGAACAGGAACCGAACCCGTTTAGATCACAAGTCCAAAAAAAGGACCCGAACCCATTTATTTAACGGGGCGTAAGTAAGGACCGAAACCCGGTTTTTAATGGATCGGAACCTCCGAAAAATAAAAAAATCAAGAACTCATTGACATCCCAACCCCTCTCCTTTAACATCCAAATCAGATGTCTCCTAGAAGAAAATTTGGATCAGTTCATTTTCCCATGAAAGCAAGTTATAGTTAATGTATTTACCCACACTTAAATTGTTACTCACGCTTAAATTGTTCGTGTGGTTAGGAAGTCCAAAAATGAGTTGAAGTCCTTGGTTTTTTTTTAGGAAATTGTTTAAAAATATATAAAAAATTTGCTCACTTAAAAAAAAAACACAAAAAGTTTAATATTCCGAATAATCTGGTGGGGCCCATTTCAAATGCCTTTCATGCATGGATGGATGGTTAAAACAAGTGATTCTAAATGACCAAAAAAGCTAGCTTCACTGTATGATTATCAAAATCAAAATCAAAATAATGAGTTTATAGGCGGAAAGCAATTAAGAAAAGTCAAAAGCCCAGCAACAAGGAAAGGGCAATATTCTGATTTCCAAGAAATTTATGGAAAATACTCGACCGAAATAATTGTTGAAAACTTTTATATTTTCTAAAAATATTTAAATCCTCGTGTACTTTTTTTAAAAATGATAGTTTATACTTTTTTTTTTTAAATTTTCATTTATATATATATATATATATGGGAGATGCTCTCATCTCTCACCTTATCATGAGAGTTAGAATGAAGCCTTAAATCTATATTCAATGTCCAATACTCGCCCTATCTCTTGTAAAAACGGTTAGAAATGCATTGACAGTACTATGAGGTTACCCACGCGCAACAAAGCGTATTCGCGCGACTAACTATTCTGATTAAGCTTTCAATTTCCCGCAAAGGGCATCTTCGTAGTTCCCATATCGCAGATCATAATAGAGTATCTGCGATTTGCCCTTTTTATGTGGGTGCAACAAAAGCTCTGCAACCTCTTACTCGCTGGTACCACTAAAAATCCATCCTATATCCAGGCCAGGACAAATTATCTGCATGCAATTTTTTCTTTTGAGGATCAGTGGCAGAGAATGGAGATCTCTTCTCCATCTTAAAAAATAGTGGTGGTAATTGAAGCCTTATCCGGTATCTACTGTGCCTCACACATGTCAAAAGCCCACTTCATTGGGCGATCAGAATTAGCTGGAGTTGGAGTAGGAGTTAGCGATGGAGATTGGCGATGGATTTTAAAGGCAGGAAGCCCACCCTCTCACCAAACCCAATTTTTAAGGCAGGAAGCCTACCCTCTCACCAAACCCAATTCTTTTTCAAAATTGGTCTTAAAGCAGGCGTCACTTGTGCGCACCGTTCATAATGCCATATTTTATTATCAACTACTTGTTTATAATAAATGAGTACTTAGTACAAGCTGCAGCCTTTACCATGTAGCGTAACGTGTTAATCATGAACTTCAAACGATGTGTCTTCGGTAGGCCCGCATGGGAACTACTCAAGTCATGACCCCAGGCTTATTAGTTAAATCCCGTCTTAACTCTACGTAAGGCTTTTTAAAATCGTGTTAAGCGTATTTGGACGAGAGTAATTTAATGATGGGTGACCTACTAGGAAGTCATCGGCAATTGGTATCAAAGCCGATGAAGCTCTATTTTTTGTGGGAGAGAGTGTGAGAACTTAATCCGGGCGGCACTCTTAACCATAGTGCTTACAATTTCATGCTAACCTCTCAGCCACATATATTGTGGAAGAGATAAAACGCTAAGCCCCTTGCATGACTGACTTAAATACATGTTAATCATCGGAGGATGGGTAATGAAAAGGTCTCATTTTTATATGATTTTGGGCAAAGTTCATCGCAATGAGATCAATAATTGATTTAGGGCCTTAATTAATTAAATAATTTCTTGAGTTACCTCTTTTATTAAATTTAATCAAATAATAAGTATAATTTGGATTAGTGTTGTTTACGATGAGTGATACTGCATGGGTGTTAGTGGTACCAGGGGGTTGATTTGTATTAGATGTTCATGCAGCAAAAGAGTTACCTCTTATGCAATCTATGGCCTGTTTGGAAATTTTACATGTAGAATGAAGTAATTCGGCTAAAATCAAGAAAGAATAAAATATAAATGAGTTATAATGATATTTGTTTTTAGTTGTTTAGTAGAAAATCTTTTTGACTTTTTGTATAAAAAGTTGGCATTTTTTTGTCCTTTTGTGGATAAAGGAGGTTACGTTTTTACTTTTTTTTTTTTTTTTTTTGCAAAAGAATGAGGAAATTTTGAAAATATATACTTTTGTTATTATCCTTTGTTTAAAAAAAAAAACAAGTTTTACTTCACTCCACTCTACTAATGAAGTTCCCAAACAAGTTAAGAGCCACCTCTCACAGAATCTATAAGAAACTAGGCTCCATTAAAATACACTTTAGATGCATGTAAATCATGGGAGAATGGTATATATAACAAAAATTTCCCATTATGAATGTGGTTTTGTGAGAAATCAGCTTAATCAGATCACATCATAACCATTGATTTACGAGCCTTAAAATTTAATGGTTTCTCAAATTACATATATATATATATAATTTTATAAAAACTATTTATCTAAACTATTGATATTGTGGGCCTCATTGAGGATAACTACCACAAAGCAATACCCTCTCAATTGGGAGAATGTGGCCCTTCAAAAAATAGTGGGTTAAATGAACAAAAGCTCCATCTTTTTTCTGCATAGAAGAAATGTCAAAAGACTGGAGGGCTAGGATCTCACAATCTGGTTGTCTTTTGGTGTGAGAGTGCAACTCAGTCTTACCTCTAAAAACTGTTAGCCAACCCAATCACATGACGGCTGTGGCCCACTTACCCCATCAAACTTCCAATCATGATGGATAATGTTCTCCTGCATCCATGTCTGACCCCACATTCCTGTTGTGCAGGATTACATAGATTTCCAAAAACTGTACTATAAATATATGTCACCTGTCAATACAAGGTATGTTACTGTTCCATCATAGAATCTCTTCAAAATTAAACAACATGCAATGCAATACAGTGCTACTCTGGAGCATATATTATATGGCTTAGACTAGAAAAGATCTTTCTGACAGCCAGCAAATTCAGTGAACCAAGGCGTACAAAGCAGGCCCGGACCTATGAATCAAGTCAACTTAGACCTGTGAACTATTAAGTTGGCCAATTGATCTATTTCTACAAGACAACCACCCAAAAAAGTGCTATAGGGTTGCTAAAACATATCTCTTGTGCTTAATTTGCATGCCACAGTAGTTCCTTCTGGATTCGCATAAGCCTGTTTGGCAATGGTCTTGTGTTTAGAGAACAATATGCAATTTCTCAAGTGTTCCTCAATATATGGCTCATCCAATTTGGTCAAGAGCACCGAAGTGACTCCTGTTACAAAGCAACTTAATTAGCTGTTTTACCAATAATTAGCAGTAGAACTCAACCCAATTGAATGGCCAGCTGTTCTAATTCTTGTTCAACTTTGGACCCTATGTAAGACCTGTATTACCACTGTTGAAGGGACTTGTCTTTTAGCTCATTTTGGATCAATAATATTCTGGCCCAGTTTCCCGTACCAGCCCTCAATGTTATTATATATGAGTCCTGCTACATGGACCGAATTTTGGGACCGGTCCAAGGATCGGTCCCAAAATTCGGTCCATGTAGACTTTTTCTTATATATGCTCTATGCATTGGACCTGTTTGCATCCTTTTCTTGCCCAGAATATAAATTACCCTAATATTCTGATAATAAGGCTATTTTATAGATGTTTTATGAAAAGATATTGAACCTAAAACTCGAACCATTTGATAGGATGAGATTTCTGAAATTCTACATTTCTCAAATATAGGTCCTTATTACATCAGATTCGGTGGTGGTTTTAAATTGCTCTAAATACCCCAAATATGTATATCGCTCGTATATTTTGAAATTTGTGCTTCTCTTCATAGCCATTTTATCATAGCCTACATTAGTGCAGTAGGTTCGAAACTGCACTACCATACGGGGACTATATAGGAGTTTACCCGGCTTCGCTCTGAGCTCGGAGGGATTAGTCCAGCCCAAAGAGTCAAGAACTCTACGATAGTGAAAAAATAAAAAATAAAAAAAATGGGGCATGTGAGGCAACTTGCTGCATATTTTCATGCTCAATTGTGTCCTCTTTAAAAGCTCTTTAAAAGCACGTTGGGTTTTATTTTGTACCTATAAGATATGCCGTGATTAATTTGTTAGCGTTGTATGATTATTATGTCATCAATTATCATTGTATTGTATGTGTAATTGTGTTATCCGAATTAGTGCTAGGCTGTAGGTTTGTATCCAGAGGTTGTAGGTTCGAAACTACACTATCACACTCGGGCTACATGGGAGTTTACTCGGCTTCCCTCTGGGTCCGGAGGGATTAGTCCAGCCCAAAGGATTGAGAACACTCTGATACAATACAGTACTCTGGAAGACACTAAGAACACAACTATAAATGGGCTGTGATTACACAATAACTGGGCCACGTGGATGGGCTTTACATTCTGGAAGGCACCAGAGTAAGTGGGCCAATACACTGGTCAAAACTAAGTTAAGAGTTATAATTGGGCCAGACCAGCCTTAGGCTGGACCACATGTGGCTGGATTTAGGCGAGTTATTAGGCTAATGGGCTGAAAAGTCATGTTTCTTCCCTGATAATTATATAAAATAAGGCTGGGCTACTGTCTGCTGAATGGCCGATGCCCCAGCACTATCTAATTACATTGATAAGTTGGCGTAATATATTGCAAGAAGTGGGCCAGCCCTAACTCACAGTTCCATGGGTGGGAAGTGGGCTTAAATATTGCAAACAATAATTGGACTGGCTGGATCTGAACAAGCATTGGCTCGGCCCAACTCATTCTTCACATGGAAATAGACTTGTGTGACCAACTCAAAAATTAGACTGAGCATTCAAGATTTTAATTAGTTTTGATTTGATTAAGAAACATGGTCTTAAGACATGGTCGAAATTGATTTGTATAGCCTAATACACAAACTCTATTTTCTACACTTTCATGCTCCGTCTGTTTTCAATTAACATCTATATTATGGCCGAAAGTTGGGACAAGACTTTGATAATGATGATGATGATGATTGATGAATATAACCTAAAGTGTTTTTTATAAAAAAAAAAAAAAAAAGAAGCTAAGATATGCTATTTTTATCTTTTTAGAACTTTTATTATTATTGTTGTTGGAACTGCCAATCTGTAAAAATTAAAATGGAATCCCCTAGTTCCTTTTATGGGTTAAATTATGTTTTACTCATGATACCAAGACTCACAATGTCATAGAGTCTCTCTTTCTACTTAAGAGAGAGAGACAAAAAATGAAGGGAAGATAGGTTGTTTGGATGTCGGATGTGAAGAAGAGGAGATGGGGTGATTGATTTTCTGGTTTTTGAACGAGATGGGGATGTTTAGGTGTGGGATGATTTTATGAAAAAGGGAAGATGGGGTGTTTTGTGAAGAAGAGGAGGTTAGAGTGTTTAGCTGTGGGGATGTTTGGATGTGGGAGTGATTTGCAAAGATGAGGAAATTGAAGTGGTTGGATGTGGGATGTGAAAATTAGAAGATTGCATGTTTGTATGGAAGTTCTTTTCCAGGTAAGGAACCATATTACTCGGGATGCAGATAGGTCAATTCTAGGTGGGAACCTTTTCTAAATGAAAGCTTTGATAAGAGGACCCGGATCCTTGTTGGTTCCGATAAAGAGGACCCCAAACCATTCCAAAACCAGTGTTTACTTCTTTTTTTTATTTATCTTTTTATTTAAAATGAGGATATTTTTTAACTTATAATACTGCTTTAAGTCTATTGCCACCAAGATTAAATATAAAAATATTTACCCAAAGCTCATATTGACCTATAGTTTGCAATCTTAAACACTCATATGCAGTGGTGGAGCCACATGGTGCTGAGGAGGGTCAACCTTTTCATTTCCCTTTAATATAGGATATAAAGATATGAAGATTCTCATGCCTATAATGATCTTATCCTCTTTGCCCTTCTTCTATTATTGTTCTTTGTTTTCCCCTCAACAATTTTGTCTTTCCCTCATAGAAGTATAGAAATTTTAAAACACAAAAAGTAGGAATGTAAATGGGTCCCTAATTCTTCGATTACTCGTAGGTGTCGACTCGCTAAAAATCAGGTCTGAGTCCTTATTTAGGTCCCGATAAGTAAATAGGTCCCGGTCCGATTCCACCTTGGTTCGGACCCCTGGACCTGAGACCCGACATATTACCTCAATTATTGAAATTCTCTCATAAAAATCATGTTTTTTTAATACTATTTTCTATCTAGATCCAAACCTGAACCCAAACCTGTCTCATATATGATTTTGGTTTCGGTTCCAAAGCTAAGAAACCAGTTCAGAATCTGGTTCCACTTATCCGGAACCGAATACGACCCGCTTGCAACCCTAACAAAAGGTTAATTTCATCATTTACTTTTATTTAAATGAGCTTATCATAGCTACCCAACTAGACTTCCATTTACACTATACGAGTCCAAACTTTATCTTTCTTCTTTCTCTACGACTCTAGCTATTTATTGAGTTCTTTCTCCCACATGATTCTCGTAAATGAAAATCCGAGTTGGATCTCTTGCCCTATTAATTGGATTCTCTCAAATTTTAATTAATTAACACAATGTTATGCATTATAGAACACTAAATTAAATAAAATTAATGTCACCCTTAAGTCCAAATTGATCATGACAACATGATTCACGTAAATGACAACAATCATTTGATTAAGTCCAAATTGATCATGACAACAATCAATACTTGTACTTATAACTGGTTATAATTTTTCCAATCCATACACGATTGGATTGATGAAAATTCCAAAATACATGATTATGCTTCATGTGTAGGGTGTGGCGTGTAAAAGAAATATTAGGGGAACATGCAAATGTAAAAAAAAGAAAAATTATTTTTTGAATTTGTAAGGGGGGTGGTGATTGGCTCTATGTAAAAGAAATATTGGAGGAGAGCGGCAAATGTAAAAAATATATATTAATTTTTAGAATTTGCGAGGGGAGGAGAAATTTTAAACTTTTCTCAGATATGGGTGAGGGATTCAGTCCCTAGGCCCTTGTACTTGGGTCCACCCCTGCTCATATGCTATTGAGAGAAACCATTGAGATCTGAGATAAAATAATGGATGCAGGGGCAAAGCCGTCATTTATATAAACACCAAATACAAATCTCATGGTTGTTGGTAGTTTTTCTTAGGAATATTTATTTTAGGGGCATGAAAGATATTAAAAAGAAAAAACAGGGTCCTGTTTATAAATATTGAAGCCCTATGGGCCTATTTACAAATCTTACAAACCTTAGGGGAGCATATACAAAAAGCTCTTTAAATTATACGAGTTCAAACTTTCTTTCTTCTTTCTCTACGACTCTACCTATTTATTGGGTTCTTTCTCCCACATGATGCACGTAAATGAAAATCCGAGTTGGATCTCTTGCCCTATTAATTGGATTCTCTTCAATTTTAATTAACACAATGTTATGCATTATAAAATGTTATATTTAATGAAATTAATGTCACCCTTATATGCATTTACACATGATTTATAATTAAAAGGTATATTACATCTGTATGAAGTGATCATCAAATCCATATTATGAAATTCAAGAAAATTATTTAATTTTAATTTTTATTATAATAATATGCTCACAAATAAATTTATTAGAATCATGCAATCTGTACTCCCTTTCTAATCTTCTAGGCCCATTATTGAATGTTGTTGGATATGGAGAGCAATACAACTTCATCATATTATTATTTTGATGGATAATTTATTAACCAATTTATGAGTTAAATTGGATTGACTACGTGATTTTAAATTTTTAATATTTTGTTAACTAATTAACTTAATGTTACATTTTTTCTATCATATCTTTTTTTTTGTGAGTGAAAAACTAATTTTTTAAATATATATTTTTGAAATATTCTGCTAAGAGGTATTTTTTCCCCCCAAGGGAAAATCCTGGTCAGTGCTTGTATGCCAGATCCTCAGTAGGAGCCTATATGGATTTGGAACCATATATGTTTATCAAATAGTACCTAAATTGGATTGTGGACCTTGGCCTGATTATAGATCAAAACCTAAAATAAATTTCAAACATAGTTTTTTTTTTGGATCTTTACCTCCAAATAACAGAGAATCGATACCCACTTCCATCCCTACACATTCTCTATGAAGTCCCCAAAAAAAAAATGCTCTGATGATCATTTCCACCTGTTCAAAGGCCAAAAAGGAGGGCGGTCAAGATGATCTTGTCGGAATGATATGATCTGATTTTCCAATGAATACTTGGTAAAAATTGCATGGACAGTTTTCTTCTGTGACCCACCGATTTGACCGCACATTCAAATGAATTGCAACTAAGAGGTGCAAGAAGTTTTGTAGGATAAATCATAAGCTAGACGTGTCTGTTATAGGACAATGATAACCATCCATAATTAGCACTTAGCAGACATCTAATTAGATGGCCAGGATGAAGAGATGCCATTGAGTAACCAATCTTTCACTGACAATTCAGTCGGCTTGATTCTGTGTTATTGTTACATGCCATCAACAGTGGGGGCCACAATTACTTGAATGATGCGGATTCTCATATATGTACATGGTTGTGATTGGTATGAGTCAGTCTGGCCACGCTTGAGTCCAGCTCTCTTCGGCTGATTTGGTCTGGGGTTTTTAGTTCCGTGGCCTATTATATAGCCTGATAACTGAAGAGATGGACCATTGGACCTAATCCAATCTGGTGGGCTAACCCAAACCAACTAGAAGAAAAGGGCCTTATCATGTTCAATTTCAGGCCTCTCTGGCCTTGGCCTCTGTGAGAATGGGCTGAATTTGGCCTAAATACTGCCCGAGCACTCCACCAGCTGGGCATGTTCAATTTCAGGTCCCATTTTTTTACTTTTTGGGTGCACATCTCTCTCTCTCTCTCCCTTCCAAGCTGCTGTACGCCTGTACCTGATGAAGAGTTGAAGACTCACTTTGGGTTTTGGTCGAGTGTGAAAAGACCCAAATGATTGTCCAACTACACATTGTAAGCGAATCTTTTATTGGCATTAGACGATGCTGATGGGAAGAATAGTGTCCACCAAATTGATATTTTCACTTTCTATTTACTTCAAATCTTTAGTGGAATTTCAGCCTGGAATTCACAATGTTCCGAAATTTTTGGACATGATGTGACAAGTTGTCATCTGAAATTTCTGAATTTCATGTTTCTTTACTAGCAATTCTGGATTCCAGCTATATAAAAGATCTTTTTTGATTTTTGGGAATTCGGAAATTTCACTCCCTTTATATTTTCGTAAAATTGTTGGATGTTTAAATCCAAATGAACATTCAAAATTTCCACCTTATTTGGAGAAATTTATAAAATTCCAACAAAAAAGGAGACTTGTTTCTCATCCACTTCCCAATATTCCCTTTCCCATCAATCTTATGCATAATTGAACGCCATTTTGGACCATGTAATGATTGAAGCCAAGACACATACATAATGAGTAGCGTAGGAGTTAATGTTTCCTTTGCAATGATGTTGACTTTATTTACCTTTGTTTTTTATTTTTTTAAAAATTTACATCATCTTTTGAAAAACCCCGAAAATCGTTGCTTAAGGTATTTTTAGTGTGTTTTAGGCGCAAATTCATCATTGGCTGATCCTACCCAAGAAGCACAAACTGGACTTGGACAGGGAATCTACAATAGAAGTTTGGTATGAATCTCGTGGATTGAATTTGGTTTTGTGTTTTATCATAGATGCAATTAAGGTAAGAATGGGTTAATCAAGAACTTGGCCAAAGTCGACTTCAAGTTGCACCACAAGATAAACTGCACTTCCACTTAGTACTAAGTTAATCTTGATTTTTCACATACTAGTAATGCAACTATCAAAGCAAATGAAAAGAAAAACCATAATATGAATGATTGGGATCAAACATGAAAAGGCAGTTCCACAAACACGACAAAAGATGAAAAATTTCAGCATGAGACTTCTCATATGGTCATCCATATAAGTAATCTTTCTTGAATTCTAATCATCCATATAAGTAATCTTTCTTGAATTCTAACCTAAAAATATTACCATAAATATATCATCTATCCATAAAATGTACATTTTTAAATGCACTCTAATCACACCTAAGTCATAATCTCATATTAAAAGCCATGTATTTTTTTACACTTGTAGCTTCATCTCGTTCAAGTGTCTAAACCGCTTGTGCTTAAAATATCAAAATTCCCGGTACTTTACTTGCCGTGGTGGGAACTGGGAATCACAACAAAAGCTAATGAACAGAAAAACATGTCAGAATCACAACTCACATTAAACTTATGTATTAGTTTTAGGCCCACTAACTACAAGTTGATTGAGTACGCTGTGTGCATGCGCATTGAGCACGACCCAAAGAGTTCTCTTCGTGGGGTGTACGGTTCAGAAGGAGAAGGAGACCTAAATGGAATATATTAATTGATGATCCATTCATTTTCATCTCCATAATGGAGTCCAGCAAAAGAAAAGCATACATACAAGGTAAGAAAACAATACAGAATAATCCTAGAAGATTCTCATCGATTTTTAAAATTATTACATATTGGCCTTGCTGGTGGCCCACTTATGGGACGACTCAGATTTGATACCACAGTGCAAGTGTGCAAGGCCAATACTATAAAGGCTTGCAGAGAAACACTTATTTCCCATAATTTTATCGAGGAAATCCTCTCAATTTATACATAACCAATTAACCATAACCAAAGATGATTCAAATTAATTAAAATGCAATCTTATCTTTCATAAGAAACCAACCAACCTATTCATAGAAAATATTTATGATTGGCAACATAAAAATAAACTAATTTCTAAAATAAGAAAAAATGATAAATATTTTACAAAATCGAACATCATGTCTTCTTGGTGATTCCGTCGGTTCATAAACTTGTTTTTTTCTGGGTCCGTCGATGCCTGTGGCCTTCTTCTAGAAGGATCCTGTAATTTTGATGAAGACGGTGATACATGAATGAGTGGCAATTTTGATTGTAAACTCTGATACCATAAAGATATAGTAAGAAAAGAATCACTTATTTTCCAAAATTTCACCGACCTCTCAATTTATATATAGCAATAAAAAAAATAATTCAAATTCAAATACAATCTTACCACTAGTAACCAAACCAATCAACATAATCCAATCCCTAACATACTATAAGAGCACCCAGAAGACAAATCCCCGGAGGCAGCAGAATAAAAGCTTCCTCTCTGCATCACATCACACACTTGCAGACAGAAGTCGCGGTTTCTCCTCGGGAAAGCAAAAAAGCCTCCTTTCCTCTTTCCATACTCAACGATGGAAAACCTTTTCCCAGTTGCAAACGCACACAGAAAACTCAGACTCGCTACCACCTTCATCTACCTCGTCTTCCTCCTCGTTCCTGCATGGAGTGCAGCACCTGTGGGGCGCATCAAAACAATCGTAGTGCTTGTGATGGAGAATCGATCGTTTGATCACATGATCGGATGGATGAAAAGAGACAACCCCGAGATCAACGGTGTAACGGGCACCGAGTCGAACCTGCTCAACGCAACCGATCCCAACTCGCAGCGATTCTTCTTCAAGGACCAGGCCCACTACGTGGACCCGGATCCGGGCCACTCGTTCCAGGCGATCCGAGAGCAGATCTTCGGGTCCAATGACACGTCAGCGTCTAACCCGCCCATGAACGGGTTTGCGCAGCAGGCATTCAACATGACCGGAACCATGAACATGTCCGAGGACGTCATGAATGGGTTCCAGCCGGGTAAGGTGGCGGTTTATCGGGCTTTGGTGTCTGAGTTTGCTGTGGTGGATCGGTGGTTCGCGTCCGTGCCGGCTTCGACTCAGCCGAATCGGCTGTATGTTCACTCGGGGACGTCACATGGAGCTACCAGCAACATAGCCAGGTTCTTATTCTTCTCTTTATTTTCCTTTTTTTTTGGCCGTTGGATTGTTTGGGTCGGATGGCTAGCATGATCACTTCATCACTAATCCCTCTCGGTCAAGAGGAAGTTGGGTAAACTCCTCAGTAGCCCAGTGTAGCCTCGAACTTATAATTTCTGAGTTCAAATCGTGGTCGTAAGCCAACTGACCTACCCCCAGTTTGGTAACTCTACTAATATAGTCAAGTCAAGTAAAATTGATTTTGAAGAAAGAATAAAATATAAGTGAGTTATGTTGAGATTTTGTTATTAATTGTTTTATTATGGAATCTTTTTTGACTTTTTGTATGAAAATGTGGAGTTTTTTTTTTTTTTTAGTGAATAAAGATAGTTGTTTTTTGACTTTTTGTATAAAAAAAAATGGAGAAGTTTCGAATAAAGTGCATTTGATGTGACAACTTGTTTGGAAAATGAAGACTTTATTTGATTTTAATCATATTAGTAAAGTACCAAACGAACCCTAGGTTTGTGGTGACTACATATAAAAATTTACAGCACATCATCATCATATCACCCTTTTCCGATTAAACTGGGTATAAATAAAATATTATAGCACGTGAGGGCCATGCCGATGGTTGTGGTGAGCAACTCAGGATCCTGATTTTATTTATTTTTTCTTCAATTTGTGGGGTCCACCACTCCATCACAACTCACATACTAGATTGAGTTGGGTGCTAAAAAATTGTTTTCAGCTGTCTAATATAGGACATTAGAAGATGCGAAGCATTTTGCTTATCTTTTTCTGGTAATGAGTACTCCGATTCAGTTGATTGTCATTAAAACGGTTTCAAAGCTGCCAACTTAGGCTCAATTCCAAAAAAGAAATAAGGACAGGTGCACCGAATTGATCATAAATGGGGCCATGTAAGAATGGGAATCCGGATCATGTAAGGATTTCTCTTACGGTGACTATGAGTGGACGAATAATGGTCCGCCACGTCATCGTGGGCAGCCCCTGCCCGGATGTATGCCAAGCTGCCCGCGTGCATGGTAAGCTGCCCACGGTGATGTGGCAGGCCTTGATTAGTCCACTCACGGTCACCGTGGAAAAAATCCGCAGAGTATCCGGACTCGTAAGAATGGATATAAAATCAACTACAATAGCTATCCCCGTGGAGTGAAATTAATAGGAACAGAGGAGCTGGACTCTTTGCAGAGGATTTGTATGAAATGGGCAAAAGTCAAGTTTCTACTTGAACTGCTGTCCGGTTGGTGGTCTTAAGTCGCAGCTAGTTTTTGTAGGACTCACGATTTTTTTTTTTTCCTCTTGAGGGTCTTTTTTTATTATAAAAACCCATATTTTAAGATTTATAAATAGGCCCCTAGTATTGAGGTAACCACATATGTCACTCCTTTTTCTCATCTTAATACCTCTCATCTATCCTAAGTAAGTAGTTGCACCCTGTCTTTGGATTTTGTCCATTTCTTTGTCCCTATATATTTTGGTATTATTTATTCTTAAAGCTTATAATATTAATAATTACGATAGAACGTTTTGTCAAAAAGTGTAACCCTATATATTCAATTTTATTAATCCAGTCCACCCCACTGTTCCCTTTCACCCGAAAGGCCGGAACAAAAAATTCTGTAATGTAACAGCAGCTATGTGAAAATTCTATAAACCGTAGGAGGGTATATCCAAAAATAAAACTTTCTTAGTTTTTCTAATTCCAATGGGCACCCTCGAACCGAGTTCAGTTACACAAGACTGTAATGTAACATAGTGTTGATTCTTTGGTAGCACAGGTTGCTAATAAAGGGCTACCCACAGAGAACCATATTCGACAACCTGGACGCAGAAGGTTTATCTTTTGGCATCTACTTCCAGAACATCCCTGCAACTCTCTTCTACAGAAACTTGAGGAAGCTCAAGTACCTCTTCAAGTTCCACCCCTACGATGTCAGCTTCAAGGCCGATGCCCGAAATGGGAAGCTGCCCAACTACGTAGTGGTGGAGCAGAGGTACATGGACTCGAAGCTGATCCCAGCCAACGATGATCATCCCTCACATGACGTGTATCAGGGCCAGATGTTCGTGAAGGAGGTCTATGAGACGCTTCGGGCGAGCCCGCAGTGGAATGAGACGCTGCTTGTGATCACATATGATGAGCATGGTGGGTTCTATGACCACGTCCCTACGCCTGTTAAAGACGTCCCCAGTCCTGATGGGATCGTGGGGCCTGACCCTTTCAACTTCAAGTTCGATCGATTGGGTGTGAGGGTCCCTACCATCTTGGTCTCTCCCTGGATTAACAAGAACACTGGTATGTATTTATTCATCCCTCCCTGCCTGCCTGCCTGCCTTGTGTTTTGACTTCATGTTTTATGCCTTTTCTTATGGACGACCCAAGTCTGGGGATTCTAATGGCCAAGTAGATTTAAATGGATAACACATTAAGTTGGCCCTATGAACATGGACAAATATATGCTTACGCGATGGCCAAGAGAGTGGTTTTCTACGTATGAAGTCTTCCTAATTTTTCCTTCTTTTAAGTTTGGTTTTCAAGAGATTTATTAATTACACCCACACACATCTTGCAGTTGAATTCAGATTGTTTACATGAGTTTCATTCATCATCACAAAAAGAACTGAATTTAATCAATTTCTTTTTGCTGCAGTTGTTCATGGCCCCAATGGCCCAACCCCTTCGTCAGAATTTGAACATTCATCCATACCTGCAACAGTGAAGAATCTCTTCAATTTGTCTTCTCCCTTCCTAACAAAAAGGGATGCTTGGGCTGGCACCTTTGAAAGTATTTTAAATACCAGAACAGAGCCCCGGACTGACTGCCCTGGTGAGTCCTGTTTTAACTTTTAATCAACTTCTAATATTGCCTTAATGCCGCCTTTGATCTTCCCTGCTGCTCTAATCTATAAACATTATATGCTTATTTTATGGCCACTTCCACGGTTCCATCGTAGCTCATGCCATTAGTTTTGCCAGTCTATTTAGTCAGACGCGTCGTGGAGCGCTGTCAACTTGGCTTAAATTAGTCACATTTAGCACAGGACCAGACTGGGTCCAACCCAAAATTACGGGTCAGAGCCTTGTACTCCAGGGTGTTGGACCAATAATGCAAATTTTTATAAGCTAGATATAAATATAATGATAGATGACCACATGGGATTGAGTATAACCCGCTCGACTCAAAGCCAGCCCATATGCGACCCTGTGTGGCTAACTGGGTGGGTACAAACGGTCCTTTTGACATGTTGTCCAGGGCCAACGTTATGAGAGAGCTTAATTTCAACTCTGTTTACTGATGGGGCCTGGACCTGTCTTCTATTTTCAAGGACCTTAAGCTTAATTATGCCCTGCCCTGGTATCAGTAATATTCAACAATTGTTGTGTATGGTAAACAGGAGTTCGGTGGTTGATCCTCTCATGTCATCCTCTGTTGTTACAAAATTCAGACCATTTAACCAGATGCTTTCCACCATGAATTCCTATTGGACTAGTGAAAAACTATTAACCCTAATATGGATTAAGGTTCCTACACATATTTCTTTATGGAATTTAAACAAACAATAACCCCTAAGTTACTAACAATAACCTTAAGTTACACTGCTCAAGACAAATCTACTTAGAGAGCAGAGAAAGGACTGCATAAAATGAAAGCTTCAGCATGATTAGCTAGAAGTCCTAGATAATATGTGGTTAGCTGTCAAAACTGAATGAGAGCTTTTATTGATTTCTACAAGTATGGTCTAGTGAGTTGACTTGGGTTGTGAGTCAATGGATCTTTTCTAGTTTTAAAACAGCAGTTTACGTGAGCACGTTTTCTTCATTCATTCTCTATTGCAGAGCAACTCCCTATCCCAACAAGGATTCGGGATGGCGAGGCCAATGAGAATGCAAAAATGAGCGAGTTCCAACGGGAATTACTCCAACTTGCTGCGGTTCTGAAAGGCGACCACCACCTGACCAGTTATCCTGATAAGATTGGTAAGGACATGACTGTAAAGGAAGGACAGGAGTACATGGAAGATGCCCTCAGGCGCTTCTTTGAGGCTGGAATTTCAGCTAAGAGAATGGGCGTGGATGAAGAACAGATTATCAAGATGAGACCATCACTGACCACTAGATCTTCCCCTTCAGCCAGCTACCCTTAAAACGGTCCTCTTCATCAGAGAAATATTGCAAGGAAAGGGTATCACGAGTCATAGCTAATGTAATACAATAGTTTTGAGCTCTCTATACACCAATGCTTTGCAATAAATAAATATAACAAAAGAGCAATAAAACACAGATCTTCTTTGTCATATGACTTTTGGTTGTGTTCGGCATTGTGATAATTAAGGTGTTGATGTGTATGTGTTGGGCCTGTTTCTCAGATGTGATGCCCATGGGTTGTGCCATTCTGTCATGATTACAAGACAGTTGGATTTACGATAAGAAAATGGCTATCCCTCAACCCATAAGTGAGAAGTAATTTCATGTGAACCAATTCAAATGCACCGGGCCCAGAAGAGCCCAAGTTCAGCCACTCTGTTTGTTTGATGTAGCTGAAGACTTATATTTAAGTGAATAAAATTGAAGAAACAATCAAATAATCACTCCATTAATACTAAATGATGAATCAAGGTGAGATAGAGAAATAAACACCCGACAACCGTTCTAGTAATAAAGATCTTAAAAAAGTCAAGACCCCATCTACATAATTGCTTTAAACCCGTCACCGACTGTCTGTTAAATTATCATTTGTTAGTGACCCTGAATCATTATTTACTCAATTCCATTCAAATGAATGAGCCTCGAGCTATAATGTTGGATTGAATTTATAATGACACTGCAAAGAATCCGTTCTCACAGAGAGATATTTCATTGGATAAATAGCGTAAAAACCAACCTCTTCGAATTTGGCCATGAGAACGTCATTTCCATTCATCAAATACTGTTGACTCATTGCTAACATCAATGCAATATTTGGTGGAAATGGAGCCCCATTTGCCCCGATCGGAACCCAGATCACTAAGAATGGGTATGGGTCATCAATCCCAATCTGTTCGTAACGAGTCATGGATTTGGACCATAGATCCAGGTCCAATTGATGAATGGGTTGTTTATGGATTGATTCATACTCAATTACAACGACTTGGATTTCATGGATATATTAAGTGTATATGGTTGATAGTATCTCATCCTTCATAATTTCATAATTATACTCATATACAACTAGCATAATTATTTATAGTTGTTAATTTTTCACAACTTGTGATTAAAAAACAACTAAGAAAGGAATTTCTTTTGAGTTAATGACATTGCACATGAGAAATAAATAATAAACGCTGAATCAGAAGATTCCCATCGATTTTAGAAATTATTACTGGGTGGTGGCCCACTTGTCGGACGACTCAGATTCGTTACCCAAATGCAAGTGCAAGTGCAAGTGCATGCAAGACCCATACGCTATAAGAGCACCAGAAATACAAATCCCTTGAAGCGGCAGAATAAAAGCTTCCTCTCTGGATCACACACACGCACTTAAAGACAGAAGTCACAGTTTCTCCTCGGGAAAGCAAAAAAGCTTGCTTTCCTCTTTCCATACTCAACCATGGAAAACCATTTTCCAGTTGCAAACGCACACAGAAAACTCAGACACGCAACCGCCATCATCTACCTCCTCCTCCTCCTCCTCCTCCTCCTCCTCATTCCTGCATGGAATGCAGCGCCTGTGGGGCCCATCAAAACAATTGTAGTGCTTGTGATGGAGAATCGATCGTTCGATCACATGATCGGATGGATGAAAAGAGACAACCCCGAGATCAACGGTGTAACGGGGTCCGAGTCGAACCTGCTCAACGCAACGGATCCCAACTCGCAGCGATTATTCTTCAAGGACCAGGCCCACTACGTGGACCCGGACCCGGGGCACTCGTTCCAGGCGATCCGAGAGCAGATCTTCGGGTCCAATGACACGTCAGCGTCGAACCCGCCCATGAACGGGTTTGCGCAGCAGGCGTTCAACATGACCGGAACCATGAACATGTCCGAGGACGTCATGAACGGGTTCCAGCCGGGTAAGGTGGCAGTTTATCGGGCTTTGGTGTCTGAGTTCGCTGTGGTGGATCGGTGGTTCGCGTCCGTGCCGGCTTCGACTCAGCCGAATCGGCTGTATGTTCACTCGGGCACGTCTTATGGAGCTACCAGCAACATAGCCAGGTTCTGATTTTTCCCTTTCTTTTGTTTTTTTGGCCGTTGGATTGTTAGTGTTCTTTTATGGTTAATCTAGACCTTCTATCTGGTGGGTTCAATCGAGGATGGGCCATTGTAGAAAAATCATGGCCATTAGTAGTATTGGAGCACAACCGTTGCTAGCTCTGCTTTCGTTCCTGTTAAACAAAGCAGACGTGTTTTGTAATTTATGTATTTATTCGGTTGTTTTTGGGTAAAGTGGAGAAGGCCTTTAGAAGTTAGAATCCACTGATTGGTCTGCTTTTGCTGCATTTGGATGGCATCGTTTTCTCTTTTGCCACATTTGAGTGGCATCGTTATCTCGAAGCACCTACCAAACAGTACCGAGTATGGTTGGTGGTTGTTTTGTTGACGGGCTTGGGCAGCCAGAGTTGAGCCCATTTGTGTCTTGTCTTTGGTTTTCTTGGTTGTTCTATAATATTATAGCACGTGTGGGCATGGGTGTGGTATGCACTTCATGGATCTGGGTCCACCACTCTATCACAATTCACATAAAAGAATGAGTTTGGTATTAAAAAAGTTGTTTTTAGCTGGCTACTAAGTCTGGGATGAATGGAGACACTGGAAAGGAACGGTTTAGAAGATACTGATTCTTTTGATCATCTTTTTCTGGTATTTAGTCCGAATCAATTGAATGACATTAGAAAACGTCTTCTGCCTTGGGGCCTAATGCGATTGCATAAAAATTAATTAGAAGCTATCAAAGTTCAGAAACTGCCATAGAAGCTATCAAAGTTCAGAAACTGCCAACTTAGGATCGATTCCAAAAATGAGATGAGGATATAAAATCAACTACATTAGCTGTCCCCGTGGAGTGAAATTAATAGGAACAGAGGAGCTGGACCTTTCACTCTCTCTGCCTTTGCTTTTTTTTTTTTATTCGCTTTCTAGGTTGGCCCACTGGCCAGGACCTAGGAGTGAGGAGCTGAACTCTTTACTAACGGATTTGTATGAAATGGACAGAAGTCAAAATTTCTTCTTGTACTACTACTATAGTCCACCTTAGTCTTAAGTAGCAACTATTTTTAAGTGGCAGCTGGTTGCCCAAAGGGATATACCATAGTAAGTGACTAAGTACAAATTCTATAAACCTTAGGGGTATATAAAAAACTGTGTTGTTTTTTTTTTTTCTTATTCCAATTTGCACACTCATACCGATCTGTTACAAACAGTAATGTAACATGGTGTTGATTCTTTGGCGGCACAGGTTGCTAGCAGAGGGCTACCCACAGAGAACCATATTCGAGAACCTGGACGAAGAAGGTTTATCCTTCGGCATCTACTACCAGAACACCCCTGCAACTCTCTTCTACAGAAACTTGAGGAAGGTCAAGTACCTCTTCAAGTTCCATCCCTACGATCTCAACTTCAAGGCCGATGCCCGAAATGGGAAGCTGCCCAACTACGTAGTGGTGGAGCAGAGGTACATGGACTCGAAGCAGACCCCAGCCAACGACGACCATCCCTCACATGATGTGTATCAGGGCCAGATGTTCGTGAAGGAGGTCTATGAGACGCTTCGGGCGAGCCCGCAGTGGAATGAGACGCTGCTTGTGATCACATATGATGAGCATGGTGGGTTCTATGACCACGTCCCTACGCCTGTTAAAAACGTCCCCAGTCCTGATGGGATCGTGGGGCCTGACCCTTTCTACTTCAAGTTCGATCGATTGGGTGTTAGGGTCCCCACCATCTTGGTCTCCCCCTGGATTAACAAGAACACTGGTATGTATTTATTCATCCCTCCCTCCCTGCCTGCCTGCCTGCTTGCCTGCCTTGTGTTTTGACTTCATGTTTCCTGTGATATGAGCCTGTATTTCTAAAGTTGGGTCGGCTTGGATATGCTTTAGCCTGGTCCCACCATGACCATGAACACCTCTACTGAAGTCCTAACCGTCTAAAATAGTTTCTTATGATTTTATTTAAATTTTTTTTAGTTTAACTTGTTTTTACCAATTCTAAAATAGTTTCTTTAAGATCTTGATTCGTCACTAGTCCACACACTTCATAAAATGGAAGGTAACTTTCCCTTGGAATCTTATGTATTTATTTGGACTTGTTGGGAATGAAATTAAATAATGTAGCCAAGGTATCTGAACTCCATGAATTGATATGAGTGGAGAGAGGAGAGTTAGAGGATTTTTCATCATATATTCTCATTCTGTAATTAACATTCAAAAAAATCAATTAGAGACAACTTCTCAGATTCTTAATTTAACAATAAAAAAAATTTAATCTGATGCAATCTCTCATACGACTTCTCATTTGATGAGATAATTGGATTTGCATGGATGACAAAAGATCCAATTTGAATCTTAAAGTCCGAATAAGTTGACACTGACAAATATGGCCAAATAAATTTAAATGGATAACACATTCAACTGACCCAATGAACATGGACAAACATATGCTTATGTGATGGCCAAGAGGGTGATTTTCTACATGTGAAGACTTCCTAATTTTTCTTTCTTTTAACTTTGGTTTTCAAGAGATTTATTAATTACACACACCCACACACATCTTGCAGTTGAATTCAGATTGTTTACATGAGTTTCATTAATCATCATAAAAAGAACTGAATTTAATCAACTTCTTTTTGCTGCAGTTGTTCATGGCCCCAATGGCCCGACCCCTTCCTCAGAGTTTGAGCATTCATCCATACCTGCAACAGTGAAGAAGCTCTTCAATTTGTCTTCTCCCTTTCTAACAAATAGGGATGCTTGGGCTGGCACCTTTGAAAGTATTTTAAGTACCAGAACAGAGCCCCGAACTGACTGCCCTGGTGAGTCCTGATTTAACCATTCTCAACTTCTAATATTGCCTTTGATCTTCCCTGATGCTCTATAATCATTATATGCTTATTTTACTAGGAAACATCCATGAATTTAGGCCACTTCCATCGTAGCTCATGCCATTAGTTTTGCTAGTCTAATTAGTCAGACGCGTCATGGAGCTATCAACTTGGCTTAAATTGGTCAGCTTGAGCACAGGACCAGACTGGGTCCTACCCAAAATCACAGGTCAGAGCCTGGTACTAAAGGGTGTCGGACCAATAATGCAAATTTTTATAGGCCATTAGGATATAATGATGGCTGACCGCAGAAGATTGAGTATAACCAACTCGACTCAAAGCCAACGCATTTGTGGCCCCTTTGTAGCTAACTGGCTGGGTACAAACAGTCCTTTTGACATGTTGTCCAGGGCCAATGAGGGAGCTTAATTTCAAGTCTGTTTATTGATGGGGCCTGGACCTGTCTTCTATTTTCAAGGACCTTAAGCTTATGCCCTGCCCTGTCTGCTTTGGCTCCGTGAGAGTCCCACATAATGGTATCGGTAATATTCTCGACAAAAATTGTTGTGTATAGTTACACTGGAGCAGATGGTCTCCTAAACTGGAGTTCAGTGGTGGATCCTCTCATGTCATCTTTTGTGGTTACAAAATCTAGACCATTTAACCAGATGCTTTCCACCATGAATTCCTATAGGCCTAGATGTCACAGATAATATGTGGCTAGCTCTCAAAACTCATGAATGAGAGCTTTTTATTGATTTCTGCAAGTATGGTCTCGTGAGTTGACTTGGGTCGTGAGTCAATGGATCTTTTCTATTTATAAAACAGCAGTACAGGTTAGAAAATTTCCTTGATTCATTCTCTATTGCAGAGCAACTCCCTATCCCAACAAGGATTCGGGATGGCGAGGCCAATGAGAACGCAAAAATGAGCGAGTTCCAACGGGAATTACTCCAGCTTGCTGCGGTTCTGAAAGGCGACCACCACCTGACCAGTTATCCTGATAAGATTGGTAAGGACATGACTGTAAAGGAAGGACAAGAGTACATGGAAGATGCCCTCAGGCGCTTCTTTGAGGCTGGGATTTCAGCTAAGAGAATGGGCGTGGATGAAGAACAGATTATTAAGATGAGACCATCACTGACCACTAGATCTTCCTCTTCAGCCAGCTACCCTTAAAACGGTCCTTTTCATCAGAGAAATATTGCAAGGAAAGGGTATCACGAGTCATAGCTAATGTAATACAATAGTTTTGAGCCCTCTATACACCAATGCTTTGCAATAAATATAACAAAAGAGCAATGAGATTTTACTTGAAACACAGATCTTCTTTGTCATATGTCGACTTTTGTGTTCGCGGCATTGTGATAAGATGTTGATGTGTATGTGTTGGGCCTCTTGGCAAATGTGGTGCCCATGGGGTGTGCCATTTTGTCATTACTTTGAGACAATTGGTTTTACGATAAGAAAATGAGTATCCCTCGACCAATTAGTGGGGAGTAATTTCATACGAGCCCTCAGAAGAGCCCAAGGTCCGCCACTAGGGCCTTGTAGCTCTGAAGACTTATATTTATGTGAATGAAATTGAAGAAACAAAGATGAATATCCAAAAAATAATCATCAAATAATCTCTCCATTAATAATAAATGAATCAAAGGGAGATGAAAAATGAATACCCAACCATCACTCTAGTAATTAAGATCTTAGAAAAGTCAAGGTTCCATCTACATCATGCTTTAAACCGTTCACATATTGTCTCTTAAATCATCATTTGTTCGAGCCTATTTGACCCTGAATCATTATGTACTCAATTCTATGCAAATCATGAATGAACCTTGAGATATAATGTTTGATTAAATTTATAATGACATTGCAAAGAATCTGTTCTTAGAGAGACGTTTCATGGGATAAATAGCATCAAAACCAGCCTCTTTCATTTGGGCATGAGAATGTCATTTCTAAACATCAAATACCGTTGTTTCATTGGAAAAATCATTGCATTGGGTGGAAATGGAGCCCCATTTGCCCAGATCGGAACCGAAATAAGAATGGGTAGTGGTCATCAGTCCCAATTTGTTCGTAACTAGATTTGGATTTGGACCCACAGATCCAGGTCCAGTTGATTAATGAGTTGCATATGGATTCGGTCAGATTCTTACTCAATTACTCGCTGACTTGGATGCCATGGATGCGTATGAATGGATGAAAGTTGCTCATTATTCATAATTTCATAATTGAATTCATATACAATTTCACTTATCAATTATACCTTTTTATAAAAAACCATTTTATTGCAAACTAAAAATAGACTCAATCGAGGCCCACATACTCCCTCTTTGATTCTGAACATTTATTCATCATCATCAAAGCCTTGTCCCCAAACATTCATCTCACTGATTGAGTCATGAACTCATGATAATGATATGAAAGCATAGCAGAAAAATGTACGTAAAAAGGATATATATATATATATATATATGATATTCAATATTTTAGCCAATTTTATTGAGTTTAGACATAGTCTGTATTGAGTTGAGTTCGAGTCTCAATCACTAAATTACGTTCATGTCATTGTCAAGCATTTTTGTTGTCTTCTCCAATTTGAGTCTAGTTCAGTCCCGTCCATAGTTTGGATGAATCTGGCCAAGTACTCTACGAGGCTTGTCAGCTGCTTGACTAACCTAACTTGGTAACCTACCTGCAGATTCAGCTCAGCCAAGGCGCGGTGAGTCAAGATTTGGGCAGGATTCATCCTGAGTCAGCTCCAGGCCTGGAAAGATTCAGGGATGAGTCCGAGTCTGGCTCGGGCACAAACAGTCAAAACCTGGATCTTAGCTCTGCTTGGGTCTCTCCGATAATGGCTCAGGCCAAAGTTTAATAAGTATTGGACCTATTGTACATGGGTAACATGGCTATGACTTCTGACCCAAATCAAGTTTCTGTACAAATTACACAACAGAACAGTATGTGGCACTGAGAAGCCAGTCAACCCATTCGATGTTCCTAATCATGAATTGAGTAAATTATAATTGTGGTGCAATAATCGAAGATGGAACCACGTATCTAAGACCTTTGCACCATGAAAGGATATGATGCATCCTCCTTTTGCCATTCAAAGAAGGCAAGAAAATTCAACTCCACCATGAATGTCCCAGTTTCTGTTTGACACCTCTACTAATAGAGTTAAGTGAAGTAAAGTTGATTTTGAAGAAATAATAAAATATAAATAAGTTATGATGATATTTTGTTTTTAGTTATTTGTTATGAGTTTTTTTTTTACTTTTTTATAGGGAAGTGGGTTTTTTTAGTGGATAAAGGTCGTTGCTTTTTGAATTTTTTTTTTTTTTTAAAGATAGAGGGAGTTCTGAATTAAAATGTTCTTCATGTGACATCTTCTCTTGAAAATGAAAATTTTACTTAATTTTTACTATGCCAGTAAAGTACCAAACTAGATGGAATTTTTTTTACTGTTCCTTGCCTCCCCCGACACATTCCATTGCCAGACGAGTACTGACAACCGCTATGGCCAAACCAACATCTTGGAATGAAGAAAACCAAATGCATCGATGGGACGAAGCCCTGTCGGTGGACGATAAATTCCATCGAAACATCAAGTTTCACAGCTTGATATTTTGTTTTTAAGATACTAGCCAAAGGTCAATGAATCATGAGATCGTTCTGCACACAATGTGTCCGTTCTTCCAGGAAGGGTGCTTGGTGGGTTTCGACAAGAATGATCTGTGGAAAAAGAGAAAAGCATGAAAAGTGTCATTGGTCATTCATAGCTAACAATCCAAAATAATGGTGTGAACGGTCATGACAGACTTAACTAAACTTTAAACTTCTTCGATGAATAAAATATAGATGACGACAATGGTTGAATTTTTTCATTCTCATTAGATGATGTTAATTTGATTGCGTAGCTGTGCAGTGTAATTTAGGTTGCGATTATTGACAATTGATTATCTTGTAAGTATTCAACTTTGCATACACTTTGAAAGGTCTAACAATTTAATATGAAAGGTTTCGTTTTTTTTTTTTTTTTTCTTTCTTTATAGAGGATGATTATGTAAGGTTGAGCCTTTTTGAGTCTTGGTTCACTGGTGTAAGGTATAGGTTTGCTCCTAATGATGCATTTGTGTTGTGGGTTTGTATAAAAAAAAAAAAAAAGACGAGGCGAGGTGCACCAAGTTGTCAAATAAGCTAAAACCAAATACATAATGTGCAGGTGTCCACCTATGTTTATCTATGTATGTCTATGCCTCACTGAAGTCTGAAGCAGGTATGTTTCGGTATAAACATTTGTTGTTTTCAAAACAGTTTAGTTAGATTACATTTTAATCATGTTTTATATAGAATTAGAACCAAATAACATGAATTCAAGCCATCAATTCAGTCATGACTACATGTATAGTACACAGCTAAAACTTCAAGTCAATCAGTATACAATCAACCAAATAACATGAATTCAAGCCATCAATTCAGTCATGACTACATGTATAGTACACAGCTAAAACTTCAAGTCAATCAGTATACAATCAACCATCAGTCACTTGTAAGAAAGTAATGTGATTTGATAGTGTTTGTCTAATCGAACAACCTAACTCTAATTAGACTAAAAATGCATGCATATATAGGAGGCAGAACTGTGCACTTCACTGACAGTAGGTGGCCAAAAATGCTGCCTACTGTGTGATAAAAAAAAAAAAAAAAAAAAAAAAAACGGAAAATTTTTTTAACTTTTTTTCAATTAAATAGTTGATAACATTTTCTTGGGAGAAGTGTACATGCTATATATAAGGTGGGGCCACAACTCCAACGTTCATATCTTAATCATCCACATGTGGGACGACAACGGTCAAGGAAAAAGAATACACATACCCTCTATTTGCAAATACCCCCTTTAATATTCGAACAATTTCAGATACGTCCATGGACTTTTGATTAACTGCAAACCGCATGACGCCCCTTTAATCCTTTATACCCGAGTCCGACTTGACCTGTATTACACAATTTAGGATGGTAAAGAATTGGGTTCTGCGATTGGGTTACATTTAAGTTGGGTTTAGATTTAGGTTCACCAACATGCAGTTGGGTTGGCTTCATTAAGAACCAGATATTGCAGATTCAAACTTGTACTCTTCTTATGCGGTTATTTACTTAGATCAATGTCTGAGTTATTTGGTGTGTGGAAGAGATAGAGACCATACGTGCCCAAGAAGAATAGTCGTTTTCAAAGAAGCCAAACACCCTCCTCGGCATCAGCATCGTTGAGCCAATACTCCATTGTCTACTGGATTTGTACCCTAATTGGTTTCATTTAGTGTGGCCTGTTGTAATATTGTTGGTTTGGCTAATCCATCCTAATTTCATCATTTTTCTTTCACCATGATTCAATTACTTCAGTTTGCGGAGAGGTTCTTCACCCAAGATGCTTGACTCTACCATACATCTATGGCCGATAGAGGCTTGGAGGACGATATTTGAATAAATAAGGAGGCATTTTGTAATTTCAAATGTTTTTCAAGGGTTTTATCTAAAACCCTAAAGGGAAGAGAAAACTGAGGGGGATTTGCAAATTTTAAGAACCGGTGCCTGAGGCCCATAGAGTCTGAGGTCTCACATGTGGTCCGTGGCCTGCCGACACTTCTGTGAATGTTAGGCAGAAAGAGTAAATAAACGCATGTGAGGCAGTCACGTGCATTTGAACGCGACAAAAAGGGCCAAAAAGTGCAAAAAAAAAAAAAAAAAGAAGAGGTGGCCCACTACAAAATGGTGGGGCCCACTGCATGTTCACGTGAATTTTCTTTCCTTCTAGTGGGGGCCTGAGGGTAAGGAGGTGACAACGAGCCAAGCATGACGATGGCATCTTTGCTGAGATTTGACAGCTGGAAACGGTGGACACATATATCACGTTGTTGGACCTACTGGTCCAATCAATTTTTCTTTGTAGTGAAGTGAAATTATGCTTTCATACTAGCCACAGATCTACAATATGATCTGTCGCATATTGGTACCCAATCGATCTCGGCCCTTTGATTCTTCCCTGTTTAAAAAATATATAAATAGGGCAATTTAACGTGCGTGACTGCATTGACTTATGCTGATACGTGGCATGTAGATTGGATCTAATGGGCCTACCACCTATCCACTTTAATTCTCGATCATAATTTGATTAAAGCATATCAACAATGTATACTACTGTGCTAGTTATATTATTAATTATATGTTCATTCTTACAGTATATGTGGCCCCATGGTAGAGTGCACATATCCCACTCATGAAAAGCATGTCCGAGACACTCGAGCAATCTTGAAAAATATCCTAACGAAGGGGGAGCCAACAAAGATGACAGCAGTTTAAACTCATTTTATATATGCCTAGATCCCGGATTTGAGACCCGATCATATGATCGGATTTTTATTTAGAATAGTAAAAACTTATATTGTCCATTCATCGAGTCGTTAACATGATGATTCAAGCATCTGTGACGCCTTTTTGTGGGTCGGGATCAAACAGTCCCATCCCCAGGTGGTTAGGCTAGAAGTGACTTTGCATTTGACATTCATAAATCCAGCAGCAGAAAGTTGCTTTTGAAAATTTCACGGGAAGGGAAGTCTTTTACAAAACTGGCAGAAACCCCACGAAACAAATTCTTGTTGGAAATACTACAAAAGAAACAAATATATCATCTATGATTTCATACTATTGGAGGTGTCCAATAATTCTTAATAATTAGATTTGTATTTAAAAACAAAAAAAACGTTTCGATTCTTTCAATAAATGGCCAATCTGAACCCTATTGTTGTATTTTTTTTTTCAGCCGTTCCATGAATTTCCACTATATTGTGTTCCCACACCAAAATAGAGAGGAGAAAGATTTTCAGTTTTCTATAGATATCTCTTTCTTCTCTCCTCTCTAAAAAAAAAAAAAAAATTCTTTCTTCTCCTTAAATCTAAAATTTATTCAAAGGTGAAGATTAACTTAACTTTTCTCTAATCAGCTGCTTTCTGCAAAAAAAATTCTTATCACAAGATATCCCATCATTTAATGATACGATAATTCAAAAATTTCTTTCCTATCCTACACAATATATATCCTCCGTTTATATTAAATCCAAAAGAGAAATAACATTGACTGACTATTTGTCCAAATTCCTCCGCCCAGTCAAAAACTGAAGTTACCATCAGTGGCTTTCTTAGCACCGAAAACGCTCGATAGAGACAGTCACCTTCAGGTTTCCTCACTATTTTTGGGGAATGCATGGACCCAAAACATTTTCCTATCATTCCATATGTCATGAACGACAGAAGAATACAAAGACTCGCAATATATCTGTTGGAATCCATTAATACTCACTTGCAGTTACCTTACAACATCTTAGTAAAACAATCTCTCGATCCTCTCAGTAATTCGTACTAAAAACACAAACCAAACTTCTACAAACCCAGTAAAAATAGCGCACTAAAAAACACAATAGCAAATAGAAAACAGTGCCTCCTACCATTTTGACAGAGAAAGAGCCAAAAACAAGAAGTAGGAGAAAACCAGCCTTTCATATTTCAGCTTTGTATTGAAATTCATTCACCAAAAATCAAGTACAAAGCTCACGTGACACCCCAACCCTGGAGTTGGGCACGTCGAATAGGACCCTGTGGTTCTGCTGCTGCATGTTGGCTATCACGTTCAGGACCGAGTTCACGTTCGCCGGCGCCGCCGCCATGGCCAGGCACGTGATGCTCCCCGCGGTGCTGTGTATCAGCAAGTTATCGCCACCCAAAGACATGTTCATGCCGGCGAAGTGGAACTTCATCGTCGGCGCCATGATTGGCCCATTGTAGCAGGTGTCGAAGCCTCCGAGCGACGTCACCGTCCCCTTCACCCGCCTCCTGAACGCGTCTCTCACCGCCACGTACGCCGGCTCCACCAGCCTCGTCACAGCCGTGCCGGAGTCGATGATGGTGCCAGCGCCGGTGACGGGGTCAAAGGCGAGAGCGTTTGGTGGGATGTCGACGAGCCTCCGGCCGACGCTGATGCCCATCAGGTTGACGTAGTAGAGGGAGGGGCGCCTGGGGTTGCGGAGGAGAGGGGTGGTTTTGATGCGGATGGGTTGCCCGGCGGTGCCGAGGCGGAGCGTGCCGGAGAAGTTGAGGGACTTGAAGCTGGGGAGGCAGTAGGAGAAGGTGGAGTGGTAGATGTTCTGGGTCTGGGAGAGGAGGGACGTGGGGCCGCGGCCCAGGCCCAGGAGGCCCTGCGGAGGAACGGAGACGCCGGTGACGGCGTTCAGGCAGCCAAAGGTGTAGAAGGGGACGGAGTCGCCGGCTAAGGTCATGGTGTCTTGGGAGAGGTTGGCGCTGAAGGAGGAGGAGCCGTACGTCATGTTGAAGGAGCAGGTCGAGCCCAAGCATGATGGGTTGGGCACCTGCCAAATCAAGTCACAGAACAGCGCATGTTAGCAAATTAATACAAAAAAGGTAAAAAAAATCCAAAATTGTTAATGTCATTCATGATTCATGATTGAATCGGCCCAAAAGCAGTTTAATACACTGGACGTGACTGATTGGGCTGTGGTAGAAGAAATCTACCACCTCATGTGTGGGCTACATTTCTGCAATCAAAATCCCTCCTTCCAATCTTGGTTTGCGTTTGTGCTTAGTCTAATTTTTTTCATGAAGCTCTTTGCTCATTGGGTGCTACACATCTTTTTAGTTGAAAAGGAAAACAAGATCTAGCTTTTCGGACAAGAATTTGGCCTTCCTATGTAAAGGGTAAATATCAAAATATGTTAAGATTTCATTTTCACTCAAATCATCAAAATCCCCATGAACGGGAATCATCTTCTTGCACAAACGCACCCTCAAATGAGATTATGAGAAGCACGTGGATGGCTCTCTAAAAATCCCAATGAATGGATTGAGATCCATGAGAGGTGGGAGCTCTAGTCATCTGACACGACCTTGTGGGGGAATCATCTAATGGCCCGCAATCAGCGCATGCAGTTGCACATGTAATAGTGAATCAACAGTAGAAACAGGGGAACAGCTTGGCCCCACATTTAGTGCTAAAATGGTCTCAAAAACGTCCACATTCAATAGGGCATAATGAGATTGTTAGATTCGCTAATCATTCACTTCTACTTTTTTTTTTTTTTTCCTCGTTCGAGGACCACACAGATTTTCCACAACACTATTACACTACCCCCCACACCATTATGGTGCACTGGGAAGAAGCAGAAAGTGACCGTACCTGCTTGCATTGTGGAGCCTGGCAGGGAAGAGTCTTGTATGAGGTCGATGTGGCAGACGTAAAAACAGTAGAAGAGCACCCAAGGCACCCAGAGCACGGAATCCAAGCAGCATCATTGCTGATATCCAAGGCCATGAGAAAGGCCTGTGGAGGCGTCCCCACGCTCACCCGAACAATGTAGGCCGTGCTCTGCAGGGTCTGCCTTCCGGAAGCTATAGGCACAAACGTCCTCTTCCTTCCCTTGGGTCGGGGAACGACTTGCAGGTTCCCCAGATAGAGAAGCCTGGCGTCGTCTTCAGCATTCATCTGGAACAGGGCTTGTTCCCAAGAGAGAGACTCCGCTTGTGGGAAGGGCGAGCAAGGCCCGTACGGGTGCATGACTGTGATGTCCGAGCCATGTTGCGTCGCAGCGCACCCGGGTCCGGACCCATGCGCCTCATGGAGCCATGACAGGGATGATAAGAGCAATAGGAGGGTGCACCTTAGCAGCACCACCATTTCCATGTCTGATTTGAGTCCACTGTATGTAGATGGATAGATGGATGTGTCTATATATATATATATATAGAGAGAGAGAGAGAGAGAGAGAGAGAGAGAGAGAGGAGGAGGAGAAGAGTGGAGAATGGGAGATGAGAGAGTGCGTGGTAGGCTACAGATACATTGGCACCAGACTGGAATCCATTTAGCTTTTTATGGTGCTTTTGGATGTAGAGCCTGTGCCTGCGGTTCCCGTCTGGGGTTAGTCGCTGGAAAGATAAGTGTGTGTGTATACTTTTATCTTTCTTTTTGGGGGTGTTGAAATTATTATCAAAAGCCCGTGCTTACCACCGCTCATGTTTGTACTGCTGGGCAATGGATGTGTCTGCACGTGAAACAATGGGACCTACCATTCTTCTGTATAATTATAATGGCCATAATCAGATCCTCTGAAGATTTTACTTTGAGAAATCTTTTGTTTAAAAAGATTGGAGGGTGATTCAAAATGCACCCCCATAAAGTGCTGAAGGCACCCACCTCACCTATGAATGTTCATAAGGTGGGGTGGGTGACTCCAGCAAAAAGGTGGGGTAGAACTCTACAGGGGCCCACTCATTGAAAGGCCCCGGCCCCAGGGCCCCATAAATAGAATTCTTTCCAAATAAGAGTTTAATGTCATCATAAGATTGACTGTTTCATAAAAAATAAAAAAAAGTTAATAATAAATAATATATAAGTTTATATTAATCATATTTTTCATTAAATGCTCAGTAGGGTGAATTCTTATCTAATAAGAGGGCGTTTATTTTAAAGGGCT
The DNA here is from genome assembly GCA_003546025.1 of Camphora micrantha. Classification (NCBI taxonomy): domain Eukaryota; kingdom Viridiplantae; phylum Streptophyta; class Magnoliopsida; order Laurales; family Lauraceae; genus Camphora; species Camphora micrantha. The sequence goes on from QPKB01000011.1 coordinate 35,069,595, forward strand.
CGGAATTTTCAGTGGGCAGGATCCATTGTGGACTTCCAATTCGTTAACTTAGGATTTCTCTAATTCAGATCCTCAGAGCATTCGAACTCCGGTCAGTAAACTCAAGCGTCAAGTCACTCACTTAGTGGGCCAAGTTCTTCCCAAGAATGGACTGTTTGGATTCAATTGTCCATGTGGATAAGGACAAGCTTAGTTAGATTTATGTCATACTTGTCAATTGCTCCCAACGGGTGGGGTATTCAGGATCAGTTAAATTTATGTCATTTCAGGATCAGTTAAATTTATGTCATACTTGTCAATTGCTCCTAACGGGTGGGGTATTCAGGATTATGAACTTTAAAAGGGTTAAAATATCTGACTCCATTTCCTGATAGTGGTGCACCTGAAGGTTAATGTCTCCAATACAACAGTCATGCCGACATTCCTAGGGTCATGTTTTTTTTAATATATATATAACAGAGCATGTCCCAATCTTATGGGCTGGAATAACACTTCAGGCCTAGGGGGAGCAGGGTAAATCTCCTGTGACTCTAGTATGATAGCGTAGTTTTGAACTCTCAACCTCCGTATAGAAACCGTAGTCATAGACCAACTGAGCTACCCCTTTGAATTTTTTCTAGGGTCTTGTTGTCATAGAGTTGGCTAAAAGAGATGAGTGCCTGTGTACCAGTCAAAAATCCGTGATGAATTGTAAACAATTAAGGCAGCTACTAACCATGATTTGGTGAAGGAACATTGTGGAGTGCACCTGGGTTCATGATAAATTACAGAGAGATTTGGTTTGTCATGGAGGTGCATTGATTGGGGTAGCTGAAAATTTCCCAACGCCAGGATCAGTGTAGGGGCCTTGAAAAATAGAGAATATGAGATGTTTACTGCAGCTGGCCATTTTGCACCAAGCCTAGGTCCCATCCAGTGGCGGCTCCAGGAATTCTAGTCAGTGGGGTCAACAAAAGAGTTATCTTTTGTAAATCGAATAAATTTATTTTCCCTTTTGTCAACATTTGTCATCTACATTCGATAGTTCGACAAATATAGCATACAATTTTCAAATAATCTATTTTTGATAATCCGACAAAGATAATATTGAATTAAAAAAAAATAAGAAAAGAAATTTTAATACAGTGTTACTAATAGTTCTTAATCCAAAAGCAAAATCCAAATACATAAACTCCTATAGCTGTCCTCAACAGGTTTTCATGTGTTGAAATCATTGTATAGTAGATTCATTATCAACACTAGCAATCACATATTTTTCAATATATGTAACCAAACAGTCATTCATCCATTGATCTCCTATTTGGTTACGCAACCTGTTATTTATATACTTCATTGCTAAAAAAACTCTTTTTACCGTCGCAGTCACTGCTGGTAAAATCAACGCCAATTTTAAAAGCAAATAAACCAATTGGTATACGATATTTTTTTTTTTCCACTAATTTTCTAGCAATGTCACCAATTCCTTTAAGTTTTAAAAATTCGTTGTTAGAGCACATGTCAGTAATGTGGGCCCATTAATTTTATTTAATTTTTGGTAGATAGTTGGCCCATTAACTTAGGTGGTGACTTTTGTTCACTGCCACATCAACAAAGAAAAGTGTAAAGTAAGCTAATGTGGGGCGAAACTCTTAAATTGAGTGGGGTCAGAAGTTTCCTATAAGTTCAATTCATGAAATAAAATTTTTTATTTTAAATACTTTTTTAGATCATAGTGGCTGTGATGAATGTGGAGCCGCCCATGGTCCCATCGAGAGTCATCTTACACACTCACATCCAATGAATTGAGTTTGCACCCAACTTTGATCACAGGAAAAGTGATATTGTTTGCATTTTGGCCACAAACCTATAACTGTGATAATTTCTAATCAAAATTTATTCTGGCACTCTTCTATGACCTTTAGTTTCCTTTGGCCCTTTGATTGACATGTTTCCAATGGGCTAAGTTTATAACTGATCACTGCTAGGATTTATTGTCTCTCCACCCTTTCAGTGCCTTGTGCTTGTCCGTATATTTTGTCTTCATACCATTGCATATTCGTGTTTGATTCCACATTTCTGTGATGTGGTTTTCTTCCTATATATTTTAGCATCAACTTTCAATTTCACATGACAGTGTAGGTCTAATTGCCATGTTACACAACTGTTGTTTTGATTTGAAGTAGATGTATGCTATTCTCTACGGGCTTGGCTGTACTCTGCACCGTACAATATTCTCCTGAATCCTTCATTTTATTCTATAGTTGCTTTTAAGAATCGAAAAAGCTATTTGTCCCGGGTTCTGTCCAGAACCCCGGACAAGTAGCAGGGCTCTTTAAGAATTAGAACCTACTTTTAGAACCAAGACTTTATTATTGTTATTATTATTATTTTAACCCGATCCTTCCTCCCTTCTTAGAACTATTGAATCTTCACTCTTATAATTTTTCTTTGTGCTATTCAAACAAGTAATTCAAAACCTTTTCTTTCCAAAGATTTAGCGTTCGAATTCTCCTGACTCTCGATATTAAAGTACATTCTAAAGAGGGAAAATTGGAGTGGTGAGGGCTGAAGGAGATGTAGATTGGATCCTTAATTTCATCGGATTTGAAAAGAGGTGAAGGGTGAAAGAATAAAATGGGGATGTAAATTGATCCCACATACTTTTTGTTGGCTGGATTATTTGTTCATACCAAAAGAGACGAAAACTACTCTTTATTAATTTGTCCAATTCTGAATGTTGAAGAGTGGAGGCCCATAAAAAACCAGGGACTTCCCTGGATTTCAGGGAACTCAATATGAAGATTCTCCAGCAATATAGAGCCTATTTAATGGTTATTTGTGGATCATTCTCCTTCTTAAGCCTTTTGTTATTGGAAGGCATTGCTTTAGAATTGCTAGAAACTCAAAATGGAGCACTAGCAAATGAGCATTAAAACTTCCCTAAATTAAGAAAATTCATATGCAAGTTTTTTCCACTTGTCTCAACACTCAGTACAAATAAAACACCTAATCCATCACCAATCATTCAATTGATACAAAAGGATGAGGCATTTTCTGTTAGTGCTACTTCAGTTCGGCCTCAACCAATGGTGGGAAAAAAGAGCCTAGAAATCATCTTTCATAGTGCCCAAGTATGGTGTTGCTGTCCATCCCATAGTGTAAGGGTGTTTTTTTTTTTTTTTTTGAATTGGAACTACTATCGCTAGTGCTATGGCCACCACCACTAGCCATGGCTTTTAAATTGTTGTAAATGTCCATTTGAAATGCCTGTCTTAGGCTTTGACTGCATAAGAAATGAGTTTGGCTTGGAATCCACTTAGACCTTGGTGCCACCAGCCCAGACCGGAACATAATCTTGGAAAGTTTGAGGAGCTCTCTCTCTCTCTCTCTCTCTCTTCACGTGCTTTATACTTGAAAATTTTAAAGGCAAGGCTGTGTTAGTATCTATAAAGCATTTGTAGTCGATTTGGTTTGCTTTTGAGATGATTGATGTTTGTTTAGGTAAAGGAATTTGTGAACAAAAGGAAGTGATAAGGAAGAAATTGTTAATTAAATGTATGGTCTTCAAAAGCTTGCTTGTGTCTTTCCTTTGCATCGAATTTTGTCATAGACGGCCAAACAAAGATCCAAAATGGTATGTGATGCAGCCAAACAAAGTAAGTACGTCCATGTGCACTTCTGAGTGGGAGCTGCCACATCAATTTGGCTGGACTGCTATAGAGGTCGTCCAATTTCTAAATTTACTGCCAAAAGGTAAAGACAATGACAAAGATAGGAGCTATGGGTTATTTCCTGTGTAGTTTCATGCTTTTGGGCTAATGCCTTGCAGTTGTTACTGTGGCCTGCTGTTCAAGCTTTCAGAGAATACAGTTTCAGGGCACTGCCTTGTTGGTTATTAATGCATCTTGACTATTTTTTGAAATGAAAAATAGACTCATGGTTTAGCAGTAGTTCTTCTTCTTGTTATTGGAACTTTTTTTTTTTTTTCATATATACAACTCTCTTTATGTTATTGGGATGTCTACTGAGATGGTTAGAATTGGTGAGGCCCGATACTCCTATTTAAGAAAATATGGTGGGGCCATCGAAATGATTCATATATTTGAAAAACAACGACAGCTTTGGAAATAGTCAAACATGGTGGGTCCCATCCACAGCTCACATCTCTGTCCAACACATTCACACCTTATGATAAGACAACCCCGTTAAGATGGATGGATATGGACTCTGTAATCAGTATGGTTGTCTCCTACTGTTTTTGGATCGTTCTCTTGACCACTTTGGTAAGCTCCATTTTTAATTGTTACAGGAATTCTGGAAACCTCGAAAATACCCTATTCTAAAGGAGGGTATTTTGTCTTTCTATGAAATATGCCATAATTTGCTTTAGAAATGTTTGACTAGCAGTTAAAAGTAATGCCGGAATTTCTTGACCTTTTGAAACAAGTGAACAAATGTTTGATCTCTTTTCCAATTGTCAATTTTTCAGGGGTTATAAACAAATAGGCAAAAAGGAATAGGGCAGTGCTGAAAACCCTTCATGTAGTGGTGGCTGTTGCCATTGTTGTTGGATCGACCATGTGTTTCCTTCAAATCTGTATACTAGGCCCGTCATTTCATGGGGGCAGCCTTAAACAAAGGTTGCAAAAAGGGCAGGCCAGGCCTCACAAGAGATTGTCCAAGACCAGCCTGTTTACTTCTTGAGCCCAATCTCATCCATAGCATATCGGCCTGAAAAATCAGGTCAAGCCCAACCCTGTATGGATAGATGTTGCTCACTTCACACTAGTGTAATTTGTGTTATATAAGTTGGTCTGGGTATGGCCATAGATGACGCCAAGCAAGCATTTCTGACGCCTAACTGATTTGGTTTTGTAATCAGAATAAGTCCATTCCGAGCCCATGAGCCACAAAGCTCAGTCACATCGAGTCCCAAGCAGATTGGACATCAGGCTGGGCCAGAGATTTCTTGACCCACTTGGGGAACATAATATAAACCAGTACAGCACTTTTGGTCCTGAGTATGATTCGCACCACAAGAGGGAACGATAAATTGAGAAGGAATTATGCTACCTGCAGGCTCATTTGCAGTTAGTTTTACTTAAGATCGAGAGACAAGGAGCCGAATGAGCATGAATTCCATTATCACCATCGTATCGTTCCAGCATCGGCTTTCACCTATATTTCATTCCATGCAATGGCATCCAAATTATTTGTTTAAAAAAAAAAAAAAAAAAAACTTGAACATGTTTGTATGGTGCTGTAGAAAACCAATACCACGGGGAAAAAAAATTTCCTACCCTTTCCATTGGAAATGAATTTCCTTGCAATTACGGAAAAGTTAGTTATTTCTTTTGGTTTTCCTCGAAAAAAAAGTGACTGCATCAAACATGAAATTTTAAATGCCCTAGCAAAGCCTGAAAGGGAATTTGATCTTGTCTGTTTGTTTAGCCAAAAAAAAAAAAAACAAAGATGACAATATTCATTTTTGTTAACATTCTTCTCTGAAAAAAAATATATTTTTTCAGTATCATTTTACGGTTCCTTTTATTTTTCTCCCACAGAATAAATAGGACTGCATGGAACCCGAGTGGACTGCAAGTGCAACCATCTTTGATCAGCCTTTTGATACTCTTTATCATTATATGATTTGGATCAGTTTTACACACCATTGGATTGAATCTTGAAAAGAATTAATGATTAAGATATTATTAAAGACTGTTAAATCAAGGGCTAGAAAAACCCGGTGGAGCTGATTTTTTGGCTTTTCCTTGCCCCCGAAGAGACCTTTCCATCTGCCATTCCCACTGCTATACAATTATCTAAGCGGACCCCTATGGGCTGGAGTGCTGGACTGCATATCTGCTCATAGGAGAACATCATCCGCCACAAAGTTTCTAACCATCAATTACGATAGCATAATATAATACCAAGATTATTGTTTATATAAGTAAAACATATCCTCAGATTTTTTAAGCCCATTTTCAGCTACTTAAGTAAAACTCATAACATTAATGTAACAATGCCTTGCAAAAATAAACAAACAGGGCTTTTGGGCTCTCGTCCAACCTGAGTAATAATCAACACAGCAAATGTCTACTAAATAATCTAATTTTGTTGTGAGTACTGGCCATTACTTTAATGGGATTTCATGCATACAAGGAGAAAAGCAATGATTCATGCTTGAATAGAGCTCAGTCATCCATACCCATCTTCTTTCCTCTCTTTCCTTGATTAAACTTTCCTGCAGAACCTTTTCCTTTGTTAACCTTTCCCGCAGAACCTTTTCCTCTCTGGCCCCCCTTCACTGGTTTTCCTTTGGCATTCTTCCCTTTCTTTAATCCACCCTTTCCTGCCTTACCCATACCATGAGACCTTGAATCCTTCTTCATTCTCCGATCAACAAGGACCTTCCCTTTGCCAGCCCTCACTTGGACCCCCTTCTTTGCAACCACATACTCCTTTTGAGGCTTCTTTGGTACTGCCTTCTTATAAAGTCGATCAATCATCTTATTCTTTGATCGATCTGATATGTCAGTCTGATCAGATATAACATTTGCCTTCTGGCGAACCTTCTCAAGCTTTCTCATTGTGGCTCGCTTCTTCCTGGCTTTAGCTTCAGCGACTTTCTTGGCTGGGCGGGCATCAATCTCTCTAAACTGTGCTCTCATGGCAGCAATCTCATCCTTGGTCACGGGCTTAATTGACCGACGATGCTTCATTTCCTCCTCCAAAAACCATGTAGGCAGACCCTCATCATCAAACATATACTTGTTATAGGCATCATCAAGTATCTGCTCCCTCTGCTTCTTCCTCAGCATCTTCTTTGCATAAGCCAGTATCTCCGCTTTAGCACCATTGTCAATCTCTGACTCTTCATCAGATGATGAAGACTCGTCACTAGTATCTGTAGCATCGGCAGGGACAATTTCAAAATCTTCTGTCTGAGAAACTCGGGCCTGAGAAGCACTCAAATCTTTTGAATAGGTTGCATTCTGTTTGGGCTTTCTCTTGATTGAGGGGGCTCTCTCTTGCACCTTCTCCTCCATTTCATCGTCACTGCCATTCTTTTCAATTGGGGTGTCTTCAGCAGCTTCAGCAAAGATATCCTGACTAAACCACTTCTCTGAAATTTCCTCTTGGGTTGGTTGTTCCTCCTCTAGAAGTGGAACCATTAGAGGGTTCACATCGTTCTCAACATCTTCATCAGAATCATGATCAGAATGAATTATGTCATCTTCATCATCACCCTGCATAAGCATACAATTTTTAACTATCAATGGATACGTTTTATAACATCAAATTAGCACTGTCGTCAGCATGCATATTTACTATTTCCCATAAGTAGCCATAACTCATCAGATTAAATAATGAACAAATCACCTTATTTTTATATAATTATTGAAATAATAAACTTCTTAAACACAAACTGACGATAACGAATGCCCCTACCAAAGGAAAAAGGAAAAAGGAAATTATCCTAAAGGTTCAAATTTTAGCTAATATTTATGAAAAACTACATGTCAACAACCTGCTATTTTATGGATTTGCTTATATTAATCTACAGTTTTCAATCCGCTGATATATTTGCCTTCTTTTTATACAATTAGTGTTTTCTTTTGCTGCAAGTCTCTCTACCCTCCTAATCTGCACTCTATAGCTGTAAATTGCTAATTCAGCATCATGTCATTCAATGGAATCCAACTTGCTCAATGTGATTATCGCATAATGTAGGATTTTATCAGCCCCTTACTTGTACAATATAATATGTATGTCATATCCAAGAAATATTAAGATTACAAAGTAATTTCACAAATCATACCTTTAAAAGATCCCCGTCATCATTAGAATAGGCCTTCTTTACACGCTTTCGGTGCTTAGAGGTTCCTTCTTTTCTAGTTACGTATCGTTCATAAGCTTGATCAAGGAAATCCTCAAGTTGACCATCATAGCTAAACAAGAACAATGAAGGATCAGAACAAATTATTCGTGTTAGCTTATAAAATACAAAGAGATGACTTGAGGGATGATATTATCAATATACAAACAGATGATTTGCAGGATGATGTCCTCAAATCATTCTTGATTAGTACAACTTTATTGTTAGTGGTCAATGTGTGTGTAGGGGCTATGTTCCAACGGTCTCTTAAGTAACATTTTTCATGAAATTTAATCTGAATGAAATTATTATTTAGATTAGTGACAAATTAGGGTGAATGCTAATTCATTGGATTTTGTCCCATGTGATGGTAAAAAGGTTACCTCTCACACAATTCTGTGGGAGTTACATCTTAAAAGAATATACCCTACATATATAGGCATTTGCTCCTGTGAGAACATATCTCACAGTGAGGATCTGTGAGGGCCCACAAATGGAGTGGATTGTTGGATTGAGGGTCTTTTTTTTATGATGACGAACCCACTAAACCATAATAAAACCCTGGATACACAACACCACGCACTAGCACTGTGTATCAGGTAAAAACGTTTCAAAGCCAGGACCTCCAGCTCGTTAATGGACCTGCTAACCACTCGAACAACTTAAGTGTGGGTTGAAGGTTAATTTTTTACAATACAAAGCTGTTAAACATGTGGGCCACACATCAAGGGATAAGGGGCATTGGATTCATCCCAAATTTGAAATCTGGGGCCTACCCATATGGATTTTTCATCCCCCTGGTCCTGTAATCAATGGGGGCCCAGGTGGGCCACATCTAGCACAGTCCGCACAGACAGACTCACGGGGCCCATCTAGGGCCATGTCAATCATGGGGGAGGTGGGGGATCAAAAGATCCAGATGGGACTTACCAGTGCAAAATTTCAAGTCCATTAGATCATAATAACCCCTTTCAGATATGTGCGCGCGCGTGTGAGAGAGAGAGAGAGGCGTGGGATTGGGTGTGAGGGCGTTGGATTGATCGTAGGAGTTCCCACATGTCTAAAAAGTGGGCGGGTGAGCACATGGGATACAGATATGTATATAATATACATACAGGAGAGATAATTGTGTTTGCGCATAGAAGAATATTTTGAGGGCCATTCTCTATAAGCATACTGCTCACATTGGAAGGATTAGGAACATACCGTCTCTGTTCTTCATCAGAGTCAATATCACTAGTTGCATCCTTTTGGTATACATCTTCAGGTGTATCTTCACTGTCACTGCCCCTTAAGTCATCATTCTCGTCATTTAACTCTGTGGAATCAACAGCTGCCAGTTCTTTTTTTCCCTGAATTATATAAGTAAGAAAAGCTATCAGAAGCCTCACAGAAAGCTATACTAAATAAGTGGGGGCATATGAGCTATACTAAAAAACAAACACCAAGAAACACTATTAGAAGAAAGAAACAGCAAACTAAATGCAAGGAAGAACAACAATCTGTCCCAAGAACATATTTTGGTGATGAACTCCTCCCTTGGCCAATAGATCAGCAGCCTCATTTGCACTCCTCTTGACATGAAATAATGAGCTATACTCCATGTGCATCATAGTTTTGAGGGCTATAAAAATGAGGACCAAAAGAATAGGCCCACAATCAGCCCGTTGGGCCTAACTACAGTGAGCCAACCCATTGGGACAGGCCCATTGATGACTGATCTATTAGGCCTAACCCAAGGTCATCCAGCCCAAAAAAGATAATTGATTTTTCCAATCAGCTAATTTTACTAGTATATTACTTTCCAACAAAGTTTCCTAGATCTAAATAAGTAATCTTAAATCTAGCATAATTATTGATAGGCATGTAATAAACAAAAGATAGTAATTTGACATGTAATCAATCAAAGAGAAGAAATCAAGCAACAAGAGATTGGCAAAGAATCAATTCATGAGGGAAAAGGGAGATCATATCTAAGTCCCTAGTGGGCAGGATTGGCCTTCCCTCCTCTATAAATACCTTGTAATCTCACATTTGTGAATCAATGAAATTTTTTCTCTTACCCTCATCATTGTGAGCAAGTGTTCCCCCTTGTGTGAAGAGTCTTTGGATTGCCAATGGTGACAACTCCAAAGGCTAGGCATCGCGTGGTGAATGTATGAAGACTCCATCCATCAATGGGTCCCATCAGTTTTGCAGGATGGTTCAAATAAATGGGCTACGCATATGGGAAAAACTAGACATAACCAAGCCAAGCCTATTCGTAGCACCACATATATCACAACTCTGAGACTAAGAAACTGGGAACCTCAACAAGAGCCTGAGAAGCCAAATTAACTCACGCTTCAATCAAATTTTATGATCCTACAAAGCTTAATTCGTATCCTAAAGATTGAGCTTATACAAAACAGGCTAGCACTCAATCAATCAGGATACTTTGACATGCAGAAATATAGACAAGTAAACATGGATAAGCCTTTTCCCAGATACACAAACAATGATGACATGGTGATGGAACTATTTAAACACACTTTTCTCATATCTAAATGAGAAGAATTGCAATTAAAACAGCCAAGTGTCATTAGAACCGTCAGGAAAAAAAATGCAATCAGTAGCAAATCTCTATGTAATATTGCAGCAGATTCCAATATTAATCAAAGCAGAAAAGATTTTCCAGATTGAGTTTCAATGAAACATGAGCACTAAAGCAATAACAAACCTTGATGGAAGAAAGAGAAAACAATTCACGATCAGTGTAACCATCCTCCATGGCATCTATCTGCATCCCTGTTGCTTTACGGGCTTTGTCCTGGTGTGATCAAGAAGGGATCAACTCAGCAGAGGTAAACTAACAACAATGTATAATCTTCATACTTCAAGCATCACATAAAAGCAAACCTTTGCTCGTCGCTTTGCAAGGAGTTTTTTTGTACGTTTCTTCTTGCGCTCCATAGCATTGGTCAACTCCTCCATTTCATTAAGCATAAGGTCATCCTCATTGCCCTTATCGGTATCCTCTGCATCAGTAGCTTTAGAAGCAACCTTCTGCGTGGGTGACAATGCCTTTCTTATGCGCATACGCCACCTTCAGATGAAAACATACATATAATCCCAAAATTTGATAACCTCAGAACACTTGTGAGCCATTTTAACAAGATCCACTTTGCATTGCTATCTTTTCTTAAATTCTTTATCCAACAAACAGATAATAATCGTATCAAATAATACCCAGATACTATAACATAGATAATGTGACCGTATGGCATCAGATCCAATATTTCATTTTCATGTATAAAATCCGTGTCCTTCTGTATTCTTGGTGTGTCCTTTGCCATATCCATACTACAACTGGGTATTGTATATCATATTGGCTTCATTGAATACAGGAAAAGAAGGTAAAATAATAGGACTTACTTCAAAAGATTCTTGAAGTCCTGCTTTCCCAGAACACCTAGATCATCGCATAAACTTTTAATCTGGAACAAAACCAAACCAGGCATTTAATCAATAGCAATGACAACTCAACAAAAGCACATGAAATAAGGAGATGGAAGACAAAGAAGCGAGTAACATGCAAATAACAAAAGTAAATATACCTCGTCTGTAGTTAGTTCATGATCTTTGATAGATGAACAAGCTGGGTCATCAAAGGATATAGAAGTAACTGAACCAAGAATATCCAGTGGTGTTTCGGACAACACGAAGTCAGAAGCCAGGCAAACCTTCCTTAAAGTTGTATTCCCATCCTCATACCTGTGGCAATATAAAAAATAATGCCATGATGCAGGCCAAAGTAGATGTGGGTGCTAATATTTAAATTCCCAAAACTGGCCCTAATACTGCTGTATCACTAATCAACTTCTGTTGAATAAATGAATACAGAAAAGGAATATCATAAAATCTTATATTTATAAAGAAGTGAGAAAAAGATGTTCTCTCTTGTTTCTTACATTTTCTAAGCAAGAAGCATTTTCTAAACAAAAACAAGAGTTGAATGTTCAGTGTTAAAAAAATAGGACATTTCAAAAAGGAAAAAAAATCTTACCCTTCACGGTTTCGCTTTTGCTTTGTCCCTCTAAGAACATCTACCACCTGCATCAAACAAATTTTCACAGTTTTGAAAACTAAACAGAAGGGGCAATGATCAAGAAGGGAGATAGAAAAGACAATTTATTGAAGTCATTTGCTCAACAGCTTTAGGTTATTTACCTTTGGGGGCTCAATAGCTCCTTGGAATAGATGCTTAATATCCAGAAGCCGTGGATCAACCCTTGCAGGAGCTTTATATCTTAGACCCACAACATAAATCTCAGCAGATGTTGAACGACTAGCAACAGGTTTAGTCACCTCAACTTTCTCAAATAGCTGGCAATTAAATGGTTAATCATATTCAAACATGTAAAATAACAAACCAAAAATTTTCAAGAAAAGGAGAAAGAAATCTCACCTGCTTGAGACAATAAAGGATCGCATTGTAATCTTGTGACCTGAAAACCTGTAAAAAGATAATAGGTAAAACCTTGTTTTTGGACGTCTCCTCAGTTGGTTTGCATCTAATAAAATTCAGATTCAGTTACCATTAAAAAAAAACAAAAAACATCTTGTTTATGGTTGGTAAAAGATACATAGTAAGCATTAAAAAACGAAAGATCATATTGTTACTACTACAACCCCTAAGAAGATTGGATCCTGTTCAAGAATCAAAAGAGCACTGAAAGGAGATTAGAGTAGCTGATAAAAATTGTAAAATTAAGTAACCATAAACAGAAGAATTAAACATTAAAACGGAAAAATTTATTGCAACATGGAGGAAGACCAAAGACCCACCCTTGCAAGAAGATGAAATAAAGCTAAAGCAAACAAAAGTAGTTTATGAAGACTCAAAAGAAACAACAGGGGTAGAATCCTTCTATAAAATATGGTTGATAGTTTAACATCTGAGTGATTTCCCAAAGGTAATGGAACCAATGAATAAGGGCACCATAAGGAACTTCTAGTGGGTGCCTGCCTCAAAAAAGAGGATAGGCAAGATGGGTAGGTTTGCTCGTGGATTAGGGTGACAAAATCAGCTCAATAAAAATTTGTGACAGTTGACTACGGGGGATTCACAATTAAATAAAAAATGCAGTTTTTTTAGTGAAAATGCAATGAAAAACATCACACATCACACAGTTGAGTGCCAAATCTAGCAGTATGCTAATTCACGGGGCTAGAAAGGTGCGTGCACTTCTGTGTCAGACAACCCTCATATACGGATGCTTACATGTGTAAAACGCATAGCTATGCAAAATCATTGTCATACCACCACCACCATCATCTTAGCCTTATCCCATCAATCTGAAGCTGACTTCAAGAGTTGTACTATAAAACAATGAAAGCAATGTTATCTTTTGAAATCTTTCACCCTAACTTTCTTACTAACAAAGCAACTAATCCAGCCTAGATTGTGTATGTATGTGGACGAATACACGAGGCTAATTGGTGACTATGAACAGGGTAAAGAAATTGTATTTAGAAGGAATAGAAAAAAGAGTGCTCTGCAGATCGAAAAACTAGAATTTACATTAGGGTTTCTGATAACTTTTTACTCATTTCTGCTCTTACTACTAAAAAAATTGCAATTTCACAACAATTGAAGAGAAAGATAAAGAGAGTTATAACAAAAGTTCAGAAGATGATGAAGAAGAAGAAGAAGAAAAAACCGACCTTGGTGACGAAGTTGCCCTTGGGCGCCAAGAACTCGACGGCAAGCTTGACGGAATCAACAACGAGAGCGGCCTGTGAGGTGGCCTCCTGGGCCCAGGCGCCGCCGACATTAGGCGATCCGTCGTGGAGTACGAGGTCGAATGCGCGGCAGCCGTTCTCGTCCATAAGCTTCTTGATGGAGGATCGGCAGCGCTGGGTGGTGATGTCCTCCTCGATGGAGAGGGCGCCACGTACGGGTCGGATGGGGAAGAGATCGACGCCGAGGATGAAGCTGCCGACGGGGACATGTCGGACTGCGACCTGCATCCATCCTCCAGGGGCGGCGCAGAGGTCGAGGACGGCGCGGGACGAGGGGAGGAAGCGGAACTTGGCGTCGAGCTGGAGGAGCTTGAAGGCGGCACGGGAGCGGAAGCCCTGCTCTTTGGCAAGGTGATAGAACTTATCCAAACGATGCTTTCCCTTCGCCTTTCCCATCTCCCTCTTCTGCTTTTGAACGAGAACAAGAAGAAGAAGAAGAAGAAGAAGAAGCAGAAGCAGCAGCTCTCTGTGATCTCTCTCTCTAGAGAAATGGGGTTTTAGTTAGGGTTTTAGATCCCATCTCTATCTATCAGAGTCCAGAGCGAGAAGACCCGCGGAATGCAATGAGTCGGCCCATTTAGGGATTTTAGGGCACAGGAGTCCCCGACACACATAGGTGGGCCCTGAAGCGCTCACAACTTAAATATGTAAAATGATTCACATGTATAATATAATTTTTATACATTCATTTTTGCTCATTTATACAAGTGAGATGCAATTGTCATAGTATTTAAATAAGGCTATATTTGACAATCTCTTGGTTTTTTTGTTTTCCTTGTGGGCCCCTTCAATCACCTTTTTTTTTTTTTTTGTGTACATCATATTTGCAATCCGAACCTTTATTTATTGAACTAATAAGCTTCATGACCTTGTAGTTAGGTTTTTTTTTTTTTTTTTTTCTTTCCTTGTGAGCAATTTGTGAGAAGTCTCAATCTATAGGTTTAATTTCTTGCACTTATGATGGCCTCCAATTCATTATCCACACCATTCAATATTCTTGTATTAGTGGCAAATATTAGAACATTGTGGGTTCATATCTTTAACTCTTCATGGATTTTAAGAATTTGTGGGAAATATTAAAAAAAACCAATTACATCTAAAACCATACGTGCACTCGTCATTTCTCATGTGAAAATGGTATTTTGACAAATATGGTAATGTGTTTATATTTTCACATCTAACATTTACATATGTAAATCTCAATTTTCCATATCATTTTAAATGTAAACAATCCTTTAATAATAACCTAAGATGGGACGGATGGTACCATCTAATATCCAATTTTAAATACATGAAGTCATAATAAAGCCCAATTGTATATGATAGTGCAGCGTGGTAGTCATGCGTCCTGCTTTCTCTTTGATTGCTGGAAAGGATATGTTTGAATAGAACATTCAACAGCAAAAGGCACCAGCGATGAGGCGAGAACGCGATATTCCCATGAACGAGTGTTAAACATGAAAAAGGTCCAGGGACATTGAAAGATCCTTCTTTCACGAGTACCGTCAGTGAAAAGATCTACCCCATGCAATTATTTCTAGCCCCATATAATCATATGCACTCTCTCTTACACAAGGCTTTTGGAATAAATCTGCACTTTGGACTATTAAACATCATTATAATGTATTGAGTATTGACCAAGCAATATTTGCAGTGGACAATGCTAACACTCCAACGTAACAAATCTCATTTACAAAATCCTTGACTGAGTAACATCCAGAACTTGGGGGGTTATCATTTCAGGGTAAGAAGAAATTTTACAGAAAGAAAGAATTTTAAAACTACAGATTGATAGAAATGTGTACAGAAAGAAGCATTACCAAACAAGTTAAACAAGAACTCCAATAAAATGGGGGTTTAATCTGGTGTGCACCTATGTCCACTCAAATACTGATCCAACAATGTGAGTCCGAGCATTGGTCAAAGTCCCTCTCATTAAGGGTGATGTCCCAGGATTGAGTTTGTGAGGACCCCTAATGAGAACACCCTGTAACGAGAAATGAACTTGTGTCATGCTTTCAGTTGCTGCAACCTGCAACCCAGTGTGGCCACTCACCATTGTTGTCTAACGGTACCTTTAATCAGACAGCAATGCAGTTTACCATAGAAAACTTTGTTACAATGGGCATTATAGACTGGAGAATAACCCCAAAGAAAGTGCTTGAAATTCATAGCAATCAGAAGCTTAAAAGGAAAATGATACTAAGCCCTGCATGTTTTTAACTTTGTAAATAAAATTTAACATGCAAAACAAAGGTAGGCACCAACAATAGCGTACTACAAAAACTAGGGTGAAAATAAAAGGAAAAAGAAAAAAAAGATAAGGAAAAAGATCAGCAAAGAAGAATCTTTGATCTGCATCTGTGAGTTGATTTCACAGGCAGAGATGGCACACTTTATTTCGAAAACAGTCTTGGCGGCAAGTCGATCATCGTTCTCTTCCACTTTCAAACATATACCTCATCATTGTGTATTTATCTATATGGTCCCTTTCATGGTTCCGTGTGATTGATACATCCCAAAAGTTAGATTGGACTTTGCATGTTCTACCTTCATCTATCTTCCATCATCCCACCCAGGTATGTTAGCAGTAGCCTCATTCACCATCTTTACAAGTGTGACCTGACAAAATAAATCAGAAAAATTATTACAATATGCAGCATTCTTGCCTTCCACAGACACATTACACATTTATGAAATATGGTTGATGCCTTTCTATTTAGGAACAATTTTTGCTCCTGTGCACTGTATATATGTTTTGTTCGTCATGCGGGACCCAATGATATTCAGAGGGGTGTCCCACCTTAGGTGACGGCTGGATGCATGCTCCTGCAGGAGCACGTGTAGGAAAAAAAAACGTTCCTTTTATTTAGGAACATACCACTGGTTTTAGAAGAAATTTAGTAACCCTGCACTATCCCATCAAAGGCAGATGATACATAACAGGCATTGCTCAAATTTGATATAAGTTCTATCCCTCATCTCTTTTCATCAATATTGTAAAGCTGAGAATCAATTTCCACACTTTTGATATGTATCTCTATTGATTCGATATATAATACTTTCTGCATTAAATTCTCACTTTTGCAGTTAGTCATTTTTCTAAAGTGTTTAGAACTTAGAAGGTTGTCCTAGCTAACTCAAAAAGAAAAGAAAAGAAAAAAAAAAAAAAAAGAGAATATTTTTCTTGAAATCTGGTTCCTGTTGGAGTTGGTTTGCACCAAGGGTGGTCCACTTTGAGCTCTTATTTTTATTTGCCTTGATTGTATAATATTTCACGACAAATATCTAAGATGGAGTACCGTGGCATATGTTGTTTGCAGATTATGTAGTGCTAATTAGTCAAACAAAGAAGAAATTGAACAATAAGTTGGGATCTTGGAGGAAGGTGTTCGAGTCGAACGAGTAAATATTAGTAGACCAATAAGAGATATTATAAAACCAAATGGAGGAATTGAGTCAGATATAACTAGTAGAATCAATACAACATTGAAATAAGTGGAGACAAACTGGTAAAATGTCATGCGATCAGCGGGTATCACTTAATTAAAGGGACTCTTCTGAGACGACAGATTTTTTTTTTTTTTTTTTTTGAACGGTAACTGAAACATTATATTAAAAAGAAGGCAAACAAAAATACAACACACCACCAACATCATGTATAAGAGCCTTATACCCAAAGAACAAAGATAGACAATTACAAGGTGTAAGCAATCAAGGGAATAACCCTATATACCCCTTGTTTCGCTAGAGAGTCTGCCATTGCATTTGCCGACCTTCTAACATGCCTAAACTCGACATAACCTTGAGAAGATAGGGATTTGATTTCCACAAAGGGACTCTTCAAGACAACAGTTAGGCCTAGTATGTTATATGGAGCTAGATGTTGAGGAACAAAGAAATCCAAAGAAGCTAAATGACTAGGGAATTTCACTTGTAGAGTGAAGTGAAGAGAATGGTCAAATCAAAAGAGAATTAAAGAGGGGGTCAAATCAAAAAGTGCTAAATGATAAAAAGCCATCTCATGGCTTTTTCTCATTTTGTAGCATGAGATGGTACCTTGTTGGACTTTTTTGGTAAAAAGTTGAGGGTTTTTTGTCATTTAGTAGAATGAGATTAGTGTTTTTAAAAAATTAAAAAAAAAAAGAAGAGGTGATTTTTTTTTCGAATGGCTACTTTCATTAAAAGGAGCAGACAGAACAAGAAGAGGTGATTTTTGAAATTTGGTACTTTTTTATATGACATTATGACCTCTCTTCTTTTCTTGTCTCCTAAAGTGACCCTTCAATTCACTTTACAAGTAAATTACCCAAACAGGCATTGATGCACATGCTTCAAAGGATGTGTAATGTTACTAAAAAATATAGAATTATAAGCGAAGTACGTTAGGCTTCATTTTCGGATAACTGCAATTAAGAAATAAATCAGTCTGAGATGGTTCGCACGTGTTTATAGAAGAACGAGAACTTCCTTATGAGAACATTGGATGGCTGGTGAAAAGTACCAGGAGAAACGTGAGGTCATTCAAGACCTTGGGTGAAGTGGTGTGGAGTGGCATGTCATCTTGCAGAAATCTGAGACCATGGCATTGAATAGGGTCAAGTGCAAGAACAAAACTCATACAGCTGAACCCAAGTCAATAGGTTTCACAATATCATAGATGAGAAGGTCCATCCTAAGCTAGTGAAAGGGTTGCTTGTGGAAAGTACTAGGAGAAGTCCCTCCACACACACATTATAATATGTACCGTTCAGAAAAATATGCATATATCTAGATTCAACTCATCCAATATATGGCAGCATATGCTGATGTATGTACACATATGTACTATTCAAAAAATATACACATATATGCAAATTCAACCTATCTATTAAGTGGCAACATATGCCAATGACATCCACCCCAACAATCAGATGAGCGAATAGCGCCTATCATGGTCTAAAATGGGACAACCCAGAATGAATGAACACACAACTAGAAGCAGGAAACAAACCCATACACACAGATACTTGCTTCATTTCATCTCTATTTAATTATCTAACTTATGTATTATACTTAATGCATAAGCAATAAGTGTCGCGTGGTTGCTTTCTGAACCATTCTACTAGTATTTTTGCTTTTTATATTGTTTTTATTTATTCTTGCTAGTGCAAAAGGGGGTGTACTCCTTTTAATAAGTACGCACTTTTTTCCTCTATGAAGTGACTTAGGATGCTAAATAATTCATAAAGGTAGTTTGTATGTGTAGGAAACATTGAGGCTATGGGGGTGGTACAACTATCATTTTAATTAGATAACTATAGCTCCCAATTTTTTAAAAGTCTAAAGTAATTTTTAAGTTTTAAATGCATTTTTTATGACTACAACTTGACAATGATTAATAGTCAGACGAGTGTTACATTGAAAATGTTGCCAATTCATAAAAAATAGGTGAACGTAAATGGTTTAAATTTCTCAAAGATAAGACCATGCTATAAAAAGTAAAGAGGAACAAAAACTTAAATTGGAATGATTTGGTACAAGGTAATTTCTGTGAAAAGTGAGATAAACATTAAACATACTCTTTAACCCTTTTTTTTCTTTGACAAAACAAATAGTTGTCTGTCAAGGACACATGTTACCAAATTGCTTATGACTTCGTCCAATAAAAAAAAGCTTTTAGAGACAACCTCTATTCTCCAAACGATTTCTTAGTCGTCCCTTCATAAGAGAGGTTAACATAAGATAATGCGAGATTAATACTCAATGCTTAGTGGCAGTATAGGAAAAAAAAAAAAAAAAAAAGAGTAAAAGTTAGTTTTCTTGTTTTTAGGCCCTAAGCCTTGCCTTAGCCCTCAAGCGTAGGGTAAGTGCACTGGTAGTGCAGGCCCTCCAAGGGCCTTGACCTGCTTGGGCCCGGCCCTGCATATATTGAGGGCAGGGCACTGACAACCCCGGACCCGGCCCTACTTAGTCCTTTGACAACCTACGTGGGACACAATTGACAAGTGGACAATGCCGGAGCTGTCCGTTCCTCTCAACTATTGTACTCTTGCACCATCCATACCTATTGACCTACTTCACAAAAACTGGCCCATGCAAATATATATAAAGAAGGCCCAGACTTGTCCTATATCCAAGCATAGCCATATAGGGCTCATGATCAAGTCTCTCTGTCTGTCCATATTAAGTGGATAGCTGGCCCTATTTATCCTTTTATCTGTTTGCTTTAGACCCTTAAACAAAAGACAAGGCTCGGAATTTTTAGTTTTTATATAATGGTTGAGATTGAAACATCTGAATCCATGTAGGATAGTGGATGGGAAAATTAATTATAATTTAGGAGGAATTCTGATTACTGTTTAAAGTTATTTGATTTCCATTATTGAGATAAGTTTCTTATTTTTTTATAACCTAAGTTTCATTGCTCGTAATATTTTCTTTTGGAATGACATTCAGAAAATGTTTTTCCTTGATCAGCTCCATCATTCAGGATTTTATTCAATGCGGAATTTTCTGGTTTTCTTCTTGAGTGTTGCTGAAATCAAGGGGTTGGCTGTGAAATATTGGTGTTAAGAGACGTAAACAAAACAGAGTTGATGGCAATCTTCGGAGTGCTATCCAGAAAGATTAGTTGAGGAGAGCAAGTCGTCCAATGTGGTTGTGTGGATGGAGCACAGTGGAGCAAGACTGAAAGCTTTAGTTTTATTTTAACAAAAAATCAAGCAGCTATCCTCCCATCTCCATGTGGTTTTCTGTCATGAGGTGAATAGTGCGGTGGATGCCCTTGCTGAATATGGGGTAGATGGGGTTGTTCCCTGGGTTGCTCCTATTATGTAGGTTTAGTGGGTTGTGGTATACTCCTATATGCTTTTTGGTGATCTTTCTCTTCCATTAGGATCTCTTCTATGTTCTATGTTGTAATCGATTTCTATTAATAATATTTTACCCATTATTGGTTCAGAACAAAAAGGAGGGTTGGATGACTTTGAAATTACTAGTCATGGTGCAGCTTGTGAGCTCAATAGGTGGAGGGGAAGACCCAGCCCTTCAAATTCATTGTATTGAATACTTTGATTTTGGTTGATTCCACCTATCGGTATTATAATTCCATTGGTGAGGACTCAATTGGACATGTGAGGAGCTTGAGGCTTCAGCTTGAGGATTGATTTTCTGATCAAGCCTCCCCTACCTTAAGTTGACAGATTGACTCGATCTCTTTTCAACCTTGAGTATCACACAAGGTTCACTCCATAGTATTTTGTTCTTATAGCACATTTTTACATGTAAATCATAAGAGTCCATATAGGTTGCTCCCACTCTTAAAATTAGAGTATGTTCCACTTCTCAAAACCCGTAAATTGGGCCCACTATTCATGAATCTAAGCCACTAATATAATCCAACCCTGAATATATTGTCACCAGAAAAAAAGTTCAGTTAGACTGGAGTGGGAACAATTGTTGGATCGATCAATATATAACAAACTCTAATGGAATAAATTGTATTCCTATTTCCTACATGTGATCAATCCAAGGGTTGGGTGAAATTTAGATGAAGAGGGTTACAAGGTAGTTTGCGCGGTTTGAATGGGTTGGATTTAACATAGGTGGAATCGTCTATAAAAAGTGTTCTAAATAAATTCGCTTCCTGAATGAAGTTAACATGTGCATCTAAAACAATGTGCATGCATTCAATTTGAGGGCATTAATGTGTTCAAATCATCTAATACTTATCTTATAAAGCTCCTTAAGTGCCATAACACACGATCCAATAATGATAAAAATAAGGTAACTAATGGCATACCACACTTTCAGGAACTCCGGGAGGGGGCAAAGAGAGGTCTTTTGGTGGAGGACCACGTAGGTATGATCTTTTGTCAAAGCGCCACTCCCCAATTTTCCCATATGTTAGCTCACCCTGAATAAGCACCAAGTTGAAATGCATGAATAATTACAAAACCAATAAAACAATCCAAAGATTTTCACAAAGACGTATCACTGAAAACAGTTGGCCTACTGGAAAAATTAATGCATGCAAATTAATTGAGTGAGAAGAAAAATAGTTGCAACACCTATAAAAATACACTACCTTATATTTGTTGCACGAAACTATCACATGGGAATGGAAGAATATAATTACCTTTAGATTATAGTCACAACCATAAGTATAATGAATGATGAACCTCTTCCCAACATCAAGATCCCAAGGAGGCTGAAATCAATAGAGGACGCTTGAGCCAAAGTATAGAATTGCAATAGTGAATACCTACTCTAAGAAGAAATGGTGAAAAGCTAATGAGAAAGCTGATCAGGTGGTACACATTACCTGTATCATAAAATCTTTACGAAGAATATGCTGCACACCATGCAATGCAGATGCAACAGCATATGCATACCTTATTCCACAGAGAAACAAACAGACACCAAGAATGAATTAGTGAGACAAGCTCACTAGTATCTACTGAAATGCAAGAAAGACAAATTTGAAGTTTTCAAGAACCTCCCTACATTTCTAGCACCCATCCGAACGCTTTATCAGTCTCTGGGTCGTCCTTCATTCTCAGCGAAACATTCATCCATGTGGTGGCAATTTTCTCCAGCTGGGACTGAAAAAAGAGCATCAATTAAAACTTCAAGCCATATATGAGGTGGACATATGATCTCAGGAAAACGAGTAATAAAACAACTGAGGCCATTTACTTAACAGCTCATAACCTTAAACAAAGTAGTACATATGGCACTCAAATTACTGTAGATACGGCCAAATTCATGGACCAAAACCATTTTTCTGAGCAGCTTCAGCCATGTACCTTCTTGATGATAACAGGGGAGTTGCCAATGGGATCTACATTAGTCACAGGGCCCTTCTCTTCCGGGTAAAACTTTCGTACTATTTTCTCATGTTCAGCAGGCTTAATGTAGAAAAATGGAAACCCTGCTGGATAGTCTCCACGTGCTAAGTTAGGCAGAGGATTCACAAAGACGTGATCTGGTTCAGCCATTAGTATATAACTGTGTTGTCCATCATATGTACAGAAGCATTCAGATTTACTTGAAAACAAGAAAAGGAAAAGAAAGCAAGAAAATTTGAGTATTATGGGATAAATAAACTCACTCCTCTTCAATAGTGGCCTTTTCCAGCCACTGCACAAAGGCCCATGGCCTATTCAGAACAATGTAACCCTGTAAAAGCATTTGAAACCCATTTTAACTTAACAGTCACACTAACTCAAAACTCAAATACCAATAAAAACAGCTACATTTATTTTCTTCAAGGCAATAGAAAACACATAATCAATAGTGAGGAAATAGAGTGCATCTCTCCATTGTTTTTAACCGAAGGATGATGCGAAGATATGATAGTGTCAGTTCCAGCTGCCCCCCACCACTTATAAAAGAGAAGAAAAGAGAAACAGTTACACGTGCTTAGCAAAAAGGAAAACATACTAGTCTTGAAATCTAAATACTATTTACAAAGCGTTACACCTAAATACTTACAAAAAGTAATCTTCTTCTCTATTATATTTATATAATTCAATCACCGCATTGCCCTCTATTTACAAAAGCTGCCCAGCTTTTTAACCAGATACAAGGACGATCTCTCACTCAGCCGTGTCTCACACCCTCTATGTCAGTACTGATAATCCAATAAAAGGTCTCCTGGCTGATGGGTTTCTCTGAGAATTATCCTAGCTGTCGGATAGATGGCCACCAAAGCAACTGAAATGGAAAATAAACATTAACCCAAATTCAGATAACAACATTCTGGGCTCAGGGTGGTCCAAATAACCTCATTTTGGGATTACACAACTTCCAATGTGATCACCACATCCAAGCCTTGAAAGTTTAAACAAGTAAACCTTGTAGTGCTGATAATCTGACCTTTAAGTTGTGTTGGGACACAGGCAAGACTACTCATCATATAGCCACACCAGTGTATTGTTTTACAGATATTCCATTTGTTTTTCTACCTCTGGCCCACATGGTATTTGAACCTATTCTCAGGCATGTTCATCAACACAATGGCGTCCACATAGTGTAAAAGACAAGGAAGAAAAACAGAAAATGGTAAAGAAAATAAAACATACTTTTTCCAACAGACACTCTATATGCATATGTTGTATCAGTCAGATTTTAATAAATGTCTTAGACCTACAGTGTTTATAGAGTATTTAGATTGATGAGTTTTTAGATTGATCTACATGTAAATCTCATATTATTAGCAACCTATTAGTTTAAAACAGAATAACAAAGAAAAAAGGGGAAAGGAAGCCGGAAAGTGGTAAGAGAAGTTATTTATGACACGTATAAATTGATTGTCTTTTAATTGTTTTCGAATTTATTTTTGACGCCTATATAAATTGGCCCCAAAAAGGGGTAAGAGAAGTTATTTATGACAACTATAAATTGATTGTCTTTTAATTGTTTTTAAAGTTATTTTTGACGCCTATATAATTTGATTGTCTTTTCACAACTATGCAAGACCACAGTCATATGGTTCTTGCAAAAGTATTATAACGCTTTCTATTTTCATAATGCAATTATCAACATTGAAAAAAAAAAAAAAAAAAACTCAGCGAAAACAGGGGAATCAAAATGAAACAAGGTTGCATACTTGCATCAATTTTGTTAAGAACGTGAATACATGATGCACTAATTGCAAGAAAAGAACAAACCCAGCCCAGCCTTATATCTTATCCATTTTGCATGGTGTAGGCAGCCCGACGAAGCAGGCGGAGGAGGCAAACACTGGTTTTTTTCCAGTTTCCATCACAGTACATGTGGGATTCCACCTCATTGCCCATTTTGCAATTTGCCATTTGTGAGGAAGCATAATTAGCCAAAGCATGGAAATGAACCACAGCAAGAAAGAACAAATCAAAGTTCTATCACAAAGATACAGTTCTCACCCTATCCATGCCTGCCGGCAGAGGATCAACAACAAAAGTTGGAATCTCATCCATCAAATTATCAGGCTCTCCCGAGTGAAGAACCCTTGTAAATCCCCCCATCTCAGAACCAGGCATATCCTTTACCTTCTTATACCAATAGTACATTATGCGACACTGCCATTTGCTATAAGGAGCATCAGTTGCCGTCAGTGCAATGTGAAAAGGCTGCCTGGAAACATCTGATCTTTTGACATCTCCAGGCATCTGAATTACAGGATCGAAAGACGATGAAAACAGTCCATCCAGACCACCAGCTATCCCCATCCCCAAATTATTGGTCCTATTGTGTATTATCAAGGTTAACAAATTGTAGGTTGCAATGAAGAATCCAAATGCCAAAAGAAACAGAAAGATAGGTGAAGCCCTTCCCATGTTCTTTCTTTCAATCATCACCAATCCAGTGCACAAACAGAACAATTCTTTTTCAAGAATACAATCACATTCTCTTATGAATAATGGTTACCAGTCACAGTACCATCAGACCCATACCGATCGATATATAAATCAACACTGCATGAGCATAATCACACCTGTTAGAAATAAAACACAAACATAAAAAATTTCTTTATCAGTAAACAATCTTCCATCAGTACTAACTTTATTAAAACAACTCTGCAG
Source organism: Camphora micrantha (assembly GCA_003546025.1). Lineage (NCBI taxonomy): Eukaryota > Viridiplantae > Streptophyta > Magnoliopsida > Laurales > Lauraceae > Camphora > Camphora micrantha. The sequence goes on from QPKB01000011.1 coordinate 35,094,786, forward strand.
TGAGATATAGACGCATTCCACTAATTGAAACACTACCTAAAGCAGAAAGCAGAAGCTAAAAATTATTGAAGACTTTAGGCTGTGAGGTGGACCACAACTGCTCCAGCAATAAAATACAAAGCCCTAAGCTTAATTTTTAATACAGCAATACATTGCCATATGCTACAGAGAAAAGGTCAACGCCCTCTTCAGATCATTTATACCTCTTGCAGTTGGACAGCCATCCATTGACAGCATAAAAAAACACCAATACAATGAAAAATCGCAAACGTCCAACATAAGGAAAGCTTAAAGGCACTCATCCTAAGCAATTACATCAACAAGATTGGCATTTTGCGAAAGAGAAGACTCAAAAGATCGCAGCTTTGGATGAAATGCAAAATCAAAAGGGCAAAAACTCAAAATCAAATTCAAAATCAAGAGATTTTTCAACCGCCTGTTTGGATGCCCATCAAAGCATCAAAAGATCACAACTTTGTACTATTTCAAGATTAAAAATATATATATACAAGACTGAGTCCAAATGCATTCTAAACAGGAAATTAACGCGATTGGCATTTTCTGAGCTGAAGTTGAAGAATACCTGAAATGCTAAATCTGTAAAAATATGTTGATGAATCTCACATTCAGAGAATTTTTTGGTTAGCGTGGACCTTTTGAATCTGTGATTTCTTAGGAAGCCAGTGATCAGATCTGGAGATTTTATGTCGAATCGATCGAGAAAGCATGCAAAGAAACCGAAAAGCTTGAGTTTTTTGAATCAATGGGGAAAAATAGAAACACGGGAAACGATAAATCATTAGAATTGCAGAGCTGCAGCAGTGAAAAATGGAAGAAGAAGAAGAAGAAGAAGAAGAAGAGACTTACCTGACGGGGGAGAGAGAGCAAGAGAGGGGGAAGAGAGACAGAGAGAGAGAGAGTTTAGACTTCCAACGCTTGGTTGGATCCAAGACGTGGAGATTTTGAAAGGCAAGTGTCAGGAAAGAGGAAAGAAAAGGATAAAAAAGAGGGCTTCTGTTTCTGCTTCGTGTATATATGTGTACTATAGTGTAGGTATTGACTTGTATTGTACTGGCTGTAATGCGACAAAGTTCACCTACAATTACACTGCATTGATGGTGTGGCCCGCTCGTGCGATCTGCTTAGATGCATGACGATCATTAGTAAAAGACAGATGGAAAGGTATTTATATGAACTGTGGTATGGCCAAAAAAAGATTATCATCATTGGATAAGTCTAGCCATTGAATTTAGCCATACGTTTTTTTTAAAGTCCTACGAGAGATGCTCTCACTTTATTATGAGAGATAAAGTGGGGGCCCTCATATTGGCATTGGATATGGATATAAGGGCCCTACCTTATCTTTTATAATAAGTTGTGAACATCTCCCTTTAAATAATAATAATAATAATACGTAAAGAGATTAAGAAGGCCAGGCATGAAGTCACTCAATGGGGACAAGGGGTTGTTGGAGCGCCTAAACCCAAACCCCAATAGAGTACAAAATGTCAAATCTAAACCTTTAATTAGTGTGTTTTGATTGGATTGGTTGGCTGGTCAAATTGCTAGATTTGATTTAACCACTCCGACTCGTTTATTAATTAGATGAAAATATTAATTCAAGTTCAATGAAATACCCAACTTCCTTCTGGGCCCGGAGAGATTAGTCTAATCCAAAGGATTGGTAACCATCCGATGGTGAAAAAAAAAATTGAATGGTCGTGACCAAGAATTGCCAGCATGGTATGACATCCATTGAATATACTATAGAGAGTAGAAAGAATGGTCATGATCATGAATCAAATTAGACTTTTTTGGTAATATTCTCCCTCTTGTTTTTATGTCCCTGTCCGTATACATTCTCTCATTGCTTTAGATGGGTTAAATGTAGAGATGCTCTGCGTTCTAAATTACAGATGGTTAAGGCTGACTGTTGACATAGAATATGGTGGTAAGATTTTTGTCATTGATGGATTGAGAGCTTTTTATAGGGTACGTTTGGGGCTCACCTGTCTCATTTTTTTTTAAGATTAGAGATGGATTCTAACATGAATTAGATCCATTGAAAAGTGCTAACTGCTTAGTAGCCCAGACAACGAAGGACAAAAAAAAGGTGCTAACTGCCGATTTAATGGTCACGGACTCATGATTGCAAGGTATTTACTTGTTGGAAAAGCACCCATTTAAGTAACAGGAAAAAATCTTTGAAGCTCAAGTTTGCTTGCAGAAAAGGGCAAATCCCTTCCTTTTCATTTCCTCTCTCTCTCTCTCTCTCTCTCTCTCTCAAGAGAGCGAAATCTACCCCCACATGCACCCATAACCGTGCATTAGCAGTCCTGTCAGTTGGATACTGATACAATCTTTTATCCACCACTGGATTTAATTGCAACAAAAAATGCACTAAGAACCAAAATTTAGAGGCCTTAAGATGGAGGATTAGAATGATTTGATCATAGTGGTATTGCTAAGCCTATCAATCCAGCTCTATGACAAGGGGCCCCAGCCGGCCCTTCGAAGCCAGCAAAAGGGAGGCTTTCTTTAATAGTCCTAGAGTCCAAAGGTAGGGTAGGGTAGGGTAGGGTAAGGTAGGATAGGGCGCAATTTTAAAAACCCTGCCACCTTGGGGGCCAAGTTGGGGAAAGACCCAGCCCAGCTGGACCCTTGTCCATAAGTATATATTATATTATATTATATAATTATACATGGTATATACGGCCTTTGTCCAATTATGTATACGACATATATGTGTTTATGTGTCTAAATTTATTAAATAGGCTTTTATAATTATGTCAAGTAAATATGGATATTTTTAATCTATATATTCAGCTAAATGCAAACAAATTGGAGTATTTGACGATGAATTCAATCGTATTCCAATTCCATGCGAACACATGGCCTATTTGACTCAATTACTTCCTATGTTTTTATTTAAAGAAATAAAAAAGTCTCAAAGGTTTTTTTTTTTTTTTTTTTTTGGTTTCAAGATAAACAATAAACAAACAAAAGGGCCCATTTGATAATGGATTCCCATGTATCCCAATTCTACGCAAAAAAACAAAGGCTGTTTGACAGTGAATTCTTATGTATTCCAAATCTATGCAAACAAACATATCATTTGAGTCAATTACTTATTATTTATTTCAATTCCATATGAATAAAGAAGCTGGTTCCATTAAATAATTCCTATGTATTCCAATTCCACAAGAACAAACTGGCCTATAATTTCTTGCGACAAATGGACCCATTTGACAATAAGGTCTTACTGTTAGAATATTTTAGGTTTGCAACCACAAGGATCTTTCTGGAATCAATCCAATAATACCACAAATAATAAATCTAAATCATTAGATGAGTTAAATAATACCTGATTGCACCATCTTAAGCTTCCAATCCAACAGATGGTTGATCTTCCATGGAAATCACAACTTTCTTGTCCTTGCCTTTTTTCTCTTATAAATGATGGATTCAAAGATTACTTCATAAGCAAGAGAGTTACCCAATGATCCTTTTATATAACCAAAAATCTTAAATATCTCCTCCCATCAAGAAGAGAAAATCTCTCTAATATTTATATCATAAATGGATTCTATCATTATGGTCATGTGGGCTACCCAAACGGTCCAACACTTATAACAAAGAACCCATTTGACATTGAGTTCTCATTTATCCAATTGCATACAAAATACGAGTCTATTTGAATACATAAGTTCAAATTAATTACATGATTTTATACGATGTTAAAATTAGCAACAACAAATTTTACTGGTTAGCACCAGGCTAATAGTCAAACATGGTGTTGAAAAAAAAACCTAAAACTTTCTTTCTGCCCTGACTCGACCCTGGGCCTAGTTAATGTAGGCCCATAAAGGGCTTTAGCCCGGCCTAGGTTTAGCCCACATATGCAATGACAGGGCAAGGGGAAAACCCGGCCCGGCCTTTTGACAGTCCTAGATATTAGTATAACTCCACACCATGCACTTTCCATTCATCTGCCCATCCACTAGCCCTCCACAAATTGGCTGTGTTTTGGAAAGCACCCTAAGCTATTTCTTACCTAAGAGGGATATCAATGTTTGATGAGATAAATTTTGGGTAATGGCTATATTCCACAACCCCCCTCCTTTATTTTTTATTTTATTTTTATTTTTTTGCTATTGGAATGTTTCCAACTCTTTGGCCTGAACTAATCCCTCCGGGCCCAGAGAGAAACCAGATAAACACCCCTGTGGCCCCAAGGTGGTAGTACTAATGGACTCAACCTTCAATTCTTGAAGGAGGGGGAACCGGGGTCGATACTAAAACTTCTAGTTTCGAAAGAGGGAGAAACCGTGTCCCTGACCACTCGGCCAACCCCTTAGAGTTACAACCTCCCTCCTATTTGGTAGTGGCCTTTCCACCAAGCCGACAATTTTAATAATAATTTAATAAGTAAAAGCTAAAGATTTTGCCTGTTTTGGAAGAATGATGGAATAATATATGGGATTTTCTTTTGGGTGAGGAGTGGGCAGCCATATTCTTATAGAGGGGCACCGTTTTGATTTGCTGTTGTAGATCTTCATCTTTTATCCTGTGCTCTCAGCATAAACAATGGAAAGACCGTCCTATAGAAAATCTAACTAACTCATTACTGCTCTAGCTGCTTTGGAAGGATGCTGATCATGGTATAATTGGAGATAATCGAACACTTCAACATGAGGAAATAAATCCTACTTAAGACATTACTAGCAATAAAAACCTGTGCTGAATTAGAATGATCTATATCCTCTGTTGTAGAAGAAATAGGTGGTCTTAAAAGGAGATGATTTGTCGCAAAGCTTGTAGGTCCCACTAACCATTATTAGAAGATGAGAAGCGCTACACAGCGCCCGAGCATTTTTTTATTTTTTTTCTAAAAAACGCCTCTCCTAGTTTGGCCCACTAGGATGCATGATTATCATGGAAGTTTATTGGATGAAAATATCCATATGAGGCGTACCGACATGTAAAATCTTAAGCCCATAAGATCATCATAATCTTTTGATCTATGACTCTAAAATTTAATGGTTTAAAGGCACCATTTTATTATGATTTCAATCCAATTGTAAGGAAAAGTTGGATGAATGTTAGACTTGGATTCGTGACTATTCATTGGGGGTAGTGTGTGTGAAAATATCTTATTGACACAATATGGGCCCTATGACAAAAAAAAAAAAAAAAGGAGCGGAAAAAGGGGCATTTTTTAGAATTTCCCTTAGAAGATATAGCTAACAATATAAAGGAACGTTCTTTAAGACCATGAAATATATAGTTGATATAGAATTTTTGCCATTCATATGGAAATAATTTGATCTAATTAATACTATAATCTAATCAAATAATGCCAATATTACACTTTTAGGGAAATATATTAATTGCTAAAATAGGTAATTGACATTTTGAAATCAATTTGACCACTAGCAAGCATAGATGTTTTCATGTCCGCCTGTAATTGTATGAAAATGACACAAAGTTTTCCAAATAATTTGTAGATCTCAGCCCAGATTGTGATCGCTTTAACAACTCATTGTGAAAGCAATGGCACCTACTTGCGTACCATCTTATGCGTGCTAATATTAAAGGATATTAACTCCACAACCTCATGTTGGGGGATGAACTCAAGAGTCAAGAGAAAAAAAAGTACGGTGATATTTAGGTGAACTTTTTGTTTGCACGAGAGGAGTGGAGTAAAATAAAGGGTGAAATTGAGAATAAAGAAAAGATGAGAGGGTTGAGAATAAAATATACTAAATTAAAGACGATAAAAGTAGTTTATGTCATTAGCCTTTTACTCTCATTTTTCTCTTGATTTAACCATTTATTTAACTTTACTTCCCGTTTCATACAAACAAACATACACCCTTTCAGGTGAATTTTTTTTCCTTCTGATAGTAAATGTTATTTTGTTGTGCAGCAAGAGAGAACGTACTCCTATGAGAAACTAATTCCTGCCATTGCCATACCTTCATGGTGATACCCAAGAGATTTTCTCAGAGAGAGAGAGAGAGAGAGAGAGATTCTCATATGTGTGTGCAGTCAGTTCTTTATTTTACCACCTAGCTTATGATCAAGTTACATTGCTCAAACAAGCTACCTCCATGAACTACTAGGGGTGATCACGGGCCAGGCTGAGCAATTTCCAGGCCCAGCCCGGATTTTAAAAAATAGGCCCATGCTCGGGCCATATGTACCTGGCCTGAGCCCAATCCACCTAGAATATGTTAACCCAACTGTAGCTCACCTAATTAGGAGGTGTATGAGAGAGAATGTGTGTTCAACTCTTCTCTTCCACCAAAAGATTTTGTTTTTACTTTAACGGTGCCTCTCATTTGGGCTGGGCCGGGCTTCAGGCTTTCTACCACTTAATCTGAGCCCAGCCCATATATTAAACTGGTCCAGTATTTATGTTCAGGCCCAGCTCAACTACCAAAAGCCAAGGCTCAAGCCCTGCCCAAGCCCAAGCCCTGCCCATGCCGGGTTGGCCTGGGCTGCCCCGATCCATGAGTGTGTACAAGCTCAAATTTGCAACAATTGAAATTTAAAGAAAAATGTGATACATATTAAAATTATTTAACTTTGGATCATATAGATCAAGGGGTTAAGATGATTCAATTCGGCCGGTATTTTGTACACCTCAGGTTTTGTTGAAATATTTTCATATCAAGGGGTTAAGATGATTCAATTCGGCCGGTATTTTGTACACCTCAGGTTTTGTTGAAATACTTTCATCCACCCTTCCATGAAATTGGCATGCCCCAGATAGGCCTCATATGTCACTCCACCATGTTACGTGCTCACCTTGATACTTATATGTGTGTGGGGCTCAAGTAGAAATCATATAATGTACTAAACTGTAAACCTTCCCTCTTTTCTCTCTCTTTCTTCATCTCTATGGCTAAAGAGAATTTGTAAGACCTTTTCTATCTTTTTCTTCATTTGTATGGCTAAAGAGATTTTGTAAGTGATGCACAGATCCGAGAACGAGGGGTTACTTGATTGTCCTGTCTCCCACCTGACTGTCCAAGGAATCCAAGGATTAATTCTAGCTTTCTGTATTCTTTCCACATGCATGGGCTCCATTTTCCAAATGTGCAGGCGACCTTTCCGCACATGTCCTCACATTTATGGGCTCTCTCTCCCCGTGTGTGTGTGGGTGGTCTCTTGAAGCCCAGCCCCCATTAGCTCTGGTAACAAGGAAAAAAAATGCATAGAGCTTGTAGTATTTGATCTGTATCTCCAAAGACTTATATGGCATGTGGACCCACTACCAAGTGGGACTCCACCTGAGTCAAACTCCATCAGTTTCTCAGCCTTGGTTCCTGATGCCCTAACTTCCCTCTAGATTGGACAATGGTTCTATTATTTATTCAAAATCAAATGGTCGTCAATGCAGTCTTAAATGTTATCACCTACTGCAATCAAACCTTTCTCTAAATGTCAAAATTCAAACCTTAGAATACCATTGATAGTCACAAATTCATTAAATTTCATAGGACTACAAACATAAGCAAAGACTGAATCACATGTGACATGCAAGTTCCCTCCACCGTCTTGTCAAATCCTTGTAGGATCGAAATCTCCATCACTAAAAAACAGGGGCGGATTCAGGACTTCTAATATGAGGGGGCTGCACTTAAGTTACACTAAAAAAATAGCAACAATGTCTCACCAAAAACTATAAAAAATAGCAATAATGTCCCACAAAAAACTATCTATGTACTATCTTCATAATTCATTTTCGATAAGCATCATACCAAAAGAATGATCATTTTTATTATACTACTCAAAATCAACAAAAAAATGTCTTCACAATAGATCTTAACAAGTATGACAAAAGACAAACAAAAGTTAAAACATGACACTAGTGAAATCTTGACTTGCGTGGCTTCTTATTAAATTCATCTATTACCAACTCTATATTGACTTCATTAGCAAACTCTCTTTCGATGTAAATAACTATGCAATCTATGAAAAACTCGTCATCCATCTTGTTACGGAGTCGTGTTTTGACAAATTTCATAGCTGAGAAGGCTCGTTCAGCAGTAGCCGTGGAAATAGGAAGAGTCAAGACAAGACGAATCAATCTATCAATCAAATGATAAATAGTTGACTTTTCTGTTTCAATTAAAGCTCGACATAACTCAGAAATGGTAGACAATTTCTGAAAACGGGGATGACGATGCACATCAAGCTTATAATGTTGCAATTGACTCCTCAAAATATGTATCTCTTGTTCCGTGAAGTCTTCACAATAAAACTTCTCAGCGAGCTTGCAAATATCATCAATATGAAAGTACTTAAAAGCATCTTTCGGATCTAAAGCCGAACTAAGAGAAAGAAGCTCAATGTCAAAATGGGTGATATGGGTGGGACTGAGAGAGTGAGAGGTAACAGTGAGAGAGACAAAGAATAAGAATTTTAACTTTTGAGACTTGAGTTGTGACTTGTGAGACCGGACCCCAAGATTTAAAGTCTCTGTTTAGTGATTAGAAGTCTCTATTCTTGTTTAGAGACTTCTAATCTCTATCTGAGAGGGCTGCACTCAATGTCAAATTTATGACTTGAAAAAAAATTTTTTTTTTTTTTGGGCTGAAAGCTTGGGTGCCCCGCCCCCCCCCCCCCCCCCCTCTTCATCCGCCCCTGCTAAAAATGATTTCCAATCTATAATTTAAAAAAAAAAATGTTCTATTGAAAAGCTATGATGGAAGATGGGGCATGGATATTGCTCCTAGGACAAAGCTGAGACATTGATTTTACTCATAAAAATGAAACATGGGATGCGATATGGTATGGTATGGATACATTTTCCAATTCGAAGAATCCCAGTTCGATAGTTGAGAATCCTACTCGATCAGTGCAAATAAACCATCTTGATTCAAATCTATTTAGAATAAGCAAAGCATCTATTAATCTTTGGAGCACTGTTTTATTGCATACAGCTAGATCTCTCCTTTTGTGTGTAAGGAGAGGAGGCTTTTAGCTTGCTATTGTTTGGAAAATGGAAAGGACGTTTCAAAAGGACTAGAAATCCTTTTCCAGATTATGCAAACATCCATTTTATACGCTACACCCAGCAGTAGCAAGTTATTCAAAACACCATGGTTAAAATGATTAATTAGAGAAGAAGAATTAAGAAGAAGAAGAAGAAGAAGAAGAAGAAAAGGCCATCAGTTGTTCTTAATCATACAGAAAGAAACTGAAACTCGGCAAAGGGTACACAATAACAACAACAAACGTCAAAGAAACAGCAAGAAAAACAGAAAACAAGTTGGCGAACTGATGGAAGATGGCGATTGATGGATCAGTTGATGAACCCAGATGAAAGGCTAACGCTTTTCAGTTGAAGTGCCTTTCGGGGGCTTCTTCTCCTGATTTTCTGATGGAGCAGAGGCAGTCGTCTTAGCACTAGCATTAGAATCAATGCCATCAGCAGCAGCAACAGAACCAGAAGCCCCCACATTGTCCAGACCAACATTGGAAGCCTTTGATGATTCCTCCACCACGTTAAAGCCCAGTGGGAGGGCCTGAGAGGGTTGACGCCGGTGCCGAGACATTTTTATTACTAAAAAGAGAGAGAGAGAGAGAGAGAGAGAGAGAGAGAGAGAGAGTACAATTTGGAAGAGCACAGTGGCTGTGGATATATAAGAAGATAGGGATGCTCCTGGGCTGGATCAGTCAGAGGTTGACTTGGCCCTAACCCACACTGAACTAGATTTGGGCTTTCTAGGACCATTGGTTGGACTAAGGCCTAATTTTTTGAACAGGTAGTTGTGGTTGATTTGGCTTTAGGGTTTATATATTCTCTAGGATGCCTATTTAACGATGGATAGAGTAAAAGAAAAACTAAAGCGACAAACCATGTATAAAGTAAAAAACGAAAGTAAAAAAACACTAAATGATAAAATTTTATTTCTCTTAATTTCTTTTATTACACTAAACATAAGTAAATTAAACCTGGCAAACGCCCATTCTCCTTTCAACATGGATAGAGTAAAATATCAATCTTACCAATTTTATTCTCATTTGATCTTTTAAATTCGAACACATGATTAAATAAAAGTGCAAAGGACCAAAAGAGGCCAACAATATCTAAGAGAGACGGGTCTATATGTTTTACAAATGGGCTAGGTCCAGGCCTGATATTTGGGCCATTGGGCTAAGACATTAATAGAATTGGTTAGACTTGGACAAGCATGGGAGGGTCCAGGCTCAGCCCATTAGAACAGTTGGACCTGTTAGGGGACAAGGAGTTAGAACTTATCTACTGATGACAGGAGTAGTTAAAAGTGGGAGTGGGGACTCTGCCTGTCCTTGCTTGTGACGTGCCCAGATGTGTGTCTCTCATTTTCCCCGTACAGTCATGGGTTTCCCAAAAGATCAGAGGGGGGCGTTGGAGGAGTTCGTGGCTTGCAGTGACCACACCGACCTCCACGTATACGGGGCGGGCCCTGTGTTTTTTCACCGTACATCCAATAATTCTAAGTCTTGGCCGATTTTTTCTGAGGGGCAGGACTTGGAAAGTTAGTTCAAACCAACCGGAAACATGGTGTTCCGGGGTCCATTTGGTGTAATTCGTGGCCTGTTTGTTTGGAGGCATTATGACATGGATGGTGGGGCTGGTGACTTGTGCCAGTGCTGCCCAATCATGTCCCTCCAACATTCGGAATTGTGTGTTTTGGTTTGATTTCTCAAGGCCGACATCCTCAACATCTCAAAAAAAAAAAAAAAAGGGGTTTGAAGGTTTTTCTATATTAATTTTGTGTTTCTTAATGTAGGGGGTACTTAAGTATTTTAAATTTTATTTCCGGACGACAGTATTTGAAGAATTCTAAATTCTCTCCTGATAAGAATTTTTAAAATTTTTTTCATAAACAATGAAAAATATCTAAGAATTTCAAATGCGATATGTTTCGGCTAAAATTACAAATGCTCAAAAGCCTCTCGGCCTTCCTAAATATGTAAGGATTTCATGAATACTGGAAGAGCAAAAAGAAAAAAAACCAACACTGTAGAGTGTTAAATTTGACTGTAAAGGGATTATAATTTTTCTCTATGGTAAAATGATAAGGTAAGGCATTAATTTAACTGGTTGGGATTTCAAAAGTAGGCTCTAAGAAGACTGACCCTAGAGAATGACAACTAGTCAAGAAGTATGTTTCCAAATCTGGTTAACATTGACAATGGCTTGTCCCCTATTGGTCCAATTTGCAGGATTGGGGTTGGGGATCAAAATAGGTTAGGTTTAAGTTGATTTTATGGTGTACTAGGATTTGACACAGACCCGAATCAACTAGAGGGACGAACCTGCGCTTTCCAACTCACATTCAGGCCCTCCCACTGGGCTTTTAACGTGGTGGAGAAATCATCAAAGGCTTACAATCAGAGGGGCAGACCCAAGTATTTGCATGTGGGTGCAGTCACCCTGGTCAAACCATAGTGGGCTTCTAAAACATCTATGAGAAATATGGGTCCACTTTCAGAAATCCAATAAAATCAATGGGTCCACTCACAAAATTCACATGAAAAATCATCAGTTCAACCCAAAACTAAACTATCTATTAGGATCTGCAATCCCCAAATGAAAATCTTGAGTCCGCCATTGCTTGCAATGTTGGTCAGGACAATGTGGGGGGCTTCTGATTCTATTGCTGCTGCTGATGGCATTGATTCTAATGATAGTGCTAAAATTTAGAAGGCCCAATATCAATATCACCCTACAGCCCAGTCCTTCTCACGTATCAGCCTCCCTGAAAGTAATTGCTTAGTCTATGAGACACAAAGACTGAGACGAATCTTCTTGACAAGAAATCCTAGGTTGGACAATCTATATTACTAAGGGAATATATTTTCCCTTCGTTTAACCACAGGACTCCTGGTGTCAATACCTCCTCTCCCTCTCCACTCTCCACTCTCCTCTCTATCCACCCTTACTAACCGACCCACATAACTTCCTAAAAAAAAATAAAACCCACTACGTAACTTATCTACAACTCCAAATATAGAAAGAAAAAGACCGATAGACATACTGATTTTCCTGTTTTGAGGCCGGGATCCAGGTGGGCCACCCGATGACCCATTTGATTCGCGGATCAGAAGGAGGACCCACGGCCGACCCAGTAGGTGGTGGACCCGTGCGAGGTGGGCCCAACAGCGTCTGATCAGAGATGGGAGAGGACGTGTTTTAAATGACGTAGAAATCCAAATAGTATAGTGTTTCTCAAAAATTCATTTTCTTGCGTTGAGGCCGGGACCCAGGTGGGCCATGATCTGTGGATCCGAATGAGGAACCTACGGGCGACCCAGTAGGTGGTGGACCCGTGCGAGGTGGGCCCAACAATGTCTGATTAGAGAGGGGAGAGGATGTGTTTTAGATGACTTAAAAATCCAAACAGTATGGTGTTTCCCAAAACTTCATTTTCTCCATCTGATTAGTGGATCCGAAGGAGGAGCCACGGGCGACCCAGTAGGTTGTGGACCCGTGCGAGGTGGGCACAGTTTGATCCACCATCCACCGTCTGATCAGAGAGAGGAAGATGACGTGTTTTTAGAAAGATGAAGTGTTTTTAGATATGCTAATAGAAAAACATTCCTTTCCCAAGTAAGATTGATTATATCTAAGGCAAATATATAATTAAGAAAAAACGATTTGATTTAATTTTGATCAAGTGATCAGCATGACAAAGAGGAAACAAACACAGAACTTGATGTGTAAATGTGTAAAGTATTTGCTTTTTTATTATTCATGTGGAAATGCGTCTTTTAATGTGGTCTGGATTCCTGATTCCAAATGACCCATAATTATCTTATTCTTTGAATTAAAAAATAGTATTGATAATACATAGACCAACTGATTCCAAATGACCTAGACTTATCTTATTCCTTGAATTAAAAAATATTATTGATACTACATAGACCAACTGATTTTACTGCGTTGATTCTCCTGCGGTAATTTATGATAATAACTGAACTTGATTCCCTGAACGTTGGATGTAGATGATTTATTATCAGGGGGAAATCGAGAATCAACGAGAACATCGAATTTTTTTGAGATCATAATACCCGTTGATGTATTTTCTCCACCTGATAATACATAGGATATATTTTCTTATATAGACATACTGATTTTCCTACATTGAGGCCTAGACCCACGTGGGCCACCCGATGACCCATCTAATCCGCGGATCAGAAGGAGGACCCACGGGCGACCCAGTAGGTGGTGGACCCGTGGAGGTTGGCCCAACAGCGTCTGATCAGATAGGGGAGAGAACGTGTTTTAGATGACTTAGAAATCCATAGAGTATAGTGTTTCCCAAAACTTCATTTTCTTGCATTGAGGCTGAGACCCAGGTAGGCCACCCGATGACCCATCTGATCCGTAGATCTGAATGAGGACCTACGGCCAACCTAGTAGGTGGTGGACCCGTGCGAGGTGGGCACAGTTTGGCCCACCATCCACTGTCTGATCAGAGAGAGGGAGAGGACGTGTTATTAGAAAGATGAAGTGTTTTTAGCAAGATACAATATGCTACTAGAAAAACATTACTTTCCTAGGTAAGATTGATTACATCTAAGGCAAATTATAATATATTAAACCGAAGGCTTTAGATTCAATTTTGTACGGATTTCTTTTAATTTTGACTTTTTTAAATTGTGCTTTGGTAAAAATTTAAAAATATATAGGTAATGAGATTCAAATTCACAACATTTTGCCTTGACTAGCTTCTACCACACCACATAATATCAATATGTGATTGTTTAACAAAAAAATATGTCAAAAGTAGTAAGATGGAGTGGGGACCCTAGCCATGTGGGTCATGCCCGTGCTTAGCACGAGTTATTGTGCTAGTATTGTATGAGAAGAATGGAGGAACCCTTTGGATTGAAGATTCCACTCCATTTGCCACACTTGCCCTAAAAGCTAAATGGCAAACTCGTTAGAAAAATTTAGAAAAAGGTCTGATTGTTTTAGATTTGTGACTATTTGAAAAAGTCACCTTTGGGTCATTTATTTTTTTTTTAAAAAAAAAGGGAAAAAGGTCATAGAAGCTTATCCAAATAGACAACCACATAAAGTTTCTCAAATAGTCTAAAACACCCCAAACATCTATTTCGATCCGTTGGATGGTATGATCATCGATTTGAAATAGAGCTAATTCAACTTAGATTTATTTGAAATATAATTGTTTCAATTAGACCCTTTACACACAGTGGCAATTTTCTCATGCACCCTTGCACATTGCTCAGGTGTGCACGTTTGTGTTCGTGGTCACACACGACATGGTGAAATTTGGGGGATCCAACCTTTGGTGAGAATATTTCCTTATAAATATATTGTTTGGTGTTTATAATTCAATAAGAAAAGGCAAGCTTGTGATATTATAAAAGTTACATGCATGGGTGGAACCAGAGAAGGGCTGGCCCAGGCAGGGGCCATGGCCCCCCAAAAAATTTCAAAAAACTCCCTTTTCTTTACAACATTTTTATAAATTTTTACTTATAGCCCCCTCACAAAAATCCAGAAAAGCCCCGAATTGTTTTAAAAGCTACAGTTATTTTTTATATGCGGCCCTCCAAAAATAGTTTTCCTTTTATATGCAGCCCTCCAAAAACAGTTTTCCTAACATATCGCGTGCGCCCCCCCCCCCCCGCCCCCCAACACACACACACACACAAAAATGAAGAATTTATGGGTCCACCCCTGATTAAGTTTTTTTTTTTAAAAAAAAAAAAAACTTTAAAATTTGAGCTTGCTATTTATTTAGCCCGAGTTGCCTCGGGCATGATCCGAGTCTATGACAAGTGAGCCGTGTTGATCTTACCTGTTTTGGGTCCCTGAGTTTTCAGATTTCTTTGTCAAAGTTAGTTAGGTAGACAAATTTGAGTAGAGTGTCATTGCGAGAACTAGACAACTATGTTACTTGACAAGCATTGTAGTATTTCTCTCATTGGTCAAAAAAGTTCACTAAGTCAAAACCATTCGGGTCGCCAAACACTGCCAAACTCACCACCCACAACCGCTCCCTCTGATGGAAGTGGAACACTCAACATATGATGTTTGTAAACGGTAGGTTCAACCTCCACCCTCCCTCCCTCCCTCCTCTCCTCACTTCAAAATCATCCTTCCCCACAACTTCTCTTCAATCCACAAAACTTTCATGCTTCTCTTTTACTCTTGGTGAAGGAGAGACACCATGACCTGCATCAGACAAACTCACCTGGATGATGATTCAACAGTACTCTATTCCACCTCCACCTCCTCTCCAAATGGCTCCACCAGCGCTTCATCTTCCTTCTACCATCCAACACCTCCTCCATCTCACCCAACCTACAAACTGGCAGTCTCCAATCTCTCCTTCACCATTCTCCACAAGAGAAAATTACCCGCCTTCTTCCGCACCCCGTTGCCTAAGCCCACCAACATACTGGACTCGGTCTCTTTCATTGCTAAGTGCTCAGAGATCCTTGCCATTGTCGGCCCGAGTGGCGCTGGGAAGTCCACACTTCTCAGGATTATTTCGGGTCGAGTCAGGGATGTGGAATTCAATCCTAAAAACCTCTCACTCAATGATCGTCCCATCACCAGCCCCAGCCAGCTAAGAAAAATATGTGGCTTTGTGACACAAGAAGACAATCTGCTCTCTCTTCTCACTGTCAAGGAAACGCTGATGTTCAGCGCGAGGTTCAGGCTCAGAGGGATGGAAGCGAAAGAGAAAGAGGAAAGAGTCCACCTTCTTATGCAAGAGCTAGGCCTGGTCCATGTTGCGAATAGCTTTGTTGGAGATGAAGAGACTCGAGGGATATCTGGTGGAGAAAGGAAACGGGTCTCGATAGGCGTCGATGTGATTCATGATCCTCCGATCTTACTGCTCGACGAACCTACCTCTGGCCTTGACAGCTCCTCGGCCTTACAAGTGATAGAGCTGCTTGGAACAATGGCAAAAGCGAGGCATCGGATGGTAATTCTAACAATTCACCAACCAAGCTATAGGATTTTGCAATACATTTCAAATTTCTTGCTCCTCTCTCATGGATCAGTCGCCCATTGTGGTAGTCTGAAATCACTCGAGGAGACCATAACGGACATGGGATATAGGATTCCCGACCAACTCAATGCCATAGAATATGCAATGGAGATCATTAGGCCACTAGAAGAAGCTAACCGAGCAAAAAGTTATACATCAGTTGAAGACTCTGAAACATCCTCTTACCCTGTGTGGCTCAACGAGGAAGAAGAACTCAGACAGATCTTGGAGAACGGAAATACAGGATGTTGTTATTGTTGGAGAATGTATGAAATAACAACACTTTGTTTGAGGTTTTGGAAGATTATTTACAGGACCAAGCAACTGTTCTTGGCAAGAACAATGCAAGCAATTGTGGGAGGATTTGGGCTGGGAAGTGTCTATTTAAAGGTTAGAGCAGATGAGGGTGGGGTGGCAGAGAGACTGGGTCTTTTTGCATTTAGTCTCAGCTTTCTTCTTTCTTCGACGGTGGAAGCACTTCCGATTTTCCTGCAAGAACGGCGTGTTTTGATGAGGGAAGTTTCAAGGGGGGCTTACAAGGTTTCCTCCTACATGATTGCCAACACGATTGTCTTCATTCCCTTTTTGCTCGTGGTGGCTCTTTTATTTGCAATCCCTGTGTATTGGCTGGTTGGGCTGAATCCTTCCTTCCATGCCTTTGCCTTCTTTGCAATGGTTGTGTGGCTAATTGTGCTGATGGCAAGTTCTCTAGTTCTCTTCCTGAGCGCCATCTCTCCTGATTTCATTTCTGGAAATTCTCTCATATGCGTTGTTCTAGGGGCCTTCTTCCTCTTCTCTGGCTATTTCATTCCGAAAGAGAATGTCCCAAGGTATTGGCTCTTCATGTACTATGTCTCACTTTACAGGTATCCCCTAGATTCCCTCCTCATCAATGAATACTGGAGCATGAGAAGGAAATGCTTCTCATCACAAGCATCAGATAATCTCAGGTGTGCGCTTACAGGTAGAGAGGTGTTGAGGACCAGAGGACTAGAGAATGATGATAGGTGGATGAACGTCGGGATAATGCTGGGTTTCTTCTTGTTTTATCGCTTGCTCTGTTGGATTGTTCTAGCTCGAAAGGCTTCCCGAACAACACTTTGATGCAGTAGCTCATCCAAATATGTCGAAGACAATGGTTGTCAGCAGCAATTGGTTAGATGCATTATCACGATGCACCCAACCCAATCATCGGATCACATGGCTGGCTCCCACTTTGTAATGACTAATGTCCAATAAACACAATGAAGTGCTACATAGCTTGTAATGGATGGAAGTTAAACATAGATTATACGTGCAAAATTAACTAGTCTTTTGAAGCTCCTGAAACCAAGTCACCGCACCAACACTTTCACATGAAACATTCCATCCATAATCTGAGTATATGGAATGAAACTGCACGAGTTATTAACTGTTATTTTATATCAGTAATGAGAGCACTTAAATTAAAGATAGAAAGGTACAGCTGAAACACTGCACATAATACAGAAAGAAACAAAGTGGTATAAAAGAATTATACCACCGAAGCCAAAAATTACAATCAAATTGGAGGAAACCCCCTGTTTGGTCAAACCATCCGCAAAACCATTAGCCGACCTCCAACTTGCTGAAATCCCAGCCTAAGCAAATGCAAAAATGGCCTTGATTTCATTGAAATAGAAATGGAACCTCAAAGGCACCTTAAGGGGATGGAAGTTGGGACGCCCACGAAACGACATTTAAAGAATCACTTTCCACAACCACAGGGCAACAAGAGTGAGTCGAAGAAATGATTCATTGTGCTTGACTTGAGCAATAGCCAACACCTCTGCCTCATTGGACTCCATGTACCCTAATTAATAGATCTCGAAAACTTTCAGTAGAGGGGGAAGTTATAGAGGATGAAAATTAACACAATGGTCACCGGTTAGGAGATGTTTTTTTTTGGTAGAAAGGTTAGGAGATGTTAAAGTAGTGAAAGCAGTATGGATTAGGGTTCGGATTTAGGATATGCAATCATGTACCAAGACAACCTTGGAAAGAGATTAAATAGTGATTTTGCGTGTGTTCAATATAAAAAAGTTCCGTGAGGTTGCATGTCACTTTCAAGTTTCAACAAAATCAAGGTAATACTTGTGATGAGAAGCAAAACTCACTTGAAAAGTTCGATGGGGGGTTCACTATTACCTTCAATGAAGTAAAGGATATCGGATGAGAAGGGAGACTCACTTTCGGACATCAAGGAGACAAGCAAATGGCTTGGTAGGTACTCATTTAAGTGGAAGGATACAAAAAAGAAAAAAAAATAACTTGGTGGTTGAAACTCATTTTTTTTACTCCCTACATTTTTTCTTCTTTGTACCTACTATGTTCCAGCTCTTCATTTCATAAAGATAATAATGGTGATCCTGATAACCAACAACACATTCCAGCTCTTTTGAAGCATTTCCTACATTTCTAGCCTTTAGATTGCATTTCACTCAATGTCCAATAGACTTTCAACAACAATATCAAACAAACATGAAATACCGATTAAAAACAAAACAAACAAATGCACACACATGCATCTATGACATTTGAGCCAGTGCAACACTAACAGCCATGCTCCAATCTCTACAAATTCAAGATTTACCCTGGAGCCTGTGAGTAAATGCCTGCAATGATAAGAGAACTTGTTCTAGTCTTTCCTTGGACTCAGGATGGATCAAGTTGCCATGACTGTCAAACTTTTGTGGAGGTTGAAACTCAAGTATGCATAATTCTGGCTTATTGATGAAATGAAGATCAAGAAAGACTCCAATTTGTCGAAGATGGTACTGTGCTCTGCCACCACCAAAACTTCCTCCTGTGCTTACAATAGCAGCAGGCTTACCTGCCCATACATTTGGAGGTCTAGACGCCCAGTCAATTGCATTCTTTAGAGGTGCTGATATCACAAGAAAGAAAAAACAAGGAAATAAGTAGAAGCTCAGGAGACATCATATATGATAATCTGTGTGGAGGCTTTGACTAATAGTCGAGACTCACGTTGTAGGAATTTATAGGTCATTTGAGCAACATTCAACAGCAGCAATTAACAATAAATCTTGCCGGTTTTTTAAGCCAGTCAGATTTATGTTCCAACAATATTATTCAGAATGATTATTGATACCGTATCATTAAAGAGTAGTAAAGAAAAGGAAACAGGAATTTAAAGTAAACAACAGATTCCCATATGACATTAGGCCTTTCCTTAGAAAAATCAATGAAGAAACAGTCAAGTCATGTCCAAACCTGTTCAAAATCATCAATCCCCAAACCGGGAAAATAGACAGAGGACATCTAATGAAAATAGGTGTATAATATAGTCTAGACCTGGTCTAGATAACTCAAACCAGAAAATGTGTATAACTTACAGACAAGAAAAAAGGATGTGCACACCCCGAGTTATCAAAAGCCTCAAATCTTTTATGGATTTTTGCCTATTTTCAGAATTTTAAGCATTTCATAGAAAACCCTCACACTCATCTAAGCCATTAAAACTAAACAAATAGATCATTGTTTAATATCGATCCTTTCATAATAAAGAATAAAATTACATACATGACTCTCTTAAGGTAGCCTTGTCAATGGATTAACAAAGGACCCTTTGGCAGCTTTAAGCCTTTAACCCATTCATCCAACTGAATTAGTGTTAACCTCTCCTTTGGGTTCCCGTTCTCTGAACAAACAATGTGAGTATTGTTTTGATGTTGCATGTCTAGTTCAGTTGTCTTGTTAGAGTGTCCTATGATGGAATTCCCCTCCACCAAATGAAAAGTAAAGGGTTGGCGTCATGCAACAAGCCAACAATAAAAAAAAAACATGCTTAACCAAGTTGGGTCTACTTCCATATAAAGGTAGTACTCTCCCCACCCTGCATTGCAGGAATTGACTATTCAAAATGAAATGCTCATCTTGTGAAATTGGTTAAATAAAATGGTGATGAAACACTCATCTTGCCTTTCCAACTAAGGCATTTAACTAAGAACCTAAATAAATTAACTGGCAATTGATGGGGAGGTGCGAGAGAGAATTCATTTGGATATGGGAAACATGAGAGAGAAGATATTTGTGTCGTTTGGGTGACGTTCATTGCTTCCCATACATCTCTCAGACCATTTTCAGTGGGCTTTTTCTTAATAGAGTTTTGATTTGGATTGTCAAACTTCCTTAATAAAGGGCACAATCTTCTAGCACAATGAAATAAACTTCCAACCATATTTTTTTTGTGACCATCAAAGCAAACAATTCAAAAAAATAAAAAAAAAAAAAAAAAACAAAAAAAAAAAAAAACTACACCACAGACAAAAATGTAATAAACTTTCCTCATTCACTCACCTGTAGATAATCTCACATCAACAGAAGCAAATACTAAGATCTTTCACCGCATTAAAAATCAGAGAAGAAATTTGGGTAGTTTCTTTTTCACTCAAACTCTCAAATAGTCCTTCACATACCTACCAACCGAAACCACCATCATCACCCACCAACTAAAACAAATTCCATAAATAATAAAGAAATGAATGTAGTTACAATTAGAAGGTTAAAACCCTCCCACCAAAGCAGATGACCATTTCATTTTCTCATTTCAGAAAAACCTTCACCAAAATCTGCTACTGATGGCTGAGCCTGAATTTGTGCAAAATGAGAAAGAAAATTAAAAAAAAAAAAAAAAAATCACACCCAAATCTTTAGATTTCTCAAAAGTAATACCTCCAATGACATCATCCATCCATATGAAAAATCAACTCTCTTCCATATTAATTGCTACTACTAAAACAAAAGCAAATCACCAACAGGGATAAAGATATCAATTACCAGAGACAGAGTAATTGTACTCAGGAGAAGCGAAGAGAATGCAGTCAGCTTCATGGATCTTGCGACGGAATGCCTCCACGATATCAGGAAAAGATCCCCCACTCTCTAGATCTGTGTTTAAAAAAGGCAGATGCTCGATTTCCACGTATTCGACCTGCATTCCTTTAATAGACTCACTACATATCTCAATCGCTGCCAACAACAAGCAAAACAAGAAAGAAACAGATCAGAAGCAAAAGCAAAAAAGCAAGAGAGAGAGAGAGATAGACTAAATACCTGAGCGTATGAGACCACGATGACAGGAGGCTTTACGAATGGAGCCGCAGAGGGCTGCTACTCTGAGAACGTGCTTGGTTTCTTCCATTGTTCCCTGCTCCTGCTCCTGCTCCTGCTCCTGCTCCTTCTCCTTCTCCTTCTGTCAGCTGGCAGAGAAAGGAAACGCGGATCACGAATCACAACTACTGCAATAAAAAAACAGGAGAGATGGATTCTATTCTATTTATATACAATTACTGCTAAAAGTTACCATACGTTATTTTAAGTTAATTAAAAACGGGGAAATTGTAAAATAATGGCTTAAGTTTTGCCTTTATAAAAAAAAAAAAAAAAAAAAAAAAAAACGTGAGTTTCAAAACTTTTTAAATTAGAAACTAAGTTTTTCGGTATGTTTTCCAATTGAGGACAACTAGTCATTTAAATTTAAATTTGGACAACTATTCTTTTCAATTTTCTTAAGAAGCTCAAATTATCCTTCACTGAAATAAAATTTATTTTCACTTTTTCACTAGCTTTCTCACAATGATCAATGAAAACTAACGGCCCACCGTGATCAACGGCATATAGTGGCTATCGAAAGCATGCTATGGCTTTAAATAAAGGGTAACTTGGGTGTGTTAAAGAATCGAGAGAGAAACTTGTGGGAAAATAACTTTCAATAGCGACTTGTCCTTAATTGAGAATTTGCGGGATAACTTGACCCTAATTTGAAAAGTTTTGGAACTTGTCTCTTTTTTGAAATAAGGTAAAAACTTAAAGTCTTGATTGAATTTTTTTTTCTGAAAAAGGAACTTAGATCCTTTGTCACAGCTATTATACCAAATCGTCCATGTAACACATGTCCGAAGCTCCATGGATGAAAGATTGACGCAATTTTCATTTGAAACACAATTGGACCGTCTAGAGTCCAGATAATCCAAAACTAGAAATATTCCAAAACCACACCAGTATGTAGTAAAAAAATAGGAATTCAGAAATTTAGTGGCAAAGAAATAATTCCGAAAAAATCACCAAACTCACCTTAAAACCTTCTCAATCTTCTAACACCCACACGACAAAAGAGAAAGAAGAAAAAAATAAAAGCTGATGGGTCAGACCCAAATGACTCAGTCTACAATGACGGGTCAGGCCCAAACCGTGATGACAGGTCAAGTCCAAGAGATTCAGTTCATGATGTTAGGTCAGGTCTAAATGACCCGAGTCCGTATCGAGCCCAGGTCCAGATCCACTCGTCATGGGTAGGTCCGGGTCCGAATCCACGAAGTACGAAGTCAGAGCGTCGTTGCCTCTAACCTGCTTTTACCAAGTCTTGCGGAGGATATCTTATCTGCCTCGTCACTTGAGGGCGGTTCGGAGACTCCGCCAAAAGGTAGCGTCCGCTGCTGAAGAGTCTCCCCATCTGTTAGGGGACGACTATAAAACAAGAGCCCCACCCACACTGAGAGGCAAGCGATTCCAATCAATCTTTACCACCATCTTTCCATCTGTAATCGCTACACACTTGATAAATACAATCTTCACCTTAAAGTGGACGTAGGTCACATTGGACCGAACCACTATAAACCTCTCTCTGTTATTTTCTCTCTCTATTTCTCACATTAATTTTCTTACACTTGACCGGTGGTGCCCGAATACTCTTTTTTGGCATCATCAAAAGCAACTACTGTTTTTTTGTAAATTACTATTCACAGTACTACAGCGTGCTACAGTGATGTCGGCATAAAGTGTTTAAATAGCACTTAAAAGTTAAAACCATAGTAAAAGAGATCCCTAACACAAATAGAGATCTAAAAAAAACATCTAGAAATTTTTTAAAAAATTGGAGAGAATCTCAGATTTTCAAAATCTGGGCCGTTTATGATGTCTAGGAGTAGAACTGACGTGGCCCCCACATGGTCCACCTTTTGAACACAAGACCTACATGATCTGAAAGTGCCCTCATGGGCAACCCTTGTGATGCAAGTATTGTTTAAGTTGGGTCAGCTTTGACCCATCAAATAGGTGGTCCAAAACTGCTCCACGCGAGACTCTTTTTTAGTGCTGAATTTTTATGAAATTTGCAACCAAGCTCATATGCTTCTATTAACTCTCAAAATAGTCTTGGAGATTCACATTTAAGCAAGAAATCGACTATTTGGGTTCAAGTTTTCCATCAAAACTTGTCGGGACCCTTGCAGGCCATCTTGGGATGCTCCAATTATTGGAAATAAGCTTCAACCATCACAAAAATTAGATTTCGATAATTTATGTATCAATGATTCAGCACATGATTAAAAGTATGAGAGGCCGCTGCTAATGTAGTGTTAATCACATTTCCGTCGCGTGCTCAATTGAACAAACAGGCCTATTTATATAAAAATAAATTTTAACGATAGTGGATGATACTCATCTTGAACGGTCCAAATTATCTCCATGTAGGATGCACAGTGAAAATTATGAATTGTGTTACCAAAACTGGTAATCATTTAGATCATTCGGATCAGACTAGATGTCTAGATCCTTTGGCAACCATCAATACATAATAGTCTTTTGTCTCTTTTTTTTTTCCAGATAAATACATGTAATAAAATTGAGATTTTTACGAAAAATCCTAAAATATCCCTATACTTCCAACTGCATCTTCAATTTTATTTCAATAGCAGTTGGTCCCATAATACATGATTGATATAGCTTTTAATGTATAAGATTGTGCTAATTACATTATAAATCAATAGGTGTGCCCCACAATAGAATTTGAACTCAACTTCTCGCTGCGAGTCCTTATATGTCCTTAATCAACTTCACAACAAGTTGTATGTATAATTGTTCATAAAAACGACGTAAAGTGATTATTGAAATTTGGAAGGGTGTGCTTGATGGGAAAAAAAAAAAAAAGATGAAACTTGAGTCATTGCTCGAGTCCGGCTTGAGTCAAAATCTATAAATTTACTGGACACTTTTAGCACATGATATGAAGCAATCATACTGACGGCCAAGATGATTTTTATTGTGTTTCACTTTAATCGTTGATTTCATCAAACAAATTTTTTTTTTTTTTCTAAATTGGTGCAACAAAAAAGGGTGCCTAATACTCCAACATGTAGATCAATAATCTATTCTTAGTCGGCGCTGTGAGTGCAAGTGTCTTACTAGTAATTTATCAGTGTATTGACATTAATTTAATCAACTTACATCAAATTAGTAAAGGCTAACATAGATCAAATGGCTCAAAATGCAAGGTGAGGATGATTTATAGTACAAATCTATATCCAGGATGTAACGATCCGGGCCTCTTGTTCACATGATATTGTCTGCTTTGTCTTATGGGATCTAAACCCGATCTTATTGCATGGTTTTAGAAGACCTCATGTGGAGTTAAGGCTGAGTCATACACATATATACTTAGGATTGTGACTACCATGTTTTCGATGTGTGATTTATATACCACTGCATACTCAGTACTTTAGAGTCTTCATGCATAACCCTTCCTTTAGAATCTCCTCTGCCCTCTCTCTCTCTCTCTAGGTGAATGATCACCGGACCCGACACCCTTCTACATGGGAGGGCTACAAGCGTGATATACTCGCTCACCCGAAAACAGAGTCGTCTTCGGCTCTGATACCATTTGTAATGACTCAAACCCGCTATTCATATGATATTGTCCGCTTTAACTCATAGAATCTCAATCCAATCTTATCACACGATTTTAAAATGCCTCATGTGGAGTTAAGGACATGCTACACCCATATATACCGAGGATATCGGACTTATACACCACTGCATATCTAGTCCTTTAGAGTTTCTACCGTCCTCTTTTTAGACGGATGCTTGCTAGACCCAACGCCCTTCTACTAGGGCCCACAGGCATGATATCATACATTTGACATGGCCAATGAATCTAACGTGAGGTCAACTCACAATCAATGTACATGAGATATCCAACCCGCTTGTCTCGAGTTTGAATCCTCCCTAGATCTCATGACTGTTTCATTAGGCTAAATCTAAGCTGCTTTTAATGAATGACAACCACATATAGATAAGTATTCGGTTTCTCTTTATCACCAAACGACAAAATATGACCTATAAATTGATTTCCATAGCTATCCCGAAGTAATTTCCTTCTACAGCTGAGTTGTCCTAGTGAAAAAGCGGTGGCACTTTGTTTTTTTTTTTTTTTTTTTTTTTTGGGGTGGGGTGGGGGGGGGGGGGGGGGGCAGCATTAAAAAAAAAGGCATTAAGATGAATTTTTTTGTGGCCAATTTAACAAATTAAACAATTACAATGTAGAATTTACAAGAGACCCTCATAGGACGCATTTCTTTCTATAGTGTGTGTGTTCAATGTGTAGTTGGCCTACAATAGTGAAGTTCTACTCAACCACTTGGAAATTAATTCCAGTTTTTCACAAGCCATGGCATTACTGGATAGAGGCTTCTTACAAGGTATATATAATAGTTTTCAAGTGTAAAAGCCGAATGACCGTGAGTGAAAGTGAGACATGCTCAACTCCGCAGTCAATCTGATTGATGTGACAGAAGTAATGAGTGGGCACCGCGGCCCCAGGCCAAATCACAGTCCAGATTCCCAGCATCTGGGCCACCTAGACAGCACAGATAGGAGAGAGAGAGAGAGAGAGAGAGAGAGAGCGCGCTATTACCTATAAAAGGCCACCACCTCCACTTCAGTTTTCACTGAACAGATTTGTCTTTGAGCAAGAAGAGGTTTTTTCTTTTTCTTCTTTTAGTGAAAAAAGAGGTTGTTGAGGATGGCCGAAGAGGGTATCAATCAAGGAGGAGCTTCCCCTTCCGCTTCAGCTTCAGCCACGCCTCCACCCCATCCGCCGGTGGAGGAACAAGAAGAAGAGACACGAAGCGGCCTCGCAGCCCAAACTAATGCCGGAAAAAGGCCGAGGGGCCGTCCCGTGGGCTCAAAAAACAAACCAAAGCCACCTATCTGCATCACCCGAGAATCCGACAGCGTCATGAAGACCATCACGATCGAGATCCCTCTAGGCGGCGACATCATCAAGACCGTCGCTGACGTTGCCTTGAGCCGCCGCATCGGAATCTGCATCTTGAGCTGTAGCGGCGCCGTCGCGAACGTCTCCTTCCTCGCCTCCGCCTCCTCCCATGCCCATGCATCAACCTTCACGCTGCATGGGCGTTTTAACATCCTCTCCCTCTCTGCCACCTTTCTCATCAACCCTATTGCGCCACCGCCGTCGCAACCCTCCTCCTCCTCTTTGCCCACCCCAATGAAGTTGCCCATCACCATTACTATCGCGGGAGCAAACGGACAGGTGATGGGAGGAAAAGTGGCCGGAGCATTGATCGCCGCCAGCCCTGTCGTTGTGGTAGCAATGACTTTTAAGCACACATCTTTCCTCCGTCTGCAGTCAGAGAGAGAAGAAACCAACGACGCAAATCCTATCGTCGTTGGCGCCGATGCCCGCAACGCCAACATGGCGATGCCGGTTTACGGCGCCCCAGCTCCCAGCACCATCAATCGCCAGCTTCCTCCATCCAACATGCCTTGGATTCCAACCTCTCGCCCCCATCCTTACATGTAAAACGGCTCTGAAACTCTACTTGGGTTTCTGGGGTCTTTCTGTCTTTGTAGGAGGGGAGAGAGAGATAGAGGAGAATGCAGAAGATAAAAGGAGCAAGGCGAAGTTGGTGGCATAGAGAGAGAGAGGAGGAGGAGGGTATATGGAGAGTCAGGTCTTTAAACAATTTAAATTCTCAGATTTGAAGATTCTCTATAGGTTTATTGTATTTAGATTAGAATATGGTTTGAGCATGCGCTGTTATTTTCGTGGTTTCAATTTTCAAAGGATTTGCGAGTATGATGATGTATGGTTTCAGAAGAATACGACTGTCAGTGTCAGTGTCTACAGTAGTTCAGTCCCATGTGTGCTTTCTTGTACTTTTGAGTCCAGTCAAAACTGCAGGGCGGGGGGAAGTTAGGTTCTTATAGAGCAGGACTGAGGATTTTATCATGACCTCTGCCTGCCCCACTGTTTAAAGATGGAAGGTGTTCTCCTTCTCGCTTCTTCCTTCTCCCTTCTCCCTTGTCCTTTCCATGGCCGTTTACCTTTACCGGAAAGAGAGAGGACATTTCCAGGGTCCCACTTATCCATGGTGGTGGAGTGGTACTGGTACTGCTCTATGTCTGAGAGGAAAGTCAGTGAGATTTCACACATCCCATTCAAACACCTTTCTGTGTATGTTGGTGGATGGTCTGAGTAGTTAACCTTAACATGAGTATGGAGTGAGTGGATGGTGGTGATTTCAAGCCCCAAAATAAATAATTTAACAGAGAAATCGAGCCATCCAGCCCCTTGTATTGGTATTTTTTCACTGTCCCATTTGGCCCTCAATTATATTGAGAAGTGGGCTCCACCCAAGAGGAAATATTGAAAAGTATTTCCGCTACCTTTACTGACCCTCGAGGTTTTGATAGCAATGGATAGCTAAAGAAATTCAAGATGGTATCAGAATCAATCGGTCGTGAGTTCAAATTCCAAGAGGAACGACTCAGCTAAAAAAAAGAAAGTGTCGCCGAAAGTGCGCTGGCCGGATTCCACCTGAAGGAGAATATTGAGGAGTGTGCTTCACCTAAGGGGGAATATTGAAAAGTATTTTCGCTACCTCTACTAATGCCTCTAGATTTTGGTAGTAGAGGGTCATCAATTGAGCCATCCTACGAGAGCATCTGCCTAACTAGGCCATCAAAAAGGCATGGAAAGTGAGAGCTTTTGTTTTCTGTTGGACAAAATTATTGCAGGCTTGCTTGGCTCAATATTAGGCCCGGCTTCCCCCAGCTCTCTTGTTTTTCTTACATTTACATGAGCCTTATTTGAGCATGTATGTGAGTTTATTTGAACACAACTTTTTAATGGGTCCTTATGTGATTCTTATATTGATTTTTTATATGATTGTTAAGTGATTTGCATGTGATTCTTATCCCATTTTTATGTAAATAAGCACGCATGGATTTTTTATTTTTTATTTTGGCAATGGCACATTAATAGACACGTACTTGCTAAATATGTGGATTTATTTGAGCATATATGTAGATATATTTGAACATGATTCTAATTAATGTGAATCTTAGTTAAGTTCTCAATGGCATGAGATCACTTCTCTTTGGTCATCGGGTTTAATTTTTAACCTCCTATATATTGAGATTCAAATCCAATGGCCAATCTCTTGGGTAGGCCGCCATATGTTGCAGTAGAATTAAGAGATTTTTTTATGCAGGACCTATTTCCTTGTTTAGCATTCAATTCATGAAGATTCAACGTAATGCATTCTATCAAGCCTAAATAAAAGGAGTGTTAATGTTAGGTTTACACTTGCTGTCCAATGGCAATGTGAAACAAGCCCTTTGAAGGCCTTGGCCCTCTCTAGCAGAAAAAAAACAGAAGCCCTTGGCCCTTTGTAAGGGTCGGGTAGGGGCCCCAGGTAGTGCAAGCCCTTTGAAGGCTTTGGACCCAACTCGCATATGTTGAGAGCCAGGCTTGGAAAAACCAAGTCGGGCTTAGCTCTGCCCTTTAGCTGATGGAAACATATTTATTATCGTCGCCTATGATCTTCTTCCCAAACCACTCGAGACCTTCTCAGGTGCATGAAGCGCCAACACTAGGGTGGGTGGATTGAAGAAATGTTATGTTGGACCCCAGTTCATGCACTTGGCACAGATATGAGATTTGGAAGGAGGGTGGTTCTTTGTTGATGGGGTTAATTTGACAGTAATAGCAAGTAGGTGAATAGAGAAGAAAGGGGCACAGTTGATAAAGTAGAATGAAAAGGTAAAGAGTTTTTACCACACACTAACAGGGCAATTTGATGCTGTACACATGAACTTTTTTGAAGCAAAGGAATTAGATATCCAAACATAGTGGTTAATCTAAAATTTTCATTTGGATGAGGCGAATGATGGTTAATTGAAAAATTCAATCATTCATGTGCTCGATCACACGGGGGGCCATACTCTTGTTGTTATGAAATTTTAGCATATATCCCTTGAACAAGCCGAATTATATCTGAGTGGAACCCACGATGAAATCCCGGGCCAGTTCATTCATTCCTAACATATAATTAATGACATTTTTATCATGCGTTCAATCGAATGGTGGAATCCACACCTTTGTAGAAATGAAATTCTAGAATATGTCATTAAAGGGGCTGGCATCTATTTTGAATGGTTCAAATGATCATTTTGTAGACCCCACAATAGATTCTCTAAGATCTATAAGTTCACATATAATACCTTAATATAGTACCGAACTCATCTAATCATTATAGAATCAAAACTCAGTTATCTCATCACCCTCGTCATCTTCTCTTCCCTCTTCCTCTCACTCATCTCATCTAATGTCATGATCGTCACATGTGGACCCCACGTGCACGTAACAAAAGCCCAAACCCACCTCCCTCTTTCTAATCGAGATCCCCTTTTGAAAAAAAAAATTCCCTTCTCCTTTCTTCTTTCTTATTCACTTTCCATTTTCTTTCTTCCTCCCTCTCCTCTAGGTCTTCTCATTTCTTCTCCTATTTTCTATTCTTCTTCTTCTTCTCTCTCTCTCTCTCAAGGGTGGGGCGGAATCCATTTTGCAGTGGGGCGTGGGCATACAACCAATAGCCCCATCATGGGAGTTTTCCAAATCCAATGGGTGCGACCACACTCACATGATATAAACTGCTGGGTCCGCCCCCTATGGACCAAACAACATGCATTGAATTGAGAATCATAGGAACCATAGGTCAAATGACAAAAAAAAAAAACACCTTTACACATTAATAGCCGTTTTAGGTCACATTTAAGGAAACACACAATGGAATACTGATCTCAGATTAATAAGCTAGCAAAGGAAGTGCAAATAACAAAAAGGATAGTGTCACCATTGATTTAGTTTTGTAAACATTCAAAGCCATAACATGCTGAATAATTCAATGAACTTATTTATTAAGAAATCTACATCCTAATTTATGTAGAGAAAATAAATTCAAACTTAGATTTCCACGACCCCTCTCTTCATTTCTATCAACAACAACTCTCTCCTCATGTCCTTTTGCATTCCTCTCATCTATCTATAATACCCTCCCATGACCGCCTATTCCTTCACATAAAAAAGATGTGCCATTTTTAACATTATAAATTTATCTTCTTTTGCTAGTGATTATATTACTGTCCATCTTAGAATACATTACTATCATGAATAACCTGCTCTTTTTTAGTATGTTGATGTATCAATGACTCATTAGATCAGATCTATTATAACTCTTCAAGAAGCATTCGATCGTAGTGCTTAATGAAGATAATGAGATTATGAGGCTGGGATAAATGCATGGAAAGGAAGATGCTATTTTTTTTTTTTAATTTATTATGTAAGCAAAAGGTACTATAGTGATTGCTATATCACAATTCACAACGAGTTCATGGCTCCAGTACCATGTAAAAAACATTCAAAGATACTACATCGTGAATAATGATGCTAGCTTCATTAGGAAGATTACATCCCAGCTCATAAAGAGAAAATAAATTCAAACTCACATCTCCTTCACTTTTTTATATATTTATTTTTTTAAGAAGTGCATCTTGAATTGTTTTCTCATATCTCTCTCTCTCATTTCTTGCCTGATTAATTTCACTCCTCAATCTCTAATATATTTAACGAGTTATCACTGGATATAAGTTCTTCCTAAGCCATCTATCAATTTAGCTTTTAGGAACTGTGGGAGAGGCCACTAATCATTTACTCATTGCCATCACTTATGTGTTTCGATGGTAGAGGCTCCTTGTTGCAATTTGTAGGTGTCCGCTTTGAAAAAAGATTTAAGGGTCCGCGATTTCTAGATTGGTCTACTCAAACAATCAATCCCAAAAAGTGTGCAGAAATTAAGAATAAACAGCGGAAATAAAATCAACAAGCACACACCACAAGGACACCAAATTTAAGGTGGAAAACCCTAACCGGGTGAAAAACCACCGATCCAAACTGGATCAAATTAAACACTATGAATCTCGCAATTACAAGAAATTCAGATCTCTTCCCTAGATATCCCCTACCCAAAGACTGAAGTTACCTTGTGTCGCTTCACGCTTCAACGACTTCACACCGTTAATTGCAACAGATTCAACCCAGCGCTTGACTTTTCAAATCTCCCCGCAAGAAGATAATCTTCTACAAAGATGCAGAAGAACTAGCTCTATAGAACTTGGTAACACAACTTCATAAAAATATCTAGAGAAGAATTCTCTCAATAAGAATCTCTAACTCAAAACTTTGAAAGGTGAGGTGTCTATCTTTATAATAGCTATTGAGTCCTTTAAATAGCCCTTGGGACATGCTTAAAGTTTCATAATATAATTAGGACTAAAATCAGCAGTTTGGGTACAAATAGAATAGCAGTTTTCCAAATTCGTCCAAGTTTCTGCACCTTGTCCGCTCGAGCGGACCCACCATCTGCTCGAGCGGATGAGGTTCTGTTTCAACGCTGGGCAATCTGACGTTGTTCGCTCGAGTGAATGTAGTGGTCGCTCGAGCGGACCCCTCTCTAGATTGATCCAGAAATTCAACATATATTCTCCAGCATAAAACTTTTAATTCTTTCGGGCTTTCTTCTTCTGAGTCCTTCCAAACTTCTAACTTCAGAGTCCCTTTTCTAAATAAAAATTACAACTCAAAAGACCCAGAGTTTTGTCCAACCCATGAATTAGCCAACACTCAAAATCCTAACAATCTCTCCCTTTCGCAATTCATGGACAAAACTCCCTAAGACAATACAATTTGATCTACCCAAAATGAAACCCAAAATACATTGAGCAAACAGCAATAAAATTAAAAAAAAAATTACAATCAACAAATGTAGATCTTCATTGTCTCTGACTCAGATTGAACTTCTTATTCTCCCCCTTGATCTGTCACCTTTCTCCCCCTTTTTGTCCATAAATTGACAAAGCTTTAAGAACAAGCGGCCTTTTGTCAATTAGGATCAATAACTCCCCCTCGAAAGCAACTCCCCCTGAATGTATCTTCGTAGCGGCACTAGGGGTAGGAGCTTGATATCTTTGATCAGGGCTTTTTACATGTAGCCACCCACACTTGTGTAGTTTGATCTGTCAGCAAAGTGTGAGTAAAATCTTTAGGCAAATCAGATTTTCTTACCCAAATCGGAGCTGTCTTGGGTGGAGAAAAATTCTTCCGTCATTGCTTGATCTTAGGTAGACTTTGCAGCTTCTTGCAATGAGGACGAATGTGTCCTTTTAATCCACAATGATGACAAGTGGGTGTGCGTGCAACTTGTGACACATTCTTTTTCTTGAAACTACTCGACAAATTATTTGAAAGTGCAGTATGTTAAGTAGCATGTGCAACACTTGAAACAAAAACTGTGTTGCCTTTAGCATTTGAAGTGGATGCACTAGGATCATAACCAAGACCGCTTCTGTCAAAAGGAAGCTTCTGACTACACAAGATAGTTCTAAGAATCTTCGAATCAGTGTTCATCTTGTTTAAAGAAGCTTGCTTGACTTCAAGCTCAGACAATATGATCTTTAATCTTCCTTGCAGGTCTTGATTTTCAGCTTTTAATGTTTCTATTTCTTGCTTCAGGTTCACTATTTCTTCTTCATCCTTCTCAAGTTCTTGACCATCAGTAGTCAAATTTTCAGCCATGCAATTTTTCTAACTTTCCAAGAGACGAACCTGTTTAAGCGCTTGCTCCAATTTATTCTTCAGTGCAGAATATTCTTCTTGAGCAGCCTTGTACTTGATAGTGATTTTGTTACTATACTTTGTCATCTTGACACAATTAGCATAGGTAGCATGGTACAATTCTTCCCAATCTTTCTCTTGGTCTGACGACTCATCTTCATTATCTTCATGATCAATATCATTGTCAGACACAGACGCAGCCAAAAACGCCACAAACTTGCCATTCACATTGTCAGAAGGATCATCCTCAGGATCTTTTGCATTTTCTTTTTTCTCTTCAGATGATTCTTCATCCCAAGTGGTGTTGAGAGCCTTTTGCTTTTTACCCTTTTTCTTGTTGGCACACTCATTAACATAGTGACCATAACCTTGGCACTCAAAACACTTTGTTCCTTTTGCAGAATCCTTCTTCTCAAACTTGGAATTTTTTCTATTAGCTCGTTTTGTCTTCATGTATTTTTTGAAACACTTAATAAACTCAGCCATATCCTCTTTATCCTCAAATTCAGAATCAGACTCAATTTTCTTTGCATGCTTCTTTCTTGATTCTGAAATGGCTTTCAAAGCAATATCATTTTCTTTGGATTTTCCTTTATTCAACTTGTTTGCTTCATACGTCTGAAGATTTCCAGCCAGTGCATTTAACTTAAAGGTATCCATATTTTTATTTTCTTCAATAGCATCAACTTTAGAATCGAACCTTGAAGGTAGAGACCCTAAAATTTTCTTGACAATCTTATGTTCTGGTATTTCTTCCCCCAAAATGAAAATAGAATTGACAATATCATTCAGTTTGGCATTAAATTGATCAAAAGTCTCATCTTCTTCCATCACAATGGTTTCAAATTCTTTATTCAACCTTTGCAATTTGGCTTGCTTCATCGTGTTTGTACCCTCATAAACTGTCTATAATATTTCTCACGCTTCTTTTGCAGTTTAACATGTGGAAATCATTCGAAGCTCATCAGCAGTCACACCATTGTATATGCAATTCAAAGCCTTGTTATTGCAATTGGATGCATGCTTCTCATCTTTAGTCCATTGGGCTTTAGGTTTAGGAACAGTTTGTCCATTAACCACAATTGTTAGTCTATAGTAACCCTCTTCAACAATATCCCAAACATCATCATCTATGGACTTAAGGAACCCAATCATCATTTGTTTCTAATATGCATAATTAGAACCATAAAACAAAAGAGGCTTAGAAGTTGATGTCCATTTTCTATTAAGCACCACCATTCTAGAAATCTTGTAGGATCAGACACGACAAAATAGTGCAACTTTCTCTGATACGAATTTGAAAAAAGATTTAAGGGTCCGCGATTTCTAGATTGGTCTACTCAAACAATCAATCCCAAAAAGTGTGCAGAAATTAAGAATAAGCAGCGGAAATAAAATCAACAAACACACACCACAAGGACACCAAATTTAAGGTGGAAAACCCTAACCGGGTGAAAAACCACCAATCCAAACTAGATCAAATCAAACACTATGAATCTCGCAATTACAAGAAATTCAGATCTCTTCCCAAGATATCCCCTACCCAAAGACTGAAGTTACTTTGTGTCGCTTTACACTTCAACGACTTCACACCGTTGATTGCAACAGATTCAATCCAGCACTTGATGCCTCAAATCTCCTCGCAAGAAGATAATCTTCTATAAAGATGCAGAAGAACTGGTTCTAGAGAACTTGGTAGCACAACTTCATAAAAATCTTTAGAAAAGAATTATCTCAATAAAAATCTCTAACTCAGAACTTCGAGAGGTGAGGTGTCTATCTTTAGAATAGTTCTTGAGTCCTTTAAATAGCCTTGGGGATATGCTTAAAGTTTCCTAATATAATTAGGACTAAAATCAGCAGTTTGGGTACAAATAGAATAGCAGTTTTCCAAATTCGTCCAAGTCTCTGCTCCTTGTCCGCTCGAGCGGACCCACCATCCGCTCGAGCAGATGAGGTTCTGTTTCAACGCTGGAGAATTTGAAGTTGTTCGCTCGAGCGAATGTAGTGGTCGCTCGAGCGGACCCCTCTCTGGATTGATCCAGAAATTCAGCATATATTCTCCAGCAGAAAACTTCTAATTCTTTCAGGCTTTCTTCTTCTGAGTCCTTCCAAACTTCTAACTTCAGAGTCATTTTCTAAATAAAAATTACAACTCAAAAAACCCAAAGTTTTGTCCAACCCATAAATTAGCCAATACTCAAAATCCTAACACGCTTCGAATTTTGATAGAGGCTCCAGGTGACAATTTGGTGGTGTCTAGGCTTTCGGGTGGTACGTAGAGGCTTTGAGTGCAAAGACGTGGTGGTATGGGGTTTGGAAGCTACGAGACCCCCACAAAGTGGGGCTGTGGTGGTGGATTTCCCTCATTAACAATCAACCCCCCTAGCGGGGACTTAACTTGAAAAAAGAAAAAATCATTTGCTCATTGGCAAGAACCATTCACATTTATTCTGCGCTTCTCTAATTCTCTCTGCTAAAACTCTAAATGTAATATGCTGACAACTATAGCTGCAGTCTTTATCAAAATAAAAACTGTAGCTGTAGTGAACTTAATCTTACCGTGTCACCACACACCAAACTATATCGTTGTGTACCTTAATAATTTCAAGTTTGATTTTGGTTATACTCTGATGATGCTTTGGTCTAAAGTCACTAAATCCACTTATAAGACAGTTACCTTCCTTGAATAAGTTACTTTTATGACATGACCCCTCTTTGAGAAAGCTTTCTCATGTCTCTCACATCAGTAGTGAGGAGATGGACAATTCCAAGGCTACCTATAAAGATGGGTTAAAAGTGGATAAGCTAAACTAAAGTCTCAAATTTTTTCGACTAAGATGTCACATTAAATGCATTTTATTTAAAACTCTATCATTTTTTTCGTACAAAAAGTCAAAAAGCAACTACCTTTATCCACTAAAATACAAAAAATCAAAAAATTTCATAACAAACAACTAAAAATAAAATATCATCATAATCCACTTATATTTTATTCTTTCTTCAAAATCAACTTTACTTCACTTGACCCCTAAATTTTAAAAGATGTAACCTTTGGGGTTGGGACAAACTGACAATGAGGATATACCATCTGTACTACTAGCTGATCTTGTCATGTCTATATTTGTATATACTAAAATTAATATTATATTTGCTAGTACATATTTTTTTACCATGAAAAGTATTTACATACGTATCACTTGGGTACACGGGTTAACCAGATAAATGAGAGGCCCAATGACATACCCAGTACTCATAGGACTATTTTCTTGCATTGGGGGACACCACCAGCTTAAGTCCTCTTGAAGTTTTACAGTTTTTAAGCACAAATTGGTAGCCATAGAAACTATAGTCTTGATAATTTACATACAGCACAAATGGGGTGATCCCCTGATCGGTGATCCTGTCCATTGGAAAAAGATGACCCAAAGCTCAGGATCTGGGTCCCATCCAATTATTGGACCCACATCCTACACTTAGACTCAGGTGTGGGCCCCCTGGCCCATGGGATGGATCCAAATGTATATACAGGCCCATTAACAGTCATTATAGTTAAAAAAGAAAAGGAACAAAAAGAAGCGAAAAGAATAGAGCTGTGGAGATAAGTATAGAGACAGCAGCAGGTGCATGCATCGTCGGATTTTGCGCGCTTTTTTTTTTTTTTTTTTTTTTTTGTCACACCAAAATCCTAAATTCATCCTAGTTGAAACTTCACATGCTTCCTTTTGGCCCATGACAGATGAGGCCCAGATTTTTGGCTTGAAATAAGGCCCCTTATTAAGTTTATCTTCCTTGTTAAAATTCCCAAGTCAGGCGGGCCGATCATCAGGCCTTTGCATAAATAGGCAAAGTCCAAGGCCCCAAGGCTAGGAAGTACACCTGGCCCAGCCCATATACTAGAAAAACAAAATCCAGAGCCAGCCAAATGAGGACTGAGTTCAGGCAGAAGGCTGGATGACAGGGCCCATGACCGTCCCAAACCTTAAAACTTTTTTTTTTTCTTTTGAACCTACGTGTTAAATTTTGATATGGTCATTATCCCTTGCATATATTGTCAGAAGCCGAGGCAAGTAAAATGTTTGACCGGAGGTCAAAGGAGTTTATTTTTGCACTAACATAATAGGACAAGATTTTGTCATTACATTTGTGAAAAGACAAGCAAACGAGGTTACTCATGCTCTGACTAAGGCAGTTCATTTTCATCCTAGTCTCTCTATATGGCAAGAAGCTTCCTCCTTTATAGGAACTATTCTTGCATATGATAATTATTGATTAATGAAATTCCCTTATTTCAAAAAAAAAATAAAAAAAGAAGGCAGATTACTTTTGGCGGTTATCCGTTCAGAAGAACTTGTTTTGAAATTATGCAAAGAAGCAAGGGTTTAAGCTTTATGCAACTCTTTTTCTTTTTTTTTTTTTTTTTTTTTTGGGGGGGGGGAGAGATTGTTATCGGTAACCTGCTTAATTTATGCAAAATCATGGGCCTGAAGTGACAATTATGACTACATTTTTCCTTATTATGTTGTGCATGTAAGAGGTGGGCCATCACTAGATGAAGAATAGGATTGCTAAAACGTGCAAATAAGAAAAAAGTTGCGTCGTCTACGGTGGGAATTGAAGTTGATGATGGGAAGCAACATTGGTCTTGAGCTGTGAAGATTACTATAGACCAACATTGGTCTTGAATGCAAAGCTTTAGGTTGTCAATGGACCCCCTATTAACCAGTTACCAAAGGATCCCAACCCGGAAATACACAGTATGGACTCTTTTTAGACCCCAATCAATAATTGGGTCAGTGCCCATGTCAACAGTTTTGGCTCAGTTGATAAAATTGGGTCCTGTCCAGGTCTTGACTGAATATTCATATACCTTGCTTTACATTATATTCACTCACTATAATACTACTACAAATTATATTCAATAGACATAAATATACTAATAATAGGTTATATTAATATTAATATTAATATATGCAATAATATACTTCATCTATGAGACAGGTCAAGGTTCAACTGGTCCATCAGAGTGGGGCACATGTCTTAGATTTAGATTAATGACAGTTTTGGGTCAGAGTCCACTTGCTAGGTTTGGATCCAGGTCGAGTATGGGCCAAACCCTTACATCTGCCTACTTCATATCTCTATTATTAGAGGCGGGTTTGGTAGTGATTTTGTTGGTTGGAATGTTGGCTACTGCAACCTGCTGCTCGTTTTAATCCTTTTAGCACTTTTGTACCCCAGATCAAGGCTTTAAGACTGGGTATGAATTTGTCTTTGAAAAAAAAAAAAAAACAGAGAAAATCATAAGTATTTCTTTTTATATAGTGTGTATATATTTCATAAAATGTTTTTAAGACCAAGCCCAAGCTCCAACCCTATTTCAAACATCTTACTGTACCATTCCTCCATGGAAAGATGGAACCATAATAATCTCAGGCACGTACAAATACAATGCCTGTAGTGTAGCCCCCAACCCCTTCAATATTATTTGAAAGCTTACTATTAAAGTGTCATTGTAAAGTGTCATTGTTGGAATAATTGTGCCCCCATCTTGTTGGTCTGTCAGGTCCTTTTCCATACAATTTTTTATTACCAATAGCTATTTTCATATGAGATCAGCTCTGTCAAGTAACTCAGGTTGTCCAAATCTACAATCATTCATCTAGACCCAAACTAACAAAACCCCGTGATATGCACGGACCACAGAACCACTAACTGTACAAATTAATATAAATTATTTTTAATAAATTTATTAATTAGTAAATGTGTGAGTCCTTTTTTAAATTTCTCAAATATTTTTTAGTTATTTTATATTATTG
This sequence comes from Camphora micrantha, assembly GCA_003546025.1. NCBI lineage: Eukaryota > Viridiplantae > Streptophyta > Magnoliopsida > Laurales > Lauraceae > Camphora > Camphora micrantha. The sequence goes on from QPKB01000011.1 coordinate 35,133,437, forward strand.
TCCTTTCTGTCAGAGTTTGTTTCACCTACATGTATTGCCATTAAGGTTCATTTTATCAATATTGTGTAATACATTTTTTTTTATTATTATTTTTTGTTTGACCTAAGTTGGGCTTTTCTCCTTTTATTTTTATTACCAACAGCTATTTTTATATGAGATTGGCTCTGTCAAGTAACTCAGGTTGTCCAAATCTACAATCATTCATTTAGACCCAAATGGCCTCTTAAGTTATTTCAGGGGTTAAAAAAACTCTTTAGATGGTCTAACAAGATGCTAATCGCCATAGGATGATGAAAAGTAATTCCTATCTCTATCATTGTCAGTGATCTCAACTAAGATGATGAAATCAATACTTGAGATTAATAAAGAATAACAATTATAAGAATAATAATAAAAAGATCACAGGAAGAAGTAGAAGTATCAATTTCTGACCTGACTCTTCAACATAACCAACCTGGTAATTGAAGGTCCAACCCAACAAATTACACTTTGACCCGCCAATCCAATCCAAATCTGACCAATTAATTATGGGTTTGGGTTAACACTTTTAACTTTCCGGATTTTGGGCTGACATTTTAAATCTGATTAATTAATGATGAGTAGGTCCATAAGCTTATACATGTCACCTGCAATACTTACCCCAATTCGAAAACTTCACTTGACCCGAACCTGTCTGGGCCCATGGCTGCCCTTTGTAAAGATGCTTGCAAAATTTTCTTGTGGCCTCAATGTGGTAGTGCAGTTTTGAACCCATAACATATATGTGCAAACCGTGGTCCTAAGCCAACTGAGCTACCCTTGCGAATAACGTTGACGCCTTAGAATCTTTGAAATACATTTGAGTCTAAAAATAAGTTGGTTCAACTAATAAATTCTATTGACGTCTTTAGCTCGTTTGGTGAAACGGTTCAACTTGAGCGGTTTGACCCTTTCTAACCACAGCCATCCGAGATGGACTTGCATATAAATGGGTGCACAAATATCTCAAGTTGCATTCATTACTAATTATCATCCATCAGCAATACTACACCTTGTCACACTTGGATGGATTTGGGCATTTACTTTCTATATAGAAGTTTAAATAAATTACAAAGATTATCAGTTTTGCCGGCACAAGCAATGGTTCTGAACAATTGTGTCAAAAATGAATGGATTAGATGTTGATGGGCCACCCCATTAGATGAAGGTGTGTATGGGTTAGTCATGTACCAAAAATGGATTTCAATTGCCATTTTGATCATTAGCTCCAAGTGAGAAATTCATTAAAACCCTATGAAACCATGTCAAGATTCTTAAAAGATTCCATTATAAACTTTAATATCTCCATATCTATTCTTCTCTTGATTGAAATATTCTGTGACTTTTTTCTCACCAAAATATAAATATATCTATGTATTCTATAAGACGTTTTAGCTATGGAAAATCTGTGAATAGATTGCCTTGGCCCACTGCAAAGGGATCAACTGTTTTCTTTCCACTTTGAATGATCAACCGGAAAGGATCACAAAGTGCCATGAACCAACATGGAATCTCTATAGTTCGTGCAAGTTGTCTATTCATGGTGGTCTAATGCAGGTATGCATGGACCACATCATATGGAGTAAATCTATCTATAGAACCCATTTAAGATCATCATGGATGCGAAAAGCTGACATGGATAGTTATTCATAAAATAAATAAATAAATAAATAAATAAACTCAGGTGATTCAATCCAATGTTAAAGATAATAATAATAAGCCATGGTTGATTTTGAAGGAAGGTGAATGTGAAGAGTAGGATTGACCATAGTTTGGGCTCATTCCTTCTTTTCCACAAGTCATTCACCGAAATCTGTGTTTTTTTTTTGTTTTGGTGGTTTAAACAGTAAATAGCTTGTCTATGATGAGAGAAATAGATTAGGATCCTCTGTTTTCCACGTTCCAAAGAAATGTGCAGGGAAAAATTATATAGGAAGCGTCCAAACACGCCAGGAGAAAATTCAAATAGCCGTTGTTGTCCTGTTGCTTTTAACAACTAATGAATGGGAAGAAAGCAAAGGGGGGGTGAAGGTGAGATAATGGAAGGATGGGGGGCCTTGTGGGTCCTCCATTTACCTCAGTGGAGTAGACCCTTGCCTCACTGGAAGCTGCAATGTCAAGCAAAGCAATACCAAAATATCCCAAAATTCCCCACCTCTCAGAAAGAGAGGAAGAAAACAAAGACCCCAACATCATCATCACCACCAATTTTCTTCCTTCCTTTGCTTTTTACTTTTTTAAATCTCACCTACCCAAAACCTCCATACCACATTATGATGAAGCCCCTCAATTCCCTTCCTCAACAGTAGTAAGTCTCTGCAACCGAATCTTCACATCTGTGTTTCTTGAAGAACCCACAAGTTAAAAATCAGAGGAACAAAAGAAAGAGAAGGGTTGTGACTTGTGAAAGCATCCCAACAACCAAGCAAGTACCCAAAGAATCCTTACTTCCTTTTAGTTATTAATTTGCTTGTGTCTTCTCTTTATAGGAATATATTTGGGGTCTATTTTTGTTTGAATGGATTCCTTCAATGAAAGATCTGGGTTCTGTTATAACCCCACCTTAGAGACCATGACAGATTCAGATGGTGATGGGTTCTCAGGTCTGCTGGATATCTATGTCCACCATGCCAGGAATATCCACAACATCTGCATCTATGACAAACAAGATGTCTATGCCAGGTTCTCCCTCACCTGTAACCCTGATGAGGCCCTTTCCACCAAAATTGTCAATGAGGGAGGCAAGAACCCAGAATTCAACGAAAACCTTCAAATTAAAATAGCCCACTTAGACGCGGTCCTCAAATGCGAGATCTGGATGCTTAGCAGGGCTAGGAACTACCTAGAGGACCAGCTGTTGGGGTTTGCTTTAGTCCCCATATCATCAGTGGCAGAGAGGGGCAAGATGACCCAAGATTTCACCCTTTCATCGACCGATCTCTTCCATTCGCCTGCAGGCACTGTCAAGCTGACGCTAGCCCTCAAGACCTCCCTACCCATCAGTGCAACTACAAAGCCCTTCTCTGTTGTTCCTTCCAAATCCTCCATAACTTCAGAGGTGGTGTTGTTGGATTGCAAGGCGTCGGAGGGCTTGGACCCAGTAGAATATGGGAGGATTGAATTCCCTGACATCAACGTGGTAGCAGAGAACCAGCAGATGGTTTCTGAGTATTTTGGCATGGCAGAACGCTGCTCTTCTTCTAGGAAGAGTTTTGCAGGTGTAGGACCAGTGTCTTTCCTACATCTTGGAGCTTCTTCACAATCTGTGGATGATTATGACATGAACATTAATTCTAGTGAGGAGAACTGTGGTGGATCCAATTCTCCAAATGGGAGCATGCAGAATTCTGGACTGTTCAGTTCTACAATGACTAGCCTAAGTGATGACCGGAATTCAGTTGAATCAATGGAGAAAAAGAATCATGCTGCACGAGAGTACTCAAACTCTCAGACAACATCTGTATCTGTTGAGGCCAATCAGAGCTCTGGGACCTCTCCGGATACCCCAACTTCGAAGAAGGGAAGTGGTGTTAGAGATAACAAAGTGTCTGGTTTCTCAAGCAAGGAAGATGAGAATGTGAAAGACGGAAATCATGGTTCTGTTAATTTGGGGCCAGTATTTACAGCTCCGCTCGGAAACATCAACACTGAGGCTGAGCAGAGTGCAATGCAGCAACAGATAGTTGATATGTACATGAGGAGTATGCAGCAATTCACAGAGTCACTGGCAAAAATGAAGCTCCCAATGGATCTTGACAAACCAGAATCTGATGATAGCAGCAGTGTTGTAATTCAGCACCATGATAACAAGCTTGATGCAGAGAAGAAAAAGGATGGGTCAAGGGTATTTTATGGTAGCCGCGCTTTTTTCTGACTAGCTGATGTGCTATGAACTTCATGTACAAGCACTGCTGGTGGCGGATTGGAAGGGAGGGGGGGTTATCGGTAGTTTGTTTCTCTATAATAACTTGATTGCTCTAAGCAGATCCTTAGTTTATATAGCATCGGGTTAAAATGCTTAAGACTTTGTCAACCTATTGATCGTGGATCGTCTTTGTATTTTACCTCCTTGTTTCTATGGCTTAAAACCAAATGGGGATATTCGCCATCTGCATACAGATGGTAAATATATCTTTACCTCTTCCATGTGATTTCAAGCCATAGCTGTCTTGTTCATTCTTCTCAAATAATCCTTGGGTAGGGTCTAAAGCTCTAACTGTTCGTAATTTGTTAATGTTGTACTGTTCTAACGGTCTGTAATTGTGTTTCAGTTTGCAAATCTGAAGTTGTTGAGGTGGGTTTGTAATCCTTGTTTTTTTATGCTATCAATTGCTTCATTGCCTAATTCATGTCTAAATTTTGAAGACAAAATATTGATTCTTTGCTGTTGTTAATATAAGTATATTACATCATCTTATATCGTTTAGTTGTCATGATATCTTCTCTTCCTTTTCTTACTGTCCCCTTTTCATTTGGCTCTGAAAGCTCTTTAAGCTTCATGGGAATTTTAGACTTCAGGATGTGTAAATATTGGCCCATAAACACTCTCCTTCTATTTTAGTTCCCAAGATCTCCTAAGCATAAGCTGTATGAATGGTCCTTCATTTGATACATTGACTGAGCAGCTTGAGAAAGTTGAAACCATATATGGATTGGTTGATTGACAGTGTCAAGGGATACAAATTGAACTGAATTGGAGGCCCATTCTTGTTAACGTCTAAATGCTTATCGGGCCCGATCAGTAAATAATATTTTTCTAGGGAAAAAAGGTTGTTCAAATGATTTTGTCAATTAAGAGTAACATGGTTAGGCAGCATACAAGTGGATGGCAAATTTGCTAAGGACATGGTTTTCCACATGAAAACAGGCAAATGTTATGGTTACCGCTAGGTTTTCACCTTTCAAAAGGGGTTCCGTTCCATGTCACTTCCATGGAACACCTTAGCACCAGGATTTGTTCTTCAAGTAAACTGATTTAAGGCTTGGATAGCCAACAAACACAAACATAGCAGAGTTTTTCCCCCCTCTGATATCAGTATGTCCAAAGGTTTGGACTTCATACAACTTTCTAAAACATTGTAAAATAGGAATTTCAGATGAGGAAGTTGATATATTCTCATTAGCCGTCCTCCATTTATGATATAGGATTCCATGTGCCGAGATTTGTGATTAGAGAAGTCAAATGTCTGAGGGCCATCTATGGAGATGTTTTGTAGTTTACATGATAATGCACTTAGCTGCAATATGTTTGTGTGCTTAAAAAATGAGCATATTCCACTGATGAGGAAACAGAAAGAAACAGAATCACGCTTGAAATATTGAAGAAATACTAATATGGAATAATGGAATGGTAGTCAGTATCATGACCATGGACTTGGAAGGTGGCCCATTTCCAGGAATTTACATAGTTGGATTTGTTGTAATTGCTCTTTACATGTCTGTTGGTATCATGTCCAGTCTCATTTATCCAGGCCTTGCCCGTGCGATCTCATATACTTCAATTACTCCAGAACTTCATTACACTTCCACAGAAACCTACTGAAATGATTGGTCAGCCTTAACCAAAACTACTTTCTATGTTCACTAACAATTATTATTTTGATTGTGTTTTCATCCTTGGGACTATTAACAGATTACAGAGATTTTTGAGAATTTTTAAGTTGGCTTGAATGAGAATGTGTTGATCTTTCCATGATATTCAACAGTTCTTCCCTATTTACTTCAACCAAAATATTGATGTAAATGTAAGCATGTGAATCATATATCATTCAATAATTTATTTATTTTTTTTTTATCAAATAAATTGAATCTAATAAGGGAATGCAGATTAAAGTCCAATTCTCAAAACTTACCCAATCCATTGAGGATGCGATGAGACTCATCAGATTTGCAAGTTGTCTTGTATTGCTGAACTTTCTCTTTGATATATTGGTGAGTGATGCCAAATTTTGTCCTAATGTAATCCTTAAGTCATCATCCTCATCATTGTCCTTGAAGCCTTACTCCGTCTATCTGGAAAACTAAAACCAAGAGTATTTATATTTTTGCTAAATAATGTAAGAGACTAGGAGCTCATGGCAGTAATCCAGAACTGGTGAACATCAATTAACTATTTAGCCTCTGAGATGTGTCCTCATGTAAGATTTGTGCAGTTTGACTTACACATCAGTCACCTGTAACTTTGCCCAATTTTTTATGCATGCATTCTGCCTTTGGCATCATCATTGGATTGGCGAACAATCCCCCCACTATCCTTGTTCATGTTATTGAGTGTAAATACATACATACATACATATATAATTATCTACTTCACTGCTGTGTTTTGGATGGTAGCATGGTTGTCATATTTCTGAACCTTAATCAATAGACAAAAAATCATCATGAACCTTAATCTCATTAGCTAGATCATCATCATCATCATCATCAAAGCCTTGCTCAACTATGTTGGCCGTTGGGGACGGCAATCTCATAAGTTAAATAAAGAACCTTAATTAGTCATTTATCTCAAGACGAGGCAATACATTCTTCAAGTTACAGCTGGTAGTATCTTCAATCACAACATCTTTTCCACTAAATCAAAATCTTCCAATGAGTCCTTGCTGCATCTCAAATCATCAATTTGCTATCATCCTTCAATGGCATCGTTTTGATAATCTTTTCAGCATTTACTCTTGGTATATGCACAACTGAGCCGTTACTCCCATTTAATTGAAAAGTGGAAGTTCTTTAAATCCCCAAATTCTCTTAAAGAGAAGTGTCTATCTGTGCAATGGCTCCATGCAGCCTTCATTGAAGTTTCTTAATCTTCATTCCCGATGTGAGTCTCTTATGGTGGTTGAAGTACTACTATGCTAAATGCTAATAGGCACCAACCAAGCTTCTTTCATAGTCATGTGATGATGCCGTATCTTGCTGTCAACACGCATTTACATCCATGTAGGAACTTGTTCAGCTTTATTTTCCTCCCTATTTGACTGTGCACCTTCTGTCTTCTGCATAGAATGTATGGGTCTTTCCATTTACCCTTAACCAACTAAGGGCTGGTTCTTTCTTTATTCCTTGATCTTTCATCAACTTCCTAATCTCATTTGCATCCTCCCATCTTCCAGCAGCAGCATAAATATTGGAAAGTGCAACATAGGTTCCAGGATCTTTTGGATTCAAAAGCAAAAGCTGTCTGGCTGAATACTCACCCATCTCGGTATTCCCATGAATGCCACTGGCAGCAAGCAGTGAGGACCATATATGACAATTTGGGTCAAAAGGCATGTCATTTATTATATTTCTTGCTTCATCCAGCTGCCCTGCACGTCCAAGTAGATCAATCAAACATGCGTAGTGGTCTATCGTAGGTTCTCTGATCAATTGAAAGTATCTATAGCCCTCTTCTACCAGGCCTCCATGGCTGCAAGCAGAGAGAACAGCTATGAAAGTGATATGGTTGGGCTCCATGTTTGTCATATCCAATAATTCATGAAAAATTTCTATTGCTATATCAGCATATCCATGTTGACCCAGCACAGTGATCATGGTATTCCAAGAGGCCAAGTCTCGCTCTGGCATCTTATCAAAGATACTCCTTGCTTCTTTTATATATCCGCACTTGGCATACATGTCCACCAATCCACTGGCTACAAAAGGATCAGATTCAACATCACAACTTGACTTAATGATCTGAGCATGTATCTGCTTCCCTTCTCCCATAGCAGCAAGCTTCGCACATGAATGTAGGAGACTTGAAAAGGTGTAATGGTTAGGCTCTACTTGTTGCTCAGACATCATTAGTGTGTAAAGTTTCAGTGCATCTTGGCTTTCACCACTCTGAGAAAAGCCTGAGATTAATGAAGTCCATAAGACTAGGTCAGGGCGCCAAATGCAATTGAACACTTGACTTGCATCATCTAAGCAATGAAAGTCTGCATACATTCTAACTAATGAGCTAGCAATAGATGCACTACCATTGTAAACCGGGAACTTGAGAACCAGAGCATGGAACTGCAGCCCTTGCTTCAGTTCACTGATTCTAGTCAAAAGAGATGTCAAAGTGACTTCATCCGGTTCCCTCCCCATCGCAAGGACTTCATAAAATAAACCAACAGCTTCTGCTCTATGCCCATGTCTAATGTATGCTTGGATTGCCAAATTAAAAGCAGTGATGTCTTTATCATGGATATCATCATACACTTTTCTTGCATCGCATACATGACCCTGATCTAGGTACCTCTCAAGAAGAGCACCACCCACAAACACGTCCGTTTCAATGCCCATGGCCTTTGTGACCAAACCATGCATCTGCTGGACTGAAAGCATACTAACATCTATACAGGCTCGAAGAACACATGCAAATGTCATATGATCTGGGCTCACATTCAATGACCTCATTTCAGAAAACAACTGCATGACTTCATCAGAAGCCAAATTTCCACTCATCAAAGCATTCCATGATGCCACATTGGGCTCAGATATCTCCAAAAATGCCACTTTTCCACGCTCTGTCCTATTGCACCTGACATACATATTGATCAGGGCAGTGCCAACAAAAGCATCAGATTGCATCGATGCTTTTACAATGCAGGCATGGATCTGTTTCCCTTCAATCTCAGAAGAAAGCGCGGCCGAGGCATGTAAAGCACAAGTGAAGACAAACTCATTCGCCGCTAAATGCTCACACTCCACCATGCTCTTGAACATCCTGAGAACTTCACCATACTCACCTGCCTCGTTGTAACCCGTCATCATGGCAGCGAATGCAACTACATCTCTCAGAGGAAATCTATCGAACAACTTACGGGCAACACAAGTTAATCCAAATTTACAATACAGATCAACCAAATGAGTGTTCAAAATCAAGTCCTCAGAACAGAGCCCCTGGAGCTTGACTATATAAGCATGTATCTGCAGCGCAGACCGGATATCATTCTCTTCGGCACAGGCCTTGACAACTGATCTGAAGGTGAGATTGTCTGGGCATTGGTGGGAGCAAGAGAGGAGGAGCATTTCTACAAACAGGTGGAGAGCGGCCTTGAAATGGCCATGGCGGAGGCATGCTGAAATGACCGTGTTCCATGTGATGGTGTCGCGGTGAGAGAGAAGATTAAACAGTTTGAGGGTCTGATCCAAGGGCTTGGATTTGGAATAGGATGAGAGGAAAAGGTTGGTCTGGGTCACGTGAGAATGGTGTGATGGATATGGTTGTTGAGATGATGAAGGTTTGGGAAGCTTTGTTGGGTGTCTGGAGAGAGTCACTGTGATAGGATGTGGGCATGAGCAGAAACAACCCATCACAGACATCACTGCTTGTTAGTTACAGTGTTACTAAGGAACTGAACTCATTTATTTGCACGCTCTAGTTTGCATGGTTTGGGCTTATCTTCCTCACGGACACCTTTTACTAACATGTATTAACAAATCAAGCTATAGGCTACAGCTTGGGCTCGTAGCTATATGCATTTATGTTAATCCAATCGAGCTCCTTGACTGAACCCAGCTAGGGCAGAGTTGAAATAGACCCTAGCCTGAGCTAATGGACCCAGCCAGAAATGCAGGGAGGGGCCTCAACTTTTTTCCTTCATTAGATCATACATGGATAAGTTTCAAATGATTGCTTCTTAAAACTAAGCAAGTCATTCTTCAAGTATTAAGAAGAGTTTTTTTAAAGGAAAGTCTCCCTACGAGATTTTTCACCTCCAGGACACTCATAGAGTAAAAAAAAAAAAAAAAAAATGATTTTCTACGATTAGTTGGATTTATCTTGAATATCTTTTGGTTCAAATAAGAGTTGGTCCTCTCGATTTTATAGTAAGACCAACTCCTATTGAAGTAAAATTTAAACAATATCCACTTAAAAAGTCATTTATTCAAAACAACATGGATATTACACCTTGACTATTCACTTTTTCTAGCATCGGTCAATTGCTATTGGTGGTGTGGTGTGGTGTGCTGTGAATCATTCATGCCTGTCACAAGCATTGAAGCCCATCAAATAATCACAAATGACCAACCAATAGATTTTCAACCATCCATATCTTCATCGGGATTGTGGCCATTAAACGGTCCTAGTCAACAAAATTTCATTGCGGTGATCCCAGCTTTGTTTTTTAATTGTCGTCAGACCTCTTAACTGAATCACATGTATGAGATGATCATATCATCATCTATTAAGACTTTATTGTTACTTCAAATATCCGACCCCAAAAGTCAAAAGAAACCCTCGAGGTCAGACCAACTTTACTTGACCAACTACTACACTTCTATAAGCACACGTAACTGCTGATGACAAATTTTTCTCTGAATAATATTCAGACACATGATACGTAGTTGTGGAACCAAAAAAAAAAAAAAAAAAAAGATATGCAGTTGTGGGACGGGATTTTTTATTTTTATTTTTTTCCTTCTTTTGCCGACTTAGGGTCTCTCTGTGGAGGACTATTCATGCAAAATTTATATAAAACAAGTTAAATAATAACTCAATCAAGAAAAATGTTCTCCTGCGTACCATTTGCACACGCACCGTACATGACCCGCTCCTCAAAGTCACTCTCAACCGATGCCATTGCCTGATGCTCATGCGCAGGAAAATATTATCCCTCGGTCAAAAACATAAAAATAAACTAACTTTTAGGTAATTTTTTTCCCCTGAACTTTGACATGAAATGGGCAAGTGATGGTAGTATCCAAAAACAAATTCTTATCCAACAATATGAATATTGCAGCCGACCTACCGAGAGTAATTTTATGATTGATAGATCGTGCAAACGCTAGATGTGATTAAACTGAAGTTTGTTTGAAAAGCTTTCAGTATTATATCCATCAAGGAGTCTTATAATAATCCATGACTAAAGCTTATGGTAATAATGATAAAGATAAGCTCCTGCCAACTTAAAACTCAATAAAATACTGAAGAATTAACTCCCCCCACCCCCAATCCCCAACCCTTGGTTAATATTATGGTAAGTTTCAAATAGTAATTTTGCACTCTATATATTTTAATGATCCTTCCTTTTATCTACAACAAGGGATGAACAAAATGTTGTCCTTAAAAAAAATGAATATCGCTTAAATTGATTTAAGATATAAATAAATTATCATTTTTTTATTCATTAATTTTTTATTTTTAAAATACGGCCGACATGCGCATACCAATTTGACAACGACCCGAACAGCAAAAACCGATATGCACCACCAATGAGTCCGGACCCATGGACCCACACCAAAAGTTAGCACCTTGAGGGAGAGGCATCAGGAAGGGATTCATGTGGTGGATGTGAGCCCTCATTGTTGTCATGACACACCTAAAAGCACACTAACAAAAGCCTTCCACCCATCATATTTTTGGTTAGATGGGGCTACAGATTACGGAAGATGCCTGAAAAATCTTCTATGTAAAATCTCTCCTCCATATCATAATCAAGTCCTTCCACATTTAATCGGGCCTGTAAAGAAATGAAAATGGCTTGAAAGCACAGATGCAGCCCGCATCCAACGAGGGCCAAGCACTTGTGTGGTTAAGGATCTGCAAAATATGGGATATTTGTGACGCACCCCTTGTCAGAGTGGGACTCATTCAAACACCACCCTGGATTATAACACAATCCTACACCGCCTAGTCCAACCACCAAAGATAAAGATTGTAATATAGGTCAAAAGGCCCATTTTAAGAAGAAATCGTACAACCCAGTCACCTACGAATCAATTTTAAGAAGAGATTGTACAACCCAGTCACCTACAAATAACATTTTTCTACAACGGGAAAAAAAAAACTAACTGGAAAAGTACCCTGTACAGTGTGCCTGGCTGACACTTTAAACAGTGAATGGTATCATTATTATTGACCTATTTTTGTAGGCAAAGAGGTCACTTGCGCCCCAACCTTAACAGGTGCTGCTGGTGCTTGGCCGCAGCCGCCTTGTCAGCAGCTTCACGCTTCATGGCCCTCTTAGCCCGTCGCCCCACCATGTCTTTTGAAGGCTCTTTGTTCCTCTGACCACGCGATGAACCAGCACCAGGGTCCTGTAAACGTTCTCGATTGAGGACAGGTCTCGCTTCCTTGTGTCCTGCCCTAACATAACCATTATCTCCCCACCTCCGATTTCCAATTCGAATGCTTGATGAGCTGCTATAGTAAGATTCATCAAGATCGTCGTCGTCCTCAAATTCATACTGATAATTAGCTTCTTGATCTTCATATACTTCTTCCTGAACTCCCAGTGGCAAAGGCACAAACCATTGCGCTCTAACAAGCAGGCAAACACTCTCCTCAAACATGTAATCGTGAATGCTGTACAAATGTAGCCAAAAAGTATTTGTTGTGTTACAAGGCTATGATTTCTACTTAATACACTATGTCAAATGGATGATCCACTCATCTTCGGAATACCCAGGAGGGAGGCTCAAACATGTGTTTCCATGCCCATCATAGGCAGAAACAGCACACTGAACATGCCACAGCTAGGAAATGGATGAACCACTCTTCTTGAGAATATCCCAGGCCTATTTTGAATATGAATTAATTGGAGGGCATTTTCTTGAACCATCCATTATCGAATACAAGTGAGGACCAACCTGGTCTTCCGAACCAATGGATGCTCTCAGTGTGCTTTGCCAAATGAATGGGTTGGATATTGCACATTTGCACCACTGGAACGTGTGCTGCAAAGAGCCTCATTGGTACATCCTCCCAAAGATCTTTTCCCATTTCTCTTTGCACTTGAACAAAGGTAACAAAGTTGCCATTTACCTTCCATCTAGGGAACGATGAACATTAAGAAATTGAAAAGGATGCTTGCACTGGGGGCAGGATGGATTTTGATTATATGTAGCCCATATCAGGATGCACGTCACACTGCACAAAGCAAAAGGGTAATAAACGTAGCACCAGTTAATAATCTTATGATGCATTTCTTAACAATTGCACAGTTTCATAGCAAAACCACTAGTGTATTCTCATTGAGATTATCTTTGCCAACATTCAAATCCACAATGAGACATTTCCATCACGCTATTCTCCTATTATTAGTGTGCATCCAAGTGGTATGTCTCACGCAATCCGGGAGAGATACCTCTTAGCAGAACATGATTCATATATCATCATCATCATCATCATCATCAAAGCCTTGTCCCGACTATGTTGGGGTCGGCTAGAATGTGACCCCATAGATAGATTGATAGATAAATTGCAACCACAAGGAACATTCCACCCTTCATCTATTGTGGCTTTAACACCAGTATTAACAAATTCAAGATGCAGATTGCTATTTTGATTGCTACCTTCGTTGAAAATAACTTTTTTTTTCAAAACAAAGGGTAAATAATAATTAGAACAACAGAAAAACCAATAAGAACAATTCAATTTTCTAAAAAAGGGTTGCAAGTGAAGTAAATGTTCTATAACTCAAAAGAAATAGCCTTTACCAAAAAGAAAGAGCAGATAACTCAAAAAAGAGAAATACCAATATATTATGAAGCGCAGTATATATATATATATATATATATATATCGGTCAACACATTTTAACAGCAATAAATAGAATTCTAGGTGTTATTTTTCTCTTCCTGCCGTACCTGATCTTGTTTTCATAATTAACTAATGAATCATTTTGAAATAAGAGAACTAATTTAAACTGATAGAGAAGAGTTGCAAGAAGGATGAGAATTAATTTTTTTCTCTAATCTGTCAACTAAAAGGTTCTAGAATAGAAATAGCAAGAAGGGCACATAGTATATAATTCCAGCCTACTTTGCAGCAATAATTAGATAAGGAAGTTTAGACAAACCAGTAAGCATGCTCGCAACCTTTTACAAGGGCTGTTTCTTGAAGGGGTATCTTGTCCAAACAAATAGCACAAATCCCATGATTATCAGATATTTCGCACGAACCCAAGCACTTGATCACATTTTGATCTTCAGAGTCCTACTTAGATTTAAAAAAGGAGTTGAGAGATAAGAAAGCAAGTATTCAAATGAAACTCAAAAAAAAACTAAAGCATAAGACAAAAGGTTTCAGACTTCAGTAGCAGCATGCAAGGGGTTTCTTTGACCACAGAGAGGTCCATTTAGCCCAGTGAGAGTATGGTTCATTTAGTTATATGCTTTGATGCACATATACTTCAAAATGGGCAACGTATCATGCCACATCATATGCGATACTTCACTTTTTATGTGTTAAATCCATGTCCCTGCTGTGTCTACGATGCCTGCCATATCCATGCTATATCCGGGTATCATAGGTTATATGCACGGGTTAACATTTTCACATATATTAGAGCAACATCAGGATTCATGTTGGGGTTGTGACAAAAGTTTTGCACCAATTGTCAACCTACCAAATGCAACCCCCTTCCTAATCTGACTTAGGACCAGAAGTTGCAACAAAAGATGGGGTTTTGGAATGGATAAACAGAATTCATGTAGTTTACCCCAAACATAGGTGAAACAAGGCTTTGCGACGGTGATAATGATTAGGGTGACATCACATAGGAGCGGGTTTCGTGGTGGGTTCTAAGGCTCAAGTGTTATGTCTAAATGATTTTTGGGTGGAGGAATCTCCCTCAATGAGAAGTTCCTAAGGCTGTATAGGATGGTGTCAAATGACCTTAGATGCCATTTGCCTTTTACACATGGGATAGGGAAATGGGTTTAACATATGTAAATATTACATATATTATACAATATTTCCATATTTGTCAAAATCACTATTTTCATGTGAGTATGAGTACATCCAACAATTTTAGATGTGTTCGGATTTTCTGGACAATTTTACATAAATTTCTCAAAATCTATGAAGATTTAAAATATGAAACTAGACATATTGATGCTTATCATTAATGTGAGAATATTAAATGGTTTGAAAAATGAATTGGGGGCCCACAAAAGTGCAGAAAATTAGACGTATAGGTTAGGTTTCTTTGACATTCTTCACAAATTTCTCACAATTAATGAAGATTGAAGATAAGAAATTAAAGTCTTCGCATTTATCAGACTAGTAAAGAAGACGAATGGCTACGATTACCAATTGGGGGCCCACAAAAGCGCAAAAAAAAAAAAAAGTGGTTGAAGGGGTTTGAACCTACAAGTACAACCTATCTAGCGGATGCATTTATTGCAACATATACACCAATTCTTCTCAGTTACATATGTAACAATTTACCACCTCCTCAAGTATGCAAATAAGAGGCTGAAAAATGGCCTCAGTTACACCTCATTTACACATACGTGATTATGTGTAAGGCTGCCAGGATACTTGTACAAGCACAATGTATCCACATTAGGCCGCTTCGATACTTATATTGGTACTTGATACTACACCGATACTTCTAGGGAAGAAGTTTAACATATCTTACTTATAAAGTCCTTTATTTCATATAGTTCTTATAATATTTTTACTTCTCACCATAAAAAATGCTAGAAATGGACGAAACTAATGATAATTTCATTTATTCAAAAGTGATTTAAGGAAAAAATTAGGACACCCACATCTGTATTTGTGTCCTAGATTTTCAAAAGTGAGGAGTCGAATCCCCGATCCCCGTATCAGTATCCTTATCCATATCTGGGCATCATACAGTATAACTGTTATGCATATGCATCATTTACAAACGTAAATGAGTGCAAACAAAGTGATGTCATTTAGAAAGAATTTGCATGAGGATATTTACCAAATGGCTAACCCATGTTTTATTCATAGATCCTCCCTGATGTACGTATCAAAATACCATGTCCTTCTAGCAATTTTCCTCCTAAGTCTTTCCAAAGTTCTTGGCGGCTGCCACTTACATTTATCCCTTTTTCTCTTCGTATTGGCGGAGGATTGCCCCTGTAAAGATGGAGGTATTTGTACACTGGCAGCTCAATAGAAGATTGCTATGGTGGAAAACCTAAAAAGAGGTTTCTATCCTCGTCTACCATTCAGATATTTGCTCACCATGCAAGACTGGTAAAGAATCTGTTAATGCCCTCCTTCACTGCCCCTTCTCTCAAAAGATTTGGAATGCTTTCATCTCAATGTTTAGATCTAGCTGGTGCTTCTCAGAATCGGTAGAGGAAATTTGCATCTTAGGATGCATTGTTCCTTCCTTCTAAGGAGGTAAATTCTATTGCGTTTTTTATGCTAGTTGTGGTCTTTATGAAAGGAGAGAGAATATTTAATTCAAAGGAAAAGAAAGGAAGCCTTGATTGCCGCTAAAATTGGCAAGTGGGCGTCGATTTGAGAAGAATTCAATGAGTTCAAGTTGGACAATTCTTAATGAAAATTTTCCCCTCCAGCTTGCATTCTTGCATAATAGGGTCTAAATATTCAATGAGGAAGGTGGCCACGGGAAACCAAGGCTATCCAGTATTAGAAGTGCATTACTCAATGACAATTGAGAGTAACTTGGTGATGTTTTTTAATCCGGTAGCTTCCAATAATTCTCACAAAGCAGAGGTTTGGGGTATCAGGGAGGACTTGAGGATCTTCTCTGCACCTTTCTCACGTAGACTCTTCTGGAAAGGGATTCCCTTAATGTGATATTGTGGGTGTCTCATATCTCTCCTTACCCATAAAGGTTGCACTACAGTTTAAGGAGATTCAAGCCCTTAGTGAATCCATGTATGTTTTCCTTTCGGCGCACATTTGTTACAGTTGGTATAGACCTTCTATGATATATTTTCATTGTGCATCCTTCTTCAAATTTTTATTTATCTACCTAGTAAAAATATATATCAAAAAAACTCACCCACCCAATATACACACAGGTGCAGCCAAAGATTGAGCACGCAAAAAAAGGGGTGGGGGGGAGTGGGGGGCAATCTTGCACGACCACTCTCAAAAAGAAACAAGCCATAAGCCAAACGTCCTGGCAGAAGATATATAAACAATGTTTAGAATAAGAAGAATATGTTTTTCTTGCCCAAGAACTGTACGGGTATGATCAACAAAATTGGGGCGGGCACACAAGCACAGCTATGTTGCATGAGTATGAATATGGTGATGCAGAAGGAGATACCTCAACCTTGATATGGTAATCGCAATTGCTTTGGTACCATTTGATGCATGATGAGAAAGCAATCTTGCTTAATAGAAATTGCTATTTACCCTTATACTAAGATACTGCAGCAGAATTAGAATACATAAAAGAAAAGACAGCTTTGGAGAAGTTGGATTGTAGAACCTTCAGATAGAAAGCAAGAAAAAAGGCAACCCTTCACTATTCACTACTTCAATACCCCTTCAATAAAAACCCCATTTACCATAGATTCATACAAATTTTATATGAAGTAGGGGAATTGGCCATTAAGGTTAGTTGTGGCCAAAGTTTTGTTAGAGGAAGTCGTCTTCCAAAAGAAAAGGCTTTAACCCGAGGTGGGCCCTAAGTACATCAAAGTTCAAACCCTTTTGGAAGGAAATGGATTGGAAAACTAATAATACGACAGAATACTCTTTTTACTTGAAAAAGACCCCAAAAAAGAATTCACCATCAAAACACCATCTCAATGGGAAGCTCCATCCACCATCTATATTTCAAAAATAACAACAAGATCCCTTCTAACTGGGACGTTCCACACCTTTCTTCCCCAAAACTATAGAACACATTCATTCATTGACGCAGCTCTGAAACCTTGAATAGAACGATTATATGACCAATCTGTTATTGCCTTCTACTCAATTCAGACATACATAAATACAAAAAGGATCTTTCCAGTAACCCCCACACATCCAATTCCATTCAAGGGCAGCCATCTTTAAAATCTTAAAAAATAAAGAAAGAAAGAAGAAGCATAGTATCAATATCAGGGAGCACAACCAGCCATTCAATGGGGATGAAAAAAATGACAATCCCCAAGTCGACAAAATCCTAAAAAAAAAAAAAACCCAAAACTTGTTACTAAAACGCAATGACCCCAAACAAAGAAAATCCCTAAATCCGTTCTTGAGATCCAGCATTAAAAAGAGGTAGGAGGAAATGGCACCTAACTCTAACTTTCCGCATCGATCGATCAAATGCTTCTGCAAAGAGAAAAAAAACAAAAAAACAAGGCAAATGAGGAAGATCTACAATTACCTGTTGTTGAATTGGAATATCAGATTTCTTGGTCTGCTCCTCTTCCTCCGTGGACATGTTAGCACGGGGAGATGAGCCCTGAGACATGAGGAGGAGAAGAAGAAGAAGAAGAAGCGAGAGAAGCAGATCTTCTGCTCGCCCGAGGCAATATGCAAGGAGAGGGAAAAGCGGTGCATAAAATACAGAGGAGAAGAAGAAAAAAAGATGCCGAGGATTATTCCAAAAGAACCTCTTCTTTTCAAGGGTCTCTCAATGCGGTGTGTTTTTTAATTTTGTGGAGGATAGCGAGCTAAGGGCTAATTAGTAATTAAACAAGTAGTGAACCTCGTGGGTCCGGAAATAAAGGGCTCTTTTTTTTTTTTAACAAGATGCACCCCCAATTGTTTGGTGTAACTGTAAAGTAGCCCTCTCTACTATTGCAATTTATAAGTAGGTCTTCAATCATACCATTGAGTTAACAATTAACATGGGACTTCCTTAGTAGGGTTGCAATTGGAATGGTTTCAAATTAGGACCATATCCATTTCTAAATAATCTCTAAGCTTGTTTGGTTGGTTTTCAGACCTAATTTCGATAAATGGATCCAAATCCGATTACAATATCGGGTCCAACTAGAGGACCGGAAAACTAGTTCCAATATTGGTTCTAACTTCTTTTCATTCTTTTTTTTTTTTTTCTTAATAAAAGGATAGCATTCAACTCATAAGGGTGCATCAAGTCTACTTAGCCCATAATTAAATATAAAAATATCCAACAAAAGCGAATTGGAGTTACAATTTGCAGCATTAAAGACTCATATGTAGAGTTCTGGGCCCACGAATCAGAACCTATATTGACCCATAATTAGACCCGTTTATGAATTGGTACCCAATTTAGGTTTTAGACCCAAACCCGTCTATGAACCGGAGCCTAAAACTAATTTCAAACCCGACTTTTTACGGATTAAAACCCTGCGAATAATTAAAGAATTAGATACTCATTTACATCCTTGCTATTAAGTAACTTGGATAGTGTGAGAGTGTGATGGATTATACTGACATGGGGCCCACCACGATCGCGATGCTTGGGAAAGGACTCGTTCACTTGGGCATAATATCGAGGAACTGGAAATCTCTCCCTGGGCTGCATGTTCATAAGATTTTTTTTCTTTTATTGTCATTATGACAAGTCTCCATTTTGAAATGAAGAGCTCCCTGCCCTTACCGATGATGCATTTATATATGTATAGTGGCTAAAATGAAAAATCAAAAGTGAATACCCAAAAATGATCATAAAATAATATATTATTTAATATAAAACTAAGGAAGATGGCAAATGAATATACAACCATCGCCTTGGTAATTCAATACCAAGTAAAGACAATGTCCCCATCTACATCTCTATCATGTATCTTACATCCGTCACCTCTTTAATACTTAGTTGGTGGAGCACATTTGGCCCTAAATTCCATTTTAATCAATTCCTATGCATTCTATGCAAATAGCTGTCAAAGCGTGTGAATCATGCACGATCTTCTGCATTGGCTTGTTGAATCAGAAGATCATTTGTCGAACCTCTTTTAGAACATGTCTTGCCCAAACTTTAAGACTTGTAATGCTTTTTTTTTTTTTTTCAAATTTATTCGTGTTATTGTAAATAAGCAACTGCAAATGGCTCAAATCTTGTTGAAATGAAATTTGACATAAGCCTCAAAAATAGGGCCACATACCTTAATTGAGGTAGATTTCTCAAAAGTGAACTCCATTGAATGCCCCATGAATCCTTGCGATATCACACATTAAACTATGTAGACTCCGTGTACACGAGAGTGCTAGAAATTGGATTAATAACAGGTCCAACCTTTAATTCATAAAAAAAACAATGTTTTCTCTTGATCTGAGTCTTTGTAAATTTCCAATTGGCAAAAACGGGTTTTCGGTTTTCCACTATTTTATAGAAAAGCATAACTTAAAAAAAAAAAAAAATCCAAACATGACGTATTAATGATTTCATAATTAAATTACACTTATGTGGACGATGGAGAAAGAATTCCATTGCATTTATCCCCACTCATTTCATTCATGTCATTCCATTTCACTTTCTCTCTTGTTTTTTGGGTGGGATTCCATTTCACTTTCACTTGTTCATTCATTCCCTTCCAAATCACAGCACCCTTAATACGTAGGAATCACTCCATGACATTTTATAAAAACTGTACTAAAGTACTAACTCGTTAATTACACACCTAAGAGATATTTATCAGTAAAAATCTCCATTACAAATAAAAAGGCACTTGCCCCTTATTCTCAGACTCCAGCGGCAATGAGCATGGGCGCAGAAGCGACGAATCAGCCGCACCCTCAAAACGAGACCATGACCGACGACATCCAGGCCTTCCTAGAGGTATTAATCCTTTCCACTCCTCTCCTCTTGCTCATTGTATTTCTCTCCCATGTTCCAAAATTTCTTGCCCCTCTCTCTAGGAATACACACCATGGAGATTACAACTAATTTGATTTGGCGGTGAATCACATGAAATGGGTCACATCAAAATAGTCCCAGAGATTTTGACATCTCAACCGCTTAATCGCTGTGACCCTTAATTATACCTGTTAGAATGGGGGGAGTGACATCATCTAGTTATATTGTTTGTTGCCAGTGGTCCAATTTGCCATGGGCATGCTTTCATGACACTTCAAGGGCTCTCAAATGTGGGATTTTCTCTTTGAGGGTGATTTTTCTGTAGGGTTGGATCTGGTTCTATTTTCCCACTCATTCCCAGTTAGGGCTATGTATCTATCTAACACTCCATGATGTACTACTATAAATTTCATTGCTCCAGGGGAGCTGGAACTTGGTAGTATCACCATCTTGGACCTCAATTTGCAGAAGGTGGATAGAGGGATTGGAATGGCACACTATGCATATGTGATGGCATAAAAAAAAAAAAAAAAAAAAAAAATCAGTTGAATAATTATAGGCATCTATTAACACATAAGTTTATGGTGGTTATGGGTGGCTTTTGGGCTATCATCTATTGAGCTGTACTTGAGGTGCTCTTTTTTTTTTTCCTTATCTATCAATCAATGCCTTCTTTATCTTTCTTGTTGATGATGTTTTTACCAAACCTGTGAATGTTATGTTTTTGCCAATTGCAAATAGTTTTGCATAGCTTTAGTTGTTGCTGCACGGTAGATGAAGAATTTCACCCATTGTGCTTGACCTTTAAAATAAAAATTCGCAGGCTGCTAGATATGCTGACATTGATGACATTGCAAGCTTAGTTTCTGTGGGTGTTCCTCTTGATTCCAAGGATTCAGAAGGCCGCACGGGTAGGGATGGAAAAGTTTAATTGAGATGGAAATTTAGTCTTTTGTCTTCATGGTTTTACCTCTTATTTGTCTGTGAAGTAACCATACAAAAGGATACAGAAATTGATGCTAATTCATTATGTGTTAGTCTGGTCAGATTCTCTGTTTTAATGTGATGTTTGTGGTATTCCAAGTAGTAGTTTTTAGCAGGTAAAAATGTTATTAATATGTATTTTTTTTTTCATTTCCATTATATTTGGATGAAAATGTGACCAAAAAAAATAAATATCCCGAATAGTTAGTTGCTTGATTCGATGAACAGACTTGAAACTAATTATTTCATATTGATATTCTAATTTTGAGACGATTGGAATTAGTGTCCTATAGAGCAACATACTAATTGGAGTAAATGGTGATAGCATTTGATGTGGTCAAGGAATTTGATGGCATAGGTGGATATCCTTGTATCAGAAGATAAGCTTAAGGTGATTACAGAAGGAATTGGTCCACATTGGAGGATATCTTGTTCTTCTTTCCTCGTAGCAAAGTCTCTTATTCTTCTTTAAGATACCAATTGGGGATTAGTTGGGGACTATTTGATGTAATCAAGGGATTTGATTGTGATTAGTTTAGTATAGCTGTGTCTAAAAATAGGCTCAAAGTAGTTAAGAAGAGGCAGTCTTTCACGTTGGAGGATATCTTTTACTTACTTTCCATATGGAGGATATCTCGTTCTTCCTTTTCTTTTCCACAAAAGCATTATGAAATTCCAAAAAATCTGGAAAAAATTGACTTACATTGATTTGCTTCCATGGGGATTTTTCCTGCCAATTTGATTCAATTATGTAGCACATGCTGTCAACGAATGAAGAGGATATGAACCTACACACGCGCACGCGCGTGCGCTCACACACAAAAAAAAAAAAAGGAGCCATTTTTCATGTACTATCTTTTTGTTTAATCATGTTTTGCTTTTCTTCTTAAATTCAGTGTAGAACTTTCATAGCCGACCTCATTTTGATGAGATAAGGACCTAAGGCTATAAGATGATGATGATGATGATGGCTTGGGTTCTTTAGAAAATTGGCAACATGGTGGATGCTTCTTTGAACAAACCACTGTAATTAGTAGAAGGGGGATATTTCCTCAGGAAGTAGTCAAAACGGCCCCCTAGGATGGTGGTCATGACTGTAAGATTGGATGGAAGATCATTACTTGGTCTAGTCCTATCTAGCCAGGACTATCAATACTCATGTGACAAGAATTAAGGTAGGGATTGCTTTTGCAGCATTATCTCCCTCAGATAACCTGATACCAAACACAAGAGAGAAAGTCATTTGCAATTTAAGAAACTACTGGCTGATCTTAAAGCTTCTCTTAATACCAATTCTTCTGTTATGTTGTTAGGTACGTCTGTAATGCCATGCACTAACAATGCGTCTTGGTTACCTCCCCTCAGATTATGGATCATAGATTCAAGAGCTTCAAACCATATTATTGGCAGAGAGCAATGACTTTGCTTCTTTATCCACTCTCTCTGGTAGAATTGGATTTTGCAGATGGGTTGTTGTCTTGTGCATCTAGAAAAGGGATCTATTAGATTTTTTTCTCTATTATCTTTACCATTTAGCTTCAGTTAATCATGTTTCTTCTTTCCCCTGTAGTTTTTTATATGGTTATGAGAATAATAAAGCAACTGAAAGGTAATCTGCTGTGTACTATTTCCCCCTTTCCATTGTGTCTTCTAGGATCTAAAAATGGGGAAGTTGATTGGTGGTGGACTTGAAATCAATGGACTGTACTTATTTGATATGGGAAGCACTTCACCTTTATGTTTCCGAACCAGCCTGCTATAAGGATTGATTATATTTGTGGATTAGAACATTAGTTTTAAAATCCTTGATTTTGAAATTAATTTTGGTCTATAAAATCTATTCCCAAATCTGAACTTGCTAGTTAGCCAGACATTTTAAACCCACCTTTTCTTCTAGTAATAATAGAAGTTCTAGTCTTTATTCTATTGTCCACTATGAGTATGATGTACAGGGACATGCACCTTTTTTTCTTTTTTGTTTTGTTTTGTTTGGATATAAGTGTTTTATTGATGATTATTCTCGAAGTCATAAAGCGTACAGAGGAACACCCATAGTTAAGGGGTTTCACAAAAATAATCCAAACACAGCTTGATGTTGAAGTTGGTCTTCATTCAATAGTACTAAATAACATCTTTACCGTGGTTTACATTGTTATTTAAATGAATTCATTCTCAAGTGAACTTGTCTATATACTTAATGATAAAACAAAGCTGTTAAATGAAAGAGTGGACACTTCTTGGAGGTTACTTGATCTATTTTGGTTGGGAAGAAGGACCTATGATTTGTTGGGAATAAGAAGTTTTTACTGTTTTATTTACAGTCAATAGGATGTCTACACCTATTCTTGATGGGAAGTTCTATACATGTAATATTTTCCTTCTCTAACAAGGTACCATTTAAAAAAAAAAATCTTGATGGGTAGTGTCCTCTTAAACTATTAAAGCGGGAGAGTGCTCTGTTCCCCATTGCATCCAAAGTCTCAATCGTGTTTGTTCATATTCTTGGACCAGCGGGGATCAATTAGGACTCCAGTCAATTGAGTGTATCTTCTTGGGTTATGCCAGTTCTAGACGTAATGGCTGAGTTTGAGCTGCGTCACTGCCCCAAGTCCTAGTTTATGCCAAGTCCTATTGTCAAGTGGCCCAAACTTAGTGCTTTCCTCATTTTTGTTTTATGAGAAGATGTGGGAGGCTCTTGAAGACTATTTGCACTTTGCAGTGGTTTTGGAAGATGAAAACCACTTTTTTGTGAGAAATCTGAGCATTCTACAAACAAAAGGTACTGTTCATACTGCTGTGTGAAGACTTACATGGCCACATATTTCTATGTGAATTCATTCTTAATGACTAAAACTTGATTTGCCATAAAATTCTTGATTCATACTACATTATTATCTTTTCTATTTTACTTTTAATTTATATCATTTGCAGATTTTTTAAGTATCTTTGGGCTATATAGTTGACTTGGCTTGAAGGTGACCAAGTGGATCTCTAAGTCTGAGTTTTAAAACCTTGGTTCTAGAGGAGCGGTGTATGATGAAACAATATCAATTAAGGTGGTATTTTTTGGTTTATTGGGGTTAAGACTGTAAGAAACTCCAACGAAGTAGAAGTAGTGGCTATAAGGGAGACATTGAGAACTTTTAAAAGCTTCATTGAAACCCAATTCATTGGAAAGTGAATCTGCAAATAACTTGGGTATCAAAGGCTTGGAAAACCAGTGAGAATGAATTTTATCTTCAATGAGGTTAGGGAAATGTCTAAGGCAATGGAGGTAGAGTTTGGAAGTGGTGGATTTTTTTATCTAAAAAGGGAGTGGATGGAAGTGTCTTTTATGTTGGATCAACAATGTAATTTTTGGACAAGAGCCTGTGGGACATAGGAAGATGCTTTCTGCTGCAAAGGGTTTTTCCTGTACGGTCATCATTAGCCCTCAATTTCCGTGCTTGGTGACCAAAGTCGAGATATTTCCCCAGACGTTCTCCGTACTCTCCATTTTTATGATATCACAAAACTTTAATGTGATATCGCAAAATTTTCTTTAATCATTGGACATTGGCATTGAAATGTAAAAAAAAGGCATTTTTATGCGATATCGCATAATTCAATAAAAAAATTGCGATATCGCACAAATCCAGTAGTATGAAGAATTTCTGATGAAATATTTCTACTTTGGTCATCGGGCACGGAAATTGAGGGCTAATGGTGACCATATTGGAAAAATCCAGCAACCTTGAGATTGTGGGTTCGGGTCTTGGTGCCAATCCAAATAAAGGAAAAAAGTGATTTCATTTATTTATTGACAAAGCCTCTGAGTGTGTTTTTTCTTGAATGAAAATTTTTAGTTGCCAATGAAATTTTTTGGCTTTTGAGCCAAATGGATACTATCTAGTTTGGCATGTTAGATGTAACTGTTAGCTTCAAAGTCACTTCATCTTTGACATGCTATCATTTGTCAGTGACTCAGTGCTTGATTTTAACAATGTTTTGAACTTGTTCTGTTCAGCACTCCACATGGCTGCTGCTAATGGACATCTTGACATCGTGGATTATCTTATTAAAAATGGAGCGGTGAGGAAGTTAATTTTTCCCTTTCAATTGTTCTAGTCCTCACATTCTTTGGATCCTCTCACTTCTGAATTTTGTATGTAATAAATCTATTTATTGCAGTGCTTAATGATGTGATAATTTGCTTTCAAAGAAAAATATTAATAGATAATAAAATGACAAAGCGATAAGTTCCCTGTGTTAGTATGACAAGTCAATGGTTCTCACAAAACTTATTTAGAGTATAAATATATCTTTAACGTGTAGTAAAATATTTAGATCTAGCACTACATTTTGGGGCATCAGGGCAATATGGCTACTGTGGTGTCTGGTCAGTCTGACAGTCTAATAACCTGTTCTTCT
The DNA here is from genome assembly GCA_003546025.1 of Camphora micrantha. Taxonomy (NCBI): domain Eukaryota; kingdom Viridiplantae; phylum Streptophyta; class Magnoliopsida; order Laurales; family Lauraceae; genus Camphora; species Camphora micrantha. The sequence continues at coordinate 35,159,286 of QPKB01000011.1, forward strand.
GTATCTATTGACTTCATTTCAATTACGTTTTTAATCCATTAATGAAAATTCCAATTACCATGTTAATCTTCTTTTGTGCTTAACAATAATTTATTTACTAGAAATCCAAGAAGATAAAGATAAGTCAGGTTGAAAATGGGAAAAAACAAAAAAATTTAAAGGAAAAAAAGAGATATTTTATTTCCTCTGAAAGTAGAGACTTGGGCCTTTTTGGCATCATTCTGGGAATGTTTCATTCTGAAAATGAATGAAGAAAAATTTGTTTGGCAAGCATTTTGTGAAACAGAAAATCTAGAGAGAGGGGAAGGAGAGGTTTTATAGATGGGCAGAAAGGGAGAGAAAATGCCCCCGCCAGACAAGTTTTTCTACATTCATTCTTTAGAATGAAACATTCCTATAATGATGACAAACAAGCCCTTGTTTTCCCAGGGACCTAGCTTAAAAGAAGATGATCTTTCCCTCATGAAATGTGAAGTGGGTCATGTTTCCATACATTTTTATTTGATCTTTATTGTTTCCTTTTAGGGCATGTTTCTTTACCAAAATTCATGTCCAGAGGAATTCCAAATTCTCCAAAAGCTGTCCCCTTGAGGTGGAATTCCAAATCCCTCCACTTGGTGGAGCATTTGAAATTCCAACTTAATGGGCCTGTTTGTTTAGAAGAATTGTGAGAATTCTTGTCTAAATATGAGAATTCTGAGAATTTCAAATGTTGTCCCCTAAAGTAGAATTCCAAATGCTTAGGCCTGTTTGGTTAAAAGAATGGTAAGAATTCTTGTCTGGGGGAATTTTGAGAAATCCAAATACTGCCCCCCAAAGTAGAATTCCAAATGCTCAACCCCCCTCTAGCCCCCTCTAGCATTTGGAATGCTGGAATTCAGGGAATTCATAAGGCTAAAGGTGCATTTTCATGTGGTTTGGAATTCTAAGTTCTTGCAACAAACAGAACATTTGGAATGCCTACGAGAGAAGATGTCACATCATGTCATAAATCCCCAACAAGCTCAATTCCTTGTCAGAAATTCCTCTAACCAAATGCATTGAGGATGGAATTTCTGGAATTCCAAAAGGCCATTGCAGACCTTTTAGGTGGCTGGGATTTGGAATTCTGGTGAAAGAGATACAACATTTCAAATGCTAGGGGATAAGATGTCATATCATGTCAAAAAAACCCCAACATACCAAATTCTTGTTAGGAATTCTGGTAAAGAAATAGGCCCTTAGATTGGACTATGCAAACAAAGTCTATTGAACCGTCAGCAGATAGATATTCACTGGCCATCTCACTTATGTTGTAGACATTTTTTTTTTCTTCTATTCCCCTCTTTTATTTTGTTGCATGTTGTTAGTCTTCTGTAGGAACCAGGTTAGTCTTCTGTAGGAACCAGGTTTTTGAATTGTCAAAGTCGTGATTTAAGTGGCAGAACCATGGTTAGAGAATGAAACATGGATGGATAAATTTGAAACTTGGAAAAGTTAATTAGGATCAATTTAAGACAAATGCTGATTTCTTTGTCAGACCAGTTCGTGATGACATAATAAGACTGTTGGGCCAGTATATGGCCAGCCAAATTGGGTCTCATCTGTAGCTTATAGGTTGATCGAACCTACTTCAAAGTCTTAAGTTCTTGTTACTACTTTATAACCTCAGCGGCTCAGCCCAAGTGGTCCAGTTGCTACTTTGCCATTTTTGTGAAAAAAATTGGGAGATCCATGAATCTTTGTTAAACTGTGGTCATCACTGTGCGTGAAACATTAGTTCTTGCATCATCATTTATTATCCTTAGCTGATCACCTTACAATGCAGGATCTCAATGCTTGTAATGCAGAGAAAAATACCCCCCTTCACTGGGCCTGCCTTAATGGGCACAAGGAGGTAACACCAATGCCTCCAAATCATCAAAGTTGATTTTCCTCATTTTACCACTTTATGATGGATGATTTAGCATGTTTTCCAAAATATTCAGGTGGTTAGGATTTTGGTTCTTGGGGGAGCTGATGCAACTAAGCTGAACAGGTATTTTGTTTCAATCCTGAGTCCTTGGATAATCTCTTGTTGTAGTTGTATAATTTTTTCTTCATAAAGATATATATTTGTCTCTCTTTTTGTTACTTATGCTCTTGTGGTGCCTGGTGTTGGCTAGCCATGAACGGACTCCATTGGATGAAGCAGTGAGTCGGGGCAAAATGGATGTGGTAGAAGCAATCAATGCAGCTGTCGCCAGTAGAACATGATGGTGTTAAAGTTTCCTGATTAGTAATGCTTGATGGTTGTAATGGTATATTACATTTACTTCTTAAGATGAGAGATTTTCAAGGCATTCATCCTCTATAATTCTTCATAAAAAAATCAGAATAACAAAGTGATGCATGCTTATAAATCATGATAAAAATTCCTTGGGTGGTTACATTACCCGTCACGTTTGATGGTCTGTGTCCAAAATCATGTTTTCAGACCATGCTCAGAAATCACAGTACATGCAGCAGCAGCAGCATCTACCAGTGTCTTCTTGGATATTGATGAACATATATCCGCAAAAAATCCTCACAATGATGAGTCATTTGACGAGCATATCCAAAGGTGGATTGGATATGCATAGAATCTCCCTTCCATAAGATTTTGTTGCTACTATTCAATCAAGGTTCTTTACTTACAAGAAAGCAAACAAACAGAAGCAAAAGAAAAGGATCATGTTCTTATAGTAACAGGATCATGTGCAGCAGTGTAGGTGCTGAAATCACATGAGTGGACACTGGACAGGCCCATATCTCAAGTCCATCCAGCACATTGCGTTTGCACCAAGGAAGCAAAGACGGACAGAGAAGATGGGGTCGTGTCATATCAGTAAGAGATTTTGGCATTGTACTTGGGTGGGGAGGAGAATTGGGTCGGAATCTCGGTCTCTTTGCTCTTTTTTTTCCTCCTTGGAAGGAACGAAAGAATCAAAGGAGCCTGTAAAACCGAACCGTACGTAGGCCTTCATGTCAATCTAATAGCAGACTGCTGAGCTTTAGCTTCAGCTTCAGTTCAGCTTCCAACATCATTGCATGGCATGGGACCTCACCACTTCCAAGTTCCATCACGAGGAAGCATTGGAAAACTGCAACTACGGAGCCCCAGGTGACAACGAACTGTTGTCGACGCGTGTGGTTTCATTATTTTATGTGGAAGATGATGCGGTTTTGTGTCATCTGTGCAAACTGCTTTTCTGTGCAGCCCACCTCTGATGCTTTTGCAACTGCTTAAGCTGACTTGATCTTGATCTGAATAATGCTCGCCTTTGGTTCGAATCAATGGCAGATTTCTTCTATCTTTTTCTTGGTTCGAATCTTATCCAACAGGAGTTATTATTCCATGTGGTGCCTGTGATTGGTGTTAGTCCAAAGTGGGTTCCATCTCACATTGAGGAAGGGTTCCTGCTGCATCAAGACATTATATTTTAGCTATGCTTTGCATATTAGCTTTTAACGTGGTACAATAGTGTTGCCCCGCAAAGCATTCTTACTAGGCCGTAGAATATGTAGGTTTCATTGAGTGGGCAACAACTTGGATGGATAATGGTTCTAAAACAGTCACATGTGAGATTTGGTGAACAGTTTTTAATTTGGACATTTGGTGGTCTGCGTGGGGATTTAAAATCCTACACCATTGCTCATAAGGACCCCCACAGGAGAAAATTTAATAAAATAGACTAATTCTATTATTTATTTATATACTTTATTTTTTCAATTTTAGCACCGTGGATAGATTGGATGGTATAGATTTGTGCTTAAGAAAAGTTTGATATGATGATCTATCACTCTTAGAAGGATTATTAAACACTAGATTTTGGGTTTATTTAGCCGTAAAAATGGAGGATTAAGATAGAAGTGAGTGAAATTGGATGATAGCTTATGTTTAATTAGATGTTAGCAACCTCTAATGTGGCTGCTTTTTATAGATCACTCAAGCCACTACTATATTAAATAGATAGCATTTGTTATTTGTTATAATAACTCTATTTTAAAAACTTATCCATATTTAAAAAGACTTATATTAGCGACTCTTAAATGTGTCATTTCTAAAAAAATTCCGTTAAATATCGTTTAAAATAAGAAGGCAGAAAAAAAATTGACTGTTACCAGTGATTTACTGTTATGGTTTTAAACCTTTCTGCCAAAGGCTCCTTCCTTCACAGTAATAATATGTGGGAAGAAGAGATGGTGGATGGAGTCATGCACACCATCAATCTCGTGATGCAATCAACAAGTGCAGGAGCAAGACCAATCCTTTCCCCGTGATCCCTTTTCAATGTGTGGTGTGTGCTTTGTTTGAATGATGTGGATTAAGTAAAACTAATGCCAAGCGACCTCTGAATGGGTTTGGTTAGGGTTGATAGCCACATTTGGATCCATTTAATCCCAGTCCAAATTTGGATGCCCTGTATATATCTAGGATTTGGGTCACCTACAGGAGTCCCACACCAATGGTGCAAGATTTTCGGTTCCGCTTTTTATTAGGGTGGTCCAGCTTTTTGGACAATGGAGATGGAAAATCCTGCACCATTCTTTTGTAGGGCAATTGAAAATTCCACCTTTGTATATTAGTGAATTAAGTATAAATGTATATAATAAGTTCTTGAGGATGCCCACTTCACCTGATGTTCCTTGTGTTATGCTGTAATCAATGTGATCCCTTCACACACTTAAGTGACAACATCTAACAATCATTCATTATTGGACGTAATTGTATTCCGAATAATGTTATCAGTAGTTGAGGCACAAAGGCAAAGATGACTTGATCTACCTATTTTGGGCCCACCATTCTCCACATCCAAATCTGGCCATCATCATACTCTCCTCAGCTGGTAGTTGCCCTCTACCACCAAGTATTCAGGTCTGAATTTGACCCAACACATTTTAACCCCTACAACCAAACAATAAAAAGAATACTTTCCTCTACAACATACTTTGTAATCCTAGATCCAAATATAATTGGATTTGCATTAACTAATGGATGATCATGAAATCATCACTCAAACTCAATCGTGCCTGGCCCATGGAATAAAAAAGGGGCACTTAAACGTACAAGGCTTGCATGTTACCTATCAAACGTAGTTTCAGTACTCTCCATTTTTACACAAGTCCAATTTGTTCCTTTTGTCACAAGTCCAATTTGTTCCTTTTGTTTTGCTATCGAAGGATTTTTAATTTTTTGGACTGAACTAATTCTTTCATGCTTAAAAGGAAGCTAGATAAATTCAATTGCGGCTACTAGGTGGTAGCAATTTCAGAAAAAGGAAAAACTGATGACCAATATCAAGACATCCAGCGCCAAAAGAAAAGAAATCATGTTGCTGAACTCTTGGCTGATGTGTTTGAATTGCATTGTTAGGAGTGAAGTTTGAAATGAATGATTCATCAATCAACCTGTAATTACAGACACACTACCCCCCAAAACTTTACAGTCGCCAAGTGTCAGGTGTTGATGAAACAAAAAAAAGCTCTTCCTCTTCTCTTCTTGGGACAAGGTCAAAACCAAACCCCTCTCCCTCCAAATCCTCCTCCCATTACGCAAGAGCCACGAGACGTCGAGAGAGCTGGGCACCACGACCACAAACATTGAGAAGTTGAGAGATACTCTACTCCCATTAAATAAAAATAGACGGCCAGATTGCAGTGGGCCACACCTTCTCACAAAAACAAACGTCCTCTTCTCTCTCTCTATCGTGACATTTCCGGGCTTCCTCTCCACCAATACACAGACACAAACACCGCTTCTCCCTCTCCATCTGCCAAATGTTCGCGTCGTGAGCCGAACCAGGAGTAAGAACCGGCACTCCTCCAAACTACGTTCATCAAACCAAAAACACAAGACCCATGATAATCTGTAATCATTAGTGTATACTTTTTGGTTTTGTTTCTTTTTTTTTCTTTCATTGAGGCATTTCTTCAAACAGTTTCATTACATTCATTGAGGCATTTCTCCAAACAGTTTCAGTACTTTTTCATTGAAACAAAGGAATGATGCGAGAAGGCGAGTGTTGCAGGCCTGTAGGGAGATGGCCGCCGAGATGAGAGCAGTAGAATGCGGAGCAGTTGCAGAGGAGAAGCTGCGAGTGGAGGAGTATCGAAAAGGCGAGCGCTTTGGGGAACATTACGTCGAGCAGTTCGTGACCCAATGTCGGTAGCTCATGTGGACGACGAGGAGTCCGTCGGAGGCGAGCAGCCGCAGCACGCCGAGCGGCTTCTCTCCAACGGAGACTTCTACACCGGCCAGTGGTGTGACAACCTCCCTCACGGCACCGGGAAGTACCTCTGGACGGACGGCTGCATGTACGAGGGCGAGTGGCAGCGCGGGAAGACCATGGGCCTCGGGAAGTTCCTCTGGCCATCCGGCGCCACTTACGACGGAGAGTTCAAGTCCGGCTTCATGGATGGCTTCGGCACCTACAGTGCCTCCTCCGGCGACACCTATCGCGGCCTCTGGGTCATGAATCTAAAGCACGGGAAGGGCCGCAAGAGCTACGCCAATGGCGATTACTACGAGGGCGAGTGGCGCTGCGGCGCTCAGGACGACTACGGCAAATACATCTGGCCCAATGGGAACGAATACGAAGGCAGCTGGAAAAATGGGGTGATGTCAGGAAAAGGATCCATGCTTTGGGCGAATGGAAATCGCTACATTGGGTCTTGGGAGGACGGCCTCCCCAAGGGGGAGGGCCGCTTCCAATGGACGGACGGCAGCTTCTACATCGGAACGTGGAGCAAAGACCCCAAAGAGCAGAACGGCACCTACTACCCCTCCGGCGGTGCGTCGCCCGTCGGGAGTTTTGATTGGGACCCGCAGGAGGTGTTCTCGGTCGGCCTCAGGGATTGCAAGGTGTCGCAGGGGGAGAAGGTCTCCATCCTCCCATCGGAGAAGACGACGGACTGGACCGGGGTGGAGGCAGAGTTCATGCAGAAGCAGGCGGTGTGGCGGGCGAGGAGGAAGAGCTCTGGCTCTGTGGAGGGATTGAAGAAGAATGCCAATGGGCAGGCGGAGAAGAGTGGGGATATGATTAATATGTGGGACTCTGATGGCGACGATGGGAATTCGTTTATTGGCAGCGAAGGGGAGGATGGTATGGGTGGATTGCGGCTTGAGGATATGGATTTGAAGGCGACCCGGACGCCCCGGTTCAGGTTGCCGCTGAAGGAGGGGAAGAAGCAGGGTGAGACCATCTCCAAAGGGCACAAGAACTATGAGCTTATGCTCAATTTGCAGTTGGGAATCAGGTGACTGTTTGTTTGTATTGTGAACTGCCAATCTCTCATCTTTTTTTATTTTGTTTTTATAGGTTTTGTTTCATTTGGATTGAATGCCACCTTATTTTCTTTTCTTTCATTTGATTAGAAATATAGTATGCTTAGTTATCATGACAATTTTAGTTGAGTCTTTGGTTCCTTATCATGGTTCATTTGGAGTTAGTGTATGATTTTACACTGAAGAAAGCAGAATGACTAAAACCCAACATGCTTGTTTACTTTTCCTTCTTATTCCTTTTTCCTTAGATAATTTGAATGCCTCAGAATGGGTCTTGAAATTCCAGTTTAAGTTGTTGGCAAGAGATCTTGATATCCTGAATAAAGAGACATTTATCAATGTAGAATTCTAATATAATTTGAATGTTGCTCACAGCTTGGCAAGTTGTCCAGGAACAATTGACACTGGAATCAAGTGTAGAGCTCATGGTAAATAAATCAGAAAGAGGAATGAAGGTGATAAATTAAAACAATCTGTTAAGTTTGGCAAAATTCCGTTTGCTTGTGTTATAAATCCTTCTCCCCCATCAATTGAAGAAAAGGAATTAATAAAATTTAAACTTTACTTTCATATGGGTTTCATCACTAGAAAAGAGTAGACGCAGATAAAGCATACGAGACTGGTAACCTCGTTTTATGTGTATCAATAGGGTGCTATTAGAAGTAAAAAAAAGTAAAAAAGGCTATTGTTATGGAAAACTGTATGCATTCAGCTATGCATTTGTTGGGGAATGGAGATCCGGAATGGCAGCAAGTGGGATGCTGTTTTTCCACTTTCTGACCAAAACAATGTTAGTTATTGGTTCTCAGGAAGAAATGAGCAATAAATGCAGAAAGTGTTGGATCTTATACAATTTCTGGTATTCACAGGGCGCTATCCTGCAAAATGAGTTACCAAATGCCCATGCCACTTGTAATTTGGGAACATTTGAATGCAACCTTAAGGAGATTTGCACATCTGGTAAGCATGGAAATTGCAGAATGAAAAATCACATTTGCCCACAGGTTTCCAGAATTGATCTTGAGTGGTTAGTATGTTTAGCTGAGTAGTTGATTCATATTAAAGAGATACCAATGGATCAGGCTTTGTCAGTATGAAACAACACAACGATTTTTTCTTAGTTTTTTCTTTGAAGTCTTCTACGCAATGGTGTCTTTTGTCTACTAATCATCTCATATCTGTTGCTTACCACCACCATGTGATGGTATAGGCATTCTGTAGCAAGACCTGCTCCTGCTACTTCTCTTGATCTGAAAGCATCTGCCTTTGACCCCAAAGAAAAGGTATGGACAAAGTTCCCTCCTGAAGGATCAAAATATACTCCACCACACCAGTCCTGTGAATTCAGATGGAAGGATTACTGCCCATTGGTGTTCAGGTTAGGCATTGAGTTAAATTTCTTACACTGGTACTGTTATTTGTTCCGTTATGTGGGTTTGGTTAATTGTTTCGTTTCCAAGTCATCAATTATCATCACCATTGTGTTCAGGGCTCTCCGCAAGCTTTTCAAGATTGATGCAGCTGATTATATGCTATCCATATGTGGAAATGATGCGCTTCGGGAGCTTTCATCACCAGGGAAGAGTGGAAGCTTCTTTTATCTGACACATGATGACCGTTACATGATAAAAACAATGAAGAAATCGGAAGTAAAAGTGTGTCCTCTGTTTCTTATTGTAGCTTCCAACTGAAACAATAGTGTTTCTTGCTGATCTTGTTGCTGCACAGGTTCTTCTAAGAATGCTTTCAGCTTATTACAATCATGTACGAGCCTTTGAAAACACTTTGGTGACCAAGTTTTTTGGTCTGCACTGCGTAAAACTAACTGGAGCTATTCAAAGAAAGGTAACTATAGAACTATGTAATAAATCATATTACATGATACTTGATAAGAGAAAAAATAGGTGGTATTTTTGTTCAACCTGCAGAGGTCCAGGTGGGGCCTACCTTTAGTGCATCTTTTCTCATTGGCCTCATCATAGGAAAGCAAAATTCCATAGTATGTCCTATGCGGGATGACCCTAGCCATATAATTGTTTGCCCAAACATGGACACAATCAATGATACTTAACTCACCAGGGTATGTCATGGTTAGGATCATCTAATGGAACAGAGTTTTGGATGCCAAGGAGCACAATTTCTCCTATCGCATTAACAGTTTTGAGTCACCTGAAGATGTATTCCCCATGTAGAGTTTTTTTGGGCCAGAAATTGGTCCAGTGAAGGCACTATATGATGGTTTACAGCCTGGTATTTATTACCTGGAGACTGGTTTGTGTTTTGACATTTTCTACAAGTATTCTTCCCAAATATTACAGCAGTTGGTTTGATGGGCCAGGTTCGCTTTGTCATAATGGGGAATCTTTTCTGCACTGAATACTCCATTCACAGGCGCTATGACTTGAAGGGTTCTTCACATGGCCGCATTACAGACAAGCCTGAGTCAGAGATTGATGGAAACACAACACTCAAGGACCTTGATCTTAATTATATATTTCGGCTGCAGAGATCTTGGTTCCAAGAGCTTCACAGGTGAATTAAGTTTAATCTACTTCACATGAATGGGTCACACTAGATATAGCCTGGAACCAAAATATGTAAGATTGGCGAATGCATTGAATAATCTTGACATGTGCAATTGATAAACTACAGACCTTACTGTGGTATTAGTAAATGTGTTCTGTCACTTCTTCGGTGGTAATGGGCTGTTGCTAATTGCTCTCAGAAAGTTAGTTGTGCCTTAGTGGTTTCCTGCTAGAAATCTTAATAATGCAGCAACTGTAAAACTGCCAAGTGATTCCTAATGTTTAAGCCATGTCGGAATGGTTTGACTCTAGCCTGGTGCACTCTGGAACTGAGTGTGAAAACCAATCATAAAAAATGCACTCCAGTTTTTGTCAAGTTTCAGATAGCTTTTCCCTTTTCTGCTATGAAGAAAATGGGTCAAATTTCTCTGAATGTTTCTATCCTAACATATTCCATTGCAGGCAAGTAGATCGAGATTGTGATTTTCTTGAACAGGAGCGAATTATGGATTACAGTCTCTTGGTGGGTCTGCATTTCAGAGAAGCGGCAACAGATGGTCAGGCCTCTGGACTTCGAACTCCCACAGGTTATTTCGCTTCCTTTTCTAAAATAGTGTTCTTAGTCATAAAGCTGGAACAGGTAAACTAGTGCGGAGAAATATACAGTGGTCGGCTGTTCATTTGCATGGGCCATAGAACTGTAGTTGTGGTTGCTACTATTGATTACTTTTATTGTATACATAGTGGGTCCTATGTGGATGGAAGATACCCCCAAGATTTACTCTGAGCAGTAATTCAAACAATACAATTGAGGGCACTTTTATACTTCAGATATGAACCACAGATTTTGGTTGTGCATTTTCATTGGTGGCTGGAATGACCATAGTTGTGTACTTTGCCATCTTTAGCATGATGGTGCAATGTAGCATCTTACATTTTGAGAGGTGAACCCAACTTCTGGTTGTGTTGAATGACTGATGTCAGCACTCAAAGCATCAAATAACACCTAGTGTTCTTCCAATCTCTTTTGCTTGACAGTTGAGTTTCTCTCCATTACAGTTAACAATGAGTCTGATCAAGCAGCTGATTCAACTCCTCGTCTCTCTTCAGTTGACATGGACCCACTTCTTTATGACCCTACCCGGTACATTTTAATTTGTGTTGAAGCATTCACTACCATTGTTAAGCATGCATTTGTTTGTACTCCAGTTGCAAGTTTTTATGTATTTTGGCTGGATATATTTTATGTGCTCCCCAGCTGATACCAAGCAGAATAGGGAACCGCATTAAAGTGGATATTCTTCTCAATCCCCAGACCAATACTCGACATCATTAATTTGGTATTAACATCGGACGGCACCAAGCTAGCATCCCCCATCCTCATAATTTTGAACTTTCAGGCGCGGATTGTGGAATGATAGTAACCTGTTCTGCCAAAATTTGGAAACCACTTGCGAGTTGGAGTACTTGCAAACACCTATCTCCATTGTAAGCTGACCGCAAGGTCTCTCTTTTTACTTTTTGCATGAATATTGCAGGTGGGCAACCATAAGACTGGGCATAAACATGCCAACAAGGGTCGAACAGACAGTGAGAAAAAGTGATTGTGAGCCCCAGCTAATCGGCGAACCAACAGGGGAGTTCTATGACGTGGTCATGTTTTTTGGCATTATTGACATACTACAAGACTATGACATCAGCAAGAAGCTGGAGCATGCGTACAAGTCCATACAATATGATCCAACCTCAATATCAGCAGTTGATCCTAAGCAGTATTCGAAACGCTTTCGTGATTTCATATACAAAGTTTTTGCAGAAGACAGTTGAGTGCTTGGCCAAAAGATGCAGCAGAAGCTTCCGAGATTTCAACCTTAATTCACCGATGCCTGGCCAAACTCCTGTGTTGGATTCTGAGTGTCATCTGCATTCAGTCTTAAATAGATATCACAGTAGGCCAACAACATTCTCCTAGTCCCAAGGTTGCAAGACAGGCTTTTGATGAAAAAGCCTTCTGGAAGATTGGCTATGGCTGCTGGGTTTACAGGTCAAGATGATTCAACAACATTCTCTCCATAGATATTCTATGTGTTCCATAGTTATATCTATATACATATATTTGTATTTCTGTAGAGTTATAGAAAAACAGCTGGGATCAGGAGCAGTGCAAGCCCATTCTAACTGTAAATTTATTTTCCTGAGGGTAAACCTGTATTGGAATGTATTCTTTTGTAACCAATTCTTTTCTCAGAAGATTAAAGAGTCTGGGAATTTTGTCAAAGATCAGAATAAAATGTATAGAGTTAACAGTGATTCTGTCCAGCTTGCTATATGCTTTTGTTTTTTTGCTTGTGTATTGCTGAGATCCAGCATTTAAAATACAAAGGGGAGTGGGGGTTCAGTTTTTTTCCCCCCTTCTCTTTTTCTTTTTCATAGTTGACAGTCTAAGGAGATCTTCTATTTCACAGACGAGTTTGTAGGAGGCCCAAGGTTTAAAACTTCAGTTTCAGTAACCATATTCGCCAGAAGGATAATCTGATACATAATATGTTTGTTCTTTTCCACATTTTCTTTCCAATAAAACATTTTAAATGCATAAATGTTACAGAAAATTTTGGAAACTCTAGAATTTGTACTTGTCTAATTTTTTTAGACTATATTTACCTATGTATTAGCTGCTTGTTCTTAATTTGTAGAATGATGTGTCTTAAATTTAATGACTCAGGTAGTTATATAGTAAACCATGTTTGTTGACCCATACTCATCTTCCTCATTGTAGTTTCAAGAAACATGATATACACTTAAATGTTAATTTCTTAATTATGTTAATGACATTGATGGATTGATTTTCATTAATATGATATGTAGTTTAAACACTATCAACATCCACAACAAGGGCCCGTTTGTTTCCATGGAACTGAATTTCTAGGAATTCACGGTAAAATGTGTTCCAACTAAGGATTATGAGAAAGTGAAGGGCGTTATGATATGGGGTGGAGACGTAGATTAGATCCGACTTTCTTAGGATTTGATTTGCGGGGCGAATGAGTTTCATTTTCATCTTCCCTTAATTCATTATCTAGCGATTTATGGATCTTCAATATTGTTTCTTCAATTTTAATCACTTTTAGAAATCTCCGTCTTAAAATTTCCAAGAATTCAATTTCATGCAAATAAACCACCCATAAGTTCGAAGATATACATATGGGTATATTAGAATTTATAGCCTTTACTATATGAATTCAGCATGCAAAGCAATAAAAATAAACAAAATAAAGACAGAAAATTTAAAGGAAGGGGACAGGTCCAATAGACCAATTCCACTGCTATTAGAACTTTTGCCGGTTTTAATATTTTCTTCCAGAGAATTAAGTGGTGATCACACGGTACCTTCTCTCTCTCTCTATTACCTGGTCTAGGAGTGGTAACAGCCTGAGATGAATTCCTAGGCATCATGTTAGATGGAAGTGCCAACATTACCTCAAAACACCACTCAATCACGGGTGTATTGGCAGTTTGGCACCTTTTCCCAATCTACTTGATTAAAACTGTGGGAAAAATAGATGAGAGACAAGCAAAAATGGGTCCTGGAGGGAAGTGATATTAAGCATCAGTTGTCCTGTAGTAGTTGGATGTAGTGCTGTTGTCCTGTAGTTGTTGGATGTAGTGCCGTTGTCAATCATGAGACTGTTAAGTATCAGTTGTATCTGTAGTGATACAATGATAATCTGTGGATCTCTATGGGCCACCTGTGTCACACTTACAAATATAGTTCTTGGGAAATTATTGTCTCGGAAGATGTTGAATAATGTTAGATTTTTTTTTATTTTTTTTTTATGGGAATATTACTGGGAAGACGTCGTGAAAAATAAATAAATTTTTAAATAATGAAATGCAAAAACATAAAAGTAAATATTAATTTCTTTAAAATAATAGATTGTTATAACTTCTACAGTTTTTATTTCAATTCTTATCATGATATTTTCATTTCTCATTATATTTTGAAAAATATTGTGATATTATTGGGGGCTTAATGTTTATATAACATTGCAAAAACATCACAATATTTTCAAAATGTTGTGAGATTTTTGACCCAGATGTATCTACTGACCTTAAGGTCCTCAAGCCATAATAATTATAAAAAAAAAAAATCTTCTCTTAATTATGTGCTTCATAGTTCCCCCATAAACCCCTTTATATTCATGGAAAAGACCTGCTATTTAGGAAGAACAGTCCAAGCACAACAGATTACCTGGGTAAACCTCATGAGACCAAAGAAGCCCAGTTAAATGGGCTAAAACTGAAAGTTTAAAGGTAAAAATCCACTTGGGGCATCAAATAATTTACTCATTGAGAGGGATTACTCACCACACCAATACCCCAGTAAGGAAAATACTAAGAAAATGATGCTCTCATCTACACATTTCGCCCTTTACACTCTATCACTAGAATACTCTCTCCATGTATGAGTATGACTGTCATCTTGCTCATGGCCATGAACCCAACTTTTGACCCCTTAGATCCAGCCCAAAGCCAACTAAGTTTATACTTCAGATGTTTATGACATCTGAAGTTTAAACTTAGTTGGCTTTGGGCTGTGATTTGGATCTCATGGACCCATCCTATAAGCAGCTGACCCATTCATTCTCTACTGGTAGGACAAGCGGGCCCATCAACATGTACTCCTCCCATTAGAAAGAGTAGTCTGTTGGTCAAAAAAGAGTTATCCATGGGATAGAAAGACTCTTAGGTGGGCCCCGTTAGATAAAGAGAGTCCTTACTACTACGATCAAGAAAGTAGCATGTAGGTTGCACCAGGACATGTCTGAAATCTGTTGTGCACAACCCAACAAACAACAATATTCTGGGGGTCAGAAGGGTAGGCAAAGCGAGAAGATTTGTTGAATGAATAAATGAAGGTTCCTTCCAACAAAGGTGAAGGTAATAAAGCAGGCAGAAAGGAAAGTGGAGAGTGTGTATAGGGCAAGCAGTAGCTGGAGATAACTCAAAAAAGGCAGGAAGTAGGAAGTAGCAACTGTGGAAGACAAAGTCCCAATTGCATGAAAAGCAGAGAAAGTTGGAATTGGGTGGGTTTATAGTCATTAATAAGAAGAAGAGGGCAGTGAGGAGTGAATGGTGCCTTTTCCTGGAAGTGAAAGAGAGAGGGAGCAGATCCAGTTAAAGAAAGCAGGCTGCTTTTGCTATGTTTCCGTTCAGTGTCTATAAAGGACTGAAGGTGAAGTCTGTTTCGTCACTTTAGCTGCTGGAGTTAATGTGGTGTGGGGAGATTTATTTCCGGGATCTCATTTACTTTTTCTGGTGGGGTACAGAAGAACAGATCTGAGATTTAAAACAAAGAAGGAATCCTTGCAGTGCCCAATGGCCCCAATCCCATTCCCTGACATAGGCGGCTCTCCCTCTCCCTCTTTCTCTCCCTCTCCCTCTCCCCTATGCTTGCGAGATGCTTGCATGGCAATGAACTGGGTTGGCCCTATGTGCCTAGCCCAAGCAAGACCCGAGTTTGGAATCTCTATTCTCTGGTCCGGGCTTGGGTAGGGTTCAACGGAACGGTCCAGGTCGGAACCATACTTGACACAGATCCCGACCTGTTTCTAAATAAAGATTCCAGATTCGATTTTGACTCAGAACTTGTTTTGTTCTTTCCCAGTTTCGATAGAAAAAATTTGGATTAGGTTCCGGTTCCGGAATCGGGTCTGCCTAGAGGACTGTATCTAGTTCCAAAACTAGGTCTAACTTCTCTTCATTTTTCTCATATTTTCTTAAAATAAATATTTCACTCAACTTATAATAGTACATGAAGTCTACTAATCCTAGTATTATATATAAAAATGTCCAAAATATTTTTTTTAAGGTACAATTTGTAATATCAAATACTCATATGTCGGGTCCTAAGTCCACGCGTTGGAACCTAAATGGACCTAAAACCAAACCCGTTTATCAATCGGAGCCTAATTTGGGTTTTGGGACCCATTTATGAATCAAAACCTAAAATAGGTTCCAAACCCGCTTTTCTTCGGGTTGAAACTTCCGGCTAATCAGATAATCTAATACCCCTCTACAACCCTAGGCTTGGCTGGTTGGCTGAAGTGAAAAATGTTGGGTTTTGGTTGGGGTGAGATTGTGTTTGGGTCAACAAAAACAGACCCATATTAGTTGTCACCCCAACCACTGAGTACAGTAAGTGGACAGGGTCAGAATCAGGGTCTAAGTTCAGGGCATAATCTAACCAAACAAGACCCAAAATCTCAATGTTCTTAATTGGCTCTGGTTTGAGTCCATAGCTAACATGTTATAAAGTCAACAAATATTGGCGATGGCACTACTGTAGAAAAAACTTGGAAAGTTATAATCTGATTGCAACGTTTCATCTTTCAAAACAATAATTTTATCATATATATATATTAAATTGCTGTTATGTTCTTTCAAGTGTGTTAGAGGGCATTTTCAAAAGTAAAAAATAAGAGTGGGCACAACTTTTAATTTTGAATTTGACATGGAGTTGTCATAATTGCATTGGTTTCCTGGATTTTCTCCATCTTAAACTTCTCTCATATGCAAAACAATCACCACTCCTCTCCCTTATTTGTTATCTCCTTCTTAAAAGGGGCTTTCCATTTCCAATTAAATAGTCTAAGATTCTACCTGTGGAGATCACTCATGAAATCAATTGGGCCCATGTCAATTCAGATGAATACTTCAACTTATAATGGTTTAGATATTGGGGTCCACTACCTTTACTTTGAATGGTTTAGATATTAGTGGTCCACTGATTCTTTTTAACATTGCTATAATTTCATATGGTTTAGGTTTTAGGGGACCACTACTTTTAATTTCAAATTTATTTAGATTTATTTTCCTTCGAACCTACATATGAGGACCATATGGTTTTATAAGAAGGCCCCACTAATTGACTATTAGCGTTGAGATGGTCCAACTTTTATTTGAGTGAAATTTGACAGCCACAAAAGTGGACCCCATGATAGAGCATTATACTTTCTTGTGAGTCCAAAATAAAAATGAAAACAAAAATTGACCGAATAAGGCAATCTTAGGTGCCATTTTAAATTCAAAAGTTTGTTGTAAATGTTTACACAAGCAAAATACTTTAGAAAGTTGCATAGAATTCAATTTATGAGTTTGCTTACTTTATTTGGTTACAAAACGGGGGCAAAAACGCCCATTTTAACACAGACAATTTTTAGAATTTCTCATATATAATATTATATATATTGTTGTCACATGAGGAGAATTCTTCAAATGCAACATAGTGGGTGATTTGTTTGGATAAGGTCTTTAGAAATCTCAATTCATTTTAATTTTAAATAAAATCAAGACTTTGTCCTTATCAATGAATGTTGAGTTTCGTCATGTGTCTCTGTCGGCAAACATCATAATAGATGCTTTGGAGAAATTGGGGCTAGATAAAGATGTTCCTTTACTTGATCTTATATGATTTGTATCTTTATGCACAAGTATTTCACTCTTATACCTGCACATACTTTTTTTTTTTCTCTATGTTGTTCTTTTTTTATACCTCAATCTAATATATCATTACCATTAAAAAAAACACAAAAACTTTGCGCAAACACTCATGCCACAAAATGGATGAGAGTTTGAAAATACAATGGTATCATCCCATGATTTATATAAAAATGATATTTTTTATAATATATCAATATTTTCAAATATTTGTACATATTTTTCTTTTTCTGAGAGGAATAATATGGGCATTCCTAAGATCGTTGATCGAATAGGACTATTCCCCTAGGTGGTGCTACTAAATCAAGACAAACGCACACCCGATAATTTGGGGCTAGATTTCGAATGCAAGACATGGAGAACAAACTCGCATCATATGCCACTCCACCCGCTCTCAAGTAGGAAATATTGGTAAAAAGTAGATTTCTCAAAATGGACAAATTCCTCACGATTGAGTTATGTTCCTTCTTCATGATGTTAATTTTTTTGTTGGGCTATGAGTGATATTGATAATGTTATTTGGCAGTGGGCTTTTGGAGGTTATCATGTGTCATGCCAATTGGAAAGGTAGTCGCTTTAGACCTTGACTCCAAAAGTGATTTTTCACTTTGGGATGTCGTGGATTTTAAAATGATTGGACTTCGTGTGTTGCAAGTGTTTGGGCTTCTTTGGGTGATGATTTTCCTGGGCTTGGATTTGGGACGTTTTGGAAATATCTGCTGGTCAATATGCTCAACAATGTCGGGCTTTGGACTTTGGTTATTAATAATGGCTACTTGTGGTTTTGTGTTAATTACAAGTGATGGATCTTAAGTAATGAAAATGAACTTAATTTGATTAACCTAGTTTTAGGTTTTGGCTGCCATGATGGCTAATGGTTGGCAGTAAGCGTTCATCGAATGGGCCCATGGACTATCAAGTCATTGGTTTTTTTTGGGCCTTTGTTTGATGGGCCTAGAGTCTCGACGGGCATGCGAGGGCCTTAACTTGATGGATCTTTATTTCTTACACGTATTCTCTGGATCATAGACCCTGTTTATTTGATTGGCCTTTGGGTAGAGGTTGCTTGGGCTTCACATAACTTTGATGGACCGCATGCCATAGATTGATGGGCTATGGAAACATGAATTCGATTAATGGACTGTTGAAACATGTCTAGTGGGCCGATTAATGGACACTTGCATCTAACATGATTTTCATGGATTATGGGCCTTGGCCCAATGGACCCTTGAGTCTCTCACATCTTTGATGGGCCTTAGACGTTAAACACAAACCATGGGTCTTCAAATGAATTGGACACCATCTTCCAGTCCTTGTTCCATTACCAAAATTAAGCTTTCATCAGATCCACCGGTTGGAAAACTGGGCCTGACCCGAACAGCCCAGATCAGAACACTGGATCAGGTTTTCCATGAATCAGGTGGGCCCCACCGTGAGTGAGATTATATCAGATTCATACAAGCAGGGGTCTCGGGCAAAGTTAAAGAGAACTCAAATGGAAAAGGGAAATCGAAGGCCCAAATCGAAGGCTTTGTTGTCTTTTAGATCTATCTGGGGCCCACTTGCACGGACTGCGATAGGGGCCCACTTTGGCCTGCTGTCCCTCTTACAGCCCCGTACGTGATATAAAAGGAGAGGAAAAAAAACATAAGGGGGTTCGGATTCGGATTCGATTCGATTATGGGAGTTGGGGAAAGTGGTGGGACCCACTTTACCCCAGGTGTCTTTAGCACATGTGGTCTCGATAATCATTGGCTTCTTTTTCTTTCTGCAAATGATATGATATATATATATATATATATTTTTAGTTTGCATTTTTTTTCAATGGGGATTTTTTTTATGTGTTAAAACCTTCCCAAGGTTTTTTGTTTTTTTTTTCTTTATTTTTCTTTTAATTATTTTAGCTTTGGGATTTATTTGAAGAACAGCTTTGGCTGTATTTCTCCAAACTTCCACTTTCTACTAATGTTTTGAGTGACAAAAAAAATACCTACCCTTTGTTTAAAATTACAGATCTTCCTCAAGTGAATTAACCTTTCAAATGACATTGGGTTGTTTGTTTAAACAATGGATAAGTTGTTATTCTATGACTTAAAAGCATTAAGTGGAAATTGTAGATTTGAAAAAATGCGGTTAATTGTGTTTTTTCCCCAAAAAAACAGTGTCAGACACTTTTTTAATTGTTTTAAAAGTTGTTTTTTTTTTTTTTTTTATGCATTAGTTGGGTTTTTATAAGAATCCCTTTTTACTACAATGGAGTTCCAATTTAGTGAGGGCCAACAAGAGCTAGGGGGCACAATGAAAAGTGCTCACTATTATAATTTTGAGGTTGTAGGTTTAAATCATATTACTAATAAAAGGAAAAAAAACAAGGAAGTCAATTTATATGAAGCTATTGAAAGCATGCAAAGTGAGAAGATGGGGAACCCATCATTTATTGATTTTATATTGATGTTTTTATATTTCAATTTGAGTAGAATAAGGATCTAAATAGATTGTGTCCATGTTGGAAGTAGACTCAAACTGACCCCAACTATATAGGACCCCAACTATATAGGACCCCAACTTGACGTAGACCCTAGTAAGTTAACCCTATATCATGTATAATAGATGAATTCTACATAGTGTCTGTTTAGAAAAGGGGTGTTTTTAGGGGCAGACCTAGGTATAATCATGCGGGTGCAGTCGCACCCGTTAAACCACAGTGTGTTTCAAGAAATCCATAAGAAATTTTGGGTTCATCCTCGTAATCCACATAAAAAATCCTCAGTTTGTCTCCAAAACCAAACTATTTATTAAAGTTCACACCCCTTAAACGAAAATCATGGGTCCACTACTGGTGTTTCTACCCCTATATAACACCAGGAAGAGCAAAGCACATTCATATCTTTTAACCATGGGTTATGAGCCAAGCAAGAGAAAACTTCCATTAATCTTGTCATTTGCAATTTCCTTCTTTCTTTGAACCATAACCATTGAATGGTTTTTAGCACTATCATAAAAGAAATGCTATAAAACTAATATTGAGACCGCCTATGATGAAAGTAATAGATAAATCTATCCATCTAATCCCTTCAAACTCACTTAACCCCCATGAATTCATTATCACGATTTGATTCCAAGCCAACCGTTGACTGTGATTGGAATCAATTATAAAATTAGAGGGCCCATTGAGAAGCAGAAAAAACGAGGAAGTATTAACCTGCCTTGGAGTTCAAGTGTTGAATTATTTCTTTAAACAAGGAGATTTATAAAAAAAAAAAAAAAAAGAATTACCTGTTATTTCAATAGAGAAAGCATGCATTTAAGCTTCTCTTCCAAAAAAATTAGCACTAGAGAAGAACACTCATATTCTCAGTCCTCAAAGGCAATAGGGCATCTTTCTATACAAAATGCCCAAGCATTTTAATATTTTAATAATATATTTATTATTCATTTTGGGCAAAACTGTCAAAGGTTAGGTCTGTCTCCAATCTGAATCCTCTTAGGACCCTGCTTCGGCGGGACCGCACTAGGTGATGACTTTTTTATATTTATATATATTATATAATCATCATAATTATATGTTATAAATATTATTTATATAATAATAATTTTTATGTATTATATACAGTATTATATATTATATACCTTATATATACTCGGGTGTAGGAGGCTGCACCAGATCCGAACCCAATTATCTATCCAATCCTTGTGGATAGGGATATGCCTCGTTGCTTGGGATACAAGTAGATTGACCTTGAACAATGATTCATTTTAAAGCCTACTAATGCAAATGAACACATCACTAATTATTGGGTTTTGAGAACCAAGAGTTGCTAAATTGGTTGGCAAATCTGCCTCTCACATGGATGGCAAGAGATTGACATTTTGACAGTGGTCTCCCCACACTATTTGTATGTGCGAATGTCAGTGGTCTCCCCACACTCTTTGTATGTGCGAGTTTTCAGTCCGTGGTTCTCTCTCCTTGCTTAAGTGAGTTTCACTCATTGGGTGTGGAAGTATCTCAGGGATCTCAGCCCCTTGCTAGGATACAAAAAAAAACTGTCATTGTATTTGGATGTGTGTTGAAGTGAAGTGATGTGAGGTAGAGCCTCTATTATTCAAACAAAAAAAGACAAAAGAGTCATATTAAAAGTACATAATTTCAAAATTTTATCTATTCTCTTAAAAAAAATTAAAAAAACACCTTATTTATCTACTAAAAGACAAAAAAGCTCAACTTTTATGCACAAAAAGTAAAAGGAATTACATACCAAACAATTAAAAATAAAATATCATTATAATTCCTTATATTTTATTCTCTCTTGATTTCACTTGATGCTTCATCTCACTTCACTCCAATTTACTGGACATCCAAATAGGCGAGTATTTTGAATGTTTTTAAGAACCTCTCACTTCTCTAGTTCTAGGCATAGCAAGGTTCATGCGAGTGATCCGCTCCCAAGTTTAAGACATTCTCTCCTTCAGACGTCTCTTCTTAGTCACCGGCACTGCAAAACGTGGCATAAACATATCACAATTTAAACCACTGTAATCGTTACATAGGCTTAAATATTTAAAGTTGCAGTTTGGTTGGGGTTTGATTTTGGGTCATCAAGTGGAATCTATTTGACTCAGAACTCTGGAAGGGCCGACTTCTACTTCATTGCAAACCATCTTGACCCCGCCCAAGCACAACCCATATTTGCAAAACTCGACCTGAGTCAGGTAGCATTATATTTTGAGATTATCAATTTGGTTCGATCAATTGTTCTTATGGGTGATGATGTCTCAGGACTTTGGAAATAACTCTGTACAGAGGGACTTGTACTTCTTATTTAAATTAACATTTTTTGCATCAATGATCAATGTCACCATGTAGCCTCCTGTATGCCCTACTTTTATCTTTCAGTCTAATATGTTAACAAAAAAAAAAGCCTGTTTAGAGGTCCCTGATGGGTGGGTAGGGCTCAAATATGATGATGAAGAATTGGTTCAATCTGATATGAACCCCACTCCTAGTCAAGTTGAATTCCAGCAAAACTCAAATCAGATTGACATGCTCAAGCTGGAGTCCCATTCAACCTTACAAAAATCCAATCCAAGTTTAATTTGATTCGATTGGGTTGGTCTGGTCCAAGTTGGGCCCCAACTAAGTTGTACACTATCATTGATCCCATGAACTAAAACAACTGAGCCCTAAATATAATTGGACCGAGACCAAATTATTAAAAGAGGTCTTCAATCTAGTACACTCACTCCAATTTTGGTTAGGACTTGACCCAGACTAAAACCCAACTTAGGACTCAAATATTTATAGTAATGTAATATACATAATATAGCTATATATATATATATATAGGCAAAATTTTGCCTGCAGTATGGACCCATCCTAAACTAGGAATATCTAGTTTGTCTAGTAAGATTTCATGTACAAACTCTTTCTATGGGGCTCACTTGCCCCCTCATACGATAAATCTATGGTCTTTGTGCACATTATCCCTTATTAAATTTGCATCAACCCAATTTGGCCACTCATTTTCATTTAGTAAGTCCTCTAATTAATCGCGAAAATCTTGGCACCACCCACTTGACCTCAGGGCCAGGATATGGATATCCCGCCAGATATACATCCTCAAAACAATACTCACCTTCAGGGGCGGACTCAGGAAATTCTCTTTGGGAGGGCTTTATGTAAGAAAGAAATTGGGAAGGGGCAAATGTTAAAAAAAGGTATATTAATTTGCAGAACTTGTATGGGTTTCTTAATAATTTTATACTTTTTTCAAGTTTGTGGGGAGGCTTCAGCCCTCGAGTAGTGTATTTGGGTCCACCCCTGCTCACCTTAACCAAATGATTCACATTTTAGGCACACAAGAGGTTATATGGAGATTTTTCAACACTATTGTCTTGCTTCTAGGTGGGTCCTACATGTTTAGCCGTTTGGTAATTTTATTTATTAAGTCAAGTCAAGTCAAGTCAAGTTAAATATTAAATCAAAAGCACTTTTTACCAAAAATTCCCTCTATTTTTTCTAAAAAAAAGTCAAAAAATAATTACCTTTATTCACTAAAAGACACAAAAAAAAGCTCTGTTTCCCCGTACAAAGTATTAAGGAGGGATGTATTAAGAAAAGTACACTTAAGTATTAAAAGTCAAAAATATTTCATTCCAAACAATTAAAAATAAAATACCATCATAATCCATTTATATATATATATATATATATTTTATTTCACTTCATTCCAATTTATTTTAAAAATAAATTACCAAACGAGTTAGGTCTGAATTTACATCCAAATAAAAGAGGGATGTACTAAGGAAAGTACACTTAAGTTCCATTAAAGTACTTTAACTCGTTCCTCCCATCTGCCACTCCTTTATACAACACACCTAGCTATATAGTTCTAGTTGGTACTTCCACTACTTACTGCAATTTTCCTGGATTCTGTTTTCTGATTGGTACTTATGAAAAAAAAGTAGTCCACAGAAGTAAAGGTGACTATCGATGAAGAACCATGAAATAATTTTTGGCTTGATGGTAAATAATTTCCAAACCATCTCTCTAGTAGATAAATATTTTAAAAGAGGTGAAGTCTCATCTGCATCTTCACTCTACAATTTCTATCTCTCCCGAGGGGTTAGATGGGTTAGAGCAAGATTAGATCCACAACAGGACTAAAATAGATCATATAGGAATAATGATTCGGCCAAACTAAGACCTCAGGTTTTCAACAATGATCAACAGCTCCTTTGCAGTAGACATTTGTGAGATTAATTTATAGATTAACTTTTCCAAGTGATGCTCATCCAATTGTAGATGAAACCAGTCAATCTGCAACATATTAATGCCAATTAATGATAGGTGAGTATGGATCAACGCCCATGGAGCAAGCTGTGTAATTTAGATGGTTTTTCCTTCCCCACCATCATTCATGGTCTATCTATCACACTGTACTTGCAAAACATTCTGGTGCCTGGCACATCAATATTATTGATAATACATGAATTTTTTTTAAAAAGTTTTTTAAGAAAATTTGGATTTTGGGTTTGCTTAACTTGCCATTCACCTTTAACTTATATATTATTTAGGAAAACCTTTCAATATAAACTCACAGTAGTACAGGTGATAACAGACAATGCATATCAGGTTCAATTTTGATCTCTTAGATGAGTAATTTTTTAAATTTTAAGTGAATTGAAAATCATCCATTAGGAACTTGATCTAATTTGACTCAATCGCGGGATGGGGCAGTTCAGGGATGGGTAAAGAAATTGTCAGTCGTAGTCGAGTTTGGGTCAACCTGAATATGAACCCACCAGATTGGTTGCTATTAATCAAAATTAATTGAAGTTAGTCAAAATTAAAATTCTAAATTAGTCTCTTTCATTATTATATATATATATATATATATATATATATAAATAGGATGTAGTCTTGTACCCCAATTTCTAGACCAATATATTTGTTGGGGGCGAGATTCATTCATCCACACCATTAATCTACTGGACACTTCAAGGACTTTTAGCCCAGTGTTTCCCATCAATGGATGGAAAGATAATAACCCTTTTTAAGTTTTAACTGCCATCCACGCAAAATGACATGGCTAAATAGTTAAATAACTAACACACCCAGAAAACTGGGCCATCATTTCAGAACTTGTAAGGAATGGATGTCACAGACTCACAACGAACTGTTCTTTTTACTGGAAGCCCAGGCCAGAAGCCTGCAGTTCCTCTTGTTCTCTAATGCTAAAGAGTAAAAAGGTCATAAAAACTCCAGGACCCTTTTGTGGTCGAACACCTCAGCCAAAAGAGAGATGGAACGACTCATCGTAGAGTATATAGTAGATATTAAAGACAATGAAAGAGAGAGAGAGAGAGAGAGAGAAAGAGAACTTCTTTGCAAAAGCAGCTTTTTTTTTTGGCCTCTGTTTAAGAAGAAGAGGTGAATGAACCTAGGGCAAGTTCCGGACGGGAGAAAGATTCGTCCAAATGCCTCTTTTACACGTGCCCTGCATTATCATTTCCCGCTCAGTAAACCAACCATTCTCAGTCTCTCCTTCTTGTCCAATGTGGCGATATATTGTCCAATGAACTATATCTCAGTTCCTGAGATAACGCAGAGGATTTTCTAGGGGAAAGAAACGAACGTGATTCGAGAAATTAGCGAGAAGTTGCCAACAGCAGCATAGATGTCATGCGACTTTTAGCAGATGACAACAAAAACAAAAGAGCTGAGAGAGAGAGAGAGAGAGTGAGATTATTGGACGAGCCCAGTTTCTTTCGTTTCGCTTTATAGAGGAATTCCTTGGACCATCATGATCATGAACACACGCCCACTAGACCCGGGGTTACGCATGCCTTTCCATCGTCACCGTCCACATTACGTGCACCTTTTTCAACACGCACCCCTCATCATAACTTCATCTTGATCCAATGGTTCCAATATCTGTCCAAAGTTCGTCCTCTCCACTTCCAATAGTTTTATAACCAAAAAATAACTAAATAAAACTTCCTATAATTTGGAATTCTTTCAAAATGCTGTATGCCCGTTTCTCCCAATGAATTCAAGGAGTTTATGTATAGAGAATTTCCATAAGAGTGGCATTCTTAAATTTTCTTTCTAGAAAATAAAAAAAATAGAGAGAAAAGGAGCTGGAATTTCTAAAATTGCAAAAAACTCATTTGAGATATTTTAGGTACCCAAATTTTAGAATTTGTCCAAAATAAACATGACAACCGTCAAAGAATAAGATGTCACGGAATGTATAATCATATATAATGGACATTGTGTCCTAGGACGCTTGTTTATTACAAGGTCTCAAATGATATTAGAAATTTCAGTAATTTCAATCTCTTCTGCTTTTTGGTGGAATTCTTGTAATTCAGAAATTCCACTTTATTTAAGAATTTCAGGAATTCCATCTTATATATTCGAGAATTTCAAATTTCTCTAAACAAAACTTCTATGAATTCAAGTAAAGAAATCAGGCCTTGCCAGGGACAGGCAATTGATGCTCGGTATTTTAAATTTTGCACAACCAAAAATAATAGAAAAAGATTTTAGAATTCAACTAAAGACAACCTACAATTAAAAATTCCTTACCAGTCAAATAAGTCTAAATGACCCTTTATCTGGCTTTCTTTTGGGCTCAAAAGGATTAGTCCAATTTGAAAGATCGACAACCCTCCAATAGAAAAGAAAAATTATTCATATATGGATATTGAATTATATATCTATTTCTTCCTAAACAGAATTTGGTCCTTTTTTATATTCGCGGACCACTAAAAGGCCCATTGACCCACTAGTCACTTCTTCCATTATTATAGTTATTATAATTATAAATTTTTTTTTTTCATCGGAGGTGGGACCCACCAGATATGGACAGTTGGGAGTGGAGTCCGTACTGATGGGTACGTAGATTGTGGGAGATGCGACGAAGAGAAGAGCGTCCATCTTCGGAAGAGAGAGAGAGATTTGAGAAAAAGATCTATACAGTCGGCAGCACCAGCGGCAGTAAATAGCCTCGTTATTACAATGCCCATCAAAGCACACTTTTTTTCAGCAGCAGCAGGAGGAGCAGAAGCAGCAGGAGCAGCAGTAGCAGCAGCTTCTTCTGCAGCAGGCGCGCGCGAGAGATAGAAGAGATGGATAGAGAAAGAAAGAAAGGGTAGAGATCGAGGAGATCTATTTCAGAAGGAATTTCAGTGTCCCCACCCCCTACACACAAAACCCCGTCCATACCTACCCTTACAGATCTACTTCTCAACACACATCTCACATACCCTAGTTTTTTCATTCATTATTCCCTCCTTTCCTTTACTGTCTTTCTCTCTTTCTTCCTTCTTCTTCTCCTCCTTTCCAACAGCTCCTACTCTACTAGCCACTATACGTCCCATTCGGCAGCCTTTTGCAGACTGGGTGGCGTCTTCAAACAGCCGAGGCGACGATCTCTGCCTCGGCTTCAATGCCGCAGGCGGAGGCGGATCGGGACCCGGACCCGGACCCGGACTTTGGCCCTCTAATCGCTCTCTTGGTTATGGCATCCCGCCCGATATGGGCATGGTCGGCGTTCGTGACGTTTTCGTCGTCGCCCCTGCTGCCTCCTTCCACCACCAGCACCACCACCACCAGTACCATGATCAGATCCTTGCCGATCATTCGACTGCTGCTGTGAACAACGCCGCTGCCGCCTCCAACAGCAACGCCACTGCGCTGGGGGTTGGGGTCATACCTTTATTGGCGGCGACGCCGTGCCTGGTGGAGGAGAGCGAGACGGCGGCCCATAGCCGGAAAGTCCACCATCTCTGGCAGACCCACCACCAGATGCAGCAGGGTGAGGTCAGTTTCTTCAAGAAGAACGTTCAGATGGAGGAGAATTCGAATTCCGGGGCGAACGTCGGCGGTGGAGGGGGGAACGTTCTCGGCGGTGGGAGTGGGATTGGGGCGATGGGGATGGGTGGGGGTGGGACGACGTGTCAGGATTGCGGTAACCAGGCGAAGAAAGACTGCAGCCACCGGCGGTGCAGGACCTGCTGCAAGAGCCGGGGGTTCGACTGCGCAACCCACGTGAAGAGCACGTGGGTTCCCGCCGCGAGGAGGCGGGAGCGGCAGATTACTGCCGCTGCGGTTGCCGGGTCGGCTGGGTCGACGTCGAGTGCGAAGAAGCCCCGGCTTATTTCTTCACAGACGACGACCACCTCGCACACCTCCACCTCCAACACTACTCCACCGAGGAGCTTCGACACTGGATCCAGTCATCAAGGTCCGTATGTGGGTATAATTGATAGACTGGCAATTTAGACCCGTTTCTTTCTTTTTCATGGTTTTCTTTCATGGGTTACTTTTCGTAACCATGTTTTCAACGTGGAATCAATCTTTCTTACGTTTCGTAGTTGTCTTTCTCTTCTCCACTCTTCTCTTTACTTGGATTTCATCTATCTCTCAAAATTGATAGAGAAAAAGGGTTTAAATTTCATGTGAATTCATGTTCTATTTTTTTTCCAACATTGAGGAGTGGGTGTATGAATTTTATGTTAAAATTTATGCTACGCTGGTCTTCTCGACTTATTTTCATCTGAAAATTTTGCCCCCATGTATTCACTCTATTGGGATCTGAAATTAAGGTTTTTTCATTAGGGGTTGTCGTATCTCAATTGGCTAGTTGCTTATATCTATTTGTATTCAATCTTGGTGTCAAAAAGGAAAAAAATGGTTCTTTTGCATGTTGGGAGTAGAATTTTAAGTGGGTATTTGCTTCTACTATCTATACTCTTTTTTTTTAATATTTGTTTGGACTTGTGTTTTTTCGGACTAAGCTTCATCAAATAATAAATTTTGATTGGTTTTGGGTAATGGCATCAATAGACGCGACTTTCAGAGAGAGCTTGCCGGGTCAGGTGCGTCTTCCAGCTGTTTTCAAGTGCGTGCGTGTGACCTCCATCGACGACGGAGAAGATGAGTATGCCTATCAGGCCGTCGTGAAGATAGGCGGCCATGTCTTCAAGGGATTTCTCTATGATCACGGTGTTGAGGGAAGAGATAGCCTACCCAACATTTCTGACCTTCATTTGGGCGGCCCCAGTGCAAGGAATGGGGCGTCTTCTTCCTCCTTTCCTGCGCTCGAGCCTCCCGACGTCTATGCCACCTCCAGCGGGGGATTGCTCGGAGGTACGAACTATGGAAACCCACTAAATTGAGTTGATCTTGGGGTGCCCCAAATGGAAGAAAATGGAATTTGAGTTGGAGCAGTATCACCAAATTTATCTGTTGTATCTCATTATATGATGCATTTGGGTTTTAGCTTGATATTCTTATAAACGTGTATCTTTCTCACTGTCATGCACTTATTCATCATCTTATTATCTTCTTTCTATATTCTTCCTTCCCATATTTATATCTCATTTATTGGCTTTATTTTTCTGAAGCAAGAGCCTAATTTTGTCTAAGTATTCCAGCAGTTCAGAGAGTTGATCTTCTAACAGGACTTGGCGGTAAGGAAACCCATTAAATGGCCACTGGTTTGAGTTTGTTGCCTTTTTCTCTTTTCCACCCATGACTTAAAGTGCTTTTCCGATCTACCCATATAGAGGCAATCTTGTCTTGTGACTTTATTTTGCTGTTCGACACTATTCTCAACTGTTTGGTGGGATATTGGTCTAGCTTCTTCATTTCTCAATATTTTTTTTGCAGTGTTTTATCATTGCAGTTCTCATCACCATTGTAGTCGATAGATGTTGTTGAGTAATTAATTATATGTCGATTCACTGTTCGGCCTTCCTGTTCGATGAATAGTTTATTATCATTTACAACTGAAGAAAAAAAGACCTCCCCATCTTTTTTCTGTCTTTTTCTGCCGACCATACTATGTCTAGTGTTTCTACATATGCAGATACAGTGCATGGATGATGTGATGTGAATTTGAACTTGTATAGATGAAATATTTATATAAATTAATTAAATATGGAGTTAAATCATCATATTTGCTTGTTTTAGGCTTTTAGCTGAGTAATGGGCACTTTCTAATGTTTCTTTTATCAAATTTGGATTATCTTTTCAATCTCTTTACTTATTCTCAATTTTTAATCAGTCTTCCCTTCTCTTACCTCATCTTCTGTTGATAATATTTGCATTAAGCATCTTGGTATAACTCAGATTTCTATCTTTCCCTTTTTTTCCGGATATTTTTATTCAGAGAGAGACTTTCTTAATGTTTTTGCGGCTCCTTTTCCTCATTTTTACTAAACTGCTTTTTAATAATGTCCGAAAGGAATGTGCTACATGAGTGGCTTTTACCTGCCGTTATACTTCAATTAGAGCAACCAAATTCTCCTTATTAATGAGGATTTCTGCTGAAGTTTTTGTTGCTCTTAGGAACAAGTGTTGAAATACTATTCCATGCATAAAATGCTAGTTTATTTGGGGAAACATATTTATCATGATAAAGGAAAATCTAGTTACAGTACTTTGTTGTTGTGTAAAATTATTTACTATGTGCTACTCCATTCATAAGGTCAATAATTGCTAGGCTTGCAAATGCTAGTACCCCTAACCATTCAAACTTGATTGTCTAATGTGGGCTAAACTGTTATATTATGCCTGGTCATAAGATTTATGTGAGGTGTCTTTAAGCTCTAGCATTGATTGGATTTTGTGGGTCCACATGAAAATATGCTTAATTCATCCTTCTCAAGAGTCCACTTGCTGTAGGGAAAAGAGCTTTTTTTGCTTGTTATTGCCTAACTCTTAATTCCCACTGAACTTTGTTTATATGAGAACTGATGGGCATTTGGTTTTTGCAGTCTCATTTGACAATTTGTACTTGTGAGAGAATGTCAGCTTTTATCAGGCTTTGCTTTCTGTTAGAGATATTTGGAAGTTTAATGGAAAGTATACTCTTTGGGACTTTCTTATTTACATGTCCTTGAGGTAGACAATGGATAATGAGGATGTGACTCAAGACCAGAAACCCCCTTAGTCATCTATCTTAGTCTGTCTTGTCCATTGAAATTCTTAAAAAATGAATCCTTACCTTTTATCATCTAAATTCACAAGAAAATTGTTGCAAGCAAAGCAGCGTACCCGAGAAATCTACCCTTGTTTTTTATAGCAAGAATGACAAATGACGAGAAAAAGATATTACCTAATAAAAGCGTTGCATTTGGAAACCTATTATTCTATTCTACTTTTGCATACACTTAGTTTGTTGCGGGAGTTTTCCCTGCATAATCTTTAGTTAGCCATGGTTCTTCTCATGGGTCTTGGTTTCAAGGTGTATTCAGAGTTGATGTCTTTTGGTGTTCATCTCTATATTTGTTTGCACGCATGTCCTAAATCTAAATTGAATCTTCTTGAATCATTTACGGAGAGCAACAATCATTTACCTTACA
Source organism: Camphora micrantha (assembly GCA_003546025.1). Taxonomy (NCBI): domain Eukaryota; kingdom Viridiplantae; phylum Streptophyta; class Magnoliopsida; order Laurales; family Lauraceae; genus Camphora; species Camphora micrantha. The sequence goes on from QPKB01000011.1 coordinate 35,190,468, forward strand.
ATTTCCATTCCTTTATTTAAAACCCAAATGGATTGTACTAAATCTCTGAACTTGCCTTTAAAGCTGACATTGAATAATTGTGATAATGCAAAGATATACCTGATAATAATATTTAATGTTGATAGTTAAAATGCAAATCTATAAATTAAATATATCTGGCAAAAATAGGTATTGTTTTGTTTTGTTTATCTATGTTAGCATGATCATATTGAAGATATTTTGTTCACCAGTTCCAGTAGTTTAAAATGCACTATTTTGGTGAATAGTGAGCCCCTTTCAAGTGCACACTACTCGTCTATGCAATTTGCGTACAACCTTGTGAGTCCCATCTGCGGCCAGGCCAATTCTTGGGATGGTGGGGATAAAAGATTTTGAATATGACCCACCTAAGTGCAAAATCTCATGTGCCATCATATATCATCCTAAACCCTTATCCGCGGACCTCGAGTCTAACGGTTTATGAATGCATCTTTAAAAACAATAAAAATACATCCAATGGTCTTGTCGCTAGTTCGGAATGCAAAAATAGAATCCATGTTGTTAAGTCTCGTCGCTAGTTTGGAATGCAGAAATAAAATTCATGTAGCCAACCTCGACACAGTTGGGACAAGGCTTTGATGATGATCATTTGATGCAGTACGGATGGTTAAAGAACCATGGGCCGACATGATCGACCCAGCCATCCAACCCAGTCCATTGGGTTCAGCCCATAGGCCTAATTAGCTAAGAAAGCTACTGTGGAATTCTATATTTATCTTAGGATTGATTAGGAATTATTTCTTTTTTTAATGTTTTATTAGGATTAGTAACTACCTACTTTAGAGTCCTTATTACATTATAAATAGAGAAGCCTTCCATTGTAATAGGTATGCTTATCATCAATTAATACAAGTTATCGTGAGTTATCTCGTGTGTGATGGTTTCGTTTGTGCCCAAGTGGTTGGATTCCTCTTGGATTCGATCAATCCTTTGGGAGATTGATCTATCAACTCGATCGCTACGTCATCATTGTTTTGAAGATTGGAATAGTAGCACAAATTGTTCAAGGGAATGAATCATATCGTATCATGAATCGTAACGCAAATCGTAGTTTTTTTATATTTTTTGTTATAAAAATGGAAATTATTTAAAATTTTAAGAATAAAAATAGAATAGTAGTTTTTCATAATCCATTCATTTTGCATCCATTGTATAGCATAAAATATCTAATAAGACTTTGATTCAACCATATGAAGAACATTATTGAGTATTGACATATGTTATTTTGTCATAAATGATGTGTGTAAGTAGGTAAATATGTTTAAGAGAAAGTAGACGAGTTGCGATTTTTTTTTTGTTATCTTTAATTCTAAAATAAAAATATGGTCCAAATCATCTATCTTACATGGTAAGATGTGTCTTGAAGTTAGAAAAGTGCTCATAAGAAACAAAACTGAATAATTTTTGAAAGGATTTTTGTGCCAGATGTTTTGTCCAATGCTTGTTTGTTATTCATCTCTAATAACTTTCCAAAACCATAATTTTTTTGGACGTTTTATTATCAGTAAAGAACCTTTTAAAAATAGAAATTAAACGCTAATAAAGTAAAGAAAGAAAGAGAATGTAAAAAAGACTCTTGCCCGTAGATATAATTGCTAAACCGATTTGCTCGATGAAACACATCAAATTGTAAGATTCACGCATGAATTCTAAGATTCATCTGTAAATGGGAATCATTGCATAGATACGATCTGTTTTCCTTAGGATTTATAAGGAATATAAGGATTTGGGATACAAATAGTAGGATTCTGACAATAATGATGATGATGTTGATGATTAATTCGCGACGCCATCTTATGTATGCCTTATGCCATAAATGAAATGGAAAAGATGAAATGAAATGAATGAGTTAGTGGGTCTTTATGATAGGCATGTATTGAGTGTAACGTGCTTCTAATTATTTTTTTCTTAAGCAGCTGGCTTCCTAACCTCTTAGTCAATAATGTATATCCATCCAGTTGGTTCCATATGGAGAATCTCCAAATGATTTATGTTTAATATACTTGTAACCATGTAGTTTTATCTGAGATCTTTTGTAAGAGCAATTGAAACATCATCAACATGTTGAATGCTTTATAGTGGACAAGTTTTTGGAGTATTAGCTATATGCCTGCCAGATTTGATGGAAAAATATTTGCACATAGCTTGGGCCAAACTTTTGAGTGCGAGTGCATTTTTTACTTTTTTTCTTTCCTGAATGCTTCTACTATATTTTGTTAGATTGTTGTGGTTTTTTATGTAAATAAATGTGATTGTCTTATTGAGACGTTGGAGGTTCATGGAATTTTTTTACTCAAGTCTTTTTCATCACTGATGTGATTACCTGTGGCTAGTTTCTATACAGCATCTTAGTTGTTAAGACTGAATTTGAAAACAAAATTTTAAATGCTTTTATCATTTTTTTTTGGCATATTAATACACATAAAACATGTGTTTATTTCTATGGTGAGACTAATAATTATTATGAAGCTATTGGTCTAATATATCATAGAAAATCAAACAAAGGTCTCAATCTTGTGGAAGTATTTCTGGTTTCATTGAACTTGGATTATCACACCTATTAGTGATTTTTTTTCTTGTAATTTTTATGAAAGCATATTTCTGCTGATATGAAATAATCTTCCTTGCAACAACTGTTAAGCTTTTTACGCTTGGATGTTTACTAAAGCATCCTACTAATGGACCAGTTATGTTGTTGTATCATATCATCTTGTAACATTATTATTATGTGCGGAGAATTCATTGTTGTATCTGGTTGTTTTGGCTTCATCTCTCTGTGTCTATGCATCATGAAGTATCAACAACTCAAGATTATTTTCCTATTGGTCTTTAAGGAAAGTTACGGTCGTTGAATGGTGAGGAAAATGGTATTTGTTTCATAGGTGGGTACCTTTTGCTATTCCTGAAAAATATAAACTACATTTGACCTAGTTCAATATAATATGTATAATTTTATGTGTGATTGTTCTTTTCTCTTCTAGTAATAAAGATTTACCTGTCTGCTGTCTAATGGACATACCCTTGGAGGGAAGGTAAAAGTTCTATTTGTGAAGTCTGAAATTGTGAATGCCACTTATTACTCTTTAAAAAAGATTTAATACAATTATAAATTGCTTCAACAAGGTATGTATCGTTTTATTCATGTACCGTTTCCCCCCCTCTTTTGGCGATGAAAGTTCACTTGTCATCTATTCTACAACATTCCCTTGGAGGTAAATTTGGCACAAATCCTCAAACATGGAAATGGGTTTCCATTTGCCAAGCTCATCCTCTGATATGCGTCATTACCTTATCCAACTGAAATGACTCTAGACAAGATGTGATAGAGTATCTATCAATCATCTCTCTCTCTCTCTCTCTCTCTCTCTCTCTCTGTGTGTGTGTGTGTGTGTGTGTGTGTGTGTGTGTTGCGTGCACATATGAATGCATTTATGAATGAAATTTTTTTATGCTAAAGGCATATAGTTTAATAACATCATAGCAAGGATTTTTTGAAGTATTATAAGTTACGTTTATCTCTTGCATGTATTGTTCTTTCTATATAGTAAAGATTCACCTGTTGTCCAGTTCTCTGGCATACAATTTGATGTCAATTTTTCACATTAATCATCAAATTTGGAAATTAGAATACCAAGGTCAAGTTGATGTTGGATAATCTTGTGCGGTCAAGTTGATGTTGGATAATATTGTGCCACTGATAAAACAGGATATGATTGAGGGAGAACTATCAAATGGGTATGATCACCTTAAGAAATAGTGTTATTATTATTATTTTTTGATGGGGTGGGGTTGTCGCAAAGGGTTGCGGTGAGTGCACGTCAATGACTACAGAAGTGTCAGAGGAGACAAAGGGGAGGGAATATTTGTAAGTGAAAGTTGTATAGTTAACACTCAAAAAGGTTTTAAGAGTTTTGATCTTCCAGTTATAACTTTTACGCTTCAGCAATCTTTCCCCACTACTTAACTGAAGTTTGTCAATTTTTCTCCTGATTCCATTCCCTGTATACACATTGTTTTCCACCTTCTCAGATTGTTCTGAGAACATCATTAATGAGGTTCCTTGTTTCTTTTCATTGTTTCCGGTTATAACTTTCACGTTCTATCCTCTCTTTTAACTCCATATGTCCTTTCTAACATGCATATTTCAGCTAACATATGATGGTTTGGGTATAGCTCCATACAATTCAAGCAACCTGTAGTCCTCCATTATGCAGCTCCATACAAAATGGGTTTTACCATCATCTTAAAAAGTGCCTAATTGAAGTGGCACCTGATCATTGCATGACACTCCTATATCTTGTGGCTTCACTAGTTGGTCTTTAATTTATACTTGTTTTAATCCTTGTTTCTAAATTTTTCTTTAATCTTCTGCTTCGTTTCATGGTTGCTTATAAATGAATTGATGTACCACACTGGTAGTGTATTCTATTTTGACCTTCATAAGTTCTTGAGTATTGGAGCAGTAAACTTGCCCTCTATGTGATGCATTTGATTTTCTGATCTCTTTCCAGTAGACTCAAATGCCTCTCTTCAAAGTTTTAACCTATGATTTACTTGGCTTTCTTTTTCACTGACTAGTACTCTTATCTGCATAAATTTTTTACCAATGAACTAATGAACTTCATTAATGATCCTCACTGTTGTGTTGTTTGAACGAAACTTGATCATTTTGTCACATAACACATCTCTCAGTTCTCTCTACTTTGCCCACCATGTGCAAATCTTATTTATTGAATTTTAACTCAGACTGCCCTTTTGTTGAGCAATTGTTGATGGATATCAAAACTTACACGTGTGGTACTTTATTTTCCGTTTTGGTTATCTTCTCTATTCCAATCTACTAAGCTTTCACCCCCAAGTCTTTTGTATTTGATTTTTGAATTCTAAGGCCATTTGAGTTGAGCATCTCTCGTCGAAGTTCTCTCTCTTACCTCTTATGCTTTACTTTCATTGTTTTGATTTATTAGTGATGTTCTTGTATAATGAGCCTGCTAGTTTGTTGGTCACTCAGCAATGGAAGTTATTTTTCCTTAGGCACGAGTTATCCGCATTCTTGTCTTTATTCATGATGGCTATGAACTTCGAAAAATGTGGCACACTTTGTTTTCTTGGTGTACGTGGTGTTATCTTAAACTGTCATAGCAAGCTGGAAGTCAATTTGATAGGCTGCAGGGATGTTCTGATCAACTAATTTTGCGGTAATTTTGTTCAATTTATTGAGTAAATTTCTTGAGGGCCTGTTTGGATATATGGTGAATGTATGGTAAAGTGAAGCATTACATCAAGAGAGAATAAAATATAAGGTGTTATAATGATATTTTATTTTTAGTAGTTTGATATGAAATCTTTTTGACTTTTTGTATAGAAAAGTGGAGTTTTTTTATCTTTTAGTGGAGAAATGAGGTGGTTTTTTTTTTTTTTGAAAAATTTGGAGGGAATTTTGAAATTATGTACTTTTGATATATCCCCTTGTCATTTCTTGTCTGGATTCACTTTAACCAGTCAACTGCCAAACACACCCCCAAGGCAATACAAAATCAGATTCTGCGAAACAAGCAACTCATTGGTGCCTTCAGATTATAGATTAGTTCTGTAGCAAATTTTTAGATTATTCTACTTCTTACATGGTATTTTTCTTAAACTGGTTCTATTCAATTCTTTTTTGGTTCTATTAAATTCTTTTTTTTTTTTGGGTACCCCAGCCACCCTCTTTGCTGGGGCCCTCTGCTCATGTGGGGAAGGAGCCTGCCGTGGGAAAAAAAAATTCCCACATGCAGGAAGAGGCAGCCTACCCAAGATTCGAACCCGGACCAGCCAGGTGCCGCTCCTAACCACTCGGGTAAAGAGTCTTCATGGTTCTATTCATTTGATTCTCTGCATAATTTGGCCCAACGTTCTATCAAGTGACAACCCTCTTGGCTATTATATTTCTTTATTGTTGGTTTTATGCAAGTGACAAATTTATCCAGGTTTGTTTTTGTATTGGTGTTTTGGAGTGTAATATGGTAATCTATTACATACATTAAGTGTGTAAATTGAGATACTTTCCTCTTGTTATTTGGTTACCACATGAATCAAACCAGTAGTTCACAAATAGTATCCCCTGGCCAACTCCCTGAAGCATTGGGGCGTAGCTGAATTTCCGGCATTGTTACTACAGAATGAGTTGTTCCGAACGAACACAGATTTGATTTTGAATCTAGATTTTGTTTGCATTATAATAGCGTTGTGCGAGGATTAGATTTGATTGTGAATCTAGATTTTGTATAGCGTTGTGCGAGGAATAGATTTGATTTTGAATCAAGATTTTGTTTGCATTATAGTAGCGTTGTGCGAGGATTAGACTAAAAATAAGCAAGTTGATTTTTTAGGAGAGATTCCAAGTTCCAGCATCTAGGCTCCTATTATTTTAAGCTGTTTCCTGGTCAGTGTTTCCTTCTTTTTGAGACTCTGTTAAATCATAATCCTCTCAATAAGGAAAGTTGTTTGGTGGTTGTGCTTGTAATCTTTCCAATTAATGAATCCTGCCACTTATATAATTGTTCGGTGGTTGTGTGTTATCTTTCATTATCTAGTACCAATTCTAACTTTTTTGGCTTCTCAGTTTATTCTTATGCTGCGTGATATTGTGAATGATTAAATGATGATTGTATGTTAAGCAATTTATTTAATGTTTGAGCAGGGAAGAGAGGAACTACAGTAAATTGCATGCGCACCATGGTGTTTAGTGTCATCACTATGTAGTTGGGTAGGTTTTTATTGGGATAAGATTTTGCTACTGGATAATCCACCAGTGAGAAAGTGAAATTAATAATAGTTTTACCTTTTGTGGATTTATGGCGCTTAATCCCATCAATTCTTGAACTTCTAGGTCTCTTTCTCATGTATTAATCATATCCTTAAGACTAAAAAGCCCAAGCAGTTTTGGACTATGGGGCCTCTTTTTTTATCTGATGGGGGTGAATGATTTGGTCCCGAAGAGTACGTTAGCTTAGCAATTTCTTTTACAGGAGCTGATACAGTAACCTGTACCATCAAATGTGACCATTACAGACACTGTTGATGGATTCTCAAAGATTTCTTGTATTGATTGACAGGTTTTGGACCGTTTTGATTGGCAACCATTGAGAGGGAATTTGCAGTGAAACTACCTTCATTGAACCGAGACAAGTTCGGTATTTGATATTGCAATCCGAAGCTATCATAGCTTTTCTTTTTCTGGGGCCCACTAGCCAAAATGTCAACAGTCTGGTTCACTCATTTCTTTGTCGGGCGTGATGGGGGCCGGAAGTTCCCTATGCTGAGAAGTGAGGACCCTTTTTGTTCTCAGCTGTAGGACAATAGGAAGTCCTGGAGGAGAGTGAATTCTATGGTTCTATCATTTTGATTTAAACGCATGCGTGGAGGGTAACATCAGTTGGCTAATCATCCTTTTTGGGGGCACACTTACGCATCATTTGTTGTCACTACCTTTTTAAACAAATCTCTTTTTTAAGGTTTTGATTTGAAGCTTATGGGGGAGATTAGTTGTATGTTAATCTTTACAAGTCAACGTTGCCTTATTCTCACGGAAGAGGTTAAAAAATGGGTGGTAAAATTTTACCCTGAATTAGTTTTTATAGAAAGTAAAAGTTAATAGCTCTGCTGGTTAGAGGCACTAATCACCCATCAGTGCTCGACTCTCATACATAGATTGTGTTGTTTAGATCCTTTTAGGTACTGTGTCTACTGGGAGTACATACGGGTTCAGCTAAGGGGGCTAGGATCCCGTCGAACCCACACCACACCAGTCGGGTTAGCCCTCCGGTGAGGAAATGAGCCATCGGGTGAGGTGAGATAGCCCTTGAGTGAGGGTAAAAACAGGTTAGAACTGATGCATCTTACCATTGTAATGGTGAGACACCGTTGTTGTTGTTGACAAGATCTTATTTAGTATAGTACTAATATTTTAAAAAAGGACAAATTACATACTCAACTGCAATGCTATTAGTTGATGAAGTTAGTATTTGGTTTACAACTAATGACATGATTACCTCTTAACATGATTCAAACACAATATTTTAGTTGTGGGACATTTTTATACGTTGATAGCAAATCGTTACAACATCTATAAAGAATATGCAGGAAGATCTAAGAAAACTTTAATCTAGGATCATTTTGGAAGTTTGTGGGATCCTAAGGACATTATTGTCTAACGGCAACGCATACAGAATTTCTGGGCTATGTCATTAGATAAGAATGCAGAATGAGTCTAACAAGATACGGCTAAATATTGTACCAATCTTCTTTTGCTTGTGAGTCTGTGATCATGTCTCTGAACCAGCATGCTTAGTTTTGTCTCATTTGTGTGGTGGTTTTGCATAAATAATAAGCCATTTGAACTTAATTACATAGGAGAATCTGACTCGTGATTAGCTAAAAGGGGTGACATTCCATCACAAGGATGGAAAAGGGAACCAATTTCCGAGTCTGTTAGGTCTGACTCACTGTAGCAACAGTGACAAAAGGAGGAGAGCAGGGGTTGCTTTCTCTGATATCTGTCACTGTTTTGGTACAATGGATACGTTGAAAGAGGGCTGGATCTGGCGACCTTCAAGCTAGATATTCAATAGGTGGGGTCTAGAAGTGACACCTGTCTGTTTGGGCCACACCTCTCTAAGACTAGGCCTGCATCCTAAATAGCTTGAAGCCAAAAATGGACACGTGGCCTTTGTTGGCCTCTGGCTAGCAGTCTGTACTCTGGGTTCATGAATAGGCCAATTAGGACATAGGACTCGGTGCTTACAATGATGATGAATTCAAGATGACTAAGAAATTTAGAATTAGCGAACATGCCCCTCACTTAGCTTATCAAGCATCTTGAAGTGAAAACAAAGCCTTCATTGGCTCACCAGGGAAAGACGGGGACTCAAATCTCTCTTTTTATTGGGTAAAGAGGACTCAGTTTCTTGTGGTGGTTAAATTTTTTTAAAAAAATGCCGGCCATAGTCAATAGTATTTCCCTTACGTGGCCTTAAAGTTTGGGAAAAAAGAATAAAACAATAATTCTTGTAAGATGTCCTGTGAAGAATACTAATCTTTTCGGGTGTAAAGGGAAGTTGGATAAATTCTCCTGTAGCCCTAATGTGATAGTATAATTTTGAATCTAAAACTTCTAGGTACGAACCGTGGTCCTATGCCAACTGTGCTACCCTTGAGAGCTAGCCCACAGTAGTCATCAGAACATAAATAATATAAACAACCTTATGTGATCAAGCATCATTATGGTCACCATTCAAACACAAGGCAACCGAGATCACGAAGGATTTTCTATTATTTTTCTATTTTTTTATGATGCGGGTATTCCACTTGTCTTTCCCCAACAGGATTAATCCCTCGGTTGGCGCCTGCTGGATCCATGCTAAGGCATGTTAGGTAGATTTAAAGTGGTTTCAAACACAAGACACGGAAAAAAATCCACACCCTATGCGACTCTTTCAGCTCCCACTTAGGTACCGAGGTCAAGAAGGATAAAAGCCCTTTAAAGCTAAGCCCATTTATTTGCATAGAAACATAACAATGGGATATACGTCATCTTATGCTTTAAAAGTACCCAAAATGAAGGCCAAAGGATAATATACAAAAATGACCATAATATCCTCTTTAATGGAAATTTAAATGAGGGAATCTTAAAAATGAATATCCAGCCATCACTCTCGTAACTTAAATTCTAAGAATATTAAGGTCTCACGTGCCTGACAAACTTATATCTTTACTCTCCCACTTTCTATCATCACACCTCACCTCACTAATAATCTTTGGAAGGTTCTATGTGGATGATGACGTCTCATCTTAAATTACTATGTAATTAAATTCAAAACAAAGATAAGCAAATGAAATTTATTAATGTTGCATTTCTCTCTCTCTATTTATTTTTATTTTTAAGACAAATTTGGAAAGGACCAATAGGGCTTAGTTTCGGAGACGAGAGTGCCATAAAACAAATTCATGTTCAAAGCCCATTAAAACCAGACCATACATAAAAAGACCTGTTTTTACATCAGTGCCAGCCTATGGCCCGTAAGGACTAGCAGTCATGACAACCAAGACCTAATAAGGTGGAGGAGCCCATCTCATTCTCCGGGGTCTATTAAGCTGCAACATTTCATTCCATCAATATTATTATATTACTTTCATGGCTTTTTGTTGAAAATAAGTTCGAAGGTCCATCATGAAAATCTATTCGGGACCATTACACCAGAAGTTTGAGGTCCATGGCCCACACCTTTTTTTTTTTCAAGACATCGCCCTACCTTTTTAAGAATTACAATAACAATAAGTCTATATCGCTCGAATGGTTTGTCTAAACGGCTATTGGCTTAATGCATACCAATGACATCAAGCCTCAACAGCCATTTATTCCTGCATTGCATGACACTAATTCCTACATCACCTATTAACTTTCTTGATTAAAAATTAATATCTATGAGATCCATTCCTGCCCGTCTATCAAGACACCTGCACCGATTGTTTGTTTAAACAATAAAAAAGAAGAAGAAAAAATTCAATGGAGAGGAGCATTATGGGAGGGAACTAAAGTTTAGAAATTGAATGATTGGAATCAAATTTCCATCGGTAGAAGGTTTAAAAGGAGACATGCCGACCATTGATATTTCAAGCATCCAACCAACAGACACGACTAGATTGATGGCTTTGACATAAAAATTTTTTTTGGCTATTTTTCAAAGCTTGGTTTGACTCACAAAAATAAGTGGTTAATATAGGTACTGAATATTTATTAGCGGAACTGCAACCAGGAGTAGGTAATATGTTTTAATAAGAGAGAGAGAGAGGAGAGGGGGGGAGGAAAAAGGAAAGTAAAGCAGTTAAAGTGTAATTTTGCAGAGTGGAAAGGACGGAAGGGTCTGAGCAATGAGCAATATGTAAATTACTCTAAATTCGAAGGGCAGAGGAGCAGGAGGAGCAGCAGCAATGATGTTGGATTGTCCTAACAGCAGAGAGATCTGCTCAGATCTCACTCTTCTTTCTCTCTCTTCTCCCCCAAAGAAACCAAAGTCTACTGACATACACGGCGCTCGAGATTCATGCCTCGAGCCGTGCACTCTTTTACGTGCTTCCACGATATCCGACACAAACGCGAAATATTTTCACTTTGGTGACTGCCAGCATGCATGCACACCTCACCCCCGGGCCCGGGATCTCTGTCCCTCGTCTAATGTGTAGGCCGCAGATTTAATGGGCCCTTGTACAGAGGTAGTGGTGGTAATGCTATCTCCAGAATAGTTTGGTGTGCCCCACTAAAATAATCAGATGATATAGAATTTTTATTTTACTTTTCTTAATGAAAAGTGTCCAAAAACTTTGGGCCTGAATATATTTGGGACTATAGAAAAGTCAGGTAAATCTCCTATAATTATAATGCCACAGTACAGTTTCGAACTCTCAAACTTTGAATACATAAACCCATTTTACTATCCATTCATGGTCTTCACTAAAATAATTTGATGATTTACACCTTCTAAGTAAACATCAATAAATTTTCCCCATACATCATATAATATTTCCTTACCTAACCATTTTAAGGAAAAGGATTGTTGAGTTAGGAAAAATATACTAAATATTATATAATATTCTATTTTTATAGGATATGGTGCATTATGAACTGCGACAGATCCGGATACTCTCTTTCTGGGGCACAATGTTGAAAAAAATTTCTTGGGAGGGCCGCATGGAAGAAATGTATGTAATTTTAAAAATATACAGTCTCTTTTTAAAAAAGAATTGGGTGGTCATATCATATGTTACAAATTATAATATTTTCTAAAACTTAAGGGGGGTTTCTGAAATTTTCGGGAGGCGGTTAGTTTTGCCAATGATTTAGTTTAGCACTATTTTAAATTATATGAGCCAAAATTTAGGTCTTAGAACTGCTACATAGTCAAAAAAGTCAAAATACCCCTTTAATCTGCTTAGACATTTTTTTTTTTATCATGCCCACATGCACAAACTAAAAAAAAAGGTGGCATTTCCATGGTTGGAACCATTAACAGCAAAGTTTAAGAATTGGAGCTGCTTACCACACCAATAGTCAATGCCTAGCTATGTTCACAAGATGACTGCTATTATTAATGGCAAGCATGTGAAGGATTAGAATTCCGGGTGATTCCGAGGTGTATATTATTGTCCATTTTAAAGGAATTTTGGTTAAATTAATGTGCCATGTTTCTGTGTTTTTGGGTAATGGGGTTTATTGATTCCCACTTCCCAAAGACCTAAAGTCTATACCTACTCTGCTCTGTGACCTAAAACCTAAAACCTAAAACAGGTCACTTCTGTCTCCATCCCTTGCCCAAGATGAATTGGACGTTTTTTTTTTTTTTTTTTTATTTGTTTATTTTATTCACAGAATAAGTTTGGAGGAGAATTTTTTTCTTTGCTTATTTTATATCATGATGATTGAAGTGCGTGAATCTCGATCTATTCGATTATAAGTGTGAATCTATCGTGATATTTTGTCGTCTCATTTTCTCGAGCTAAAATGAGATACGCGGTAAATTGAATATGGCGACATTATGAGCATGAATTGCACATGTGTGGGCCCGCCGCGCCGGGAACTTGGATTGTCGTTTGAGGATTGATTTAATATGCTCTGCTAATGGACACGGGTTGTGGGTCCCGATCTCAACCCCAATTAATAAATGGGCCAGGTTTGGACTTTGGAGTGAACCTGTATATGTTCATCCTCATTGTTCCACACTTCCACCCTATTGTAGCCCAATATCCTATCCAGCCCATTACAATTTACAACCTTATAGATTGACCCCTGTACATGAAACTCGCACACAACTCACGCATGCGAGGCAGGAAGAACTCACATATGGGAGGAGAGGGGAGGGTAGGTTTAAAGCCTGGACCTCCCAATGAGAACTGCCTTACCGTTTCTGATCCACTAAATATATCATGATCCACTTGATCGAGAAAGAAAAGTAGAGTGCTACGTATGATTATAGGAAATGAAAGAAAGAAAAATTCCTCAGGTATTTGATTGAAACTGCAAAAATATAAGAAGCTTAAAATTGCTCTAAAACTTGGATTTGGAATGATAGCTTCAAAGATAGGAGACCTCTACCACAACGTTAATATTCCTCATATTAAATTCCTTTGTATTTTATATTTGTAAAGGAACACTATCAGTTTTGTCCAAATCACCATCTTTGTATGCATAAATGACTACATCCAATGGTTTTAGATACAGTTTGTGATTTTAATGTGTCTGAAGATCTACAGAGATTTGTAAGATACGAAACTACAATTCAATACATAAATATGCAGACCCAAAGAAGTGTAGAAAATAAAATTTATAGATTTCGATGTTTTAGATGTATTTCACAAGTTTCTCAAAATCTATAATAATTTAATATTCTCAATTCCGTAACCTATTTGAACTGAAGCCCATTGCAACCTATACCACCACCTTCTTCTCTTTCACTTACGTAACCATTTTGATATGAAGGAACTCAGGTGGGGCCATGGGTCTATTGTGACTTGACTTTAGTGTTTCCTTGCATGTGGACGAGAGGTTGAGAATTGCACATGTGGATGAGAGGTTGAGAATTGCTTCATCAATACACAATTTTCGCACGTCATTGCATAAATGCGCAAAAATAAACGTGGTCCATGGTCGACTTGAGCCGTGCATTATAACGTTTATCACCTCCTTAGATATGTAAATGAAAGGCGAAAATTACTTTATTTACACACCATTTTTATACCTTGTTGTATAGACAGAAGTGACCAGGCATCAACGTCATGCATGTGCTAGTGAATGGTTATGGCAATCGTTAATATACAGGTCTATAGTCCAAGTTCCCTCCGACAGTATACTATTACGGAGAACTGCGAAAAACACAACTTTTTGGGAACTTTATCAGGACAAACTTTACTTGAGTTTAGGGGATTCATATTTGCAGTATTTGTAATCATAAAGAACCAAAATGCCTTCCCAAACCACTAGAATTTGTCTGTCATTTGAAATATGTTCCAGTCAATTGGTGCAATTGAGAGTTTGGAGATCATGACAGTGGAACCAAATTCTCATCACCAGTCAAGTTCTTAATATAATTCTAGAATGTGGACAACCATAACTATTCATGCAGAAAAAGAAAGTACGAGACCTGGTCATAAAAGATGAAGCTCTCATCTGTTAAGTACATCCATGATAATTACATGCATTGCTAAAGAGATGCCTCAGCTTTCTATCAAATAATGATATCTAAGTACTACATGGGCATGTTCCTTAATCATGTTTTCGATTGCTCATTAATTTACTTGACAGAAAGTAGCTGTTGGAGGACTTTTAGCTGCAGGGAGGCTTACTTTAAGCAATTAGAGAGACCTGGCACTCGAATGCATTCCAATTCTGAGATAGATGAACAGAAAGGTCCATGTATCATCAATATGACTGGGCAAAGTATAAGACTCTTTTAATCATCTTAACCTTTGATTCAAGGGCCTCAAATTTGCGAAATTCTCACCCTTTAGATTAGCTGCATACTTCCGTATTTGTCTCTTAATCGACACAACAGTTAATGTAGGTGGGAGTGAATGGGAAGGGTTGAATTTAGTTGGGCCCAGGTGGCTCCACAGGGGAGCCATAGATCGATTATTAGTGTTCAGGTTTGGCCTGGCCGAAATTGTACCCCTAACGACTTTGGTGCCAATACGGTCAGGCGTTTAGGCACAGCATGTAAGATCTAATATGGTTTTCAAGTCCAATTAATTCAGTTATTGGGCCAAAAATGTTTAGGAGAGAGTAATCCTATGGGCCTGAGACATAGGCCTCAGTGAGTTAGTAATTGGTAGAGGGCATTGTAGTTAAATATGTTAGCCAGATCCTTGCCATCTAATTGGGCCTCTAGGAACTACTGGACCAGGCCCAACCCATGTGTATTCCAAATCAAAGATTTAGACCGAAATTCAGCACATGGTTCTAAGATAACCCAAATTGGCCTGAACTGAGGAAAACCCGTCTCCTTGGCATACATGGATTATATTCCAAAGCCCCAAACTAACACAGCACATGGGTTTTCTGATGGTGTTCTTATGCTTTTGAAGTTGGTGTTTATGGAGCCTGGAATCATGATTGCAACAGACAAATCTTGTTTTTTGACAGGCCTGTGAAAACTGGATTTCAGGCCCATGAAGCTGTATGAAAATCCTCACTACTGACAGTTCACACTATGTTTGTAACGGAACTCCAGTCTCAGTGCCCTTAGTTCGGCCTTTGCATATTGCTTGTTTGGACTTTGGACCCACTAGAGAACTCACCATGATGACCTTAATTGGGCCAAAACTTCGAAGGTTTCCTGGCCAGAAAATGTAAATTTTTTCATAGTATTACAAAAGAACAGTAGCTTCTGGGCCAGAAAACATGGACGTCTTCTGGACTGAAATGTTTCGTAGTTCAACTTAAGAACTCAACTCAACTCGGAGGGTGGCAAAGCCGAGTGAGGCTGGAAAGTCTGGCCGATTTGGATAGACTTGTTTGATCATTCAACTTGGTGGATCACGAGCTGAGTTGACTCAGATAGGTAAGAACAAGTTTTGAATTACGAATGACTGTTGAACCCTTTTTATTTATGGGGATATAATTAGAGAAATTCGTTTGAGTTAGTTTGGGCATATCCGATGAAGGCAGGCAACGGCACCGGTAATAAAAAAAATTTAGTTATATAAGTTGATGACACACCAAGGGAAAGAGGTAGGCCAAAAAAGGCGTAGTAAAAATAGATTTAAAGAAGTGTAACTTATCTAAAGATTTAACTCGGTAGATTGGAATGAAAAATGACTCAAACATAATTAGAATGAGGCTTTGATGATGATGATGAAGAATTCGGGGGAAGGGGTTTTTTTTTTTTTTTTCAACTTCAAATGGTACTATGTTAAAAAAAGAAAAAAGACATGAAATAAAAGAAGAGGAAAACACTGCAGCGTCATGCTATACACTGTGGCTCTTCAATGATGAGTCCCACCAAATCGGGGAGAACAGATTGAATCTCTACCTATTACCTGCTGAAGGCCATATTAATAACATTATAATTGAATGAAGAGGGACAATTGTTTATACAGTATAATAGACGGATAATTGCTCCATACCATGAGTATTATAATAATCCCTGATTCATAGAGATAGAAGCAACTGCTATGATGAGAATTAGATAAAATGTATATAATTGTAAGGGAGATGGCGTGAATCAGACTACATAAGAAATGGTGGTGACATACAACAGACTTAAAAGGAAAAGGAGAGTATAAATTATGGAAGGCCTTCCGCACGTTCTTCCCACAAGAGAGAGACTGCAGGGCTCACGACTATGGACTTCGTCCCAAGCTTTGCCCTGTGGAGGCCATGCATGGCACGTTTCTTTACCAATCCATCGTATGCTCTCTCTCTCTCTCTCTCTCTCTCTCTCTCTCTCATAAACACACGCAATGCAGTTTAAATTGCTAGGAAATTTACTTTTTGGGCTGCTCGGGCATGTTCAGGTTTCCATCCAGAGTGGGTTATCAACATATAGTTTGGCTCGGATTATGCAACGACTAGTTTGGCAGGATATTTGAGTGAATACTGACTTTCTCAAAAATCATTTTATAACCTGGAATTTAGAGAATTCATTAGATCCAAGTCATCAATTCGTAAAATTGAAAATTTAAAAAACTCACAAATCAAATAAAAAATTCTAAATGTTTGGGACCGGAGCAGCCACTAACGTGCAGTTGGGAAATTCCAACTGCTAGGATTTTCATCAAAAAAATCTAGGAAAATAAACGCCCCCTTACTAGGGATACTTTTCAGTGGAATTAGTTTAAAGGGTGTGTTATGAATTTCTTTGAAAACTGAGGGTTCCTTACAAATACTGAAATGTGGAATATCTTACAAATTACAATATAGTGAAAATTGAAAATACATTTTTCAAAAAGGGAAGAAAATAAGACCTCTAGAAAAAAAAAATGTAAATGTAAAGAAGGAAAACTACACATAATTTAATTAAAATGTACTAATATTGTTCCACAAACTCAAAAAAGCTCAGCTCTATGTATTTTGATCAAGTTTAGAAAGCTAAAGCTATATATTTATATTAGAAAATACTATTAACTCCTCTTGACTTCTGAAAGAAAGAGAAGATGCTTGGATCAACAAAATTTATGAAAACATCACTTTCTGGTAATGAAAGAGATGGCAGTAGTTCGAAATTGTAGAATAGACGACGTCCCTTTCCAATTACTCCACTAAACTATGATGTTATATCAGTAGCTTTTCCAATGAAAATCAGCTCTTCAGGTGCTTTCATTGATCTGGGCTCCTTATAAATATAACATCAAATGATCACTCTAGCTCATAAAAAAACAAAGTTGTTCTCAATCACAGAATTCTTCTTAGTTCTCTCCACCAACATGTTAGCACTTTCACCACCATGCTTCTCATCATTTGGGTTTCCATCAGATGATGAAATGGGCCATGAACAACTGCTACACTGGGCCGTTGATAATTCTTTCATGCCTTCTGCAGACACTGTAACGGATCTTTCCGGTTCATTTCTTCAGTACTCTTTCCAACCACAACTTCCTATTGCAGATTTCAACCATTCAAGCCCAGCTACTGGTGACGATAAACTGAATGTAAAGAAAAAGTACCACAACGCCAGTGAACGAGATCGAAGAATGAAGATGAACGTTTTGTACTCGTCTCTCAGGTCCATGCTTCCTGGGATTGATCCAGCTGTATGTAAACACAACCAAAGACCTGTTACATCCTCCTTTTTTTTTTTTTTTTTTTTTTAATCTTGGGTCACTGCCAAACCGTTACGTAACGGCCTTTTTAACCATGATTTGTGTGCACAGTAGCTCATGTTCTTGTTAACTGTTTTGTTTGTAACATTAAATGGTTGTATTGCAGAAGAAGTTGAGCATTCCAGCCACTATTTCTCTCATATTGAAGTACATACCGGAGCTACAAAAAGAAGTGGACGGCCTCATGCGAAGGAAGGAAGAGATGGAGTTGAAGATGTCGAGGGCTTCTTCGATGCCTGGAGATGTCACAGTTACACCCCAAGAAAACGCTACATCATTTCCGACCGTTTCAGCCCGACATATCGGCGATAGAGAAGTTTTTATTCAAATCTGTACTACTACTTGGGGTAGCAGTCCGGTCTCTAAAGCTCTTGAGAAAATGGAGGAGGAGGGCTTTCATCTCTTGCATGCTTCATCTTTCACGACTGCTGGGAACAAGGTCTTCTACAATCTTCATCTTCAGGTACCATACATACTTGATCTCTATCCATCCACATACGGGGCAGGTGGGCCCATTCTTAGGTCCATTTTGGACCAACCCGGTTATATTTAATCGAATCAAATCGATTGTATAGTTATGGTAAATATTATATAAGCATACTATAAGAAAGATTTATTATTGTTATTGGGCTTGAGACAATTCTATCATCATAGAATTCACTAGGCCCAACACTTTGGGTAGGGTAGAAATAGAATACTTGGATCCTAAGTCTCAGCCCAGGTTAGGCTTAAAGTACCCATCATATGGTTGGTCAGGGTCAGACCCAGTTGACCAGCACGGCCCATGGAAACACCCATTAATATTGACCTAGTTGTGTTGATGATGTTTGAAATTTGGGATTTACATGAAATGGAATGTGGGGTTTGTGATCAGGTGTTTGATGGCCAGAGGATGATGGAGTGTGGAATGTTAAGGAAGAAACTCCTCTGCTGTATGGAAACCATGAAGGATTCTGTCAGTTGTGAACAAACATGAACGCTGTTTATATCTAAATTTGCTGAGAAAACAATGTTTATAAATTATAACTAAAGTATGTTGTTATGTACAAACACCTGTAAATCTGTAACCCAAACAATATCACAAGAGTGCTGTTTGTTTTCTCTTGCACTTGATTTTGTTTCTGTTCTGAAAGATGTTTGCTATCTTAAAGATCATCTGAGCCTTATTCCATCTATATGGGAAGAAAAAATATATTTATCCAAATCACTTTTGATTATACTTGATAAAGCACTTTGATTGATAATCTTAGCTATCTGATTATTAGCTTATTAGGAGATGGTTTACACTTCCTAGTTAAAATCAAATGTGGGGATGACACTTCAATAGTCAACTAAACATGTTTGTTTTCCGTGAATAAAAATATGCATACCATCAACTACTTAGAAGTTAGAAGTTTAGAACTATTGGGGTTGGCTCGTATTTGAAAAGGCTGGGCTCAAGCATGATTTGTAGGCCCTTAAGGGGCGAGACAGGCAGCCCATCCACAAACTCATGAGGGTTTCATTTTTCTCCAAAATCTACCAATAACTGCCTTGGCAATTAGCATCCTATCATAGAAAAAAAATTTGATCCAAAAAAAACAAATTAGCATCCTATCATAGTACTCAATTTTTTTTCTAAGGAATGATTTTCCACAGGAGGTAGAAATGCATTTTATCCTGGAAAAAAGTGTTCTCCTGTACCAAACAATAGAAAGTGAATCCACATAAAATGAAGTCTCCAATTTCCATTATCACCGAAATGTTGTGGAAGAAAGATGATTAGATCAGACTTTGAAGACAAAGTATATAAGTTATTAGTTTCACATAACTACGCGGGTTCTCAAAAGTGTCACTTCTTTGCCAAATAGCACAATGTGGCAGAAAAGATGGGAAACCCAGTAGTCATATCAAATATTAAGAGGACCAAATCAGTTTCATATATCCCCTACAATTCATAGGGGGTTTTTCTCCTATCCATAAATGCATGATTGGTTTGAAAAACTAGGTGGAAGAAAGTATAGACAGTAAGTGGACTTTTAGAAAAGCCTGATCATGGTACCAAATACTATTCTCCTATAAGACCTGGTCAAAATATTAGAGACTGAAACATCAGGTCCTTCTGTAGTCTATTACCCAAAAGACTTGGCATAGTTGGCTAGAGAAGCTTTCAACTATTTAATAAGTCAAGAGTGAAAATCCCTATAGGCCGCTAATTGGCCCAATACAATAGCAAAACTCTATTTTGGTCGAAGTTAATCTCAGCACATAAATCTCCTAATAAATTAAACTGATTGATCCAACACTGTAGCATTTTCTGCTAAAGAAGTGGTCCATCCAAAGCACCCAAAATAAAAGGGCCTGACCAACTAGGCTTAACAGCTGGTCCAATCAATTTTGGTCCTGTCTTGTGTCCAGGAAAGGAGCTTCAACTGGATCTGGGCCTAGTTTGGGCCTGAATTGGAGTGTGACTGGCTGCAATCTTGGTCTGGGCCTTCATCTATAGACCTTTATGAGCTGGTCTGCATCATATAGCCACACACGAAGAGGGCTGGACTCTGACCACACTCATCCATCCTAATAGCAATACTAGCTGCACATCTCTCCTAGTAATCATGTTCAATATCAATGGTAACATGAACCAGCCTTAATTAAAGGCACTGCAAAATCATATTAGACCAACAAAAGTTTTTATATTGAGCATCTTATGTTTAGGTCACATGTCCTTTGCTAAAAGCTTTCAGCAACATACATTACAGAGGTGATTGTTCCTTTGCTCCAAATGAAAATGTTAACTCTTATTCTGGAAGCTTGGATCGATAAATGTCATAGCAAGAGGTAGATGCACTTAAGGGGCTGAATCTGAGAGAGAAAGAATAGGGCACTGGAGGGACAAGGTACTGGTGGTGGACGCATGGAGACCAGCTATCATCCCCACCCAAACCCATGTGTTTATGGTCAAGATGAACCTGAAAGAGCAGTGCAAGTAATTAACACAGAGAAAGAAAACAAGGATGCTGAGTGATGAAGCACGGTTCCAATTCCAAGTGTGTGTACGCAATCATGGTCCCAGGTGTGTGCATTCATTTTGCATGAAACAAGTATGAAATTTGGCTCAATATCAAAAGTTCAAAATTTCAGTTTGGTGGCCCTATCAATGAGTGGGAAGCACAATACATATTGTTACTGATATGGATAGGGTATCAGTCTGCATCGCATTAATTTTTTTTATTTACAAAAACATAAGAAGGTATGTTCATAAAATCTCACACATTGAAAAACCTGAAATTTAGAACCTAGAAAATCCAAAATTTTGTATGGATATAAATAATGTGTGGATGTAAACCACAAGACACTCGTAGCCCAACCTAGCAGCGAGAGAGAGAGCACTCAAAGCAGGCATGAAATCAATAAATGAAGAAGTGAATCATGCCCACCCCACAAAGTAGAGAAGTACACCAATCCAATTTTTCAGTTTACAATTTTGCTCTAATTCCTCTTTGCCAAAATCTGAGGGGGAATGTATACTTTGTCTAACACTTGTTTAATATGGAGAAAAAAATTGAAAATTTGAGAAGGGAATTAACATAAGAATCGACTGTGGAACACTTCAGAAGTGGAAGTATTCTGGCAAAATGGTACTGATAAGTATTGGCAGTTTTGCACAATAAATATTGTTTTGCATTGCTATTTAAAGGGTCATTACTACACTGATATATTTCGTATTGGTGACCCCTTGATGCCAATACATACCAATAGCAGCCAATTTTTTAACTCATGAAATGGACAGATCCAGCTTACTATGCAATTATATCTACCATCATGGGATGGGTTCAAGATCCAAGCCATCCGTCTCGCATTCCATGCCGGGCATAATAACCCAAGAGTCAGTACACTAAATCAGGTGGGCACATGCATTTACACAATGGAGCCCACCTGATGCATAATTTGGATCTCATCCACATGACACACTGCATTTTCCATACATAGATGGATTGCACATGAAGGCTAGCATTATTTTCAGGAGAAAAGGTTCCACCAAAATTATTTGATGACTTGACACAAACTTCAGGTGTGTTACATTTTTTTTTTTTTTTTTTTGACTCGGGATTGTGTCAGCTAGAGTAGAGTAAGATGGGAGGAAAGGGAAGGATAATTCTTTCCATAATGGTTGATAAATATGTTACTGAAACAAACTCACCTCAATGTCATCTCCTTTGACAAGTTCTTCATGATGGGTTGCCCTGTCAAGCTCTGCAGTGCTGTAGTAGCTCGCATTCAATTGCATGGGTTGGGACCCACCATAGATAGATCCAAAAAGGCCAAACCCATCATTGTTCTGAAATGCCACCCATCTGACATCTGCTCGACCAGAACATTCTACTGGAACAATGTAAGGCACATGTAGATCTGCTACACTCTTCTCATATACCCCTATATGGGCAGCTTCTTTCCGGTCAGGGTAGCATTCAAATGGCCCTTTTCCATACCATTTAATCCTGTCCAATGCTGTGCTTACATGGAATTCAACCCCAACACGTGGCAGAGGCGGAAGATCATCCCTCGGATATACATTGCATTTGACAATCACATCTCCAGATTCATATATCCAGTAACTCATCTCCACCTTGCAAATAATTGACCTTTCATCTTTTAAATGCGAGTTTTCTTGACCCCTGGGGAAACCAGCAAAGACGACTGCAATTTGTGCAACATGATTTGTCAGTTTCTGTATTGAACAGCTTTCTGCATGAAATAACATGTCATGAAGGGAAGCAGCCTTCCACTTGGAGGCATAGCTATTTGGGCCTCCCCCGATGTCGTTATCAGTAGGTGCCCGCCAAAGGCAAGGAAGTATTCCCTTGTGCATCACTGGAAAACCTTTCACCTGCAGCACATCAGATCTTTAGAAAGCTAGTATTTTCTAAGCAATCAAACTCTGGAGATTCCAGACACTCAGGTACTTTCAGTAACATGAAACTCATGCAAAAACTAAGGAACGGTACTGACTTCCGGAACAACAGCAACATATTGTTCGCTAATCTAGCTCGCTTATTTGATGACACTTACTGTGAAAGGGACCTATTACTTGCTAACGTGGCCTTTGCTGAGTTGATGGAATCCATAGGGAACAAGGGCTGCCTAAAAATATTCCAACTCGGAACGTCCTACTTCTATGGCCCTTTTTCTGGACTGCCACTTTATCTCTCTTAGCTATCAATCTGTAGACCAAAATAGTGAATAGCTAGGATCTTCTAATCTGGAGGTTTTTTAAGTATCCCCACAGTGGAGGCTCATCAATTCAATGGTCCAGATCAACAAATCATGGACCCCAGTTGTACAGAATGGATGTCACATCCTAATACATAGTTCTGCTGAGATACTCAGCCATATGTTTTTTCCTTCTTTCTTTTCTTTCCTCATTTTTTTATACAGAAATATTTACCAATCGGTGGCCTCAAAGGCCAATTGCAAACAACAAATAATGCAGGTCCAAAGGCCAAAAATCATCACGTTACCTAGCTAGTAGCAGAGCATATAAACAAAATGAGAACAAAGGCTCACAACAATCCACAACAATCCCCAAACAGACCCAAAACGAAGACCAACAGGCAGCAACCAAGGAGGACAACAAAACTGGAAAACAACACCACCACGGCTGGAGAAAGGAGGGCCAAGCAGGCAACTAATAAACCACTAGCTAGAAGGGAATGGCCAGCTGCTTGGAAGATACTCAGTTGCAGGTTGTTGTATAAACACTATCATTTACATTCATCAAGTTTAACATCCTAATAGCAGACACAGATACATGGGGCAAAATATGAAGGCAGGATGTGACATGGGATACGACAAGGACACACCAAAGATACAGACACAAATGTTACATACAAAAATGAAGTATCAGATACGACACAGTATAGAAACTTTGCCCATTTTAAAGTAGCTGGGTATTACAGCTGACGATAAAGATGATGATATAGAGGAAGAGGAAAATTTGTCTACGAACCATCCACAGTGGAAAACTTCTGAACCCTTATGTGGGATCCACTTTGATGCATGTCAAATGCATGGCTAAGGTGGGATTGAAAGCCTTCATATGGATTAAAGGTGGGACTGATACGCAACCATCAACCTAAGGGCCCAAAATTTAATTGTTTTATGTACTTTATAACCAACAAACTTTCGAACCCTTGTAAGGATAGTCAAGGTTATCAGGTCATGCTGATTTTGGTGTACCCTAACCCACATTAAAAACTTTGAGTCCTGCCCTAACCCTGTGGTTGGCATGCATCAAGGGTGGGCTCATAGAAGAGTTCAGTGTCATCTTCATATACTGTCATCGTAATCATCCCCGTAAATAGTATAGCTGTTTTTTGTTAGGTACCATATCCACTGCTACTGATTAAAATCTGCATTTTAAGGAAACAGTAATATGTTGAATCCAACAGAACACAAATAGTGGGCAGCTGACAGAAAAAGTCATCCCACCGAAATCTGCTGTTTAACATTTTGTCAAGAACAGAATTGGATATAAAAAGGAAATTGACAAGAGTTAATTGACCATTTTAGGGAGGTCATCCATCTCTTTTTGCCACGGTATGTATAACAAGAATAAGAAATGAGACACCTACTAAAAATAACACAACACTACTGAGAGATCTAAGTGACATTTCTATGAATTGGACAAGGATGGCAGGTGCATTGTAACTTGACCTGAAGGACTAATTTTTTCAATTTCATTTTACATGTAGTCAAAAAGCACATCAAGGCCTGGAACAACAAATATAGAATAGGGGAGAGGTCCAATGAAAAAAGAGGATTGTAGCATGTAAAAATAAATGAACAAAAAGTACTACCTTCCAACTGTCAATTGTTCCAGTTTTTGTGTTGATCTTTATCTCCCAAACGTCCGGCTTGCCGAGTATAATGGTGTCTCCAAGACATTCCCCAAACAATGTAGCACTCTCATTCATTTTGATCACCTGAAAATGATGTCTTTTCACAATAAGGACCAGTAAACAGTGTGACAAGCACCACCGTTCTTTCTTTTTTTTTTGGTGTGTGTATATTTCAGGTGATAGAAAAGTGCATATAGGAATGCCCACTTTCTTAGCAAGTACATTTATTGTCCTCCTCATGTCTGCACTTCCCTCTCCCCCTCTTCTCCCTCTATCTTTCATGTTCTACTTCTCTACTCAAAAGAAAAGTACGGTGAAATGAGCCAGATGAAATGCACCTTTTTAGCTGTACTTTTTTCATGGAAATGTACCTTATTTCTGTGTAACAAATGGTACATTCCCATAGAAACCCAAGCATCCAAGTGTAGCAAAAAATTGTGATACTTATCTAGGAAAAGGTGAATCCAGGTAAGGTAGATATAATCCCAGTATTTTTCTAATCTATTACCAGAAACGAAAACATCACAATATTTTCCCAATATTTATCTGATATATAGAGGAACTATTTATATATTTTTTACCTTGTAAATCTATATATATATATATATAGAGAGAGAGAGAGAGAGAGAGAGATTCTGCCAATGCCCATGAGAGCACCAAGTTTTGGTTCCAAAGTCAAGGCACATGCATGAATCATCAATTCACAACTATCCAAGAGGTAGCCTAACCATGCATGATGCAATTCCCTACCTTAGCCATTCAAGAGATGGACCATTCAAATGTTAAAAAAGAGGGGGAAAACATCATTTCATTCAACTCCATTTTTCAAATGGCCAAGGCGTCATTTGGCAAGTCTACCTTCTAGGTCTATTTGACTTGAAACTGATTAAGACTAATGTTTTAGCGCTTTAGAATGCTAGGGAAAGCTCGTGTGGATGTCTGAATGAATCAACTTTAAGATATTTTGCCTCTTTTTCAAAACATAATAAAAAAAAAAGTTAACTTTTTTTCAAATAGACATGCATGTCTAAAGTAATCAGACATTTTTTGTTTTTCTTTGACAAGTTTGCCCATATAACTTTTATCAATATGACAACTTTGCCCATACAACTCTTGTTGGCGTAATTTTCACCACAGGAACATTCGCATGTGGACATGTCAATTGAACCGTCAAAGAGGTATGCAGCCCAGGGACCCATTATTAAAGGCGCCAACTGTGATGACTGCATGCAAGAACGTCTGTAGAAGAAAAATCCCCACTTTGCTATATAACAAGTTCGGGTTTTTTCTTTTTTAATCGAATCAGGCATACCAAACTGTCTATTTATAAATGGGTCTAATTGAAACAACTAGTGTCAAACAGATCTAATTTATTAGCTCTATTTCGAACATATCAGACTTGCCAAACAGGCCCTAAGATTATATGTAGGGAAAGCAATTTTGCCCATGGCGTCCTCTTAAACAATTTCCATCATGTACATGCGCAAAGATTATCAGCACATAGTCAATTCACCAAAACAAGAACCTTCGTCAATATATAACCGGCCACTTAGTCGGGCTAAAAGGACCACGTACATGAGAATTGTGTTCGCTTTTGGCAGGTAAAGGCATCTGTGTAGAAGCAGCAATATGACCAGCTTCTGCCCATCTGGTGGAATGCGCAAGTTCTGCAGTTATAGTTACAAATACTTCTGTTGCAGAGGATGATTTCCAGAGAGAATACAATGGAGATGATTCCAAATCTATGTCATGACTACTGAGGGGTTCTATAACTGGGAGAGAGAGTATCCCAGATCCCAGAAGATATTCATCTCCATGAAGAAACCAGGAAAACTTCAGTCCTTGTGTTGCTTCGAAGAATTGTGTGTTCGCTATCTGCAAATAAGCACGGCAGCTGACGGATATAGCCATGTTTGGACTAAAACTCATCATTTGAGTGAAAAAGAAAATACCTTAATTACATTAGCACTGAATGAAATCTTTATTGGCTGATACACGTATTTGACTTCTGAAAGTATAGCCATTGTAATGAGTAATTACATTCATAAAATAAGTGCAAGCAAACAAAGACGTAGCTATGGCATGAGCAACGAGCAACAAGCAGATAATTGATTCTTGAATGAGAAACAGAAAATTTTTACTTGCCATTTAGTGCAGGATGAGGAGTTCGATCTGGCCATGTAAGGCCGTTCAAACAGAAGTTCAAATCATTAGGAGTGTCTCCAAAGTCACCTCCATAGGCCCAATATTTCACACCGTCAGTACCCTCCTTCAGTAGAGCCTGCTCAATATGTAAAAATGTAAAGATTTTATCACAAAAGTAACACTAGCAACCTCCAATAAGGCATATGTCATACTAATGTTCATATCAGGAAGTTCTGTATTTATTGAAAAAAAAAAAAAAAAAAAGAAAAAACACTTAAAAGGCATAAATACTTGCATAAATTAAGAACCAAATTGGGGAATACGTATGAATATAAATATAATATAACACAATACAATATGGTATATCTATCTCATATCAAATATTGAACTTATTTAAGCACAAGTAACCCATATCAACAATGTTTCAAAGGGAAAATGAGGACTATAAAGGATCCAAGTTCGATGCCATCTACCATGAACCTAAATGGCGTTCTGTGAAAATGAAGTGCTGTTGAATTGTCGTCGACTCAAAGTTTCTTAGAAAACCAAGCATATTACCTTGTTATCAAGTTGAATATATAGGACATCTAATTTCAGCTTGAGAAGTGTGGATGTGATGCGGTCCCAATTAATGTAATTGGACGGTCAAGGGCCCAAAAATTGACAAGCCAAAAAAAAATCCAGAAATTTTCACAGAAATTTAGAAAATTGACAAACAGCAAGGAACTAACTAACACAGTCAGCTGACCTAAGAGAAGCTTTCTCAATCCAAGGGAAAAGTTCTCAACGAAGGAGAAGAGAAAAATAACTCAGAATTTTATCGAGTGTCTAAATGATATGCTGAATTCTGAAAAGGGAGCTTCTTATGGCCAACTAAACCCTCGCATGCCTTTTTTGTGCCTTCATAATGCTTCTTAAACTCCTGGGCAATTGAAATTATATGATCTTCATCGATGTCGTCAACGGAAATATGCATGAGTGGAGCATGAAACAGTGCAAGTATGCATGTCATTTCCTGTTGTTTTAACTAAATTGGCATCTCTTTACAATGACACTATTGTCAATAGCAATATAAGTTATTTATGTTTTTTTCAGCCTGATAATTCTTTCAAGTCCTTCTATAATTAAATGAACTTGTTACAAGTTTATTATAACATAATTTCTTTTCTTTTTTTTTTTTTTTTTTTTTTTTTTTGTATAATGCAATCAGAGAGAACCGCACTATGATTAAATTTCCATGCAAGGCTCTACTTTTCAGGATTCTTTTTTGTCCCTTAATAAATTAGAATAATTTTTATTATGAAAAGAAAAAAGAGTAAGGAGAAGATTACAGCATCCTCATATTGAATACACTGGTGGATTCATATCAATGCAGATTTGGCTGAGAGGTCAGGGTACTAAAATTAAAAAATGTAAAAATCTTTAAGCAGACTTGGAACAACGGAGTTGGCTATGCTAGATTTGTTTTTTCTGAGTGGTTAGGGTTAAATGTTTCTATGATATCATATCTGAATATGAGTTTAAATAACTTCATGCTCACTTGTAAATGCAGTGACATTTAAATAAAGAAAAAATCTGTGAGAAATATGGAAAACCAACGTTTGATTTCACGTTAAATAGTCCACATAATACTTCAGAGAGAATGAAAAGTTTTATCTACCTGATCAACCCAATCCCAAATAAAACCTCCTTGAAGACCGAGTGTACTGTCAATAGCTTTCCAATACTCGTGTATATTTCCATTACTATTGCCCATTGCATGAGAATACCTGAAATTGAAATTTAATTACAAAGTCATCAGTAAATGGAGCAGCAAGACCATTATTCCAACTGTAGGAATCATATTATAATTTTTTTTGAAATCACAAGGATGGGAAAAAAGACACACTCGCACAAAATTAGTGGCCGTGTTTCACTCGGATCCTTTGCAATCTTTACAATGTCCCAAACACGCATATACATGGGGCATATTATATCTGTTGATGGAGTTCTTGATCCACCTCCTTCATAATGCAATAACCTGGAAGGGTCCTTTCCACGAATCCAACCTACACTTCACAGTCATTAAACAATGGACAATTACATTTCAAAGTGGCAATAGTGAAGGGGAAAAATTAAATAATCACGACGACAAAAATAATAACAATACCAGCCAAAGAAGAATGATTAGGTCCATATCCAGATTCATTCCCCAAAGACCATGAAATAATGCACGCATGGTTTTTGTCCCTCTCCACCATGCCAATGACACGATCCAACATGGAATAGGCCCAACTTGGCTCCAAAGTAGGATGCTTTACATGATCAGAAAGATCAAAACCATGTGTTTCAATATTGGCTTCATCGATCATGTAGAGGCCAAACAAGTCACACAACTCGTACCATCGTGGATGTTGAGGATAGTGACTGTTCCTCACAGCATTGATATTGTTTTGCTTCATCAAAATAAGATCCTGCAAGAATATAAGGCAGCTACAACACTTTAATTGGAAACAATATAACAGTATGTGACCAAGAGTACAGAGATTGCTTGGGAGACTGAACTTGCAGATTCATGTGATCCTTTACCAATCAATATGCACCATTGGTACCTCAGGCCTTGTATCTGCACATGTTGATCCCATATTCGATGATCAAGACCATCGAAATGGTGCATCCCAATGTGGATAGACCATGCCATAAAAGTGACTAAGAGAAGATCATAGATGTCCTATGTTAATTGGCACCATGGAAGTCTATCTTAATTAACTACCTAACGTTGGCGAAGATGGGGAGGTGATGTCTCTCCCACTTAAGAATCTCACTCCTGCTTCCTCTTCCTGGAAATGCCGATAGTGGAGAACTGCCACTTCGCCACTATCTGCACTCAATTCCATCCAGCTCCTGATCCCACTTTGCACAACCAAGGTCTATCCACAATGAGCCCATATCAATGGTTTGGATAACTGAGAAATGGTATAATCTATAACTCGATAATACTGTGCATTTCCTCAGCTTAATATACACATTAAAATCACCTTAACCATGCAAGATTCCAAATTTGTCTTCCCTATACGAGGATGATGTTCATGCCTGTTGACACCTCGTATCACTATTGGATGCCCATTAAAAAGAAGCTGTTTTGGGGCTCGTGATATTTGCCGTATGCCAACTTGACATGATTCACAGTCAACGAGTTTCCCAGAAGCATCCTTGAGAACAACAACAAGGGTGTACAAGTGCGGCTGTTTATGAAAGCAAACAAGCAAGTATTAGAACAGAACATGAATCCCCTATCATGTAGTCTGATCAATTTAAGACAAATTAAACAAAATACATTGGGAAAAGGTATAGTTGTAGGCTACAATGATTCAAATTCAATCAATGAAGAAGAAAGAGATCTATAAAATTACAGCATACAAATGGTAGAAAGTAGAATATTCTATACAGATAGTTCTTTCACATATTGAGGGTATCAAAATTGTTCAAGTAATTTAATTTATATTTTGGGTGCTAACATCTGCTAGAGCCTAGAAGTTCTTTTATTTATTTTTTATTACTGTTATTATTATTTTTGGCAATGGTAGTGCGACTCGAACCACAACCTTAAGGTTTCAACACTCACCACCTTCTGTCTGTGCTACGAGCTCTTGTCAAGATATGCTAGAAGTTATTCCAACTTTAATTTGCAAATGAAAAATAGCAACTTATCATACCAAAAACAGATTATTCACTTCTCTATAACCATCTTATTCAAGTTTATATGACAGATGATTTTTGCGATAATTCAATCTATTTCTTATCTGGTTTCCTGGTTATGTTCAAATTCAACCCTTCATGATAAATAGAGACTGCACAGCCCATTCAATTAGAAAATCCAGGAAACACATTTCCACTTTCATCTTCTCTCTTCTTCCTTATCCAACTCTTCCACCAATATTCACCATTTTCCTTCATTCTCTTAGATGCAATATATATATATATATATATTGAAAAGTACCAAGAAAATCCTTCTAGGGTAACAAAGTTACCAGTGAATACGTATCCATGCCCTAGATTTCAAGAAAAACAAAGAGTTATATCCAGAGTAACCACAAAAAATGATACTCGTAACTCGCCACATGATTCTTCCCCTTGCTGAAACTATACTACCAATCTCCAAACCTTATAAAGGTGTATTATACTGGCTGGGAAATGGGAACACCCAACTACAGCCAAACTATCCCAAAACCAATTTCCACAGGGTCTAAGCATAATGGCAATGTGGCAGAAGAGACAAACAGATTCAGCTTCCACAAGGTTATCCATCATCAGGATACAAACCAAAATAGCCAACTATCCAAAGCTAGAACTCACAGATGAGCTGTAATCTTCCAAAAGGAAGAAAGAGAGAGAAGGTTGGGTGATCCTTCATAATATTGAGTACTGAAAAGTGCAACAAAAGGGAGAAGCAGCCAGTAGTCATACCCGTCCACACCCTTCTATGACTATCCATGGCACACTCTGAGATATAAACTCCACTCAGAAGAGCTAGCATAGACTGGAATTGACCTTCCCCTACCTCTATGAAGTTTCTTCTAAAGACTGGGCCCCAAGCCACTCTGCCCCCATGCATAGTAATGTACAAACTCACCATCGCTCAACTGCTCTGAGCACATTGTAAAAGGTGCTGGAGGTATTTCAATTTGCAAGAGGCTTGTTTACAACCTTCAAGGGTCACTTGAACACGAACGTGAAATATGTAGGAAGGTTTCACAAAGCTGATTTGTTGAGGGTAATTCAACCTCCCAAGGAAAGACATTTAGGTTTCCATAACCTCCAATTTCCTTTCTATGCTTTCAATCACCAGGTTCCACAAGGATTTGGCGGTTGTACCTAAGCATAATGGCAAACCCAAGTAAGTGGCCGGAAGAGAACTAGCTTTGCACCCCATCAGGTGTGCCAGCACCTGAACCTAATTATTTGCAATCCTCACCCCAACAAATTCACTTCTAAATAAATTTACCTTAAGCCCAGATACCGCTTCAGGACAAAAAAAGGACTACCTTCACATTCATTATTTGCTCTTTATTGGCCTCAGAAATTATCTCAGTGGGAACTTTTCACTCAGAGCTAGTCTTTTATAATTTTCAGAAATGTCACCCATCCAAAGTTAGGAATGACGTCAGGCCCAGGTCCTTTAGGCAGGACCTAAGTCGGGTCTGGGTCCATCCTGGACCAAACCTGAACCCAACCCATTTATATCCCCAATACATGGAATCAATGGCCAATCATGCAGCCTTCTAGAACCATGAATTCAATAAATTCCTTCATTTGCACATTGTAGAAGAACCAGTCATTTAGAAAGCAAAACTATAGGTAACAATGCCACCATATAGATTGCACTACACTGCCCTTTCTATACATGGAAACAGTAATAACAAAAAATATACCATAATGAAAACCAAATAATTGTTATTTACTCTAACCAAGTCTTCCTTGTCTGCAAGAATGGAAAGAAAATAGGAATACTTGAAAAAAAAATAGCACTAGAGAACTAAAAAGTATATCATCGTGATTTTAAAAAGTCAACATAATAATTAAGATTAAACACAGTGACTGGGACTTGTAAAAGTGACAAGGCTCACAAAAAAGTTCGCTCCATAACTTTATTTGTCTACTGGATCTTTCTTTTGCTAGTTATGTAGAGTTTGATAGAGGCAGAATCATTACTCTTTACTTCTTTCACATAACGTCTCCGTTAACAATAAAATCAACCAAGAACCATCAATGATCAAATAGGGGAAAAAAAAAAAGAAGAGAGAAGTGCTAGAACACATTAATCAATTATATAAGATTTTTATAATTATTCCCAACAAAACTTCGAAGATATTAAAACAGAAAGAACAAAGAGAGAGATTCTGAAGTGCTCCTCACATGCTCTGCAGACCAAAGTTTAGGCTTTTCCAGTTTTCCTGCAAGAACGTATCCATGAAATCCAAGACTTGGACTTGGGAATGGGTTGAGATCCATTTGAGCCACATTAAAAGAAGACACATCCACGTTTCCATCAGTGTCATACCACCTTTCAGAGTCATATAGGGTGGCTTCTAGGGAAAAGTTGGAAAGAATACTATTTGTGGAGTTCTCCCTTGAAACATCAATCTTTACTTCAACCTGAACAATTATTTGAGCAAAATAGGAAAAAAAAAAAAAAAGATTTTATGTAGTTTGAAAGAAAAACATTAAATACATGTCTAAGAAGAGGCAATTTCCACTACAAACAAAATGTCAACTTAGTACTTAGTCCAACATGATTGACAAGTAGAGGAACACAAAAGAAACCCTGAGGTGGCAACTTAAAAATAATTGATTAACTGTTTGATGGAAAAGTTGACAATCCAGACACTGGACAAGCAAAACCACCACAGCATATCTAATAGAACCATCAAAATAAACCAACTGACATGTCAAACAAACTGCAGAAATGCAACACACACCATGCAATTCAGCTACTGGTTCATTTCCACAGTTCCACATCAGTCAAATTCTATGGCCAAGTTAAGGGCCCAGTCTGAGTTTTGAAACACGACTTTCAAGAGCCTTGGACCTTTATGCTAGGAAGTCGGGTCAACTTCTTCATGAACAAAAATCTCAAATTATGATTTCTATAAAAGGTCCAACTTATCGAGCACACCTGGTTAAGGAGGTCACCAATATTAGCTAAACAATAAATGCTTTCACCTACTTAGGTGCAGTTATTTCCACCAAAACAAATGATAGTGGTGATGTATAGGGGATTTCCTCCAAGATTACTAACAAAATTAGTGCTTGGAAGGGGACACCCTTTCCTTATAGGGAGGGAAAATACTAATCTAAGAAATCAACTCTATAGGAATACAACCTATTTAGCAAGCCTGCTACTATAGTTCAGTTACCTATTTAGATATTTTTGTGGTTGGAGAATAGCAACAAATGTCATTGCATCAAGTACTGCCTCCGGCCCTCCAGGGCCTCAAAGCTCACACTGTGCCAGCAATTATTATCCATATAATGAAATACATTTGATGGGAATGACAGATAGACTGCACATTAGCAACACTACAAAGCAAAGACGAGAATGTTGAGATGGATGTGTGATAAAACTAGAAAAGATAGAATAAAAAATGAGAGCATTCGGAAGCATATAGGGGTAGCATCAATAGGTGATGAATTAAAAGAGACTCATTTGAGATGGTTTGGACAATGTCCAACACAGGTGAGCAACTACCCGGTGATGAAAAGTCTTCTATACATGTTGATGGCCCTTCCACAAGAAGGGGTAGGCCGAAGAGGACATGGATGGAAACAAAATTGATGTAGCTGACCCCAACATTGTTGGGACAAGGGTTTGATGATGATGACATATATATATATATATATATCTAGTAAACCTTGCTAAAAGCACATTATTAGAAAAACATGAAGGAACTTTCTTCAAATTCAAGGCTAATACTTGTTTCCAGATTAGTTATAGCTTTACCTGAATATCTGCATTCAGAAAATTTTCATCCAAGCTTGATTTGAAAAAATAATCTCCAATGAACACCTGCATAACCAACCATTTCCGCTGGTTATGATCATGCAACCCCTCACAAACTTACAACATAAAAGGAGACTAGGAATCAGGAACACTTTGTTTTGCTTTCAACTGTCCCAAAGAAATTTTAAAATTTAATAGGGCACCTGCTCAGTCAAGTCAAATAAAGGCAATAAGAAAAATCTAATCTCCTAAGTTATTAATTTTGTTTTTTATAGGGAAATCTCGGGGGTGATACTTATTTCTGCTCTTGAACATGATCTATAAAATGAAAATCTACCTTATTGCTTGTGGAATTTCAGCTACTAGCTTTCTGCAGTGGGCTAATGAAGTATTAGCATGCCGGGCCCTATTTTTCTTTAAAGACCCTTAGAATGTCATGCACAGTAACGCAGCCCGAAAACATAAGAATCAAGAATCTTAAAAGAAAGAAAAAAGAAGGAAAAAAAAAAGGATTTCAAAAATTCTGGTACCGAATACAGATTAAACTACCAAAAAAAGTTTATCTCAAGAAGTTCTCATAACATTCACTATTCTTTTCTTTTCACCTATTTTACCATTCTTTAATTAGGTCATAGTTTAGTAAGTAGTGCTTTAAGCTGCTAGTTAGCCTATTCATACATATAGACCCAATTTATAAGCACATTTCAAAATGAAAAAAAAAAAAAATTTGATGCCAGACCAAATGGGAACACAACCTGAGGCTTTGCTAGAAGAAGCACATCTCGATGAATACCAGATAACCACCAATGATCTTGATCTTCTAGGTAAGAACCATCACTCCATCTGAACACTTGAACAGCCAATACATTTTCCTTGCCCGAACCAAAAGGATGGCAGTAGTCCGTGATCTCAAATTCAGCAGGAAGCCTACTATCCTGACTGGCACAATGCATAAAAATGAAGTTCTATTAAATGTAGGTAATTCAAAGAAGCAAATTTCCGTCAAAATGTATAAAAAAAAGGGCGCCACGAACAAGAGAACCTACCAAAAGACAAAAGTTGTAAAATCCTCATATTTATGTATATATATTATGATCTCATTGTGTGGCATTGATAAATGATACTTTGACTTGTTAATTAAACAAATGTGACAACTAGTTTTGATCAGGTGATGCATTTAAGAAAGGTGCAATAATCCAAGATGTAGTATTCAAAGAAAGCTAGGAAGAATTGAGAGGATGGTTTAGGTAGAGAGCACTTTTTGGACACTCTAAGTGCCCCGAAAAAAAATCCCATGTGTTACAGGTGATCAATCTTGAGGAGGAGACCTTTTATGGATTTAGATATGAACCAGTGTTGAAACATAGGGGCATGGTGTTTTGCGTGGCTTGGATTTCTTAGGCAGCCCCACAGGCAGATCAATAGTACTCAGCTTAGAGAATTGTATGAGAACAGTTAGCAAGCCAAACTGAGAAACTGTTCAAAACGAACTGTTCAAATTTTGAGGGCCCTATCAGTGAACTAGGTAACTATGGTCTCTAGCCTCTAGGTCCCTGGCTCAACATCTCCAATTCTTCTTCTTCTTCAGAGAGAGAGAGAGAGAGAGAGAGAGAGAGAGAGGGAGGGAGAGGGAGAGAGTTTTGAATGGATGGAGAGTTCAGATTTCATGTTGGGCTGATCTCTTTTGACACCATTTGATGAACACCCAATATATACCACATGAAGATTAGGCTCACATGAAAAATTCTCTGAGAGCTGAAGAATGTCAATAACAAAAGGCACATGCTAGCGTCAATGAGAATGAGAGAGAGATATTGGTGTTGTATGTGTGTGTGAAAAAGAAAGGGGGTGAAGACCAAAAGCAAGAGATTGGTTGAAGAAGCCTTTTGCATTGGAAATTAAAAACATGCCAACATCATCGCAAGAAATAGGCTACTGCATCCTAAATTACAAAATAAAAAGTTCGATGAGATCTCATCCAACAAGCAAGAGCTTCCATCACTACTGAATAAGGACATGTTCCACCTCACCTAAAGACCTATTTATGATTAAAGACTACAAACACATGCATGAGAGTTGGGTTGCCCAAGGACTTGACCCGAGCCTAAATCCAGGTTCCATTCAGCTTGATATTTTCATACCTGAGTGCAATCAACACATGAATTTGCCCAATCCAACCCATCTAAAACTGGGATAGGTCCGTCACCTAAACCAAGTCGCACCCCTACTATGAGATGGTTTATGACTTTTGTTCACTTCCTGCGTTTCTATCAAGTAACACCACTATACAGGTATGAGGTATTTGGTGATCGAGACCAAGGACCTACCTAATGGATGGTCATTAGTACAGTGACCTAAATCACTACTATAGGACATACTGAATAGATGTCCAAGATCAAAAGATTGCTGTCCTGTGTAGAGTGGTCATGAGTACCGCCCAGGATATCCTTATGCAGCACAAAACCAATCCTCTTTAAGCATACCTAAAAGAATGGAGCAGTTGATGACATCTTAGACCAATAGATTGTTTTTGACGTGAAAATGGTGATGAAGGAAACCCAATTGAAGGTATTTTTATGGCCAAACCAGTTGTCCCAACATTCATATGAATTATCCTTAACACCAATGTCATGGAAATAATCACTCGCTGCAAACAGGACATGACACACTGTATAAATTCTTGAAGGCCAAGAAGTTTAATATAAGTCCATAGAGTTTGTAAGGTAGAACAAAAAACTTGATTGTCTAATCAAATCTCCGTAGTTGTATGGCCAAAAATGCACACAACTATTTTACACAAAGAAACGGAAAATATCTGGCAGAAAGAAACACATAGTTTGCCAGAATTGGTGATAATGTGACAAGAAGGTATGAAAAGTATATACTGAAACACAAAATAATCATGACAAATTCACAGTGAAATAAGTATAAAACAAACCTGTATCCAACAAGGGCCCCATTTACCCAAGCACAGAAGGCAGAATCAACAGCTTCAAAGTGCAGCAAGATGCGCCGACCTATCAATTTTGTAATTGATATATCACATGCATAAATCAACATGCAAGACAAGCCTTTGACACAAAACATCGTAATGATATAAAACACAAGATATTAATCCAAATCCAGAGCAAATGCTCTTTATCTGTGTCCGGCCAATATGACACTTATATCTAAAGCACCGATATTTCTAGAGTACAAGTTTAGCATCTCCTACTTACCAAGTCCATTATTTTACATAGTTCTTTTAGCTTTCTTATTTTTTAACATAAAAATATATAGAAAGAAATGTAAACAACAATAAATGTTTAAAAGAAGAAAATTGGGACAGCCATATCCTTATCCATGTCCATGTTCATTTCCGTATCTAATCACCATAGAATATTATGTCATCATAATCATTTAAAAATCATATTTATGTTATTGTAACTATCACTTACAAACCTTAGCCTTTTTTCTGATCGGTACGTAAGATAAAGGTGAAAATTAAAAAAGAAAAACAAAATCTACTATATTCATGATCAGCAGTGACGACAGTTAAAGAACATCCTTCTAGTGGTCATACCCTCCCATTGCTTTGGAATGCTGAAGTATTTTCTGTA
Source organism: Camphora micrantha (assembly GCA_003546025.1). Taxonomy (NCBI): domain Eukaryota; kingdom Viridiplantae; phylum Streptophyta; class Magnoliopsida; order Laurales; family Lauraceae; genus Camphora; species Camphora micrantha. The sequence continues at coordinate 35,228,459 of QPKB01000011.1, forward strand.
ACAGCCAGTGGGATTATCCTCCGGGACAAGAGGTGGAGTAAGTGGAAATGGATACTGAATATTGGTGTAGATAGGCAGATCAAATCCATGCAACTGCCAGTTGGAAGGAACTGCAACAATAAAGAAAATTACAATAAAAGAGGGCACTGCAATAAATCATGTCTCTGGAATTATATTTCAAAAGGCCAAACACTTTCAGCTAGAAAAACAGTTCATGAAAGAAAGGACAGTAAGTAATGGTAATTTTTAATGATGATCTGCTAATAGACCTGCACTACATATCAAGCTCCGTACGGCAAGCGGAAAATAATTCAAATCACACTTGCCTGGCAAATTAGCCCAACTAGAATCCTGAAAGCCATTGTCATAGAACTTAACAGGAACATTTTTAGGATTTGGGGCCAAGAAGAACTTCCAGTGGCCACTCAAGGACTTCACAAAAGGTAAGCCTTTCGCCCAAAAAGCAGCACAATCAAGAGCACTGGCAACTGCATCATCATTCCATACAGCCGAATTGGAAACAAGAAAATCCACTTTACTGCGCTCATACCAGTATCTCAAAGATCCTGTTCAAGTAATCAAATAATCTATCATAAACATCCTGTTAACATGACAAACAGTTCAAATGTTCAAATAACTTATTTCCCCCTAGTTATCTGATGTGATGATTTGATCTGGGTCTATGCTTGGATCATCTTATATCAACATGTTCGCGTGTAAAAGTAGAAAGATTGCATTTTTACCTTCGACAGTATCATGGCATCGCAACGTAACATGAGCATCTCGCTTTCTCCACTTAATAAAAGAGGGATCTTCCCAAACTTTATGCCCATTCTCGGATGGAAAAACGAATTGCCCGACGATTGAAGCCATCTGCAATACAAAATCGCAGGCTCTTCTACTCTTCCCTGTGTGAGAAAGAAAGGAAGAAAGAATTCACTCCATGGAAACCTCAAAAACCAATGAAAACCCCCCAAAGATCTCCCTGCGAGTTTCCGATCAAATCGTCTGCGAGGGAGGAAAAGGAAAAGATGAGAAGTACGAACCACTCCAGGTAGGATTCTCGATTTAAGGTAGTAACTGTATCGGATTGGATTTCGTGAGCAGAAATGGGCAGGGAAAATTTTGCTTTTACATGCCTTTACAGGAGGAAAAATTTTCACCACCAAGGTGGAAAGGGTCCTTGGAGCATCTGGAGATGCTCTTATCCATTATCCAGTCAGCAGCCTTAGTTTGATGACGTTTTAGCTATAAATTATTTTGTGATGAGATTCAATCCAGTGATGTGTGATGTGTAATACTGTGAGCTTAGTGCAGACTGCAGAGCAAGGGTTGGGTGTGTTAGGAAATAATTGATCCACTACTGACTACTGTTCATTGTCAAATAACAATTGAGGATGGGAAGAGTAGGGCACTGTTATGGGTTATTTCTCACATGTTACATGAGAATTTTTCTGTGGGGCCACATTTGGGGATGGCACGGGGGATCGAAAGATTTATTTGAGACCACTACAAGTATTAAGTTTGACCTCATACCTATGCTTTTAATTTCTTCATTTGGGGCACACAAGTTTAATGGCTTCATATTCAAAAAAATATATAACCCTTGATCCAACAGTTCAATCATTCGGATGTGTGTCGTTCCTTAGAATTAGTAACTATCAAGGGATTTCCTATTGGTTGCTAGGTTTGGATAGATTATTAGTTGGGCCCCGTAAAAAAAATTCTCCTATAATAGGTGAGAACTAATTCTCACTTGAATATTTTCTATAGGCCTCATTTAGACTTGCATCATATCATCAGTGTAATCACTTTGCATTAACTGCTATCGGACTGGCTCTGTATCAAGCCCAATTTGACACTATTGCGACCTTTCCTCACCGTCAGTTTGAATCTCAACAAATTTATGATAAAAACATCTTTAAAAGTTTAGAACAAGGGTGAGTTAAATCCCAATGGATGCACCCACGAGATTCGAGAAAGCCCTTAAATAATTTCTTAAAAATACTATTTTATTATTTGTTTTCTTGCCTTGACCATTGCGCCTGCACCGCCCAAATGAAGAACCCGGGTCTGCCATTGGTTATGCTAGTCTCAACTCATAACAATAGTGTCATATATCCAGGGATGCATGTGAGTATCCAATTATTTAAACATTTAAAGTCTCCTATTTCAATAAAGGGAAGATGAAACCTCTTTTGGATGTTGTAGAATTTTAAATTTTCCCCAATCCATGCATACGGATTAGAAACTGGATCTTTGGATCTACCGATTAGGGATCCAACAATAGGACAATTATAATTAAATACATATAAAAACTCATGTGATACAAGCTTACATAGCTTGACTTTTATTCATCTTTTAGCTTTAATTCTATACCATTCGATATCCCACTTGTATATTTAAAAACTTTATTTAAAAAACAAAACACTCTTTGTCTAATTTTACTAATGTACTCCGCACCTTATTTTAGATTTGGATCTCATCTCAAAAGCTATTTTATACTTAAAACTTTCCAAAAAAGGGTGTCCCTCACTATGGATAGATGAACTTGAATATTTCCCTATATGTATATGTATACGTATACATATATATATTGGCAAGACTCTCCTAAACTTAAGCTTATGATAAGATTCTGTAAGTTAACGCTTCTGAGGCCCATCCTTAGTCCATCCAAACACACGACCCCCGTAAATTGCACATGCCCACCAACTTTTGGTTATATCCAAATTTACTAAACCGTTTGATCTACTATGTACCGATTCGAATTGACCGTTGACCATTAAACTTTTGGTGCCCAGATGGAGATGATAGATTCTACGGTTGTGGTTGATTTTTGAAATGAATGAGGGTCTCATAGAGTCCTTGAAATCCCCCACACCCCCATCCCCAAATGGGCCCCACCGCGCAATTGAGCTTGCTTCACTTATCTTATCCTAAACTTCAGCTTAGAAGAGCTGGTGTGTGTGTTGTGTGTGTGTAAGTTGGAGTTGTGATAAGGGGCATGACTCATAGGTTTCGTGTTGAATATGGATTTGAAATAAGATCTATCCGAAGTGGTCAGGACTATGGTTACTCTCTCTTCTGGAGCTAGAGATCCTGGTATCAATCCCCGATTCCTCCCTTTTTAGGTACCGAAGGTTGGGTCCACTAGTGCTACTCATTAGGGGTTATAGGGATTTTACTTGACTTCTTTCTAGGCGAAGGGATTAATCCAATCCGAAGGTTTGGAAACCCTTTTTTTAGCCCAAAAAAAAAATTTATATATATATAGATATATAGATATCCAAAAGAATCGGGTCTAGAACCATTATTGCAGCGCCCAAGATTCGATGCCAATGCATTCCTCCAATATTTTTACACCTTAACGATGCCCAAGTAGAAAACACATCTTATTTTTAAAGGGATTTAACGGGAAAAACCCTTCTACACGGGCATTGCTTTAATTTGGCTCCAATAAAAATGTGCATACATAATGGGCCTTAAATTTACATTTCTCTTTCTTTTTTTTGTCTTTTAGCGCTATTGTCGATATCGACCATCCCTGCATATCTACTAAAGACCGAAACCCCTTTATTCGGCATTCGTCTTCTTCCTCTTTTCCCCCTTTTCGCTTTCTATTTCCCATTGTTGTTGTCTACACCCCCCCTCGTCCCCAATCAGTGTTGATTGGAATTTAATGGGGATATTCTTTTCACAAACATCTCTTTCATGTAGAGATGATGAATTAGCGAGTATTTGCACCATGGTATCCAGTAACGATTTAAATAAAGCATTAGACGAGGGAACTTGTGGGTAGTGGTTGTGGAACTTCTATGGTTTTGGGTAGTTGGATTTATGTTGTGGAACTTCATGTACCATTATTTGAAAGTGAATGGTCTGTTAATGTATGGTTGTTAATTAAATGTGTGAATTGAATGTATCAATGTATTCAGAACAATGCTTAGTACAATGGAATGTACCATTGTCTGGTTTGTTTAACATAACCAATAGTTGATATCGACTATTTAGCTGAAGCCTAAAAAACACAATCATAGTCAATATCGACTATTTAGCTGAAACATAAAAAACATAGTCATGGTCAATGTCAATTATTTACCTGAAACATAAAAAATGGTCATAGTCGATATCAACTATTTAGCTGAAACATAAAAAACACAGTCATAGTCAATATCGATTATGTTATAATACTATAACTTACTAAGTGTAGCTTTAGATGAGATTAACTAATCATTTTCAATAATAAAAATAGAAAAAATAGAAAAAATCAATAACGGGACAATACAAGCAACCATTATATGATCATAAATAAGTTCTCAACAACATATAACCCCAAAAAAAGGAGATCCTTACAAAAGGGAAAAGCATGTTTAACACTTGTGCCCTTCCAAAAAATGCTTCAACAAAATGTGTAAGCCCATCACGGCTACATCTTCTATCAATCACATTAACACTAAATATCAACACCAATCAAAATGGATATGATGACATTAACACGTGCATCCCTCTTCTAAAAAATCCCTTCCATGTGGAGATTACACTGTTAAGACAGCTGCATCTTCTATCACATTAACACCAAATATTAACACCAACCAAAGAGGAGTTCACATTAACTCTTGCATCCCCCTTCCAAAAAAAATGCTTCAGTAGATTTACATTGTCTAGGACGGCTGTATCTTTTATTACATTAACACCAAATATTAACACTAATAAAAAAGGAGTTCACATTGACTCTTGCATCCCCTTCCCAAAAAATACTTCAATAGACTGTACATTGTCCAGAACGGCTGCATCTTTTATCACATTAACACCAACAAAAAATGAGTTCACATTGACTCTTGCATCACTCTTCCAAAAACTGCTTCATCCGATTCAACCAATGCCAATTTCATCATTTGACATCATAGTAGAGAGTTTTGGTGGGGAAGGTTTCGGCCCTTCACTCAGACATCTCAAAAGCTCAATAGTTCAGACATTTCAAACACCTCGAACACATTTCAAACATCTCAGACATGGGAAAACCATTCACAACATTACAAGTTTATTGTGTATTGACCTTACATTTCAAAAAATATATACATGAAATCTGTTTTAAAATTATAAAAATCAAGATTTGAAAACTCCACCCATGTTCTCTAATTCCTCTCCTCCAATATCTCTTTATAAGCAAAATCAATGAATGACAAACTCCACAACAGTAACAAACTTCTTTCCCATGAGAAAAATAAGAGAAATGAGCGTGAAATCTCATTCTCCTTTCCCTTCGTCATTTCATTGAATACCTTCATGGAAATTACTCAAATACAGATTTGTGGCTCATTGCTTATCCAAATTTCTTACAAGATTCCACTGTATTTCTATTATAGGTCTTATCCAAATTTCTTACTTCTCTCTCTCAAGGGCTTTATTATAAGAACCCCTCAAGCTTGATATAGATACAATTAAATGATCGGTTTAAGAGCTTTGAACTTACATTCTATTTCTCTTTCCACTTGATTCCTTACAGCTCTTTGCAATGGGGAAAACACATCTCCATGAGCCTCTAAAAGAAAACAAGAGCCTTTTATTCTCAATAACTACATCCACTAAAAACGCTGCTAGCTTAAAATACTAGTAGCCCAAACTCAGCTACAGCCCAAAAGATGAAAACCCATCTCCCAAAATCCCAACTTTCTAAGTAATGTCTGTAAAAATCCATACCGTTTACCCTTATTCGATTCAAACCCAACAAAATCCCCCATTTTCGACTTCCATTCACCTCCCAAAACCCCATATTGCAATTCCAATCCCATCTTCCTCAACGCCCCTTCCAAAACAGTGGCTCTTCTTATGGAACCCAATATTCGTTTTCAAAAGCAATCATCTTCCTCTTCGAAGCTGAAAAATCCAAGATTTGACTTCTTTTAACCCATTTGTGAAAAGAATGTCTCAATTGAATTCCAACCAACACTGATTGGGGATAAGGGGGTATATACAACGACAAAGAAAAATAGAAAGAGGAAAAGGGGGAAAAGAGGAAGAAGACGAATGACGAATAAAGGGGTTTTAGTCTTAAGTAGACATGCAGGGATGGTCGATATCGACTATACCACTAAAAGACCAAAAAAAAAAAAAAAGAGAGAGAAGAGAAATGTAAATTTAGAGCCCATTCTGTCTGCCCATTTTTATTGGGTCCAAATTAAAGCAATGCCCGTATATGATGGTTTTTCCCGTTAAATCCCCTATTTTTAATATGTTGTTCTTGAGATATTAATAATGCAATAATGTTAAGAAATAAAAATAAAAACATTAATCATATCCAATCTGTCAATACTGTGACAATTAATTGATATTTTTATATTTTATAAATTATGTATCGTATTATATTACAGTCTTACTTATAACCTTTCTGTTTATGTTTTATTATTACCAACCCAGAAAAAACCTATAATTTTGAAAACCAAAGGCCGTTAATGATCATTTCAGTTAGCCTTGGTCGACTTCAGCACACAGTATCTAGCAACACGTTCAACTGTGACCATAGAAGCCAGCAGGAAAAGAAATGCAGCAAAAGTAGAAAGTCTGTTTCGGTATGCTGCGGACTATATATTATACTAGAAGCCAGCAGAAAAAGAAATGCAGCAAAAGTAGAAAGTCAGCTTTGGTATGCTGCGGACTATATATTATACGATAATATAGTATTGAAAAGAGGATAGCACACATGTTGGATCACCCTTCTACATGCTGGCACCTTTTATGCCATCTTAATTCATGAATATCAATGCTTTGATTGATTTTGCATATCCCTCTTCACAAAAATAATTAAGGATCAATCCCCAATTAAGTTGTTGAGGAACTTGGGCTGTGTGCATAGGTGTGCTGGTATTTATCAAAGGAAAAAAAAAAAAAAACTCCATTAATTAATAAAAAGTTATATATATGGTAAATTCAATTGAAAAGCTTGTCTTTTTTCTTTTTTTTTCTTTTGCTTAAAGGAAAAGATTGCACGCTCATCAACATAAAGCTTTGATGACAGTCATGACAATATGTATTATGTATTTGCTTATTATTAATCCACCACATGGAGTTAAACCCATGGTTTTAATTTTTAAAACATAATTCAATTGAAGCGTTTTATATATGAGCTAATATATCAAATAGGATTGATAATTTGGGTTCATCTTTGCAGATTTTTTTCTTTTTATAGACAAAACTATTAGAAATTTAAAATAAAAAAATTTATTCTATACTTCTTTCCATTAAAAATTATTATAGAAAAATATGGACTCAGATATTTCAATTTTTCTTACTAATGGAGCTTGTTTGTTAGCAGGGAGGGTAAAACAAAATAAAATTGAATATATTTTTTTTATAACGCAGCGTTCTCAGCCCTTTGAGTCAGAACAATCCCATACGGGTCTTTAAGAGAAAGCCGGATAAAATCCCCTCATGACCCCACTGTAGTTGTATAGCTTCGAACTCATAACCTCCGAAAGCAAACCGTGGTCCTAGACCAATTCTCTAATAATCCGATCAAATTAAGTGTGAGCTACCATTACGAACACAGGCATGCATCTAGTGGGGCCATCAATCCGATCAAATAGAGATCGTGGACTTCAAATTGTTTAGTAGTCCATCGTACCACCATATTGATTTTCATTTCTTGGGAATGCGGTTTTCGGAAACTTACCATGTTTTATTTTCCTCAACCGCGAAAGTGGGCCCCACTTCATCATTAAACATACACAGTACAGAAGTGGTCCTCGTACGACTCCTCTCCCGCTTTTTTCGTGATATCCTTCCCTTCCTCAAAACTCAGAATCCAAAACCCTAGATTCGTCGCTCTGTCCTTCAATGGCAGATCCTCCTCCAGACGACCCTCTCCACCAGCACAAGCTCTGCGGCTTCTTCCGCATCGTCCTCTCCCCAAAGCCCCCACAGCCCAAAACCCTATCTCCAGGCGCTCGCTGCTCGCTCTTCTCCGACGGATCCGAGATCTGTTTCCGCACCGAAGACGGCATCCTCCTCTCGCCGCCGGTAGCCAATGCCGCCTCTGGAGTCGATCGAGAAGAACCCTCCGGCCACGATGCTGTGGTTTCGACGCCTGATTCGGGGCAGATCAAGGCGTTTTCGAGCGAATGTGGCGGCGGAGGTTCTTCTGCGTCGTCGTCGCGGAGGAGGAAGAGGAGGATTGGAACTGTTTATAAGTGCGATAGTGCGGTTCATCAGCTGCATTCGCTGAGGGGGCATAGGTGTTTGGAGTTTGTGGCGAGCGTGGTTAGGGTTTTGGTGCGGGATGGCGAGGCGAGGGCGGTGGTTCTCGTCGATGTGTATCTTCCGCTTGCGGTGTGGTCGGGCTGGCAATTCCCTAAGTCTCCAACAATGGCAGCTTCGCTGTTTCAGCATATGAGGTGGGAAACCGCTCTCTTTTGCTGTGTTGTGTTGTGAATGAGGGATGCTTGAATTTATAGGCAACTTGATAAATTGATGGAGCTGTCTTTTCTAATTTACTTCGATGGCATATATATATATATATATATATATATATATTAATGTTCTCCTAACATGAATGACCGTTTATTTCTGATAATCTCAATTTACAATTGGGTATAAACGATGATTTTAAAGGGAAAGTTTGGCTAGGCTGTGGGCTCGTCTCAATGAATGCAATCATGCGGCTGGGAATGGAAGGTCAGTGTATGTGCAAAAAATTCACATGATTCAATGACTATGACCATCTATTTAATGGGACAAAGTTTAATGGCAATGTAGCGATCATCATCATCATCATCATCATCACCATCATAAACAAATCCATATTCCATCAATTTGGGGTTGGCCGAAAGGTCAACCTATGATCATTGTACCTATCTATATAATACAAAACAAGAGAGTGAGGTCGTTCTGTCTGTGTGCAGGTGTATGAATGGGATAATCTCTCTATGGTGTTTATGTTAGCCTCTGACTTATTGAGGGACCATCATGTTCGTCTTCATTGCTGCGTAACTTATCTATATGGGCTGCCTCTTTGAGTTTTGCTCTTTCTTTTGATCCTAGGTGTAGTAGTGTTCTTAGTCGCTCCTCGTTTTGACATGTCTTTCTTTAATTGTTTACCAATGTCTCAATTGGTCTCTCACTTTCCTCATTGTTCCTTCCACCAGCAGCCTAACCTTTTGATTTGTTTTACTGTGGCTGTTTTGGATTTTTGTGAACATGCTTAATCCATCTTAAACAATGTTCTTTGATTTTCTCTCTTTCCTGATTGCAATTACCTGCTTATATCTTCTCATGTAATTGCTCCTAATTCTATCATTTTTGGTTACTCCACAATCCTTCCAAGCATGCATATAACCTCAATATGAGCTTTAGCTCTGAAGTTTGCTGCTTAAATAGATGGCTACAATCATTGCATTTCACTGAGAACTGGTCCATCTACAATCCATTTTACGGGCCTCCAATCCCACTCTGGCCACATGATTGTGATGCATTGGTATGGGCCTCACGGAGAAGGGTTTGCAATTTCAAAAATTGCAACCAGTTCATAGCTGACGTTTCCTCTAAATTTAAAGGTTTTGCTATCTTTTCAATGTGCAATTATTCATCCACCCTGCTAACACAATCCGGGAACTTATTTCTTACAGCTGCAACTGGGAGGAGAGAAATTCATTGCTTTCTTTTAATGTAAATGATAAATATACTCTTGGAGATAATGATATGATTTGGAACAATTCGGATTGTCACATTCTTGGCTGCAAAATACACTGCAATATATCTGTTTCAGCTAAAAGAAGGTTATTTGATCTTCATGAAATTTTTAAAAGTTTACCTGCTATTGGCAAGGGGGGAAAAACATATTCTACCAGAATAAATCCTGCAAGTGCTTCTGTTGGTTCTGGTATATGGGATGTCTCTGATGATGTTTTAACTAATGTCTTAACTGCTCTTGGGCCCCAAGACCTTGTAAGAGTTGCCGCCACCTGTCGCCATCTGAGGTCCTTGGCCGTTCCCATCACGCCATGCGTGAAACTTAAGCTTTTTCCACATCAGCAGGCAGCAGTAGAGTGGATGTTACAGCGGGAACGCAATGCTGGGGTCCTGGCACATCCCTTGTATATGGATTTTTCAACTGAAGATGGATTCCACTTTTATATAAATTCCATCTCTGGTGAAATATCCACTGGGATAGCCCCCACCATTATGGATTTCCGTGGAGGAATGTTCTGTGATGAGCCAGGTTTAGGAAAGACCATAACAGCTCTCTCCCTTATTCTGAAGACACATGGAACATTGGCGGACCCACCACAAGGAGCAGAAGTTATGTGGAGTACGTGTAATCCTGAACGCCGATGTGGATACTACGAACTTAGTGCCGAAAATTTTACCAACGTTAACTTTATGTCATCATGGAAAAGATTTATGGGTCAAAGTGGGCGCAGGGGACAGGCTGATCCTGATAAATCTTCGCCAGATTTAAGCTCCACAGTGAACTCAAATTCGACCCCCTTGTCAAAGCGGGTCAGATTGATGTGTTCTGAAGTATCTCCATGGCAAACCGATTTGTCCTCATGTTTCAAGAGGCCACGGTCTTCATCAGCAAAAAGTGCACTTAGAGATGCCAAGAGAACTAGTCATGTGAAGAGAAACCTGCTGGACTCATATGAAGGAAGTAAGTCACTGGGAAAGCGCATGAATAATGCTAAGGTGGTTTCTGAAGTAAATGAGACTTGGGTTCAGTGTGATGCCTGTAGCAAGTGGCGGAAGCTTCCCGAGAGAGTCATACCAGATATTACAGCTGCGTGGTTTTGCAATATGAACAGTGACCCCTTCCATCAGAGTTGTGCCATCCCGCAGGAGTCTTGGGACTACAATCGGTGTGTAACACACTTGCCTGGGTTTTACACTAAAGGAACACCCCAAGGGAAAGAACAAAACATATCGTTCTTTACAAGTATGCTTAAGGAGCACTGCACACTGTTAAATTCTGAAACAAAGAAAGCCCTTACTTGGCTGGCTAACCTCTCACATGAAAAACTTGTGGAGATGGAAACAATTGGGCTTAGACGTCCTGTCGCCGATACACGGCTCACCTCAACCGTGGATGTCCATGGATTTCATAAAATATTCCAGGCATTTGGTCTCATAAGAAGGGTTAGAAAAGGTACAACTAGGTGGCATTATCCGGACAACCTTGATAACTTGTCTTTGGACTTAGCTGCACTGCGAGTTGCTCTCACCAAGCGATTAGACTTATTTAGATTGTATTTGTCAAGAGCAACACTTATTGTTGTCCCTGCAAATTTAGTAAACCACTGGGAAACGCAAATCCGGAAGCATGTCAGTCCTGGCCGCATATGTATTTTTGTCTGGACTGACAAAAAAAAGCCCTCTGCTCATAATCTTGCATGGGACTATGATATTGTCATTACCACCTTTAACCGTTTGAGTGCAGAGTGGGGTCCACGCAGAAGGAGTGTACTGATGCAAGTACACTGGCTTAGAGTAATGTTAGATGAAGGCCACACACTTGGCTCCAGTCTCAGCTTGACAAACAAATTGCAAATGGCTGTCTCATTGGCGGCTTCAAATCGGTGGTTATTGACAGGGACGCCAACTCCAAACACACCTGTTAGTCAAGTGGCTAATCTTCACCCCATGCTGAAGTTCCTTCATGAGGAAGCCTATGGGCAAAATCAGAAGTCATGGGAAGCTGGCATCCTCAGGCCATTTGAGATGCAGATGGAGGAGGGGCAGTTGCGTCTTCTACAGCTACTTCAGAGGTGCATGATCAGTGCCAGGAAAGAAGATTTGCAAATGATTCCTCCTTGCATAAAGAAAGCGACACTGCTTGATTTCACAGAGGAACATGCAAAGAGCTACAATGAACTGGTTGTTACTGTTCGGCGCAATATTTTAATGGCTGATTGGAATGATCCATCGCATGTTGAATCTCTCCTCAACCCCAAACAGTGGAAGTTTCGAAGCAACACAATTAGGAATGTCAGGCTATCTTGCTGTGTGGCTGGGCATATTAAAGTATCAGATGCTGGTCATGATATTCAGGAAACAATGGATATACTAGTGGAACAGGGTCTGGATCCTGTTTCAGAAGAGTATGTGTTTATACAATATTCCCTCCTGAATGGAGGTAGCTGTTTCAGGTAATGTATCGGCCTGCGCCTTTTTCAGATCTTAGAGTTTACCTGTTTGTAGCATGCTGAATTATGTATAACTACTTATGCTGTTTTAGGTGTAAGGAATGGTGCCGTTTACCTGTAATCACACCCTGTAGGCATCTTTTATGCCTTGATTGTGTTGCTTTGGATAGTGAGAAATGTACTCTTCCGGGCTGTGGGAGCTATTATGAGATGCAGAGTCCTGAAATATTAACACGTCCAGAAAATCCTAATCCACAGTGGCCTGTTCCTAAAGATCTTATTGAGTTGCAACCTTCATATAAGCAGGTATGCATATTATATTTGAGCAATTGCAATTGTCTCACGATTTATGCCTTGATTAACTTACGGGCATCATTCATTCTGAATTCATACAGGATGACTGGGACCCTGATTGGCATGCAACATCAAGCAGCAAAGTTACTTACCTGGTAGAGAAGTTAAAAGCTTTGCAGGAAGCTAATAGAAAGATGGGCTACTGTGCGGATGAAGTTGATGGCGCCATTCCTTTTGGTGATGTTCTTGTGTCCTCTCAGAACAGACAGTGGAATATGTTACTGAAATCCAACATCAAAATTGGGTCAAATGATGATTGTCATAGGACACTTCCAGAGAAAGTAATTATATTTTCTCAATTTCTTGAGCATATACATGTCATTGAACAGCAGGTAACTAAAATCACTGTAGCAATTTGCTTTTGTACCATTTATTCTACTTTTAAATGGCATGGGTTTTGTTTAATCTCCGTAGTTAACTCTTTTCATTGGTACTTTTGTACAGTTAACTATTGCTGGAATCAAGTATGCTGGAATGTATAGTCCAATGCATTCGAGCAACAAGGTATGTTTTTATTCAGTTATCTTCAAACTCTGTATAGCATCCTCAGGTCTAATTCTGTTTACCTCTGCACAGATGAAATCATTGATGATCTTTCAATATGATGCAAATTGTATGGTACTTTTGATGGATGGAAGTGCAGCCTTAGGTCTTGACTTGAGCTTTGTTACGCATGTCTTTTTGATGGAACCCATATGGGACAGAAGGTAATACGTCTATGTACATGTTGACGGTAAAATTGTGCATTTGCATCTACAGTGAACAAGTATTACCTATTTTATGTGGCAGCAATATGTAGTGGGGCTGTCATATGGATACTCTGCAACTTCAATGCAAAAACAATGGAGTGTGAGAGCTATTAATCAATTGACTGGCTACAGCTGTGGTTGTATTTTTAGCTCTTTCATTTTCTCCGGTACAAACATGATAAACAGCGACAGTTTAAATTTAATAGAGATCGTAAAAAAAAAAAATCTGAATAATTCCCTTGATGAACTGGGAATTAGATCATCTGACTAGAGGGTACTGTTAATGTAATAGGAAACTGTCTTAAGCAGGGTAGTAAAAAAGTTACCTGAACAAACTAAATGATCGCATCTTATTTGTTCAAACAATCTTCCTTTGGGGGTCAAAATGTCTTTTGCTTAGATGTTTGAAAGAGCTCTCTATGCAGCACCCAAGTCTGGAAAGTTTGGTTGAATGAATATCATCTGTCACGTGGTTTTAACCCAAGAGCTGAAGCCTAGGACTAGTTTTGAGGTTGTTCTGGTTCTTGTATTGCTCCTAATTGTTGTGTTTCCAGCCTTTCCAGCGTGTATCTGTATCTCCTTTTGATGTGAAAAATTGGAAGTTATTTTATGGTGAAAGGTTAAAGGTCTTCTTTGGATTCTTTGGGTGATCGAATTCAATGATACAAAAATCATTACGGCAGTACTTTTCATTTCTTTGCTTTTTTAATCAATAGAAAAACTTATTTTATTACCACAAATAGGATAGGCTGTGAGAAAGTGGCAGTACGAGAGTGTTACACCAAAGGTCCAACAAAAAAGCAAGCAGCAACAATGGAAATACAACTACATTAAAGGATCAACAAAAGGAACATCTGCATTGACCAGCGTGTCTGCTGCACAATTGACTTCCCTAGTCACAAGATGATAGGCCACCTGAAGAGAAAATGACCAGGCTTTGATCTCATTTAAAATGAATTGGAATTTGGAACTTCCAAGGCCCCAACATTAAATGAAGGATTCCTTTACACGATCACCCTGTCTGAAACGAACTATAGATAAATTCTCAGTGGTTGGTTAATAGCTTTTATCTTAGCTTTATTGGAGTCATTCGCTTCGACAGGCAAAGAAAATGCTACCAACACCTCCCTACTGGTGTTAGAAGAACACCAAACCCCGCTGACCTGGCTTATGCTTTGCTGCTTTGTTAATTTCTCCCAAGTTAATGATAAAGTTTACTGTTGCCCTTTAAAGAAAAAGTAGAACACTGCCTTGTACAATTCTGTATGATAAATAAAATTACAAAACAGCCCCTGAACAAAGCTTAACATGTAATTTGGGGCAAGGTAAAAATGAAATGATAAAGTAAATTATCTGTACAAGAAAAGTTGATATCATGATCCATATGAGTGAAAAAAAAAGAAGCATTTTCCCACTCTAAAAAGATCTACATCCCAAAAGTGGAGCTGCTCCTTTCTCTTGGGATCGGCAACAGTGAAGAATTTTGCTAAAAAGGAAAGTGAACAATCAGAACACAAAGCCAATACAAGAGATGTATACTTCACTGAAAACGAGACATTGGAAAAAAAAATACAAGCTCCATGGGCAGACCCACATGCTTTGACATCTCTTTCTATTCCAGCTTTGTGAATAGCACGAAAGTCCCTCGCTACCTTTTTTTTTTTCTTTTTGATCAGTAAGATGAACTCACAACCTCAAGGTTGGAATAGTGAGCGCCTTTCACTGTGCCATGGGCTATAGCCCCCTCACTACATTGGCTTCCCTACCGATGTGCTTATTGAACTTGAATATCTGTGCATAATTCTGAATCTCATTAATCGAATTCTGATTGGGTGTTGACTTCTGCTGATGCCTGGGTCTGATGCTGTTTCTTCTTATTGCTTGGGTTAGAAGCTCTCATTATCTCATCCAAACATGCTCTTTTATCTATTATAGTAGGAGGAAATACCACTAGGCACCAAAATTGAAATAGTGTCAATGTCACCATCCAAGTGGTCTTTCTGGTATGCCTTGAATCACTTGTGATAAATTGTAACATACGTCTTTTCTTTTGCCTAGCCTTTTATAACACACTCGTTATCTGTTAAACCACAACTTATTTTGTTTGTGCTGTGTCATCAGCATGGAAGAACAGGTGATCAGTCGTGCTCATCGCATGGGTGCTACGCGTCCTGTTCATGTGGAAACTCTAGCAATGCGGGGTACTATAGAAGAGCAAATGCTGGAATTCCTACAGGTCTGGATCATCTTGATTTTATGCTGCTGTTTACCTGGCACTTTGAATGTAGATATTCCTGAAGTGGACCTTGGCCCATTATAACTGTAAAAGGTGGGGCATGCCTTCCAAATGATTCAGATCTTGCGAAGGTGGGCCTTACCATGTGTATGAATCTGAAGACTCCAGGTTGAATGTACAGGGCTTGGTTTCTGAAAAATGGCTGTGGAGCACTAGTTTCCACCATCTTATTTTATTGTGAGGTTCACCTAATGACCAATCAAAACTCTTATCACGCTCACAACCTATGTTGTCCAGCTAAAGCATGGATACAACTAGGACACGTCATGAATATGATAAGGACACATTTTTTATATGACACGATACTTTGTCTATTTTGAAGTATTTGGGTGTCATTGCTCACAGCCCCAGTGATTTAGGGAGAGGAGAGGGGAGGTTAATGGGTTTGAAAAGTCTTCCCATTTGATCATGGGAGGGCTGTTTTCTAGGGCCTCTTAAGTTATCCAGATTTCTTCTTTTACTTATTTTATTTATTTTATTGGTGATGCAACATGAACCCATAACCAGAAGGTTGCTGATAGTGAGAACCTTTAGCTGTGCCACAGGCTTTGTCTCAAAATTATCTAGATCCAAGCTGTTATATAAAGTCGAATAATGGGTGCCAAATTTGCACGATCAATCCTGGGGTCTACCAGACTTGGATGGGTGTCAAATTTGGACTAGCAATAATTTGTGTTGAAGTGGGCAGGTGGGTGGTCAGTTGGATTGGGGGGTTGTGTGTTTGTTGTAGTGAGTGTGAGGGGTTGAGATTGATCTTGGGGCCTAAACAGGCCTTGCCATTGAGCATAAGAGGTCGCTATATGTCAGCTTTTTATGCAATGATTTTCAAGATGGGCATGTGAAGTGAGGATGATAAAAGTAGCATGACGACATAAGAGAGTTTGGTGGTTGCTTCAATAATAGAACAAAACTGAAAATGTTTGGGAATGCAAGTAGAAGATTGGGGACAGCCGCTGGATGAAGAACTAGAGTGCTAGAAGGAGCTAGGGAGGGGAAGACCAATAAAGACTTGGAATTAGTTAGTGTGTACTGACATGTTAGGTTGCTAAGTGACAAATTTTGTCCCCAATCAGGGATATGAGTAGACAAGCAGGACCCACAACAGCAAGGATGAACGTTTTAATTATGATGATAATAGGGAAAATATAGTTTTCGTTGTCGGATTAGGTTTGACAGCTATGGTCATTATATAGCAACGCTTACTGGTGATTTCACATTGCTGCAACGATGAAGCTATGGGTTTGGTTTGTGTTACCTAAAAAAGGGAATTGTGGCATATGATACAGACTCTCATTCTGATTGAGTCACTCAATGTGAGGAACCGTGTATGTCTGGGTTCCATGATGATCATGCAGTGTAAAAGGGGGCGTTTTGGAGAATTTCCATATATATATATATATATATTTTGCCAATTCTTTTTTTTGTTTTTTTTTCTTGTGCATATGTTTGCCTGTTGCATTTTCTTGTTTGTGATTACAATCTGGGAATCTACAACTAGGGTTATGATTTTTTTGTCATCTTTTGGCTGCATTTACGTGTTTCCAAGAGTGGGTTGATAAACTTGTCTTGAATTTTAATTGGGTTTGTCGAATAATTTCTTTTTTCACCAAAATATATCCCAACCTGTCATTGAAATTCTTTTGATAGGGTGCTGATGAGTTTAGAAGTTTGAGACAAGAGTTATGTAAGACAGACTGTGAAGGAACACGGGCTCATCGTACATTGCATGATTTTGCCGAAAGCAATTATTTGGCTCAGCTGAGTTTTGTAAGGACAGAAGTTAATAGATGAAGGTATCTCTTCATTATTTTCTATTATGATTCTGTGAACACTGTTTTTCCTTCCATGCGAGCTTGCATTTAGCCATCCTTCCCTGGAGGCAGAGAAGCTGTACATCTATATTCAATCTGAATATACCCAAGTTTTGAAGATTGGATCTAGTTTGTTATTCAGAGTAACTACTTTTTGCTCTGAAGTAGGAAGTGCCTTGGTTTCTGTTTGGCAGCCTTATGCCTTGGGCCCAACAATTTGTGGCCTGCCACACCATTTAGCTGCTTTATGTGGGGATGTCAAAGTAGTAAGAAACATTAGGAACAATGTTACACTGATATCTTCAAATTAGTCTAGTTCATTAAAAATGTAACTGTCATTCTGTTAGTAGCATATTGCAAATTTTAGATGTTGATATAAGATACTGCAAATTTTATATGTTAAATGAATAATTTGAAGGTTCAAAGTGGATAATAGCTGTATAAATAATCTCTAAGATATAAGAGCGTAGTTAAATTAATAATCTCTAAGATATATCTATATGAATAATTTCAAACATCTGTGTTAACAATTCATGCTGGCTTTTACCACTTGTAATAATTGGTTTGCAAATAACTTGTTCAGAACAATGCTGATTCAAAGATGTTTCAGTGGTGCTATTAGTTGCAGTATTAAATTGATAGGCTCTGGATGACTTTATCTAGTCACTAGCCCTGTTGCTTACATTGTTAACAAATAATCTTTAGGCAATCCTAACATTACCATAAATTTCTTATTAAAATTTTTGTAGTAAGTGTTACTTTTCTCCTTTAGTATCTCTCTAATTTAATGAAATTATTGCAATCTTTTTAACATTTTTTAGTAAGAACACCAACAGAATTCTAGGAAATAATGGTATTTAGTAAGGTAGGATACCCTTAAACTGTATCCTACAAGTACCGGTGCAGTATATAGGACCAGTATCATATTCTTACCGGTGCAGTATGTAGGACCAATATCATATTCTTAGTATATGGGCACTAGCATCCAAGTATCATAACCTATATCACTATCGGAGAATCGACAAGGTCACAAGGCAGCTTTTTGAGGAACACGTCGAGGGGAATTTAATCTGTTTAAATGATTTGTTGTTGCTTGCTCCAAGTATCATAACCTATATCGCTATTGGAGAATTGACAAGGTCACAAGGCAGCTTTTTGAGGAACCCATCGAGGGGAATTTAATTTGTTTAAATGATTTGTTGTTGCTCGCAAACACCTTTGGTTTCAGAGACATGCCCAGGGATCGATCCCTGGGTCTCCAAGTTGAAGGTGTCACTCCTACATAAACAGGAATCACTTCCACTCTCGGCCTATCCTCAAGGCATTGAATGCATTAGTTTTTCGTCAGATATTTGATGTAATTACAATTTGTTAGTAAGTTACGATCATATGATGTTAAGAGGCTGATGAGATAAGTTCACACATTGTACTGGTATTGGGTTATGGCAAGGGCATCTTATGCATCATCCTCCCTCACACAAGCGCTGGTACTCCTAATTGTAGATACTTTCAAATAGAGAACAGATAGGATCCAAGTAAATGTTCATTCAACTAAACTCCATCTAATTTGCTTTAGCTTCAATGATTTACTTGTAGAGCACATTGTCTTAACCTATCAAACTTCTCATGTAGCTTCTGTTGCAGGAAATTGATCATTCGTGTAAATGTTACTTGGCCTTTTTGTACAACTGAAAGCTGAAAGCTTCTCCGTATGATGTTGCTGCCTCGTGGTTATGTTTTCCCTCTTTGAACAACTAGAATATCAATGCAACTGGTGATGTTAGGAACAGGCGTCATTGCTTCTTGGTTGGTTGAATGAGTATTATTCACCCAATCCCTTGTTCATATTTTCATTATATTGGAAGATGCTATCCAACATTGCCAGAGAAGCATTCAGATTCATTCATCTTCACGCAGAGTGCATTTGCTTGTGAAGGTGAGGGAACCGTTACTCAAATATTTCTTGAGCTGTATGTATCATTAGACAATTCTCATTGATCAATTCTTATCAATGCTGTTTCTTGTCCGCCCCCATGGAGTAGTTGATTTTTTTTTTTTTTTCTTCCTCTGAATGGTCATTAAGTGGTTGATTAATTAAAACACATGGCAAACAAAAAGAAAATTGACACCTGCTTTCAATCTTTGGTTATGGCAAAGAACAAAACAACCTACACTTAAGACGAGAAATATAGAAAAACAAACAATAAAAGGATGGGAAATACAAAACTGTTTCTCGAGATTGGGATTTTTAAAATTTATGCATTCTTTTTTTCCCCTCTAATTTTTGATCTGTAATTAGTGGACCCCTTTTGAAGTAAGAGGGACAACCTGTTTTCTAATTTGAAGGGCCCGTTTGAATATTTATTTTAAGAACCCAAGTGCAGGTTTGAGGTAACTCAGTTTAAGCATTTGATTGTTTTGTTCTTCGCAATAATCAAGTACACAGTTAATGAGGGCATGCAGTCGGAGTAGAGGAACAGAGCAAACCAAGTTCAAGACTTCAATGGGCTAAACTGGATGACAATTTTCTACACCTAGCCCTTACCTCTAGTCTGATTTAATATTTACAGTTTCTTGAAACAGCCGTACCTCATTGTGGCTGACATCTGTTTACCCTCTACACTGATTCTCCTCGTTGGATCAGGTATACACCCAATTTGACCGGGATCCAGACCCAGATTTGATTATCAATCAATTTAAAAAAAGAGCGTCCATACCTTCTTTTCTTTGGGGGTTCAAAGCTTTGCGTAACCTGTTAATGGAGAGGGCCCGGATCCGCTGTTTGGTCTGCAACATGCTTCCCGTCAAAGGGATGTACGGAATGTTACAATGGGTTCCCTCCGTTGATAATTGGGACCTTTCGAGATGAATGAAATCCCCTCCCATAATATATCTTCAATATTTTCTTCAATAGCACTTCCTGCAACCAAAGATTGGGCACATGATCAATGCATGTAACTAATAAAGCATAAAATTGTCCTAATCATGTAGTCAGGCACGTGCTAAATCTTACGGTGGGACTAGCTCTTAATAAAACAAAAACTCAGAGATATATTATTGGAAGGGATGAGATTTATTTTCCACCATCCTGACTAGAATTTGAATCCTATGAGGCTTTAATTTGACCTAGAGAAACCCCGAGTTAAAAGGAGTGGAACTCCACAATGAAAACAACATGCAAAAAAATCTAAATCATTCAAAATAAACTCCCTCCTTATATATATATATGGGGAAGTTTCAAGTGCATCTATCCCTCACCATAGGGTGATGGATACTTCCATGATTGATAATTTTCAAGTACAAAAGTTACTTTTCAAGTACATAGGGTGAGGGAAGTATCCCTCACCTGAGGGATAGATATACTTGAAACTTTATCCCTCACTATAGGGTGAGAGATACTTTCCTTTTTGCACATGAAGACAAGCATCTATCCCTCACCCTATTTACTTGAAAAGTAACTTTTGTACTTGAAAATTTTCAATTATGGAAGTATCCCTCACCCTATGGTGAGGAATAGATGCACTTGAAACTTCCCATATATATATATGGGAAATGTTCATGTGCATCCATACCTCACCATAGGGTGAGGGACACTTCCCCTTTTTGCATATGAAGACAAATGAGTGTACCTCATCTATGTACTTGAAAATTTACTTTTTGTACTTGAAAGTCCCATTTATGGAAGTGTCTTTCACCCTATGGTGAGGGATAGATGCAAATGAACACTCCCCTATATATATATATATATATATATATATATATATATGAGGGCTGCTCCCCTCAGCTGCAGCCCTCCTTAATATCAGCTGCAGGCATGTGAGGGAAGCAGCTGCAGCCCTCCTCACATGCTTGTAGCTGATATTAGAGGGAGGTTGCAGTTGAGAAGAGCAGCAGGCGAAATATATATATATATATATATATACGCGCGCGAGGAATTCTCGAAATTTACACCACTCTCATTTTTTTTCACCACGGGGTTGGCAGTCTGACAATAAACATGACAGCAGAGTCTTATGCATATTTATTATCATTTCCGTGAAAAGGTTAATCAACAGTGAGACAAATTTTAAGTGACGTCAAATTTAAGGGTTTATTTTGAACGGTTAATAATAGAATTCAATAGGGCCCGTTCCACTCCAGTTTTATTTTGAATTTGTATCTTGATTCTCCGGATGATCATCAATAGATGGGCTCCACGGTATGTAAGCCTCAGCGTATCTTTGATTCTCTGGTTCAATAAATAGAAGGTGGGCCCCATGGTAAATACCACACATTAGAAAAAAAAAAAAAAAAAAAAAGAAAAAGGGGAAAAAGTAGCACATATCCCCACTCACGTGAAGCATGTGGGAAACCAATCAGGGGACAGAATAATAAATGGTACTCCATTAGTCATCACTACCTTTCCAAAAAACGTTCCAGCAGGATAAAGAGAGAAAGAGAGAGCAATGGTTCTTCCGACGAATGAATGAATGATATCCTTCCCTACTTTTCAGTCCGAGTACGACGTGCCTGACTCACGTGCAGCACGTGCATTTGAAGGTTAAGAGCTAAGTAAGAAGATTACACCCATGTACCCGCTATTGGTAGGCTCCGCATTTTAATAATGTATAATCAACACATGCTTGGTCCCATTACTCCACAGTGTGATCCAGGGGCAATTCATATGCATGGTTTATATTTCACTTCATAAATGGGCAAATTACATTATATATGTTTATATGTGGGTAGGTCCCACAATAATCTCATGGCGGGGCTACAACCTGCACGCTCATGTTGATCTAATTTAGTCTTTTCGCACACACTATTATTCTATGAATAGTTGTAAGTCCAAAACACTCATCCAACTTTTTCTTACCCTTAGATTGATTGAAATCATAATAAAATGATATTTATAAATCATTAGATTTTATGACCATAGATCAAAGAGTTGGGATGATTTTATGGAGTTAAGATTTTATATATAAGTAAGCCTCATATGAATATTTCCATCCGTTTGACTTTAATGATTATTATGCATCCCAGTGGTTTCAACTAGAATGGGCGTTTTCTCCTAAAAATGCCCGAACGCTGTGTAGCGCTCTCTTGACATTTAACTTTTTTCTATGAGTTGTGAACATAGGACCCGCTTTTATAGATATAGAAATTTGGGCCCACCTTTCCTTTAAGAATTGTAATGTGGGTCCACCATTGTACATGGAAATTGTCTTTAGAACTGCAAAATAAAGCTCACCTTCATGAATTAGAACATGGGCCCGCTTTATACGAATTAGAACATACAAATTATTCTACATGTGTCCCACCTTTATAAATTATAACATGTGGCCACCTGTATACCAGTTATGACCGGGCCCACCTTTTCTAATTGTGAATAGTGGATCCACCTTTTGAGAAATACGGAGTCTATATTGTCGGGTGCATAAATTGTAATGGATACTTAAGGGTTGTTTGAGAACTCTAAAAATAACCTTTTATTTTATGATTTAGAGGTTATCTATATATTAAAGTGTTGGGTAAACTCCTAATTGTGTTTTCTATTTTTAAAGTTTATATACATATTAGACTTTAGGCTTCTAAAAAAAAAAAAAAAGCAGAGGACGACTGTTGTTTTAGTTAAGTTTTTTTTTTTTTTTTTTTTTTTTTTTTTTTTTTTTTTTAAGTTAAAGCAGATGAAGCCAGATAGTGTAAGTTAAAGCAGATGAAGCCAGATAATGTAAAACTTATAAGTATTTTGGACGAAAATTGACTCATAAATCTTCAAATAATTTTGCAAATGGTGGGTTCTATATTGTGATTTCTAAAAGGCGAGCATCATTTACCATAATTCCTAGGTGAGTGGGTTCATAATCACAAAGGTGACTCTTTTGTAAATCATAAAAGTAGATCTCATCTTCACAATTACAAAAGATGGCTGTACATTGTAATTTCTATAAAAAAAATATACCAATATTATAATTCCTAAAAATGAGTCGCATGTTATAATTTCTAAAGATAGGGTCAGGACCCTACACAATGATTCTTACATTGGCCCTTACTGTAATTCCTAAACAAGCAGGCTTCATTTTCTATTTTATAAAGTTGTCTCATGTTGTAATTAAAGATGGGCTCAACACATAAACAATTCATAAAGGTGGTCCCGCATCATAATTATTAAAGGTGGCCTTATTTTCACAAATCACAAAAAGCTAGCCCAAGTTTCGATTTTTATACAGATGGGGCCATGTTCACAACCACAGAGGCTAAGTTCCAAGGGGATATATTGGACATGAAATAAATTGGCTCTCCTAAATTCAAGCTTAGGATAAGGTAAGCTCAAGTGTGTGGTGAGGTCCATTTGGAGACCCACATATGGATGGGGATGGGGATCGGGGGATTTCAAGGACTCTATGAATCTTCCTCTCTGTAAAAAATCAGCGCCAACCGTAATTTCTATCATCTCCATATGGGTCCAAAAGTTTATTGGTCAACAGTCTATTTGGACACGGTCCAATAAATTCTCATCTAACCGAAAGTTGGTGGACATGTGCAATTTAGAAGGATCATGTGTTTGGTCCATTTGGATGAATCAAAGATGGACGCCATAAGCATGAGATTACAAAATTTTATCCTAAATTTGAACTTAGGAGAGCTTCGCCCGCAAAGATGTTTATAAAGGTATGCATATAGGAAATTGTCAGTAGGACTCTACAGTCTACACGGGATGGGCCCCTGGTGATTAAGACAATATCTTAAGCAGTTTATAGGGTCTGAATGTAGGATGATGTTGGTAGGGGTAGGAATCTGCACCAGTGGGCCCTCATGATTAAGACAAGATCACAAATAGTCCACACTTTCCACCCTCACCGACCACTTTTGATCTTCTAGAACAGAACCGATTTTGATTTTCTGGAATAGGATACGTTTTTTCTACATAAAGGTAGATCGGATGCATAAATTGTGGCGTGGCCTGTCCAATTGATTATTGTCGTCTTGTTGCATCTCAAGAAACAAAAACATCTCTCTTTCTTTACGTGCATTGATGATATATGCAAGTGATGGGTTGTGGCCTGTGGGAGGGATAAAAATGCATAGGGGCATGTTGACTATTATTTTAGCATCTGTTTTGTTAAATATATATACATGCTAGTGGGCCCCCCCACCTTTTTTTTTTTTTTTTTTAAGTTCATGAGAAGGGTGCTTAGAGATATTTGAATTAATTTGTTAGAGATATAATTAGGAATGGAATTACTAGTTTGAGATTTAAATTATTCATTCCTCTTATCTTACATAAATTGAGAATCTTGTGTTAACAAAAGGTTAGTGATTTTATTCCAGTGTAGAAAATCTATATGATATATATAGCTCAAATCTTACGATCAATCAAGTATGGTTCTGTCTTTTATGCTTTTGTAATGATATAACATCAATTTCTCTTTGTCCTTCTAAATAAAACTCAAACATCAATTCTTTATACATGTATTTATTTAGACTTCATGATCTTGTCTTCTCTATATAGATGGTGATCATGAGCAAAAAAAAAAAATGAAAATTGTACAATATAACAAGAGTGACAAAGGGTTTGTGTTTTTTTTTTACCATGTGATGGAGGACTAAATAGTAGTCTCCCTTATTTATCGATGTTGCATTAAAGAAAAAAAAACATATATAACTATTTATTTACTGATGCCATACCTTCCCTCGTCCGTGTCTATTAAGTTGTTACCTGTATTGATGATATAGATATAAATGATGGTGGGTGGAGGAGGGTTTAAAGCATGCAAGGTAACTAGACGGGCACATTGTTACTATTATTGGGTCGAGTCCGGTTACCCATAGTCATCTCCCAGGTGCAGGAATTATTGGAACTAGAGGCGGAATCAGGAAATTTGCCTTGGGGGTTTCTATGTAAGGAAAATAAACTCTTGCCGGGGGCGTTTCTTAAAACAGTAAAATAATTTTTAACATAAGTGGATTTTTCAATTTTTTTGAAGAACTGATGTTAAAAAAATGAAAATTTTTGTTACACTAGGGTTTTGTTTTTTTTCAAATCTCTGGTTGTGGGTGGGGGAGGGGGGCAATTTTGCCCCAATTGAAACCATCGTGGGGCCTGCCTAATGAAAGTCCAACTCAGACAAAATGAACACCTGCTATGTTTAAGAGATGCCCTCAAATATTACTTTCAAGTGAGTGATCTCACTCACTTGAAAGTAAAATTTGAAGATATCCTATTAATAGAGTGATCATTCATTTTGTGTGGTTTAGGTTTTCATTAGGTGAGCACCACTCCTTCTGCTCATGGGAAGCATGCATGTGCGAGATGACTTAACAACTCAAAACAAAAATACCATCATAATTCACTTATATTTTATTATTTTTTAAAAATAACCTTTATTCTACTCAACTCTACAAATAAAGCCCCCAAACAGACCATAAAGTGAGATTTGGAATAGATTTATACCATGTCATGTTATGTACATGGTTGTGGGGAGCCTAGATTCCCTACCGTCAATGGCACACTTCCAATGTGTGAAATGTTTGGAATTTCACTATGGGTCCCACCTAATGATAAATTTGACCGTTCAAAATGATTGTCATTTCTTCTTGTGATATCCTTGTGAAATTTTACTTCAATAAGAATTAGTTCGTTCACATGATTAGGCACATGACTAATGATCGAATTAAGACTAATGATCAAAGTAAGACCTTTTTTTTTTTTTTTAAGCTCTATTGTTTGTTTTGCTTTCAATCTTAAATTGGAAACAACTTGTGTTTTTAAAGTGAAATATTTTAATGATGTGTCGTTGGAGAGGATGACATTTTGAACACTCATTATTATTAGGTTTATGAATGCGTTGAAAGTAAATGGTTTTGTGCTTAGAATTCGGATGGATATGCAAAGAAACGCGATCAGAATGTGAACCAATCCACATGATGGGGTACATGTTCTCAATTTGGACAGTAGGACGATGTGACGGGTCGACACATGATTGTCAGACTTATCCATCACGTGGCATCAAAAACAGATCATCATGAAATAATCCATCCAGATCCGAACACCTTTTTTTTGTAAATCCCAGATCCAGATCCAGATCCAGATCCGAATACTTTTTTCTATATAAACCCCATCTTTTATCCCCTTCTTCCCAATCACCCCAACCCCAACACAGCAAACAACACAACTCTCTCAACTCTAAAAAAAACCTCAGTGCAAAAGATAATGTCTCTTCATCACCTAACGACCACCCCACTTTCAACTTCATCCCCCCACCAAAAAACCCAATTCCAAAAGCTTGACAAAAAGCACTTATCTGTTTATACAAGCAGAAGGACAACAGGGTGGCCAAGTAGTATTAGAAGTAGTAGTAGCAACAGCAATGGTGATGATACTATTGCTGGTGAAGAGCAATCTGCTTCTTCGAAACGGGTCGACCGGAGAGACGTCCTACTCGGCCTGGGAGGGCTGTATGGTGCAGCTGGTCTCGCCGGCCAGGCCCTGGCGTCTCCGGTGACGATCCCCGACCGGAATGCCTGCGGCATTGCAAAGTCCCCAGTACTCGAAGGGCCACTGTATTGCTGCCCGCCGGAGAAAGTAAGGACTGCTCCTATCGTCCAGTGGCAGAATTCCAACAAGGGTCCACTCCGGGTGAGGAAACCAGCCCAGGAGATGAACAAGGACGAGGTGGCCAAGTTCAAAGCGGCAGTGCAGGCGATGAAAGATCTGGATAAGGACGACCCATGGCACTACGACCAGCAGGCGAAAATCCACTGCGCCTACTGCAACGGGGCTTACAAGCAGGTGGGCTTCGACGTCCCTCTCCAGGTCCACTTCAGCTGGCTCTTCCTCCCTTGGCACCGCTGGTACCTCTACTTCTTTGAGAGGATACTGGGAAAGCTGATCCAGGACGAGAGCTTTGCTCTCCCATTCTGGAACTATGACAGGCCGGAGGGGATGTATATGCCGAGCCCCTACGTCGACCCATCCTCGTCCCTCTACAACCCCAGACGGAACCCGAAACATCTCGAATCGCTAATGGACTTCAATTACAGCTACGATTCAGATGGCTTGACGGGGACGGAGAAGGAGGTCATTCAGGCAAACCTGGTAGAACTGCGGACAATGTTCGACAGTGGCATTCCCACGCCAGAGCTGTTCATGGGTGACCCGGTTTCTGCAGGTGAGCTGACGCCTGATAGACAGACTGCTATTGATCACCCGTTTTTAATTATAACTTTAAAACGGATTAAGTAATTTCAACTTGCATCATCTATGCGGATCAACGTGGGTTGACTTGCATAAGTTGCATTCAATGATGGCCCATTTGGTCTAATTCAATCTCCCTGTATTACACGGGTCAAAAAGGTTTTTATCCCCATGGCATACAGATTGACTGTGCATCAATCCTATAATATTGGACTATAATAAACACGTTAAAATTGTGTGGTTTGGATGAAGATGGTAGGATGAATTACAAATTTGGTATGTAGGTGAGACCCATCTAGATCTTTTCATATGGGACCTTCAGTGGGCTTAAATCTTTGCACCCGAACAAATTCATTTATCTATTAGAACTATATTTAGGTTAAGTTATAGGGAAAAATTTAAAACCCAACTATATAATTCAAGCCTTCGTTTCAAATATGTTGGGAGTCTGTCTACAAGAACTCTATTTGTTTATACCAATCTATCGACAGTAAAATCTTTCCATAAGTTACACTTTTCTTTGCATCTGTTGTTACCACTTCCATAAACATATAACCACCAAGTTATTCAATATCTTTTCATTGGCGACCTGGTTTGTGCAGGGGAGGAGACCGCGGAGGACAACTCGTCCGGTTCGCTCGAGAGGTTCCACAACACGGTGCACATGTGGGTTGGGAGACACAAGAATGATCCGACCGAGCCCTACGTGGACATGGGTGACTTCTCCACGGCGGCTAAGGACATGATCTTCTACGCGCACCATTCCAATGTGGATCGCTTGTGGGAAATCTACAGGACGCGCCGAGGGAAGAAGTTGGAGTTCAAAAGCAACGACTGGCTCAATGCCGAGTTCATCTTCTTCGATGAGAACAGACAGGTGGTCAAAGTAAACGTGAACGATTCTCTAAGTACACTCGATCTGGGGTACACCTATAAGGATAGTGTTCCCACTCCATGGTTGGAACCTACACGTCCTAAAAGACCAGCAGCTAAGCCTAGGTCCGGGTCCTTCTCTATGGTCCCTGTGACCGAGTTTGGGACTGAACCCAGAGCTCTCGTCGACGCGCCTGTCCGTGTCTTGGTCTCTAGACCGAAGACTAGCCGTAGCGAGGAAGAGAAGGAGGATGAGAACGAAGTCCTCGTTGTCGATGGAATTGAAGTGGTAGAGGAAGGGGCTGTCAGGTTTGATGTCTTTATTGCCACCCCGTTTGGGAACTTTGCAGGACCCGACAATGGGTTGCCTGCAGGGAGCTTCGTGAAGCTGCCCCATAAACATAAGGCAGGGAGCAAGCAGAGGAAGGCGAAGCTGAAGCTGGGGATTACGAAGCTGTTGGAGGACCTCAAAGCTGATAACGCGCAGAAGCTGGTTGTGACCTTTGTGCCCCGAACTGGGAGTGTGAACATTGGAGGAGTTCATGTGGAGCTGTTCAAGACTGATAATTAGATGCCTGGTTTGGGTCTTGGTCGTTTTAGTATGGATGGTCAGTTGTTGTTGCTGTCGTTTGCTTTGCTTAAGTTAATAAGATGTTGAATCTAATTTCAACCCAATCGAGTATGTGGTATGCATGTGCTGTACGTATCTTTAATCAAGTCTTATCAATGCTGTTTCTTGTCAGCTTCCATCAAGTAGTTGGTTGATTCCTTTTCTTTCTTTTCATTTTGAAAAGTAAAACACATTGCAGACAAAATGAAATGAGAGGCCCTCTTTGGATCTTAGGACTGGTGGTGGCATAGAACAGTGGCCTATTCAAATTCAACGACCCTCATTTATGCCAAAACTTAAATATATTCAAGTAAAATTATACCATAGAATTTGTACAAAATTTTATCTAAAATATTTAAAATGTTTGTCTCAATAGACTTTTTATAAAAAAAATTTGAAAACGGAAACAATTACACTAATAAAAAAGGATATTTCGAATTGAGAAATACTCAAGTGAGATCTGCCGAACGAACTACGGGTCGAAGTGGGACCCACCTATGAGGCTATCACCGAAACTAAACTAAACTGTGCAATAGATAGGGTCCCCCTCATTGTCACTCATCCATAGGTTTGGCACTCAAGCGAATTTTGTGGACTACAGGGGCATCGAATTAGGTTCAAAATACTTGGGGGCGGTCATACAGGAATATTTTCAGAGAAACTTTAAATACAACCGAAAACCAATTTATTGCATTTTACTAAACTGCAATGCATCTATCAATATAAATAGATAGCCCCAAAGCAACCCGACTAAATGAAGTCTGAACCAAGATAGATAACACCAGCACACTAATAAAAGAATATTTCTAAAAATATTCATAACGTACATAGCTTCACCGGCCCAGTCTTCAACGATGACTTCAACAAACTGCATATGGAACCCAAACCGGATCCCATGGAAAATTTACATGAAACTTCATAAGTGGGCCTAAGTGGGATAGAAGGGACTAAGTGGGTAAATGCATGGAACCTCCTAATGCTTTATCTTATGGCATTGCAGTGCATAGATTGACTGACCCACTAATAGGTCAGCTCATTTATCATTGCAGTGCATAGATTGACTAACCCCCACTAATAGGTCAGCTCCTATATCTTTTCTCTCCAAATCCGAAAAGATCTAAATTAACAAAAGAATGATAATTGTAACCGAATCCAAATATTTTATCGCAATTGGCGGACGGTAACAGTGAGTGGACCAATCACAGTCCCACATTTCACCACAAACACCTTGATGAGTTGGACAGGGAACAACAGCACGTGTTGAAACATGAAAATACTATTTCTGCTTATTCCAGAGTGCTATCTGTATAAAATGTGATGTTAGCTAATTGCACCCTCTCAAGTGCTTTCTTGGAATAAAAAAAGAAGAAAAGATGATATTTTATATATGTGACGCTTGGGAATAGGCCGAAACAGTATCTCCCTATTTCGTTGAAACAAGAGATCGAGACTCGATTATGGCAGGTGTTTGCAGTGATGTTAACTACGACTGGGATCCATACTCATTGGAACTAGAGCGAATTGACTAATGTAATGGATACAATGAGTGATGAATGCAAGCATATTTGTGAGCCTAGAAATGACTGAAATATTAATATGCAAGGGCTGATTTTTAATGCAAATATGCTGACTTAAATAAATAAGATTAATTCCAAATAAACAAATTAACCTAATATGAATAAATGAAATCATTGATGATAAATGAAGATCATTCATGATCATGACAATTACCCTATTAAACAAACAAACTAAATCATGAGGATGAATTAATTTGAACAGAATGAACTATGTGATGATGGATTAAATTAAAATGAACTGAGTGATGATAAGTGATGATGAGTTAAATTAAAATGACCTAAGTGATGATGAATTAAATTAAAATAATAGAAAAAAAAGGGAAGAATCTCACTGGTATTTTGAAAAAAAATCAGGGTCCGATAATTGGAGATTCGCCCCTTGGTCCTATATTGGCTTTAGTCCAAAGTGGGTATAGTCTGGGCTGATGCTAATGACTGGGCTACGTATGGGTCCGACTGGGTTGCGAATTGAGTGGGTATTGTTTGAGTAGGATGTTGGTTTGATGGGCTCGGGTTGGTGGACCAGAATTGAGTGGATCGAGGCAGGTGAGGCTCAGGTTGAGCGGTTCAGTGCAGTGGCTGGACTCGAGATATGTGGGTGCTGACGTGCTGTGCAGGTGGGTTTGGTATCAGACTTGACAAGGCTCAGTCGAGTGGGTTGTATGTCTCGCTGGTGGTGAGTTAAAAGGGCCAGTGAGTGAGGTGAGTTGGTTCTGAAGAGTTTTGAGAAGGATAGGGTGGGCTCGGTTACTGTTGGGAAATGGGCCTAGGTTTAGTTCTTTGAGATGGAGAAGGTGTTTGGTGCAAATGCGTAGTGGGTGGTGCAGAGGTTTTCGACTAGGTGGCTGAGATGAGTGAGGGTGATCATGAGTTACCGAGCTAAATAACCAAGTTCAAATTTAAGATGATTAAACGTAAACTTCAAACTAATGCGATATTAATGTGATGCAAACATGACAAAGATGTAGGCCACGATCAAAATCAATAAACTTGGATGCCGACAGCATGCAAATTGACCGATCCATCAGATGTATGTAAAACGCATGGTGAAAATTCCGATAAACTACCGTGTAAAACAAGTTGGACAATCAAAAGTATAGAATTGTTTGTCAAGAGAAGATTACCCGGTTTGCATATAGTTGTGTGTGAAAGGATAGGGTGTAGAAATATTTCTCATGAAGAGATCCTCCCCACTTATGCTTTTACCGCATGTTACAATGTCATGTTCGTTGTGTTTGGTTGGAGGTGCAACCATGTTTGGCTGGATGGATTCGGTGTGATGTTGGGGTTGTAGCTGTGTTGGAGTTGAGTGAGGATTGTGGATGGAGAAGGTGATGGAGGTTTTTTTTTTTTGTCTATGTGAGAGGTGAGGTTAGTGGTGTGGTGTGTTGTTGTGATTGTGGTTCGTTGATGAATGGAGATGGGAAAGGTCGTGAGGGGGTTGTAGAAAGAGAGTGAGAAGAGAGAGAAAATAATGGAGAGAGATGGCCAAGAAAGACAGGGAGTCAGTCATGGGAGAAAAGAATGGAGAGAAGTTATGGCTCATGCATGTGGGCTTTTATTTTTATAAGAACAGGGCAACAGGGTGCGCCTGAGAAAGCGAGACAGATGGGTTGAGCGGACTCTAATAGGTTGTTGGATTTTGTGGGCTACTCTAATGGATTGCGGACCCAAAAAATTTATCCCAGTTTTTTTTGGGGTGTGGCTATGCCCTGCGCAACTATTTGGGCCCTTTCTATGAATTTCTTAAGATTTAGTGGCCCAATCATCATCTTATTCCCATGGAGGATTGTATTTATAAATCTATTGGTGGGTCCGACCTTCTCGAGTTCCAGCACATACTAATTTTTTTAAAGTCTAATATCTTTAGATCTGACCGTTGGGTTTTTTGAGATCTTCATATTATTGGGGATCGATTTCTCAACTGAGTGGGCCATGAAGTATATGGATATTTCCCCATTTAAAGACAAGAAAAAAGATTTGACTTTTCACAGTGACCATGGTAAGAAATTGATATCTTCAGATCCCACCACTGGATTTACGAGACCCATATACCACTGGAAAACTCACAATGAAAAGATGATCTTGTGAACTGAAATTTGACCTAAAAATGAGACCTAGGGCAGTCCAGCCTGAAAATGAAATCTAGATTATGTAAATATCCCTTATATATGCATGATGATGAATTGGCCTTAGGATTTTAAACTATTCATCTAAAATATTTGAATGGGGCAAAATTGAGCTGTCACTATTATGGATATTAGAATTGTGCATGGGGTGCCAAAATGAGGTGTCAATAAACATGATTCATTCCTTGGGTGGGTGTGTGATATTGAAGTAAGAACACCACCCAACCATGTGTTGGCCAATTCGGAGCTTTGGATAACCTTTTAATCGAGAGTCGAGAGTCCATATCCCTAAGCGGTCCATCACATGCTTCTTGCGAGTAGGATGTGTGAAACTCTACTTTGTGACCCACCAGTTGATGATCAAAACAACTCATATTGAATGTCACTCCCTCCAACGATATATCCTCGTAGTTTTATTTTAATAGAAATTGGTCCCAGTAAGATCGACCACATAATTAATGCATATAATTAATAATATGTAAGATTGTGATCAAATTCTATTACATTAAAATTTGAGGATATGCTGTTGAGGTATGTATTTTGAATGGCTCCAAGCATCCCACCCACCCACGAGGAGCATGTGGGGGAGACGGCTCATAGGACTCGGACGCGGTTATCGAAGGTCCCTCTGTTCTTAATTAATTTTTAAAAACTTCGCTCACAATAAGAAAAGATTCTCCCCATCCACCTTCTAAATAAAGTATTAACAGGATAAAACGGTCATTTCATCCTCTCTCTCCATGTGCCACGTGCAACACGTGCAACTCAAATCTGCAGGTAAGAAGAATACATGTCCGCCATTAACTACTCCTATATATGATGATCAGAAACCAGTCCATGAAGATGCAGGTCCCAACCTGATAGGAACATTGCTGCTCTTACAATAGCTAATGATGTAATTAGTGGCCCTCCACTCAACAATGCAATCGAAAACGACGAGAACAGCCTCTTATTTTAGTGGTAAGAGGTGAAAGTTTTCGATAATACGGCCACGCCACATTCTCTCACCGAATGGTTTGGACATCTTATTAGAGATCTAGTTCCCTCGCTTAAGGGCTCCATTACTTTACCATAAGACTACCACCTTCACCCGAGGGTCTTAGATAGGGTACAAAAAACAATTGTTGTAAATTCAAATGATTAAAAAATCCCTATTCATCGAAATGATGAAATCATGGGGGCATACCCACTCACCTAGTGAGTAGAGCCCCATGACTTGAACAACTAGGCAGATACGGATAAGGAAGGATATGGCTTTAATAAATAAAAGTTACGTTTTTTTATTTATTTTAATGCAACATCAATAAATGAGGGAGACTGCTATTAGTCTTCATAAAATGGTATAAAAAATTCGAATCTTTTGGGGTTTTTTTTTTTTTTTTTTTTTTAATCAGAGGGTTTCTAATCTTTTGGACTGGACTAATCTCTCTGGGGCCAGAGAGAAGTCGGATAAACTCTCATGTAGCCCCAGTATGGTAGTGCAACTTCAAACCTACAATCTCCGTATGCAAATCATAGTCCTAGACCAACTGAATTATCCTTTGGGATTAAAACCCTCTGTTACTCTTGAAGTCTTGATATGTGGTACAATTGTCATCTTTTGCTCAAGGCCACCATCTATCTTGTAAAGTATATCCACCCCAATCCTTTATTTTTTTCCTTTTTCTTTTTTTTTTTTTTTTTTCATCCTACTCATGTGCGGGTGGTCTAGGAAATAACCTTTCATGATTCTTTCATAAAGCGATCATTAAAGCAGCTTAATCGAGAGGTCGAGATCATGAGGTTTGAATGAGTGCTCATGAACGTGGAAAACGGGATGTTCTGATTTTATTGAAGAGAAAGAAAGTAATAGTGATAGTGGATCGTTGCAAATGCATAAAAGATGGGGGGCAATGGTTGAATTTTGATATCATAAAGACTTTTCACATTGGAATAAAGCCACTAATCTTTTATTAACACAAACATCCTAATTTATTTATATGATAGAAGAGGAATAACATGAAAGTAATTTAAAATTCATACTAGTGATTACATTCTCGACCTCTTTGACAAACTAATCCAAATATAATTAAGACCCTTCCATAATATTGCTACTCTCCTATATATCTATCATAGGCACAATCTCAACCAAAGTTGGCCCATTGATGGCTATAAATCTACTCCTGAATCAATGCTAGCCCATTGTTTCATTTTGATGAATGTTTTTTTCCATACAAACATCATAAAACAATTCTTTAATGGGGACTATTAATGAATAATGACACCATTTTTTAACTGGCCCGAAAAGTAAAGATAAAAATAAGCCCACTATCATGTATTTGACAAAACACATGTTATAATAACAGTCAACGTGCCCTTCGACTTCGAGCCTGATGCATGTTCCCACAACCCATCAAGATTTCTATATATTATCAATACGCCGTAAACACGTGAAGAAAGTTAGGTGGTTTTTTTATTTCAACACAGCAACAACCCAACAATAATCAATGAGACAGGCCACGCCACATAGTGTCATCCATCACGTGGTCGAAAAAGATATTCATAAAATAATCCATC
The DNA here is from genome assembly GCA_003546025.1 of Camphora micrantha. Taxonomy (NCBI): domain Eukaryota; kingdom Viridiplantae; phylum Streptophyta; class Magnoliopsida; order Laurales; family Lauraceae; genus Camphora; species Camphora micrantha. Next base: position 35,263,725 of record QPKB01000011.1, read on the forward strand.
CAGATCCGAACACTTGCCTACTTAAACTCCTTCTTTTCTCCCCATCTCACACACCCAATACCAACACAAGAAAACAACACACAAAGTCTCTTCTTCCTTGTTTTCCCTGATCCTCGGATTCCGAAAGATGATGTCTCTTCATCATCCCACAACAACCCCACTTTCAACTTCATCCCCCCACAAAAAACACCAATCCAAAAGGCTCCACCAAAAGCACCCAGCTGTTTATACAGGCAGAAGAACAGCAGGGTGGTGCACTGGTATTAGAAGTAGTAGTAGTAGTAACAACAATGGTGAGAATGCTGGTGAAGAGAAGTCTGCTGCTTCTTCGAAAAGGATCGACAGGCGAGACGTACTCCTCGGCCTGGGAGGACTTTATGGGGCAGCTGGTCTCGCCGGTCAGGCCTTTGCTTCGCCCGTGGGGATCCCCGACCGGAGTGCCTGCGGCGATGCCAGCTCACCAAACATCCCGGGGCCACTGAAGTGCTGCCCCCCAGAGAAAGTAACTACTGCTCCGATTGTCCAGTGGAAGGCTCCCAGTTCGGGTCCGCTCCGGGTCAGGAAACCGGCCCATGAGATGAACAAGGACGAGGTGGCCAAGTTCAAAGCGGCAGTGCAGGCGATGAAAGATCTGGATCCGGAGGACCCATGGCACTATGACCAGCAGGCGAAAATCCACTGCACCTACTGCAACGGGGCTTACAAGCAGGCTGGCTTCGACGTCCCCCTCCAGGTCCACTTCAGCTGGCTGTTCCTCCCATGGCACCGTTGGTACCTCTACTTCTTTGAGAGGATATTGGGAAAGCTGATCAAGGATGATAGCTTCGCTCTCCCATTCTGGAACTATGACAGGCCAGAGGGGATGTATATGCCGAGCATATACGTCGATCCCTCCTCGCCTCTCTATAACCCCAGACGGAACCTGGATCATCTCGAAATGCTGCTGGATTACAACTTCAGCTACGACGTTACAGGCTTGACGGGGACGGAGAAGGAGGTCATTCAGGCCAACCTGGTCGACCTGCGGACCATGTACGACAGCGGCATTCCCACGCCAGAGCTGTTCATGGGTGACCCACTTTCCGCAGGTGACCCGACCGCGGAGGACAACTCGTCTGGTGCGCTCGAGAGGTTTCACAACACGGTGCACATGTGGGTTGGGAGACACAAGAACGAGAAGAACGACCCCTACATCGACATGGGAGACTTCTCCACCGCGGCTAAGGACATGCTCTTCTACGGTCACCATGCCAATGTGGATCGCTTGTGGGATCTCTACAGGACGTACAGAGGGAAGAAGGTGGAGTTCAACAACAACGACTGGCTCAATGCGGAGTTCATCTTCTACGACGAGAATAAACAGGTGGTCAAAGTCAACGTGAAGGACACTCTGAGTACACATGATCTGGGGTACACCTATAAGGATGTTCCCACTCCATGGATGCAACGTGCACCTCCTAAAAGACCAGCGGCTAAGCCTAGGTCCGGGTCCTTCTCTATGGTCCCTGTGACCGAGTTCGGGACCGAACCCAGATCGCTCGTTGAAGGGCCCATCCGGGCCTTGGTCCCGAGGCCGAAGACCGGCCGTAGCCAGGAGGAGAAGGAGGATGAGAACGAAGTCCTCGTCGTAGATGGAATTGAAGTCTTAGATGAAGGGCCTGTCAGGTTTGATGTGTTTATTGCCACCCCGTTTGGGACGTTTGCAGGACCCGACTATGGGTTGCCTGCAGGGAGCTTCGTGAAGCTGCCTCATAGACACAAGGAAGGGCACAAGAATAGGAAGGCGAAGCTGAAGCTAGGGATTACGAGGCTGTTGGAGGACCTCAAGGCTGAGAATGCGCAGAAGCTGGTTGTGACCTTGGTTCCTCGAACTGGGAAAGTGAACGTTGGAGGGATTCATGTGGACCTCTTCAAGACTGATAATTAGTTGTTTGGTTTGTGTCTTGGTTGTTTAAGTGTGTTGTTGGTTGTTGTTGTCGTTTGCTTTGATTGGGTTAATAAGATGTTGAGTCCCAGTTTCAACCCAACACTATGAGCGATTGTCTATGTTTCTGTTATGTTATGCTTGAGCTGTATTTATCTTTAATCAAGTCTTAACAATGTTGTTTCTCGTCACCTCCCATCAAGTAGTTGATATTTTTTCCTTTTTTCTTCTTGAATGGTCCTCAGGTAGCTGATTAAGTAGAAGACATTACAGAAAAAAATGAAAATAGAGTCCCTATTTGGATCCTTAAGACTGTTTAGGTCAAAGAACAAAAAGACCTGCACTTGTAGGTAACACAGACTATTCAGATTTAAGCGGGCAGAACTTAAATGCAGTACCACTGCATTATGGTGTGGTGCAGTGCCCTTCGTCAATGCACGGTGGCATCCAACTTTTTAAATTCTAAGTTGGTCATCAGCTCATTACTTTTATTGCATGTATGTTTCAAAGAAAAATCCAGTGGGCCATCCTTTAAATTATTCACACATGAGGGACTCCCACCATTTCAATCCCACAAGAGAAACAGTCTCACATGCAGTCAGATAATTTAATGGTGGCCATCTTCTATATTTGAATTATAATTTGCAAATTGATCACTACAAAGAGTGTTGGGGCTGATGACCATCTTGGGTCGGGCCCATCATGCATTAAATAAGGGCGTTGCACCAGACCATATTGCAGCAGCGCTGCCTCCCAAATATATATTGGAAAGAAACAATCAAAATAAGCCAAAAGGATGGGGAAAACAAACTGTTTCTTGAGATTGGGTGTTTAAAATTTATGCCCCGAAGAGGTTGCTGACTCCATGTAGCATTTTTTTAAAAGTTGATATGAGCATGCTTGTCTAATTGCTAATCTATAATTAATCAACCAACCCCTTCGGAAGAAAGAGGGAAAAAGCTATTTTCTAATCTGAATCGCCCATTTGAATATGTAAATAACCCAAGTGCAGGTTGACGTGATTGACTCTCAGAGAATGGTTGTAATAATCATTTGTCTATTTTGCTATCGCAATAATTTAACAGTTATCATATGGCATGTGAGAAACACAGAATAGCCTGGTGGTAGAGGGCATCCCAGCTCATGGGGTTCCCTCCAAAAAGGAAACCTCTTAAAAAAAACAAAAAAACACCCATTTGAGTGTTTGCCAACTTATTAAATCTGGAGTTATAGTTATGGCAATACCTATACACTTGTCTGTTGTCACCTTTCTTCTTCTTTTAAAGAGGAATGAAGGAAGAAGATGAATTTTTTATGACCAATATTCTACAACTAAATTTGAGAATAAGCTCCAAACCAGAATCCCAGCAGTACTCTCTTTGTCTTACATGATAAGCCCAGTTACTTCGACGAGGACTAATTATTGATTTTCTAATGCAATTTGTCATTTGTGGGTTATTTTTTCCTGTTTGGCAATTTTGGTGATGGGTATTTTTTTTTTAGTTTTTGAGATTCTTGTTATATGGTTTTTTCTCCTTGAATTTGGTTTCTAGGTTTTTTTGGTGATGGTCGTTGAATGCCCATCATGGTTTCTTCCCTCTTTTTTTTAGTTAGGTTTTGAAATAGGGGGCTTTCATTTTTTGTTGTTTTGTTGAAATTGGTGTTCTTGGTTTTCATTTGTTGGGGTTTTTCACTGGATTTTCTAATGAATGGATGTGACTACGGTTTTGGATGAGCGAGAAGTATCAATTAGTTTGGTTCATCTGGAATTGGATGCAAGAAATGTAGGTTTCGTTTATTCAAAAAGTCGGATTTTCTCCTGCACTATTCAGTCCTTAAGATAAGATTTGGTTTAATTTAAATTATTGAATTGGATTACTTGTCTTGGTTGGCTTTTCTGAATTTTCTTTATAGAATTAACTTATATATTGCACGAGCTTTACCGTTAGTTATACACCTTATTCATTCGCAATTCAGAAGCTGTTTCTAAGCCTCAGAACCATAATCGTGAATTTTATTTCGGACGCCATCTCGATTTAATAAGAGAATAAATTTTAAGTGTAATGCTTATTATTATTATTATTATTATTATTACTATTATTACTACTACTACTACCACTCATTCCTTTAATTTTGTTTGAAAGAGGGCTTAGGGTAGGGGTTAGGGCTTTTTCTATTTTTTTATACAACAAGTTTTTTATTAGTTATTTTGGCCGAGATTTCCGAAAGCCTGAGAAATCAATCGAATTCCACCGAAATTGAACGAGATTTATGAACCAGCTAAAATCTTGACTGAAATGTTATGCATGGCTGTTCCGTTTGGATATCTAGACCGAAACGAAATTTCTCAAAAATTTCGTCCAACACAAAACAAATTTATCAACTATGCTCGGAATAGCAAGACCACATTGTACGTGGTTGACATCGATCTGTTCATACATATTCACTCATTTTTTATTCACGTGGTAACTAATTGGATCGAGGAACACTGCAAGTGCGTTGGGACCTAGATTTGATTTTCCATCAATGCAAAATTTAGAGTCTATACCTAGAATTTTTTGTAGCTTTTTTCCCCTCTTTTTCCACTTTATCTGGAATACCCATCCTTTAAACCTAGGGACGTATGCATGACACTAATTGCCAACACCACCCAAGCATGGGTGTGTAGGCATGTTATAGAAACTTTGGGTAACCTTGTAATTGAGAGTTTATATCCCCTGAGTGGTCTCGCACACGCTTTTTATAGATAATTGAAACTCTACTATGGAGTCTAAATAGCTCAAAAGGAATGTCATATGTACCCTCTAATGATATATACTCAAATGTTACTAAATAGAATGTTGGTCTAAGAAAGATTAAGGATGATCGATAACATGGTTAGTGCATATAATTAATAATGTATAAGATTGTGTTAATTTCATTATAATTTATGTTCTGAAAGTTACGGTGGAACCAAATTCGATTTAAGTTAACATTTAAGAATATGTAGTGAAAGGGATGAAGTCATTTTGAATGATCAAGGTTATGAAAATGCAAGCCCCTCCCGCCCACGAGGAGCCTGTGGGAGACTACTGAGGGGATCCGGACTCGGTTATTTCAAGGTCGGAATGCATTTAATTTTAAAAACTTCCCTCATAATAAGAAAAGATTCTCCCTCATGAATAAAATATCAACAGGATAAAACGGTCCTTTCCTTCTCTCTCTCTCTATCTCCAATTTCCCTGACTCACGTGCAACACGTGCAATGGAAATCTGCAGGTAAAAAAGGATACACATCCACCATCAATTACAATGGAATTGTGATGGGCCACTCCCATGAAGAAGATCGGAAACCAATCCTATCCACCCACCCTTTTACCTGATGAAGATTGGTAGTCTCCCACTATCTAACCATATAATTACAGTGGGACTATCATTCAACAATATAATCATCATCAATAAAGTCTTATCTTAATCACGTTGAAGCTCTCTATTTCAATCTATCTTGAATCAAATCCTCCACTCAACGGGATAATCAAAAGTGGTGAATCCAAATCAAGGCTAACCCCCATTGACCTATTGGCTGGAGTCCATGACTCCGAGGTTTTAACAAATAACACATTAAGAATCTTCTAACCAAGATGCGGGCCCTTGTCATATGAATGGTTGATACTTCATAGATGTGAAAATTACATTTTGGTCATAAGTGGATAGGTCTCAGTGTCTCACAATGTTTTTATAACCAGGTGGGGCCCTTCATGTTCAAACATCATATCTCCATTAGTACACAGTTTCCACGTTTACCGACCACTTTTGATTTTCCTTGAATAAGATATTAATAAATATCTAGAAAAGACTAATTTTCTACAAAAATTTAGCTGGACTGCAGTGTAATTTATTAACAAACCATGTGTCCCAAAGTCACATGGTCCTATTGCCATTTTAAAAACATTCCCTAATCTTTTTGGTCGGTTCATATTCTTAAATTCCTCATTACTCTAAGTTATCTCTGCTTAATATAATCACAAAATCATTTTTTTTATATTCCTAAAATCTTTTAAAGATGCACCAACCTCCACTGCATCCTGTGGTTAACCATGTTATTTCAAACACCCTTCACTCTGTCAACATACTCTACCCCTTCTCATGCTAATTAAACTCTCACCTATCTGTCATCGGCCCCAATCTCACTGTAATCAGTAATCAGAGTTAGCAAATTGAAGGAGGAAGATCCACCATTAAATCTATATTGGCCCACTGTTTGATTTGATGAACATCTTTGTTTTTATATAACAACGTAAAGTAATTCTTTTTTTTTTTTCTGCTGCTTTCTGTTCTGTTGTTGTGTTTGGTTGTTGCTTCTGCTCGCAAGTCAATGTGGTTTGAAAAAAAGCCTAGTAGCGTGTATATAATATGACACAGTAACATGCACGTGCCCATCGTGTTCCGATAAATTATACCTCCTGTTATCAATACATGCAAGAACACGACAGTCAGATAGGGGTGGGGCATAATCAACGAGACAGGCTACTATTAGTTTTCCATCACGTTGGGTATGGAAAAGATAGTCATAAAATAATGAAGCGTGGATCTAAACAGTTGCCTATATAAACGCTATCTTTTCTCCCCTTCTCACTCACAAAAACAACCAAACAAGAAACCCAATCCGGAAACAAATCTCTCCTTCCTTTTCTTACCCATTGATTGAGAAAGATGATGTCTCTACATCATCTAACGACCACGCCACTTTCAACTTCATCCCCCAATCAAAAACACCAATCCAAAAGACTGCACCAAAAGCACCCAGCTGTTTATACAGGCAGAAGAACAAAAGGGTGGTGCATTAGTATTAGAAGTAGTAGTGGTGATGGTGAAAATGCTGGTGAAGAGCAATTATCTGATTCTTCAAAACGGGTCGACCGGCGAGATGTTCTCCTTGGCCTGGGAGGGCTGTATGGAGCAGCTGGTCTCGCCGGCCAGGCCCTTGCGTCGCCTGTGGGGATCCCCGACAGGAACGCCTGCGGCAGCGCAAGCTCCGCAAACATCAAGGGGCCACTGCCTTGCTGCCCGCCAGAGAAAGTTAGGACTGGGCAGATCGTCCAGTGGAAGAATTCCAACAAGGGTCCACTCCGGGTCAGGAAACCGGCCCACGAGCTGAACAAGGACGAGGTGGCCAAGTTCAAAGCGGCAGTACAGGCGATGAAAGATCTGGATAAGGACGACCCATGGCACTACGACCAGCAGGCGAAAATCCACTGCGCCTACTGCAACGGGGCTTACAAGCAGGTGGGCTTCGACGTCCCTCTCCAGGTCCACTTCAGCTGGCTCTTCCTCCCTTGGCACCGTTGGTACCTCTACTTCTTTGAGAGGATACTAGGAAAGCTGATCAACGACGATAGCTTCGCTCTCCCATTCTGGAACTATGACAGGCCGGAGGGGATGTATATGCCGAGCATCTACGTCGAGGACCCCTCGCCTCTCTACAACCCCAGACGGAACCCGCTACATCTCAAGTCATTGCTGGATTACACTTACAGCTACGACACGAAAGAATTGACGCAGGAGGAGGAGAAGAAGGAGAAGCAGAAGATCATTCAGGCTAACCTGGTCGACCTGCGGACCATGTTCGACAGCGGCCTTCCCACGGCAGAGCTGTTCATGGGTGACCCGGTTTCCGCAGGTGAGCTGACTGCTATTGTAATCCGCATCTGACCCCTTTTTTAAACTTTAAAACAACAGATTCAAGTAATTTTAACTTGCATCCTCTATGCATAAGTTGCATTTAATGTGGGTCAACTTTGTCCAGTCCAATCTATTTCGAATATAAAAGCTATAATGGAGTTAAGTTGTAGGCCAAAGAAAGCCCAACACGAGCTTGATTCATTCCATATAAAAGACATTATTCCATCCCATGTAGATCAACCTTATTCGACGCAGATAAGCAGCAGTTCTTTTTATTTTATTTTATTTTATTTTATTGAAATTTAACATTTCAATACCCCTTAAACACTTAATTCCTAATTTTATAACTAAAAGTCTCTGAATATCACCAGAATCGTTAGACTTTGGTACATTTTTTTTTTTTTTTTTTTACTTCTTTACTCTGGATTCTATGATATCATGAGTTTTTAATATTTGAATCCCATGATATCATGGGTTTTAAAACTCTCATGATATCATGGGATCTAGGGCAAAAAGGTTAAAAAAAAGAAAGTGTGCTAGAGTCAAGCGAATTTGGTGATATTTACAAAATTTTAGTAATGAAATGGGGGATTGAGTGTTTAAGGTGAAATGTCAAATTTCTTTTTTTTCTTTTTTGTTTTTGCTCTCCAATGGTTTTTAACCCTTTGGGCTGGGTACTAATCCCTCTAAATCTATAGGGAAGCCAGATAAACTCTCATGTAGTACTAGTGTGGTAGTGCAGTTTCGAACCTACAACCTCCGGGTGCAAACCGTAGTTCTAGACAAACTGAGCTACCCCTTATGTTAGGCCAACTAATTTAACCCAACCATGTTTGGACTAGACCCCAATCCTTTAAATAATAAAGCTACATTTGAGTTAAGTAATAGGAAAAAAGAAGCACCATTCAGACTATCCTACGTCATCATCATTAACACCTTAATTTGTCTTAATTATGTTGGGTCTGGTATATGATGAATTCTGTGTTTTTAAACTTTTTTGTATCATCAGGGTCAAATCCTGGTATAAGTTGCACGTTTTCAAGTCTAGCATTACTGATTTCAAGAGTATTTAACCATTGGCTACTTGTCTTGTTTCTTCAGGGGAGCTGACCGCGGAGGACAACTCATCTGGTGCTCTGGAGAGGTTCCACAACACGGTGCACATGTGGGTTGGGAGACACAAGAACGAGAAGAACGAGCCCTACATCGACATGGGAGACTTCTCCACCGCGGCAAAGGACATGCTCTTCTATGGTCACCACTCCAATGTGGATCGCTTGTGGGATCTCTACAGGACGTACAGAGGGAAGAAGGTGGAGTTCGACAACAACGACTGGCTTAATGCTGAGTTCATCTTCTACGACGAGAATAAAGAGGTTGTCAAAGTCAACGTGAAGGACTCTCTAAGTACACTCGATCTGGGGTACACCTATAAGGATGTTCCCACTCCATGGATGGAACGTGCACGTCCTAAAAGACCAGCGGCTAAGCCCAGGTCCGGGTCCTTCTCTATGGTCCCTGTGACCGAGTTCGGGACCGAACCAAGATCGCTCGTTGAAGGGCCCATCCGGGTCTTGGTCCCGAGGCCGAAGGCTGGCCGTAGCCAGGAGGAGAAGGAGGATGAGAACGAAGTCATCGTCGTTGATGGAATTGAAGTCTTAGATGAAGGGCCTGTCAGGTTTGATGTGTTTATTGCCACCCCGTTTGGGAACTTTGCAGGACCCGACTACGGGTTGCCTGCAGGGAGCTTCGTGAAGCTGCCCCATGCACACAAGGAAGGGCACAAGCATAGGAAGGCGAAGCTGAAGCTTGGTATTACGAGGCTCTTGGAGGACCTCAAAGCTGAGAACTCGCAGAAGCTGGCTGTAACTTTCGTTCCTCGAACTGGGAGTGTGAATCTTGGAGGTGTTCATGTGGACCTCTTCAAGGCTGATAATTAGACCATGTATGACTTGGGTCTTGAATCTGGATCGTTTTATTGTGTGTGGGTGGTACTTGGTGGTTGTTGTCGTCGTCATAGTCCAGTTTATTTCGTTTAATAAGAGGTTCGAGGCCAAAATCCAACCAAACTGAAAGTGATTGTTTATTGTATTTGTTGGGTTGTGGATAAGTGGGCCATTCCATCTCATTGTACTTTCGATTGTTGTAATTTGTTTATCATGTCCGCTCTTATTGGACTTTAGTGGCTTTTCGTTATGGCACATGACTTTTATTGAATGCGTTCATCCCGGGGCCCTTTTTTTTTTTTTTTTTTTTTTTTTTTATTGTAACTCATACAGTATCTCCGAACTATATAGAAGCAGGATTCAAGAAATTCTGAGGTTTCATACTATATTGATGAGAAGTTTGGCTGATGGGACTCACTTAGATTTATGTTTTTGGGGTGACAGTAATGTCAAATTCTATTGTTAATAAATTCATTATCATCAAACTCTTGTCCTAATTATGTTGGGATTGGCTACACGAATTATGTTTCCAAATTCCTATCTATTTGAAGTCAAATTTTCAGGTAAATTATACTTATTTATATTTATTTGTACCACCTTCATCCACGTCGTGTTCCTTCCCTTGATGGGCCATCAAACTTCATTAAAATTTTTTTTTTCCTTACAGGCGACTTTATCGGCGCTTACCAGCATACGTTGGACATGTCCAAACTATTTCAAACAGATTTCTCTAATTTTATCATCTATTATTGCTACCTCTAAATGATCTCGAAATTGCTCATTTCTAATCCTATCCTTCTTAGTTTTTTTATACATACAGCTCAACATTCTTATCTTTGCTATATTCATTTTATACATATGCTGCTTCATGATTGGCCTACATTCCGCTCTATAGGTAATAGATGGTCTAATCGATGTTCTTTGAAAATCTTCCTATAATTTTGTTGGCATTCGTTGGCCACATAGCACTTTAGAAGGAAATCTCCACTTCAACCATTCTGCTTTAATCTTATGTTCGACATCTTCTTCAATCTCTTAATCCTTACTAATTATGGAGTCTTGGTAGCGGAATGAATCATTTTGTGGTATCTGATGGTTTTCTATTCTCACAGTAGTTTCAGTTCTTTTTATATACTTACTCAAATGATAACTCATATATTTTATCTTTATATAATTTATTTTAAAATATTTATATTCTAAAGTATCCCGCAATCAATCGTATTTTGCATTTATAGAATCTCTTGATTCTTCTACCAATATTATATCAAGTTCTCCTCGTCAACTTTTCATCGATTTCACAGATGCCTTTTCCGCTACGTGCAGGGGCACGCGTGACATTACATAAGCAGATTAGCTCAACACGTGCTGGTTACTTTAAAAAATAAATAAACACATGTGCCGGTCAAAGTCTCGTCTCTCGAATCATTTGGGACTCTGGATCTTTATTCGTTTATTAAGCTCGACTCACGTGCAAGATTAATAGCGCTTCAATCCTAGCCAATTTATATTTTTATTTTTATTTTTGCACGTGTGTTTGTTTGTTTATAGGGCAGAGTAAAATAAAATGAAAAAAAGGCCCAAATAAAGTAGAAAAAACGTGGAGGGAGTTGGTAGTAAAATCACCTTTTTTTTTTTTTTTTTATCATTTTGTATTTTCTAAGAGTATTTTTTTTTCAATAATTTTGTAATCTTTTTAGAGCATATTATTCGTCATTTTGTGCAACTACGAGTTATTTTTTTTTGTCTTTTGTGCTTTTATAACCAACTCCCTCCCTCATTTTTTATTTATTGTTTTGATACTCTATTTTATATCATTTTACTTTACCATATGTAAGATTTTGAGTGTTGGCATAATTCATGGGATTGGACAAAACTTGAATTTGATCTATGTGTTTTTCATTTTTCTAGAATGGACTGCAAAATTCCATGGGAGTACAGCCTTCAAACCAAAGACCAGAGCTCCAGAGTTAGAATGTTCAGAATTAGAGTTCAAACGTTCTGTACAAGAGTTTGAACATTGCTGTCCAGAGTTCGAACGTTCAAAAGTAGAGTTTGAACATTGCTGTCTAGAGCTTTTCCAAGCCAGTTTTCCCGAGAGGCCCAAAGTTTGAATGTTCAGTATAAAAGTTCGAACATTGCCATCCAGAGTTCGAACATTCAAAAGTAGAGTTCGAATGTTGTTGTCTAGAGCCTTTCAAAGTCAGTTTTCTCGAGAGGTCCAGAGTTCGAACGTTTAGTACAAGAATTTGAACGTTGCTGTCCAGAGTTCAAACATTCAGCACAAGAGTTCGAATGTTGCCTGCCAAAAGTTTCCAAGCCAAAAACCAGAGAAGTGCAAAGTTCGAACGTTCAACACAAGAGTTCAAACGTTGCCTGCCAAAAGTTCTCGGGCCATTTTTAAGAAAGCACAAGAGTTCGAACTCTTCACAGAGTTCTAACGTTCGTTACATAATTCTATTTGGCAAACCCTAGTGGTTCTACTATATAAGGGTTATTATATTTTGCCCTAAACACCTCTCTTAGACATTTAAGGACGGCTGGTAACATTGTAAGAGGGCTTTTCATTCTCTAGAGAGATTCATCCATTTTGAGTTGAGATTTCCATCTCTAAAGTTCATTTTTTCTATCTTTGGTTCGTTTCATTTCGGAGTTGTTTCAAGGGTGTAGATGGAGAGTCAAGCACGGGAAAAGATGAACGGCGAGGCGCCGGCATGAGGTTCTGCAGTCCTTAGCTAGGTTGTTAATGTTCAACTGGGGAGGGGTTGTAAGTTCTCTTGTAATCTTCACATTGTTAGTGTTTGATTTCTTTCCTGGACCGAGTTCCAGGGGCCATGGTTTTTTCCCTTGTTTGAGGGTTTTTCCACGTATATTGTTGTCTCTTTTGAGGTGATTGATTATTGATTTTGTGATTGTTATTTGTATTGTTTGGACTGCATATTTGAGATCTGATTTGGGACTTTAAACGTTAGAATTTGGGGTTTTAAAACCTTCACCTTAGAAGCAAACAAAACTCTAATTCACCAAACAAACAACCTAGACTTCTATTTCATGTACACAAATAGGAATTGTAAGACTTTTATTAAAAAATGTTTAAAATCAAAGAAATGAATACGAGTTTTAAGAAATGACTAATGATTAAAGGGAGGTGGAAAATAAATATCAGACCACCACGCTGGTAATTCAAATGCTAGGAAAGCGAGGGTTGCATCTATATGGTTACCCTGTGGTTACCCTGTGAGATTCACGCTTCACTACTCGTGTACCTCTTTAATAATTCTTTGGGCCATGTTTAGTTACAAGCATAGTAAAGGTGAAGAAATATCACATTAGTTAATGATAAATGAGATAAAATATATATGTAATGAATTAATGTTTCTGTTTCTTTTGTACGAGGTATGATAAAGCAAGATAGAGGTAAAATAGTTGTCTTTTGTTTTGCCCTTTACTATACTTTACCTTAGTTTTATGAGATGAAGAAGAAGTGACTTGTGGTAAAGATTGGGGTACACAAAGTGCCAACTTGAGATTACTTTCTCAATCACTCTACTATTTCAACCAAAGCATAGTCCAAGAAAAAAACATGAGTGTTGGGTCAACTTTACTGTCACTGTTACTTTACCACCGGCCTGCTAAATAAAGTGTTTAGATAAACTCGTTTGGCCATGAATTTTTATGTATTCAAATCATATACAAACAGATAGACCCTTCGTGCCATTCATTTAGAAGATGGAAAGGAGAATGCTCTCAAATTGACAAGGGCCCAGCCCCCATTGGCAGCCCTACTATTGGACCTGGACCTCAAGCATTGGCAAGTAAGATCTATCACACTGAGAAGAGGGTCAACCACAGGGTAAGCATCAGTTGCCATGCAAAATTTCTAGAACAATTCCTTTTGCTTTTGTAAACCGTTCAATCCATTCACACCGTGACCTACCTGAATTGATAGGATCATCGATCGAATGGGACTTCCATGCAGGGTTGCAAAATTTGATGTCACCCACAAACTCGATGTGTATTTGACCCTCAGATTGGACCCGAATCATATACGGGTCCGTCACAAGTCAAATAATCCGACCCAATAACTTGGTTCAAATTAGGGCTGACTTGCATAACATGTATAAGTCACTTTAACTGGTAGTGTTAAGGTCAACCCACTGGGCTCGTCTGAGAAGCCCATGCACAACCTCCCTTGGGAGATCTAGGATATATACACTGCCTTCATCTCTCCATAGATTGATATATTGGGAGCCAATATTGGACAAGACCTTTGGTTCCACTTAGCAGATGAGCAAAGGGTGAGAATTGGGGGATTGAAAATTTTCCACATGGATAGGGGAATGTTCAAAAGTCAACTTAATTGAATATTAAAAGTCATGGAGATATTAACACGCCTAAAGATCAACCACTGAAAAAGTCCAAAAAATTATCTTTAGGGCCAAATCTAAGTATGAAATTAGTCCAGATGAGTGTCAAATTGAGTTTGGCGCTAATTTATTTGTGAGTGTGGTTGGGGGAGTGGATCAAGGATAAGTGACATTGCTCGTGGAATACATCACTAGATATGAATTAAATCACCTTTACAATAGTGTCGCAGTTATGGCAGATATTTTGAAATTAGGTGTTTCTTCTTTTCTTTTCTTTTCTTTTTTATTTTTTGTTTTATGGTAAATGATGGCCAAAATAATTTAAGAAAAATAACTTCTAAAAAATTCCACCTTCCGAAAAAGTGGTGGAGAAGATTAATTATATCTCAGCCTCATCATCTTCTTATTCATTCAGGTCCCATCGACATAAAGGAGTGCTACTATTTAGCTAAAAAAGCCAAGTCATTTCAAGTTCAAAGAGGTAATTAACACAATGGTTCAATGTCATCATAAAATTTCACAGATCTGATAAAATAAATAAGGCTATATGGCCCCTCACATTAGAAGTATCACAGATGCATGAGCCACAAATCATTTAATACAAGACCCACCAATCTTTTTGATAAATTGCATCCTTCCTTGAGGAAGACGAACTGCTATTAGGAAAAGAGGAGTGCAATAGATCTTGACTTCCAAAATGGAAGAATACAGTTACCATATATATTAAGTGCCAAATCAAGTACCTGATCACTTTTTAAATTAAGATGCATGCCAAATTAAGGTACCAACATGTGAGAGAATTTGGATTGATCATAAATGGATCCCACTGTAATATTTGTGCTGTTTTATGCAATTTTTTTCCTAGTTCCAATAATAAGTTTTAGGGATTTTTACAAAGAAGAAAGAAATTAAGCTTAAGTTTTCATTAAACGAATGAACGTAGAAAAACATAAAAACATTGGCAATGTAGACGAATGAAATGAATGGTTTTAGGAGTGCATCTGATTTATTATTTACAGCACATGCCAACTTAGATTGGGGACCCAAAATTTACACAAACTTAACCTGTGCACCGCACGAGGATCTACGCTAGTTGTCTTTATGAAAAATAACCCTACTAGGTCCAGAAGGTTTGGAACAAGGGATGCACATGAGGAGAGGTGGCTTTTGGAAACTCCTGTCAATTCAATAGGGATGACTACAAAATTTCTCCCTTGTACGCAGCAAATCAAACACAGAGTTAATGTATTGCTTGGGATCCAAATCTCTTTCTAACCCTATAAGATACAGCTAAATCAAATCTTCTGTTCTCTATTGTTCTTCTTTGCAGAATAACAAAAGCACGAGCCCAGGTCCTCTTTGCCTCACAGGGTCAGTCTAGCCCTTTCTCTTTGTACAACAATCCTAGAGCCAACCCCCGCCCCCCATTCCTCTCTTTGTTTGTACCAACCTACTTCCACTTTGGGTTCTAAAGCGTGATTGATTGAGATGAGGAGAGATTGGGAGATTTGAGGGGTTGGGATGAAAGGTGCCTTGGAGCTATAAGTTTGTACATAAATAGAAAATGAGTGACTATATTTGACAATATCGCCATAGGGATATTTCTGTTAAAAAAAAGGTACCAGTGCCATCTATCTATATTTTTATGTTTTTCTTAACTTATCCCCTTAATTAGAGTCGGGGCTTGTTTGGAATCACTATTCTTTTTACTGATAGACCCATTCAAAATAGAGTCACTAAAAAAAAGTCATAAAAAAACAAGCTAGGATTAAAAAAAAAAAAAAATGTGTTTAATAATATAATGATCTATTTTAAATAGAATTTTTTAAACAAATGGTTAGAAGTTTTTCACAAATTTCTTGAGATGCACAAGGTGTCATGCTTTGAAATCTTACACCATCGATGTGTACATCCTTCCAAAGAGATCTAATGGTTTGGATATTGGATTTGGGATCCACAGATTCAAAAAAAAAAAAAAAAAAAAAAAAAAAAATCAAATCAAATGGCTTACCTTTTGGCATGTATGTCAAGATTGGTGACGATCCAATGGCTGAAATTTGGATTCATAGCAATGTTTGACATTCTGAACATTCTCAACGGTTTGGATTATGATTTACTATTCTGAAAATAATTAAAAAAGAAGAAGAGAAAAACATGAATGCCTATGGACTAATCCAAAATTGAGCATGTTACATTAATGATTAATATTTGTTCACGAATTTATCGAGATCCATTGTGTATCTAGCCTTGAGAATTGACCCCTTAATCATATTTGGCCTTCCAAAGAAATCTAATGGTTTGAATTTTATGTTTAGTGCCCATGGAAATGAGAAAATAATATCAAATGGCTCACTTCTTTGCATATATTTCGAGATTGGCGATGATCCAACGGCTGACATTTTCTTTCGCAGCCATGTTTGATTTTGTGGACATCTTCAACGGTCTGGATCTTGACTTACTCTCAGATTGTGAAAAAATTTGAAAGAATGGACTGAGTGTCTAGACGTGGAGCTGCTTTTTTTTTTTCCTCCACTTTTCAAACTCTAATGAAAAGAGAACTCGGTAGAGGGTAAAAATGACTACTAAATGCTTTAAGTTTTCAAACCTCTGCCGGCTTAGATATTTAGACAAATAAAGCCTGAAAATAGAGATTCCAAAGAGGCCCTTAGGCTTAATGATTTTCTAAAAATCACAAGTTTTATTCTGTGTGCATCATCTTTTATTGATATTTCTTTCTCATTATCTACTTTTTAAAAGTGAGTCTCCTTTTGGGGTGACTTGGGACTTGCGACAGATGTAAAGGCAATCAAGTGGGAGTGGGACTACTAAGCTTAAATCTAGAGTGTTCATATGATGGGTCTCAAAGCAGATAGACCACAACCTCTACACTGTCATAATCCAAGGAATGCTAGATATAACCCAAAATAAGCAACAAATTGTTTTTAAACAATGACACATGCAAAGAAAAGTCGGCACATGCACTTGGGCTATGTTCACATGTGTGGTGGGTCTCCCCATCGAAGTGCTGCAGCAGCAGCTCCTTTCTTCGCTTGGGTTGACATCACTATCAAATGAAGTCCATGAGGACACAGCCACACAGCCACAGCACTGCACCTTCTTCTTGCATGCGTGTCTAAAGTTAGCAATGACTCTTTTCCGTAGTTAGAAGATTAGGGCATGTTTGTGTACGCCAACGAAAAAAATCAGATACGATTTTTTTATTTTTTTCATGTGAGAAATAATTAATTTTTCGACCCTTTGCAAGAAACACTCTTTAAACAAATAAGACCTTTGCATATTTTTGCGGAAAAAATAGCTTCACCAAATGTAGAAAATTTGCACTGTGAGAAATTGGACAGATTTTGCAGTGGAGAAGTGGCCACAAGCCTTGTGCCAAAAAGAAAGATTAAGAAATGCATGCATGCCCCTTTCCATGTCTCCTTCAGTTATATTTGTGGCCAGTGGTCATGGTTTTGCCTATAGAATTTGATAGTGCCACAATGGGTCCAAAACATAAAGTACAGTGCAACATATAATATGGCATATTAAGTTAATCATCTTTTAAGGTTTTTTTTTTCCTAAGTCTAAAACACTCCAAAGTATGGTCTTAAAGATAGAACTGGCTTTTGAAGCGGCTAAAATGGTATAACCAAGTTCAACTGGTAATCGGTTCCAGGAACGTGACATCAACACGACATCATTAATTATATAATAAGGACCTAAGTATTTACATAATAATTCTTAGGAATTCAACTCCAATGAATTTTAAGTAGTTATTCCTAAAACTAGTTAAACCTAAAAAAAAATAAAGGCCAGTTATATAAATGACAATAAGATAATCTTTTGGTTAGTAAAAATAAATTTAGTGAACATAAATTAAGGAGAGATGGAAATGATTTATTAAGGAGAGATGGGAAAATGAATTGTAAGGTCAATATCCCTTTTATCTTTTCATAGATACTGTTTGATACTTAAAATTTATAAGATTCTACCATCATTATGTTTATATTTTATTCTATTATTGTATTAATGGAAAAACCTTCACAATCACCAATGCTGACGATAGGATGAGCATCATGTGCTTATACAATTAATGGAGCTCACTTTATGTTCCATCTGCTTATACAATTTGGTACCATCCAAATGCGCTGGACCATTGGATTTACTTTGATACTCGTTTTAGATAATGAAACTTTATTGATCATTGATCAAATGACCATGATAATGATTCAAGCTTCCTTGACGGATCGAGAAGGTGTGGGGTGGGTGGCTGGGTGGCAGCTTGGTCCCATATCCAGGTGAGCCCCATAAGTGTTATCACCTTATCATAGGCACTTGTGCTCAGCAAATGGGGCCCTTTTAATTATACCAAAAGTAGTAGAAAAGAATTAAAATGGACTTTCTTGAATTTTCCCCTTATCCTCATTGGAGGCTTGACTCAACCATGTTGAGATTGGCTACACGAGATTTGTTTCTCCATTTCAATCTATCATAGGCCAAATTAAATCTTGATCTATTAAGTATCTTTTTAAATTCTCTCTTTTACATAAGTATCAAAACAAATAAAAATATCAGTCAAAAACCAATTTATCATCCAAAAAGTTATGGCAGTCGTCACATTGTCCAAAATCATATTTTAAAACATGCCCTGAAATACCCATTATATCAGGATTTTCATATTTCTTTATTTAAAAAAATTCAGAATACAAAATGAACGAACTTTTTTTGTCCAATTTATCAAAAAAAAAAAAGAAAAAAAAAGAAAACAATGAATTGTTACAATCATGTCTAAATATTTAAATTAGTTCCTCTAATTTTGAGATAAACAATGGGAAAGAAATAAGAAATCTGTTCTCATTTAAAATATAAAAATACAATGATCGAATTCTAGACAGTTAAGTAAGAAGAAGAGTAATCAATGAATTGGGCACTAGCGACTTGGTCCGATACTCAAAAGATATACGATTTCTGTATATATCTCGGATGTATTGGTGTCAACGATATTAAGCTCTGTGGAAGACGCGTATAGGAATGTGCTTAGTCAGCAGCAGCGCCTCGCGAAGCCAGCATATGAAGTCACTTCATCCAAGTGACCAAAACGAATCGTGACGTTTTCGTAATAACATACGAATAGCAAGTGACTTGCAACATCAGGCTTTACTCTTTATTTTTTTCGTTATTTGCACACAACCCCTTTACTTTTGTCTGTTTGTGAAAAAAGAATCTTTAAGAAATAGATAATATAAAACCCCCTTATCTTTTATTGAAACATTTTTAAAACCACTTGACCTTCGATCAAATTAAGGTTACATAGATCTATACCACTTGACATTCTATTAGGGATGTAAATGGGTCCCCGATTCTCCAAAAATTCAGAGGTTCCGACTAGTTAAAAATCGAGTTTGGATCCTTATTTAGGCCCCACTGAGTAAATGGGCGCAGGTCCATTTTTTGGACCCATTACCTAAATGGGCCCAGGTCTTTTTTTTGGGACTCGTGACCTAATCTGATCTGGTTCTAGTTTCACCTTGGTTTGGACCCGTGGACTGAAGACCGACCATTACCTCAATTTTTGAAAATCTCTCTTTAAAATTAGAATTTTTTTTTCCCTATCATTCTTTACCTAGACCCAGGCTCGCCTTATATATGGTTCTGGGTCTGGGTCTGTATCCATCATGGACCTGGACTGGAATTGACTCGTTTACATCCCTACCTTCCATCAATTTAAGGTTAAATAGACCCACATACCCCCCACTAATCCATGGGCCGTGACATGAGTCACACCTGTTTAGATTGGGCTGTGGGTTTTTCTTTTGAGCCAAACTTTCTCCTAATAAGTGCTTGTTTGGCAAGTCTTATCTATTTAAAATGAAATAAAATTTAACATGTATTTTCATTAAAAGATAAATAATATAACTAATTACAGTAAAAATTGCTTTTCTTTAAAAAAAAAATAATAATTAAACAGCCGTTTGAAAACTCCTCTGTATAAGAGGAGCCCAACTAAGTGATCAAAGTTATGGGGTGTCCTACTACCCCCTTAACAAAGGCTAAAAGTGGGGTCAACCAATTACTCAAACACAGTGGGAATAAAAGATATGCAAACATGATGGTACCATATCACAGTTCTAAATATCAATGAATGCACATCAATTTTCCAAGAAAATTGATCCAGAATGTCAGTATGATATTAATATTTGTTAACATTTTATTCTGCCAAGATGATTCAATGATATTTGTTCACATTTATTCTCCCAATATGATTCAAGGTGTCGTGGGTACATACCATTATTTTATTTTCTTGCCTCAAATAGAATGATGCTGATATAGTCGAATCATATTCATATCACCAATATAGCAGAAATGTATCCTTATCAATATTGGTTCACATTTAAACACATTCATCACACTGATTATTATCAATAATTGCATATCGCATAGCCATATAAATCAAGTTTATTTTCATTTATCATGTCCACTGATTATTATCATCCATTACACATCATATGGCCATAAAATCAAGTTTGCTGTGACGAATGGTTATCATAATTTTCTTGTGGGTTCTCAGTTCTATTGTTTTTAGATTATATTTCTGAATTTCTAATGAGCTGCAAAGATTGATACATGAATACTAAAAATTGTTTCTATCATTTAGATATGGGATTTTATTCACTTGTGCATGTGCGGATCCATGCCACGTATAAAGGTGGCCCACTTTTTTTTGGGAGCTGTTATTCACACATTACTTATTGCTCCATGCACATCCATCCACGGGACCCTTGATGTACTCCTTTGAAAAATCTCCAAACTGCCCCTCCCTTTCTTCCCTCTCTCACTGCTCACCGCCCGCGCCCTCTCCCTCTCCTTCTCTCTGATCGCCATTCCTTTACCTCGCACTCTCACTCTCTCGTTTGGCCACTTAGGTCCAAACAAATGAGTATATTGTTCCGCCCCGGGTGGCAGTGGGAGAAGGAGAGGGAGAGAGGAGGGAGCATGCGTAAGTGGACGCGGGGTGGAGGTGGAGAGGGAGAGAGGGAAGACAGGGAGGGGTAATTTGGAGATTTTTTAGAGGGGTCCATCAGGAGTTCCATGGATGGATGTGCATGGAGCAATGAGGGATGTGTGAATAACAACTCTCCTTTTTTTTTTTTTTTCTAAAAGTGACTCTTCACTTGAATTCAATTTATAAGTGAATTACTCAAACCGGCCCTCATACATAACATAAGAAGAATGCTGTTTTATGAATAATTTTGGAATTCACCTTGAAAAATACTTGACTTAACCCTAAGGGATAGTTCAGTTGACCTAAGACCATGCTTTGCTTCTGGAGGCTAAGGGTTTGAAACTGCGCTACTACACTAGGGCCACATGAGATTTATTTAGCACCTCTCGAGCCCGTATGGATTAGTACTGCCCCAACGGATGGGACACCCTCTGTTATAAAAAAAAAAAAATGTTTAGACTTCCGCAATGCGCTATAAGGCGGTTTTGATAATTTCAATCAATGAAAAGGTGTTTTTTGCAGTTATAAAATTTTCAGGGTCTGTACAAAAATACAAAATCATAGCGGGGTACGTGTGAGAATTGAAACTCTTTAGTTTCCCATCTCCTTTGGCCTCCTCGTTTGGGACTTTCCTATGGGATCGACAGCTCTCTCTCCAGCTTCTCCAACTGATCTTCGATTCTGCTGACCTTCCCAACCTCGATTCTCTCATTCCGACAGAAGTCTCGAGCTCAAAACCCCCCAAAAACGTCCAAAACAGTGTAGTTTTTGCCCTCATTTCATCAATTTCTTTCAAGAAGCTGCAAAAAGGTAATCTTTTCCTCTCATTGTCTTCTTCGTCATCATCGTCATCATCACTTTTGTGGATTTGGGCTTTGTTTTAGTTCTAAATCAACGCTTGAAATGTAACTGAAGGAATTGGAGTTGAAACCCTTTGGATCAATCGCAATGTTGTGCTCCTCAATCTCTTGGTTCTGTTTTTTTGGGTGAATTTTGGTGATTTTCTTCGGATTCTTCTTCGTGGACTCTTTTGATTTCTGGGGTTTGTGGATGAATGAACGGGTTTTTTATTTGAGAGCGGATGATGCATCAGAAACGCTGTTTTGCTTTGGAGAAGTCGTCTCTTGGTGTTGAGAGCGGAGAAGATGGCGGCAGATCTCACCAGGCCTGGTCCTGTTGAAAGGGACGTCGAGCAGGTAATGGGTTGCTGCTAATCAAGAGATTTACATTACATTGAGATTTGTTTTGTTTAGTGTAAGATTTGGAATTGGATGCACCGTTGATTTGAATTTGTTTTAGAATGTGGATGTGTCCCAATTGTAACCTCCTTGATTTGGGTCTCTTTCTTCAATTTAGAAGGAATTGATTCCAAATTGTAGTTATAGTACTTTCAAATGTACCATGTCTTTGTGATGAATTGATGGCAAGATAGTATCACCACAGTTTGATCAGTTTCTCTCCACTGAACTGAAGGGCTGTTATTCAATTAAATAATGTACAAACTGATGATGTACTTTTTTTTTTTTTCTAAAATTTTATGCTAATGAGAAATGCTTAGAATTTATTTTTCTTATTATCTTCATAATATTTGT
Source organism: Camphora micrantha (assembly GCA_003546025.1). NCBI lineage: Eukaryota > Viridiplantae > Streptophyta > Magnoliopsida > Laurales > Lauraceae > Camphora > Camphora micrantha. The sequence continues at coordinate 35,286,215 of QPKB01000011.1, forward strand.
TATTGTGATAAATCATGGCTATAAAGAAGTAGAACTCAGAAAGCTGAGCCCATATTACATGGGATAAGGCTTCCATCATGACGATGGCAAGGACGATAAGGGGTTATATTAGTAGCATTAGAACATTTTTATATGAGAGAGAGAGAGAGAGAGAGAGAGAGAGAGAGAGAGAGAGTCCCATTACTTAGCTATATTTTGAACTTCAGTTGAGAATCTCGAATTCTTGCTTGACTATTTAGCCCTTCATTTTTTTTGAAAGGTCTTTAGCCCTTCATTTTGCTCTTTTTTTTGGGTGTGGTCTCTTTATTAATCTCATGGTCTTCACTTGACTGCTACTTTCAGCTAAGTGAATACTTCAGAGCTTTCTTGATATATGCTACTCTGTTCACTTTGTGCTTCTAAAAAAAAAAAAAAAAAACTCTTAGTTTTATCTTCACTTTTTTTTTATTGTTATTTGTTCATCATGTTCTCTTAAGTTACATGAGTTTTATGTCATAGTTATGGCTTATCTCCAATTGAATTTGCTTTCATATTTATTCATTTTGAGAGGCATATTAAACAAGCTTTCTTACATGATCTTTGTGATAGGCCATTACTGCTCTTAAAAAAGGTGCGCATTTGGTCAAATATGGGCGTAGGGGAAAACCCAAGATTTGCCTATTCAGACTTGCAAATGTAAGTTGTTTTGGTTGTTATTTTTTCATAGTATTCTATTGCTCTATTTTGTACATTTTATCTTAATTAAATCTATATCTTACATGTTGGGGTTGGCCTAGCCTGTGCAGGACTTTATATGTGTAGTTATGACTTTCGTTTAATGACTAGGAATTGGGTGATTCTTGATACTGCAGGATGAGAATGTTTTAATATGGTTCTCCGGCAAGGAGGAAAAGCACCTTAAATTAGCTCAGGTTTCAAGAATTATACCCGGACAACGTACTGTAAGTTCCATATATTGAGACCTCTTTGTTTTGTATATATAACCCCATGGGATTTGTGCGAACTTTATGAAAATAAATTTTTGACATGCTGTAGCTCTGTTTAGGATCATAAATGCTAGTTACCGTCATAAATCTTTGAAGATATTCTTGCCTACACAAAGGACTACCCTTTCGGTTTCCTTAATTGTGGAACAAAATGGTCTATGGCATGATATGGAAAACCCAAACAATTTGACTTGATACACGTTCGCCTACAGTGGCAGAGCCACATAGGGTTGAGGGGCAATTTCTCTGTTCCCTTTACTATAGGAAAGAAAATCTTAAAGTTGTGATGCCTATTTTGATCTTATCTTCTTGGCCCTTCTCAACTTTGTTTTTTACCTTGTTTGCCCCTTAACAAGTTTTTCCTCTTAGTAAAGAATAAAAAGGGCAATTTCATCATTCTCTTTTATCCAAAAGACAACTCATCAAAGTTATCCACTTACCATTTCCATTTGGATTTATATGGTTTCAATGATTTCTCGTGCTTTCTCTACGTATTTACTTCTCACGAGAGCCTAGATGCAATAAGTGATCTCCCACATGCTTGACGTAAGGGAAAGAGTGGAACCGACTATGCGGCCCACTTAATAAAAATCCATGCAAGCTTAAATGAATTCCACACCCTATTAATGAGATTTTCTCAAATTTTAATTGGCACAATCTTATGCAAAATAAAATGCTATATTTAATGACATTAATGCCACCTGCATATGCATTTACATAGACTTGATAATGAAAATGTAAATTACATCTGAATGATGTGATTATCAAACCCATATCCTAACATTCAAGAAAATTATTTAATTTGATTCCTTTTGTAGTTAATAATATGTTCACAAGTAAATTTGTTAAAATCATGTAGTTTGCAATTCTCTAAGCCCATTATTGAATGTTTTTGGTTTGTGGAGAGCAATACAAATTCATCATTTTAATAATTTTTGGGATAATTTAATAACTAGTTTATGAGTTAAATTGGATTGAGTACATGATTTTAAAATTTTGGTGTTATGTTAACTAATTAATTTATATTAGTTTTTATATCATTTTTTCGTCAGTACAAAAATTAAAATTTTAAATTATTTCCCAAATCCCTCGCCAAGAGAATTTTTTTGCCCCCTCCCCTCCCAAAGAAAAAATCCTGGTTCTGCCACTGTTCACATACTAGGTGATTGGGTCATGAAATTTAGATAATCTCATGGTTCATGATGAGGACAAGCATGGTTTCCTTGTATGACATGGATTATGGTGAAAGCAAGCTTGGTTTGCCTGTTTTGAAAGAAAAAAAAAAGTAGATATGCTGACTTTATGAACCCCTTTAGTAGAAAATAAAATTAGTGGGTTTTGCTGTCACAGAGAATTTACAATGATCATTTCCTGTGGTTGCCGATGCAGCTTCACATTCAAAACAGTGCATATTGTACTTTGTAGTGAGCATATGTTTCATTAATTATAGCAATACGACCAACTTCAACTTAATGGTTATTTTTTAAAGTTGGAGTAAGTGAAATTTATGTGCATGATCTGAAATCGTTAAATAATATAGCTCTCTTTGTATATGTGCGTCAGTGAGTGCCCCTCTCTCTTTTCCTGCGCCCGTTTCCCCTACCATCATCATCGCCATCTTCAAAGCCCTGTTCTAACTATGATTGGGTCAGCTACGTGAATTTTGTTTTGCCATTTCAGCACATCTTGGGCCAAATCCTTGGATAAGTTGCACTTCTTTAGATCTATCATTATTACTCCAATCCATGTCCTCTTTGCCTTGCCTGTTTTTCTTGAGGGGCCAGCAACCTATATGGAAAAACTTTTCCTCATTGTTGCTATTATTGTATGCATTGGAAATGTCCAAACTATCTCAAATGAATCTCTCTTAATTGATCGTCTATTGATGCTGCCCCTAAATGCTCCTGAATATGCTCGTATCTGATTTTCTCTTTCCTAGTTCTACCACACATCCATCTAAAGATTCTCATCTCTACTACACCCCTTTTTTGCATGTGTTATTTCCTAATTGGCCAACATTTTGCTCCATAGGTCTTAACTAGTCTAATTGTTGTCTTGTAAAATTTCCCTTTCAATCTTGTTGCTATGCATCAATCACAAAGCACTCCAGAAGCTAGTCGCCACTTCAACCATCCATTTTCATCCTATGTTCGACATCCTCATCATTCTCTCCATCATTACTAATTATAGAGCCAATGTATTGGAGGACTCTCTTCGTGGTATCTTTAGAGCTTCAATTCTCGCAGAAGCTACATCTCTCCGCATGTCCCCACTAAAGTTGTAATTCATATATTCTGTCTTTGTACAATTTATTTTAAAGCCCTTGGATTCCAAAACCTCTCCTATTCTCAAGTTTCGCATTAACGCCGTCTCGTGATTCGTCCACCAACACTATATTATTTGCAAACAACATATTCCAATGTAACTCTTGAATAATTTATCCGAAATCAGTGCAAAGAGATAAGGGCTTAAATTTGATCCCCTGATGCGACCCTATGATCACTGGAAACCCACTTGTCTCTCTATTGGTAGTTCTCATACTTGTTACCGCTCCTTAGTGGCCAATGGCCACATAATTGACTTGCTAACTTATGTTGTTAAGTTACGGATATTATGGTGTGAAAATGATTTAGCTTCATAGATTTTATGTGGCCATAATGAAAGAATTATGTTAGGCTTTAATGAAGTGATCTTGATTTGATCCATTTAGGGCCCACTTTTTTGAAACTGAACCAATATAAATAACACCTCTCTATGGTCAATTGCTATTGAAGATATCACAGGAGGTAAAGTGATATATATTGTCGATTGTCAATTGTCAATTATATGTTTTACACATGGCCATCGCATGGCGTATTCTACTCAAATATAAATAGAATCTAATCTATGAATCTTATATCTAAATTATATATTCGATTTAGTGGATCAAGTTTGTTGAACTCGAACAACGAATTAAATGAATTAAATAACCTACCGAATCAAACTATTGAATTGGATGAAGTCACTGATTACGAATTCATTGAACTGCATACCCCATAACTATGGGGGAGACCACCTCAGGGAACCAGCATTGCAGCAGTGTAGTCATCACGTTGATCCTGTTTCTTTGAAGAAATTCAATAGAAACTCTCTTAAAGTGCTTCAAGGCCAATACCCATGAGATGGCTTTACATATAACATAAGACAGCAAAGTCATTTTTGAGTCCACCACCTGTCATCACCTCATCTCCCATGACACTCTTTCCGAAGAGACCAAATAGTCGTTATAATCGACAACATCCACAAAATCTCCCCCCTCTTACTTTGAAAACCAAATCTCGAAGCCTAAAATGGGCAAATAATATCTGCAGGCAAGACCATAGGATGCTGCACCAAGATATTGTCGCATTCCAGACATCCCTCACCATGGGACAATTAGGGAGGAGATGGTTGATGGACTCCGGATTACTGACGCAAAGGGGGCACCCATTAACAACAATTTGCTTCCTACTCCAAAGGTGATCCTTAGTTAAGATCCAGTAGTGAAGATCACTTCAGCTGAACAATATTATCTTTGAAGGGGCACAGATATGCCAGAGGTGGGCTGAAGGGCTGATCTTTTTACCCTTTGTGTTGTATAATAGAAGAATTCACCTCCAACTTGCCGCTAACCGACCCAGTACACAAGCTTTCTAAGGATAATGTTTCAGCATAATAATGCAAACCATTTATAATTTTATCTACTTTCTGCTACCATGGCAAAGTGTCTGAAAAGGTGTTAAAGAATCAAGGGCGGGAAAAGGCAGCGTGATAACCATTGGAAAGGGTCAAATAGATTATACATTACCCAGATTTGAAACTGATTTTTTTAACATAGTCTGATAGAAGGTGATACCTAAATGATATGAAATTTGAAGGCCATGTTTCACGTGCCAAAAAAAGTCCAAGTAGTAAGAAATTGCTTAATGTATTTTTAAATTTTCTACTGAACCCACCAATGTGGAATTCTGACAAGAAGTAATGATGATGTTATGACCCATATCTCGATCGGCAAAGACAGAGTTATGAACATCTTTTGTTTAAGTGCGTTTTGGATATCCTAAAATAATTTAGAAAGCTAGTTATCAAAAAAAAAAAAAAAAAAAAGAAGCTGTTTCAACTACTATGATTTATAAATATGGACAATCTACCATTCAAAAAAAAAAAAAAAAAAAAACCCACAAAATATGGACAATTTGTCGAATGGTATGAATGAAAAAATGTGACTCCCTTTGGTGTTAGAAATCTCTGTTGAAGTTTATGCATTGTTGATTCTTCATACTGCTTTTATTTTATCCTCGTTTAAAGACATATGGACGTCCTGGGCTGTAGCTCAGCTGGTTAGAGACACCAACCCTCAACTGTAGCGGGCGAGTGTTCGTGAGTTTGAGTATCTTCTCGAGGACCCAAAAGAAAGGGATGAATCAACTATTCTTGTACTTGTTTTCTTCCAGTCCAGTATCCCTACATTAATTTTGGACTTTTTGGTTTTAGAACAAGTCCATCAAGAAACAAGCTCATTGGGCAGATTGTGTTTGTGAAGCTTCTTTATGGAGATCTGATATTATTATTATTATTATTATTAATAAATAGGTAACGTAACTTGAACCCACAACCTTGAGTTGCAATAGCGAGCACCTTCCACTGTGCCACGGGCTCTTGTCCCTATGAAGATCGGATCTCAGATTAGCTACAACGAGATGAAATGCCTTTTGATTTGGTGAATTAGATAAATAGGCTAACACAATTTGTTTATGTTATGCATTGAGAGAAGACGCCATTTAGTTGAATTGGAGGGAAAAACTGGCCACAACTTATCTAAACTTGGAAGGAGACAATTTACAAGTAGATGACAGATTCATTGATAATTAAAGATTCAACCGTAGGTTACAATCACTCTGCATATGGGGGTAAAAACACTTTTAAGAGAGGTCCACACATTGAGGTTTTCTTTTAGCATGGTCGTATTTGAGAGTTGTAATCAATCCTTTCTGTATCTATACCCTAGTAATTTGCAATTTAGAGGGGCCACCATGCCCAATCCTTTATTTTCCAAGCAACTTTAGTGTCTCATGTGGGAGTTGTGATATCATTGTCCAAGGAAAGTTTTCTCCTTCCACCTTTTGCCATTGTCTTCTATGAGCAGTATATGTTTTGTTTCTCAGCTGTGTTGGTTTCTTTTATGAGCTTCGGTGGTAATAAATTGTTCTAGATTTTATTTAACATCATTTGATGCATTCTGTATTCAGTTTCTCCATCTTCATCTCATCTTCTGAGCTTCATCCCATCAATTTGGGGTATGCTAAAAATGTTTATTGAATTTTGAAATACATATATTGTTCTTCCCTATTTTTAGTTTGGTTGCTAAAAGTTTCAGTTTTCCCCATAAAACTTCTAGATGCACTGTATGGACTGATCAAATATATACTTTTTCCTTTCTAGGCAATATTTCAGAGATATCCACGCCCCGAGAAGGAATATCAGTCATTTTCTCTTATATATAATGATAGGTCATTAGATCTGGTAATAGTGTTCTATCTTGATACTTCTTTTGCTTTTCTTTTCCCTCACTTGTTTCCTGCTTCAGTTGATCGGCAGATTTGTTCTTTTCCAAATGATATTTTTCTTCCTTGTGGCACTTTGGAATACATTGTAGATATGTCTGTCTTTCATTATCTAGTTACTTAACTTTCTCATGTTCCATACTTGAGTCAAATCTTTGATTATCTAGTGACTTCACTTTGTCATGTTCCAGATTTGCAAGGATAAAGATGAAGCTGAAGTCTGGTTTGTAGGTTTGAAGGCATTGATTTCGCGTTTTAATCACCGGAAATGGAGAACTGAATCAAGAAGTGATGGCGTTTCCTCTGAAGCAAATAGTCCTAGAACATACACTCAAAGGAGTTCTCCTTTGAGTTCTCCATTTGGTAGTGTTGATAGCTCGCAAAAGGTGCGCAACAATTCTTGTTCTATTATTCCTTGCCATATTTTGGCTCTTAAAACATATTAAGTATAAGAAATCTTCTTTGCATTTATTCAGGATGCAGGAGATTCACTTCGTGGTCCAAGTCCATATGAAAGCCCCCCCAAGAATGGATTGGATAAATCATTTTCTGATGTGATATTATATGCTGTACCTTCCAAGGGTTTCTTCCCATCAGATTCTGCTGTTGGCTCAGTCCATTCAACGTCATCAGGAGGATCAGATGGCATCAATGGGAACATGAGGGGCATGGCAATGGATGCTTTTAGGGTAAGTCTATCAAGCGCTGTGAGTTCATCAAGTCAAGGTTCTGGTCAAGATGATGGTGATGCTCTGGGAGATGTTTTCATCTGGGGGGAAGGAACTGGGGATGGGATTCTTGGTGGTGGCATTCATAGAAGTGGAAATTCTTCTGCTGTAAAGGTGGATTCCCTTGTACCCAAAGCCTTAGAATCTGCAGTTGTACTTGATGTTCAGAACATAGCTTGTGGTGGAAGACATGCTGCTCTAGTCACAAAACAAGGAGAGATCTTCTCTTGGGGGGAGGAAGCTGGAGGCAGGCTTGGTCATGGAGTAGATTCAGATGTCTCTCATCCTAAGCTTGTTGATGCTCTTTGTGGTACGAACATTGAGCTTGTAGCATGTGGGGAGTATCATACATGTGCTGTAACATTGTCTGGAGATCTTTACACATGGGGTGATGGTATGTACAATTTTGGGCTCCTTGGACATGGAAATGGAGCAAGTCACTGGGTCCCAAAAAGGCTAAATGGGCCTTTGGAGGGTATACATGTGTCATCCATATCCTGTGGACCTTGGCATACGGCAGTTGTGACCTCTGCTGGCCAATTGTTTACTTTTGGTGATGGAACTTTTGGTGCACTTGGTCATGGAGACCGTATAAGTGTATCAATACCTAGGGAAGTGGAATCTCTTAAAGGCCTTAAGACGGTGAGAGCAGCTTGTGGTGCCTGGCACACTGCTGCTGTTGTAGAAGTTATGGTTGGAACTTCGAGCTCCAGCAATTGTTCATCAGGGAAGCTCTTTACATGGGGAGATGGCGACAAAAATCGTCTTGGGCATGGTGATAAAGAAACAAAACTTGTGCCTACTTGTGTAGCTTCTTTGGTTAACATTTGTCAAGTTGCTTGTGGACATAGCCTGACAGTTGCACGAACAACCACAGGCCATGTCTACACAATGGGAAGCACCGTGCATGGTCAGCTTGGAAATCCTCAAGCCGATGGGAAGCTTCCCATCCTTGTTGAAGGAAAGCTGAAGAATTTTGTTGAGGAGATAGCCTGTGGTGCTTACCATGTGGCAGTTTTGACTTCAAGAACCGAAGTTTACACTTGGGGGAAGGGAGCAAATGGTCGATTAGGTCATGGGGATACTGAGGATAAAAGTACTCCAACACTGGTTGAGGCTTTGAAAGACAAACAAGTTAAAAGTATTGCCTGTGGTACTAATTTTACTGTGGCTATCTGTCTACACAAGTGGGTATCTGGTCTCGACCAATCTATGTGCTCTGGCTGCCGTCTACCATTTAACTTTAAAAGAAAACGCCACAATTGCTATAACTGTGGTCTTGTTTTCTGTCATTCATGCAGTAGTAAAAAATCTCTAAAGGCTTGTATGGCACCAAACCCAAACAAACCATATCGTGTCTGTGAAAACTGCTTTAGTAAACTAAGGAAAACCCTTGAGACTGATTCTACTTCTCAGTTTTCGGTGAATAGAAGGGGAAGTGTGAACCAGGGTTTCAATGATCTCGAGAGGGAGGACAAACTGGATTCTAGATCTCATGTGCAACTCTCCAGATTTTCTTCATTGGAATCCTTCAAGCAGGTGGAAAGCAAATCTTCCAAGAGAAGCAAAAAACTGGAATTTAACAGTAGCCGTGTCTCACCTATACCAAATGGCAGCTCCCAGTGGGGTGCCCTTAACATTTCAAAGTCTTTCAATCCAGTATTTGGTTCATCAAAGAAATTTTTCTCTGCTTCTGTCCCTGGATCTAGAATTGTTTCTCGGGCAACATCCCCAATATCAAGACGGCCTAGCCCACCTCGTTCTACAACTCCAACACCAACTCTGGGTGGACTTGCTTCTCCCAAAATTGTTGTTGATGATGCTAAAAGAACAAATGATGGTTTGAGCCAAGAGGTTCTTCAATTAAGAGTGCAGGTATGTGGTATCTGCTATTTATCAATAATCCTTGATTGGAACATCATTAATTAGTGTGTTGCATCTTCTTCCTTATTATCAATCATACATTCTTCTCTTGTATTTTAAGTGCCCTCTCCACAACACCCACCCATCGCCCCCCCCCCCCCCCCGCCCCCCCTCCCTCTCCATTGTAGTAGCACCCCGAATTTGATTTTTTTTTCTTTACTTTTATTTTTAATGACTTGAACCTGCAACCTCAAGGTTGCAATAGTGAGCACCTTCCGCTATACCTCGAATTCGATCTTGATCTTAGTAACTTGATACATCATCTTTTAATGGTTAGTCTTTTGGGCCATGACAATTATCTTTATCTGATTGGGATGAGTTTTGGACTATCCCTAGTCCACCCTAAGACCTGACCATCTTCCTCCCCTTTTTTTTGGAATGCATCCCAGGTGGGCCTGTAGAGCTGCTCATGCTCCTGCAAGATTGTGCGGTAAAACCTTGCCACTCCTGCAAACTGCATGATAACAGTATTAATTTATTAGAAAAGCATCCAAACTGAAACCTAACAAAATTATATGAATTCTGCATGGATTGTCTATTTCAAAGAGGTGATGATTCTAATCTTGCGTTCATGAAATTCTCTTCTAAAAATGCTGCTAAATTGTCAACTAAATGGTTTACACCATCCTACCCCACCCCGCACGGCGCACAAAAAAAAAGGGGTCAACTAAACAGAAACAGCTGCATTTAGCATTTTGGGTGCTTGATGGAGCTGGAATTTTTATTATAAGTTTCAGGGGGAATATTAGTTACTACTAATCATAAAAAGCTAAGGATCACAGAAAAAGTGAAGTTTGAGCTATGGAGGCAATTTTTAATGGTATTAGCAGTTGTGAGTCCTTTTGAAAGTATAAAATTTGAAGGACCAAGATAATAAGAGTACTTTCTTAATCCAAATCTTGGTACTTGTCTATTTCTTGAAAAACGTACTTTAGGCTTTTTGGTTCGTTTCATTTATGAAACTGTGGTTTTCTTTTGTTTTTTAATATATAAAAAAGCAAAACAATGTATCTTCCCTAGTCTGACATCCTATATAGGAATCCAGTAAAGGTGTTGCATGTTGTGGCTTATGAACCTTATTTTGTAGGTGGAAAATCTCACCCGTAAAGCCCAACTTCAAGAAGTTGAGTTGGAAAGAACAACTAAACAATTGAAGGAGGCCATAGCTATTGCAGGCGAAGAAACTGCAAGATGCAAAGCAGCAAAGGAAGTAATCAAGTCACTTACTGCACAAGTAAGATGGTTTTTATATGTTCACAACATTATATAAGTTAAAGTTTGTGATTAGTGCATTTAAAATTTAATTTAGTTTACATGAGAGCTTCTTTTGGTTTTATATTATTGAACATGATTATTGTCTGGTATGGCTACTGTTTCCAAAAAAAGATTCTACTAGAGCATGCAGGGAAAAAAAATCCTTGGCAAACACAGCATGCCTAAGCTGTGGAAACTTTTTTATTGTGCTCATTCTTAATTTAAGATTCTGATCCTAATAATTTGCAGTATCTATGAATAATTGTTGCGATAAGATGCTGGACAGATAATATACAGAGAACTATATAAATATAAGCTGGATAGGGATTTATCGTCATTATCATCATCAAGAGTTCCTCATCCTATCAATCTAGGATTGGCTAGAGAGTTCTACTCTAAAACCCAACACTCTCCAACTAAGTCAAGACCACAAAAGCTACCTATATACTATGAACGAGAAAGTAAGCACACTGTGTGTGAATTCTATCTTCATATTAAATGGTACATGCTAAAAAATGTCACCCTTTGACTTGATAAAGAAACACTGAATTCTATCTTCATATTAAATGGTACATGCTAAAAAATGTCACCCTTTGACTTGATAAAGAAACACTGAGTTGCGAAACACATCTACATAGGACTTCCTTGTGAGATTTCTTCTCCCTCTCGACCCTATTCATTGTGATGTGCTTGGTTAGTTACATTATGACATATATCTTTCCTCACTGCTCCGCACAATGTTTTAAATGGCCTCTCTCCTTTCCCAGTACTTTCCACCAATAACCTCCCAGTTCATCTCACAGATGCATTTTCTGTTCTTTTGTAAACATTGTTCAAACCATCTGTGAACATCTGAAGCGATGTTCTTTGTTTTTTTTTTTCTTCAGTTGCAGTTATTCATAGATTTCTTCCAATGTATTCGTTTCTAACATCATCTTTTCTAGTAACTCATATCTTTCTAAGAATGCGCATCTCAGCCACATGAAGTATTTCTTATTACTGTTTTTTCATTGCCCACCATTTAGCTTCACACAACATACTAGGCCTTACTGCAGAGGACCTCAAAGCTACAAACCATTACGATATAAAGTATCTACCATCTTGCTGAATTTCCGTCATGACTGAATCAATTAGATGAGCATTGTCAAACCATAACCACCTTTGGCAGTTGGTGGATTTATTGATGAAGTTCACAAATTGTTTCCATGTTTGGTTTTGTCTAGTTGGGAAAAGTGATGGCTTGTGTAATTTGCTTCAATCTTATCGACTATTGTAATATGACAAGAAAACTTATTGAGGCTTTTTTTTTTTGGCCCAATAGCATAACTGCTTGGTTGAGTTGGATCTCGCCCGAATTAACTCGGCCATCACATGTTGGGCAACTGATGATATGATAATTCTGTCTATCCTGGTTTCTGCTGGAACCAGACCTGTATGATGGAGAAAGCAGACAAGGTTTTCGAAAGCAGACAAGATTTCCTTGTTTGACTGGCCTACTCCTGGTCGAACCTACTTAGAAGGGGATGCAAGACCATTTGTTTACACATTCTATAATACAGAAGATGATTAACCTTTTTAGCACATATTTGACAAGTAAATCATAAATTCTTTCTGAGAACTGACAATTAACACATAATTTTAATTACTTTTGGTTTGGATGTTGGGATGCTTACAATGGTATTGTACTTCACAATTATGTGACAATATAGCGAGTAGCAACAATCTTGATGTAATGAATTGCTAGAAAGTTACTCCATACTTTGTTTGTCATACCATTTTTTGTTGGAGCCATGCTAGTGTGACAACCAGGTACCAACTTGAAGTGCACAAAGGGAACATTTGTAGAAGTGTGCAGATTAGGCATTTTCAATAAATCAGCTCTTTTGGAGGGTTATTCCAGTGAAATTAACACAACCAAACATGGATGAAACAATTTCGATGTGAATGTCTAAGTCATTGATACCATTATATGGAATGTACAAAAAATAATTAATGAGCTGGCTAGTATCTCTATGGATAATTACAATGGGCTGCCCATTGTCTCTAGGATAGTTACAGGAATAGCACACAGTTTGTATACAAAACAAAAGTGTTGCCTGAACTCTTACAGCTAGATGAGGCCAATGAAATGGACTATGTAAAAACAAGTGGATGACTCACGATCACTACCTAAGATCAGATGGCTAGCGATGTCAAATGGAGTTGATTTTCATAGACACCTAGTCCAAAAAACCACCTTTTCATTTCATGAGTTAGTGGACCACATCAACATGCCACTGCTGCCCTTTAATTTTGTCATGAGGTTGTCAATAAAAAAAATGTCATACTATTTTTTGTTTTAATTGCATATGACTCTGGTGCCTTAGTTTCAGTATAGCTTTGTTCATTCATTATTGTTCCTGACACGGTACTGCCATTTGTACTTAAATAGTTGAAGGACATGGCTGAGAGGCTACCAGTAGGAGCTACAAAAAACAGCAAACCTCCTTCCCTGACGTCTTTTAGTGCAAGTCCTGCTCCTAATTATGTTTCTGCTCCAACTCATGACCGTTTGAGCAGTCCAGTGACTTCTATTGAACCAGATTCAAATGGGGTGAACAGCATACCAGTTACTAATGGGCTTACTGCCAATTGCAATCATAGTTTAAGTCATAACAGATTGGCTCACTCAGAAGTAGGGACCAGAAATGGGAGCGGAATGACAGATGGGGAACCCAATCATGAGACTGAATGGGTTGAGCATGATGAGCCAGGAGTATATATTACACTTACGGCTTTACCAGGGGGTGTAAAGGATCTCAAGCGAGTCCGCTTCAGGTATGTTAAAGAAACTATTTTCATCTTATCAAATTCTAGTTTATTGCAGTGTTTGCTAGGATGCGTGCATGTGTATAGAAGGGGACCATCCAGTGATGGCTTCATGTGTGCCACATTCTAGCTGAGCATAGGTGGTCCCCATTGTGCAGGCAACTTATTGAAGAGTAGGTAGGTTCGCTCATGAGATGTAAATGCATGAGATAATGGTTGTCCACATTTAGTGTAATGTCAAGGCCCACCTGAGTAGAAAACTGATTTGAAGGTTTACGGTTCGCAATCTCTAGATTGGTCTAATCAATCAATCAAGCTTAAAGTGTGCAAAAAACAATAATCTACGCAGCGGAAATAAAATCACAAGCACACACAAGGACACCAGATTTAAGGTGAAAAATCCTAACTGGGTGAAAAACCACTGATCCGAACTGGATTAAATCAAACACTATGAATCTCGCAATTACAAGAAACTTAGATTTCCTCCCTAGATATCCCCTACCTAAGGACTGAAGTTACCTTGTGTCACTTCACGCTTCAACGACTTCACACCGTTGATTGCAATATACTCAATCTAGTGCTTGACTCTTCAAATCTTCTACATAAGAAGATGATCTTCTACAAGGATGCTAAAGAACGTGGCTCTCTAGAGTACTTGGCAACACAACTCTTCAATAAATCTCTAAAGAATATTTCTCTCAATTAGATTACTAATTCAGAACTTGAGAGATGATCTGTGTGTCTTTGGGTTGTGAGAAACACCCAATTTATAGCCCCAAATCCGTGCATAAGACTCCTAATAATAATCCACTTAGAATAGAGAGTCCATCTCAAACTTTCACTCAGAGTCCGGGTCAGACTGGGCTCTCAGCGCCTTTCTCGCTATAGCGAGAATCACATTCGCTATAGCGAGAGGTGTCTCTGGCTTCTGACACGATTTTGCGTTACAATTTTCTAAGCCAGCACAACTCCATGTCATTGCCATGTGTGTGGTCATTTTTGGAGTTGCCTTCCAACACACAAACCACAATGTTTTGGGCGCATAGCGGGTTTTTTTCACTGATAAAAAAAATAAAAAATCATCATTCTGTGAAAGGGGAGAGGAAAACCTTAAGAAGCTTTGTAACCCTATTTTTTCTCAAAAGATTGCGAAAGCTTAATCTCATCCATTGACACGCGCACTGATGAACCATGTAAATCCTTGTGTTTTCTGTTTGTTGAGTTTTTGTGCTTCTATCTTTGTTTTGCATAAAACCCTAGATCATTTTTCACAACAATTTTGCTTGTGCCTGCTATTAAAAGGGACATGTCACATAATGCCTTATTTTCTTGAAACAATAATGTTGAATGCAGCCGGAAGCGGTTCAGTGAGAAACAAGCAGAACAGTGGTGGGCAGAAAATCGGGCAAGGGTGTATGAGCAGTACAATGTCTGCATGGTTGACAAGTCAAGCGTCGGAAATGATGACGCAGCTAATTTACAGGAATTAACCGTATAGATCAAAGTTTTTTAGGAGATCATGCCGTGATAGTGTGGACTAATTTGATGCTGCTTTCGTCTTATGACCTCCAAGGGAGAGAAGGGCTGCTGTAAAAGGAAAAATAGCTGGTGTGATTTTGTTCTAGTTGGATTTTTTTTCCCTTGTGTGTTGGAAGCAGATTGGGGTTCGGAGTGAAGAATGTAAATTCTTGGTAGCTGGCTATTTATTCATGGTAGCTGCCTTGTAAATTCATAAGCAATTTTTTGAAGTGAATTCTTGGTGAGTAGTTAAAATTTAAATGCAATATGTTAGGTTATGGAGTGACAGATAAATGATCTCCTGCTTGATAGTTCTATGAGCAACACTTCAGCACACACACTCCAGCTGTTTTGTGGCAGTTGTGTTGATGTGGGCTTTTTAGGCTTCAAAAATTAATGTAATTGGAAATGTTAAAAATGAGGGTATCTCAAACCAGAGGTGAGTACAAGTTTGATGAAGGCCAATTAATTCACTTGGGGAAAGGGGCACAGTGTCGGGTGTGCAGTTTTGGTAGATCACATGAAGGACTAGCTCATTTTAGTTTATACACACTCTCAAATGAAAACAAGTTCATACAGAATTATGCGCAACACCTTGTTATGCCCACCTGTGATCAATCCAACCCCTCAAACTCGCTGACTGGTCTCCTCCTCTCTTCTCTCCCCCTTAAGTCATTTGATCCATATTTACAATCAGAGTTGACTCCTTTTTCTAAAATGTTTTGAGCATTGATCTCTAGAGCCTAAAAAATTATATACTTATATAATATTGCCCTTATGCTGCTCGTATATATTTCTAATCCACACAGAGAGATTCCTATCCCTTTATCTCATGTAAATGACATGAATTCTGTTGGATCTCTTATGGTTGCTTGTTCAATACAAATGAGAACCAACATTCATCCTGGTGGGGCCGTTATACTAGTTTTGCTGGTGTGGTCATCTGTAGTAAAAATTTTTACTTTCATATGGCTGAAAAAGGCTAAAAGTTGGATCAGAGAGCTAGGGCTCTTGAGCTGGATGACCCATGATTAGGGGTGTTCATGGACCAGGCTATGGCGTATCCAGGCCCGCCCAAGCCCAACCCGGGGCATAAAAGTCAGGCCCGAGCCCGCCCATTTAATCAATCTGGCCGGGCTGAATGTGGCTTTTTATCACTTTTGCGGGCATTTGAGCGATTGTTTGGACTGATCAAATTAAACCACATGCATTCCTTACATCGGCTGAGCCCGGCTGGGCTCCGAGCTTTCTACTACTTAATCCGAGCCCGGCCCAATTATTAAATGGGCCCTAATTACTTATCCAAACCTGGACCAAAGCCGGTTGAGCCCAGATCGGGCTTGGGCTAGCCTGGTCCTGAGCACCCCTACCCATGGTTCTTAGGGTCCCCTGTGCATCCTCCAGACCCGGAGCTATAACTCTCCACTATGGATTTCCCTTATCTGTAATGAGCTCACAAACTGATTCGCATCCTCAATTTCTGCACGCGCGCGTGCATGGTTGTGGGTGTTGATGTCGGTGCGCATGTGCATATGTGTGTGCACTCTTTTGTGTGCATGTGCAAGTGCGTTTGGTGTGCATGTGTGCGGGTGCACGTGCTAGGCTGTGCATGTGGTTTGTGTGAGTGTGCGAGCATGTATATATGATTAAAGTTTTCTTTTTCTAATCTAAGTTATCTCTCTCCCACTGCAGCCTAGGAGCCTTTGGCCCAAATCTCGAGGGACACTCAATTCTTGTTGGTCGATAAATAATCCCTGGAATGGTGGACCAAGGACTTTCATTTAGGTGGTAAAGGCAATGGCCAAGTTAAGAAACCAAATAATAAAGTGGATTTTTTTTAAGGTATTATTTAAAGAGTTTCTCGGAAACTATGGGAGATGGCCAACGAGAATAAGTGACGAACAAAAGACCATAATATGATTAAAGAGTTAGATCCTTGATTTGGTATACGCCTTCCATCAACCCCATGTGTGCTGATCGTTTTACGACTAGAACACCTTTGTCATCCATGAGCTGCCCTTCTAAACTTTTCTTACTCTCCATAAGCACACTACTAGTACTAAAATAGGGTGTCAAGGGGAATGTCAGTCGGTGTAGATAATACATCCGCTCCCTTTCAGCTAAGGATCGATTCCTGGTTGGACATGTTTCTTTAAACTAGGCCAACTTGGCAAAAACTGAATATGGAAATTGTACAATCTATTATGTGAGTAGACTCTGTTAATTGGGTTGTATACAACCTCACCCTAAAATTATAATGTAATGGTTAAGACTATGATATATATGATAAGCACAAGATCTTGTTAATACATAGGTTTTATCGGTCTTGATGATATCACTCGAAACTGAAGATTTAGGGCTCTCACATAGGTTGGGCTTGAATCTTGCTCCACCAGGCCAGACTCGCGGACCTTGGCTATTCGAAGTATAGGATTTTCCTGGTCCAAGCTTATCTGGAAGTATATCATCTCAGAATGACAGTCAAATATTTTCAAACTTTTTTTTTTTGGGGGGTATTAAACAGTTTGAAATGGAAAATTTATTAATTTTAAATAATAAAAACAAAACAATGAACATATATGTCTAAAATTTACCTTAGAATGATAACTAATTCAAGTTTTCTGCCTTTTGCATCAAATGATATTGCAATATTTTTGTGATGTATACTTCAATTTATTGGTATTTTGGAAATAGTGCAATACAATGTGCATAGAAAAAAAAAATATCAGTCCATATTCTATAAATCCTTGGCGATGTTCTCAAAATATCATTCCACATTTGAATATTTTGTTATAGAGGAACAACAGGATAATTAAACGCATATCATCTTCAATTGATGCTCTCACTTTAGTGGTGGTCGTGATGACATTCTTCACAATTTGGGTTTTTTTATTGGTGCCTTGGGAGAGAAGTTGAATATATATTGTAGAGAATGATTCACTCAATGGTATTTCATAAGGTGAGTTTAAGTCCATCAAAACTATAGTTTCTCTTC
This sequence comes from Camphora micrantha, assembly GCA_003546025.1. Taxonomy (NCBI): domain Eukaryota; kingdom Viridiplantae; phylum Streptophyta; class Magnoliopsida; order Laurales; family Lauraceae; genus Camphora; species Camphora micrantha. The sequence continues at coordinate 35,304,009 of QPKB01000011.1, forward strand.
AACAAGATTAAATCTTTCCCTCCATTCATTCAGGTGATTTTCAATCATGTGAGGTGGGCTGCAAATGATACAGTGGTTGTCTTGGCCAAGAAAGTGATTCATAGGACCTCAATGTTGGCCACTTCTACTGTGCAGCCTTTTTTTATTTATTGTGCAGTCTTTGTTGGCATTGACTATATCACTCATATACCTGTGATTCTTTATTTTGTGTTTGGCTTGAATGATGTATGGACCTCTCCCTTAATTAATGAGTTTTATTGTTACTGATTAAAATAGTTCTTAAACTATTAACTGTACATGGGACATGCATGCATGATGATTGATGACTCATGTTTTGAGATAATTAGGCCATCCAAACCGGTTGATCCAAAGGCATTTTTATGAATCAGTATGGTTCGAGAGATATCAACAGTTTCACCCCCTAGCTAGTAGAACACATGATCCATTCAGTGGTGAATATGATAGAAATCATGGAACATAACACATTTGGAATGAATGGTAATTAGGATCGACCAGAGACACTGTACCATGATCACAAATATCTTGATGGGATATACCAATTCAAAGGAACACCTTTGAAATTTCTGATAATGCATGCATGTGAAAATGGAGGGTGATGGATCAGTCAAATGGCCTTGTTGTGAAGCATATGAAAGTAATCAAGGGCTGGTGTTGGTTCTCATGCATGGCCCATGAACACATGACCCAGTCCACAGGAACTCTCCCTAGTGGGACTAGTCCCTCTCCTTCCCATCATTTCGAGCCGTACAAGGTTGAAAATTTCTGCAAATGAATATCGTCTGCTTTGCTTTTCTCATTACCAAAACAAAAACATCACAAACAATCTCTCTCGCATGTTTTGCTTTAGACACGAGTGCCAGGAATATTGTTACTTTAATAAAGTGATGGTCTTTATTTCTGTCGATAATTAAAGGTTAATAAATCTGATGTAACCCAAGTTAATATAATGCTTGTGATCCACGCTTTGTGGAGCCCACTTGAGATTAGGAGTTGAAAGGTTTTTGTCATGAACTAGTGAACTGAAAAATAAGAAAAGAAAAAAGCGGCTCATCGGATCATCCTCACCCTTGATTTAACTTAGGGGCCTTAGATCCTAATGTTCATTGTTCGATGGACCGCATGTAGAACTGGCCCACTAAAATCCTGATTTTAGGAGTTAAAAAGTTCAACCTGAATCAATTAGCAGATTGAATTTGGATTGGATTGGTAGGTCATAGTGCAACCAATTAAATTGACTTGGGCTTCGAGTAGAGATCAATGAGATGAATAGCAGAAATGAGCTCAACATGAATCCAACAGACATAAAATGATATTTCTTATAGAAAATTTTTTTCACAACAAATAAAATACCAGTGTTCTTAAACCAATATATCAACAAATATATAATAAAGGTTTATGGCCTATTTGTTTGTATTAAAATACATATGAATTCATAATCAAATCAATTCCACTTAAGAATTATTAAAGATGTGAAGTATGGATAATACGAGATAAAGGATGAAAGATATAAGGTAGCAATGTCCGTGGACCTAGACTTTTACAAACCAAACAGGGGCAATGATGGATAAGAGTGTCCAAAATTATATTTTTAAAGCAGGTGAGCATTCCAAAAAAAGAAAAATGGAAAAGAAAAAGAAAAAAAGCAGGTCAGTTAGTCAACTTGGTTTTGGCCCTATTTGCAGCATGGGTTACCATCAATCACATTCTTTCTGATGCATCTAGCAATAAATATCACTCCCCATATCAATGATGAAAGTGACATTTGGCCTCATACCATTCATTTCATGGGCATGACATTATTGAACGGTTTGGAATCAAAAAAATGTGCAGTCATTGTCAAAAATTAAGACCAGCAACCAGCAACCAGCCACCTTGTTCTACTTATGTGAAACCAGCTAAACCACATTCCTCTCATAGTGTGGGGCCAATTAAAGGAGAGCCGTCGGATTTAGAGACCACTTGGACCCAACAGGAGCATTTGGGTCTAAGGGACTTTCAAAGGATTCTTGTCAGATTGCAGGACTTTTTATTCAAGTGGTGGAATAGTGGCAGCTTCTCACTTGCAGTAGTGATTCCTCATGGGGGTGGGCTCTGCTTTTGAAATCCAAATGATGTTGGTCTCAATAGAGCGGGCAACATGTCTCTTAAAGCAGGGAAAGAGGTGCACCCAAGAAAAAGAGCACACAATAGCAACTTTGGGAGTGGGAATGTGAGTGGGGGAACAATAGATTAGGTTTCTTTGGAGAGGGTTAAAGTTTAAAAACACTTGTATCTGTAATATAAAAAGAGAAAAAGAGAGGAGCAAAGGCTGATGATTTTCTTCAGTGATTAAACAGGTAGAGTACAACATGAGTGCTGAAGAACAGGTTAAAGGGAGAGGAAAGAGAGAAATATTTTAATCCTCGATCGGTCCAAGATATTGATGCACTAGCTAGTAACAAGTGCCTGAAAATACAGTAGGATACAGACAGTGGGCCCCACAAGTTGGATGTGCGATTAAGATATCAGGTGTCTGCCATTGATATCTTGGATTCTCTTTCTTCAACCTGACTGGGTGATCCTGGTCATCCATGAGGAGATTGTAAAGTTTATATCTGAATAAAGTGATAGTGATGTTTAGTCTTTGTCCCTGTAAGGATGGCTCAGTGGCACTTTGATTAAAGAGGTATTTTCTTAAAATTAATATATTATATATTAGTTAGGCCTGCATTGATATATGGAGTTGAATGTTGCACAATGGAATGAGCTAGCTTATTAAGATGTGTATAATTAGATGAATATGTACAATAAAATGTATGGTCAAATAAAAAATGAGTGTAGAGTGAGAGTGAGAGTGCTTGAGTCCCAAATATAATAGAAAAATAAAAAAAATAAAATTAAAATGAGTACATGAAATGTAAATAAAGTTCCAAGAGTAACTTTGTTCAAAGTGAAATCAAAGGATTGAAAGCTTCTCCCCTGCATGATGAAGGATGTGTGTTATGGTCTCTCGGGATCATATTCAAGTATGATCTTCGTAGATCACATTATCTCTTTATTAAGTAACAACCTCTCTTGCAGGGAGAAACACAAGACACATCTCACATAGCTAGCTACTCAGAGGTCGATCCTTGTTAATCTTATAGGTTTTGTACCACTTATCCATGTGGGAAAAAAAAAAAAGTCTTTTGCAATGATCTCTCTATATAAAGTATTAACCTTGTAATGGTCAATTTTATCATTTCTTGGTGAAAATGGCTTTCCCTCATAAATGAAGCTTAAGCTTGGAGGAAATCCTGGATTTGTTACTGATATTTATGTTGGTCGAATCAATAGAGTTGTTGAGACTTTTGTTGGTCACATGCCAATAAGAATGACATATAAGATGACGTAGGTATGTGCTTATAGGACTAGAAATAATCCCTTTTATGAAGATCTTAGCACCACAATTGCGAGAAAAACAAGAGAAGAAAAAAGTTAGTAAATACATGGAATGACGCAGTTGGAAGCCACATTCAATATTTTGAAGTAACCTAGAACAATATTTCACATTTAGATTAAGTGGAGAGGTAGCTCACAAAGCCAAACCTAGCTGATGGGGATAATCTTTAAATTGATACACTGCTAATGATAATGATGAAGATGATAATGATGATGATGGTGATCCAAAGGTTTAAGGAATCCATTGTGGTCCCTTTCCAACCATCACCAAATTCAATGGTCCCCACACTATCAATCTTCATATTATAGTATTATTTGCTTGTTGGAACTTCTATTTAGAAAGAAAAACTAAAAAAGAGTACATATCCATGGTTATAAAACTCGGTTGAAACTGATTTATATGTTACGTAAAGTTTCGCCCATGGTTTCTATATGTTCAATCCAAAATTTAATATGTATTAGAATACCATTCTCATTACCTTTAAATTCAATTTGGTATTTTAATTACATCTTAAACACTTGATAGCAGTCAAAAACTAAGGATTTTGCAGGTTTTTATTCTTTGGTTATGTTTTAGATTTTTTTCTTTGTTATAATGAAATGGCCAAAACAAACAGACACATCATTAAAACTCCAATGCACCAGTGAGATATGTAAGGATGTCTGCTTGACTATTATGATGTTCGGAACATGTTTTAGACCCATAATCCTATCATATCTTCTTTAAGATAAATCTAATTATGAGGTAAGAAAACTATAATGGAGGTTCAATTTGTACGAGTGAGGTCATTAAGTCTAAGATCGATCCACACAATTAGTCAAATGGGCCCTACCCATGGTTCACCCTTAAAAATATTCATAATCAAAAGGGAAATATAAATCCATGAGCCCAAAGACCAAATAAGTTGATCCTAACAAGAATGGTTGGCAAATTGCAATAGTTTCCAATGAGCTATATATATCAAAAAAATACACAGCTGGGTTTTTGAAATTGTTGCAATACTTTCAGTATGCTCATGCATGCTGATGTCAAATGACATTTCTGACAAAGTATTTTATACATTTTAAAATAATAAAATATTATAAAATAGTAATATTGTGGAATATCATGAATTTCATGATAGAAAAATGAAAAAACTCAAACCCTTTTTACTCATTCTTCTCTACTTTACCTTCCTATCTTGCTTTCCTACAATGATTTTTCTTTTGCCTTTATGGATACAGTAGCATTTTAGATATGTATTCAAATTAGCATGCGAAGAGAGAATATTTTTTTCCACATCTCACCAGTTCATTGATGAGGCAAGGTCAAGTTATTGATTATGATGATGAAGACTATGATTACCCTTTGCTACTGAAAAAAGCCCAAATAATAAATTCAAGTAATTCCCATACTATGAACCAAGCTAAGGTCACCAAACTGCCTCCTTTCATTCTTACAAACTTAAACTGTTGCTCTTCAATCAAATCTTCACTTTTAAATTATTTCTTTATTGTATTTTTATTTTTTTTTGGCTCTGCTTTGCAACTTTTAGGATCTTCAAATTTAATTTTATCTACCACAAAGATTACCTCATAACATCTCAAAAATCAAAATGAAAAAAGAAAAAATCCCTATATTTTTCCTACATGATATTATATACCAAGGAAATTTGTCACAGTGCTTACGAACTTGCTTGATGTCATCAAACCCTATGTCCCCACATTTCTCCATGTGATCATGTTTCATGGACAAATGGCAGCATTAAACAGCCATGCGTGTCTAATTTGTGAATGCTTTGTTACCCTAAATGTGATACAATGAAAGGACTTAATTGCCTGGGTGCATGATTTCAAAACACAACTTTGAAATTTGTATCGATTAAGAATCGAGATCATGACCGTAGATCAATCACGGTCCGCCATATTATTGTGGGCCATTCCTGTCCACGGATAGAGCAGCAGCCCTACGTGCATGATATGATGCTTGCGGTTCCAAGGTGGACCGTGATAGGTCCACTCACACTCATTGTGGAGTGTAGCCTCATAGGATCTAGACTCATTGATTAAAGTTGAGATCTTCACCAATCAGCCTATCAGTTTGCTTTGGCGTTAACTCCCTTACAACTTGCTTTTATATTATATTGGTAATATGATTTGTGTTGTTACTATTTTCAAAAAATAAAATAAAATGCTAACATGATTTGAATCCACAACCTCTTGCAATAGTGAACACTTTCCAATGAGCATGGGCACTTACACCCTATTTGGTCATTAGTAAATAAAATTGCACAAAATTATACATTATTAGAAGTCATTGAAAAAGGTATTTAATGGATCTAATTTTTGGTCATTCACTTGTGGGCTCCTATTTGTTTCCTATAATTGATACCCATGATTGAATTTCTATAAGTAGTTAAATATGAAGAACTGAAGGTGAATATTTGAAAACGACCATCAAATAACCTCTTCTTTAATGAAAAGTTAAATCAAGGATTTCAAATGTTGTTGCATTTCATAAAATCATGTAGGTTTATCAAGAGAAAAGATTCCAATTTGTCGAAAGAAGACATAGAAGAAATTCTAAATTTAAATTACTCTTTATCTCTAGATAAGGATCCATTATCTATATCTAACAAATCCTATATCTCTAATCTTATCTTAATACCTTTAACAAATATCACTAAGCTATTACCCTAGTAATTCAATACCTAGGAAAGTCAAAGGTCTCATCTATGTCTCCACCTTATATCGTTCACTCTTGATCTCTTTGATAATCCTCATTGATGGAGTTGAGATTCATTTTGGGGCAGAGATATGCTGTTGATAATTTTTATATGTATTAATCTAGTACTAATAATTTAAAAGCAAAATATTTTTATATATATATCTTTTAATAATATTTGAACCAAATCCAAAATTTGAAAATACGCCAATATTTTTCGAGACATAATGTCTAGGGATGTAAATGAGCCCCCGATTCTTCGATTACCTAGAGGTTCCGACCCGTTAAAAACGGCATTTGAGTCCTTTTTTAGGCCTTACTAAGTAAATGGGTCTGGGCCCTTTATTTGGACCTGTGACCTAAACGGGTCCGGTTCCGGTTCCACATTGGTCAGGGACTAGACACATTACCTCAATTTTTCAGAATCTCCTTTTAAGATTAGAATTTTTTTAAATATCATTCTCTACTTAGACCCGGACTCACACCATATATAGCTCTGGTTCCACGTTTGGTTCCACCTTCTCATTAACAGTTCCGGGTTTGGAACCAAGAAACTGGTCCCAAGACAGTCCCGGGTCCGCCTTCTCCTTACTTGTTCCAAGTCCACCGTGGACCCAGACCGAAACCAACTCGTTTACATCACTAATAATGTCTCAAAATTTTGCAAGGGCAATTAAAATATAAAAATTAGAGGGCTCACGAGGATGAAGTCAAACTGCTCAAAATAATTTTTTTCTGCTTGTTTTAGCATTGAGAGTTGTATCTCTTGATTACATATATGCAAACCAATTCATCCGTACTGTTGATTAATTAAAGTCCATCACATGTGATCTTGATGGGCCACAACGTCCCATGGTCGGCATGGATAGTTAAGATTGAAGTATTTAAAGCCATTCAATAAGGTCTAATTGTTTGATAATGCTAAGCTAGGATTGTTAGTATCCTTTGATTATTTCATTCATGCTTTTCATGAAGGGGTGGATATTCACAGTGGAATCCTCATATTAAATATAGGAACCACTCAAAATAAACTATCTATTCAATTGATTTTTTTTTTCAAAATTTAATTCAAAAGAAATTGATCCCACCATAAAATTAAGCATATAACATAAAGAATGTCATGCGTTCAATCTTATGGTAAAACCAACTCTTATTTGCGTAAAATACGGAATAAACCCATTAAAGAAGATGATCTTTAGCGATTTTGATTCAATTGTATTTACGTAAAATATGGAATAAACCCATTAAAGAGGAGGATCTTTAGTGATTTAAATTCAATTGGGGTTGTGTGGATTTCATTTCACCATTTATACCTATGTATTCAATTTCTATGTATTTTATGCAAACAAAGAAGCCATTATTATTTTCTCATACAATTAAATCTGACCTCATTGATGAATACAAAACAAATTCAATTTATGAATACAAAACAAATTCAATTTAAGTTACAACTTCGCAGCCTTGCAACATATGGCCTCTCAGATCAGTTGGCTAGGAGATAGCTAGACCGAAGTGATCCCATGAGTAAGGGCCTTACTACCACTTAATCAATGGTCTTGATCATCATCATCATCTTCATGACAATACTATCAGCATAAAAGGCCCACCTATCTATCAGGTTGGACAACCAAGCAAGGAATTCCTCGGATAAAATAAAGCCCAGAGAGGAGTGAGTGCGTGGAAGAAAACTGAGAAAGGATTCCTTATGCCGGGGTAAGGTCGAGAAAAAGTAGAGAGACAACAATGCAAAAGGAAGCAGTGGCGAGGGAGAAGAGTCTGATGGGGCGAGTGGGGACAGATGCTGCACCCTCCCCACCCCTCGTGCGCGATATCTACTGATAGCTCCACTGTCCACCCCCCCTCAATTATCATCATTAATCGCATGTCTCCAAACACAAACCATCCCTTCTTCTCTCTCTCTCTCTCTCTCTCTCTCTCTCTCTCTCTCTCTCTCTCTCTCTCTCTCTCTACTGTACTGTGACTGGGCCATGTCTTTTTCACACACTGTGGATAGAAGAAGAAGAAGAAGGAATAGAAGGAGATCTATCCATCACTCCCCATCAGTGGGTGGAGAGAATGTGGGAGACAGCCTACTTAGATAATTAAAGAGAGAGAAGAAAACAGGTTGCAGACTGTATTTGACAAAACCTCTTTAAAGGGCCCCATGTAGGGTCCCTTGATTGTACCTCCTTCCCTTGCTCTCTTGTATAACTACACCCCTCCGACCTCTGGATTCAGCACCCATCTCTCTCCCTTTCTTTCTTTCTCCTTCTCTCCATTAGCCGTTTTACTAGTTGGTTATCCATCTTAGGACCCTTAGGTTTATTCTTACAGTTGTGCAATGGCGGACTCAACTGCTTCCTGGTCAAGGAGGATGTGTTCAATGCCCGAGCGGCTCCAACTTCACCTGGCCATGTTGGCCTTGCAGTTTGGCTACGCAGGTTTCCATGTCGTATCCAGGGCTGCCCTCAATATGGGAATAAGCAAGCTTGTCTTTCCTGTTTACAGGAATATCATTGCCCTACTTCTCCTCGCACCCTTTGCATTTTTCCTCGAGAAGTATACAAAACTACTAACCTTTAATTTCCCACAAACACACCACCTACCTATGTTGCTTCCTTTTAACTTTCCCTTGTTTTTTGGTTCATGATGTAGGAAGGAGAGGCCAGCTCTTACGTGGTCATTTGTAGTCCAGTTCTTCCTCCTCGCGCTTTGCGGGTAAGAAGACTAGTGCTAGAAAATCCAGAAATAGTTGGTTGTTGCTTGGGTTTTGATTTCCAGTTTAATGGGTTTTTTGGGTATTGTGGATGCAGGATTACTGCAAACCAAGGGTTCTACTTGTTGGGTCTTGACAACACTTCTCCTACTTTCGCATCTGCTATTCAAAACTCCGTTCCGGCAATCACTTTTCTAATGGCTGCTGCACTTAGGCAAGAACTTAATTCAATAGCCTAATACTTTTGTCTTTTCAAAGTCTAATACTTTGAAAGAAAAGATTTAAATTCAAGTAGGGATTTTTATGGATTACTTCCGGATTCCTCGAGTTAATGAGGAAAGCTTAGAAAATGTCACCAGAGTCGCTTCACACGTCACTTTTTTTATTTTGGACGGTCCCTTATTATTTTGGACGGCTTTACCTTTATCCCCATATCATGGGTCATGAAAAGACAATTTGAAAACTGAGTATACACATCATTACCGATATAACGTTTGTAACGGTTGTAATGGCACCGTTTCCCTGTCATGGTATCCATGCACTGATACTCTACGACCTGAAACGTAACGGTTTCGGCCGTTACTTGAATTAATCTTTTCCCATTCTTAGTACTAAAGATTATGCATTTTTGTGTTTTGGGTTGTGCAGGATCGAGAAAGTTCGCATCAACAGAAGGGACGGGATAGCGAAGGTGGTGGGGACGTTCGCGTGCGTCTGTGGCGCTTCCGTCATAACCCTCTACAAAGGGCCAACGATATTTCGGCCGTCACTAAATGTGACGAGTCGGGAGTCCGGAGAGGGCCTTTTGATGCTGGGAGATGCCAGTGGAAAGAACTGGACGTTGGGCTGCGTCTACTTAATCGGGCACTGCCTTTCCTGGTCGGGTTGGCTGGTGTTACAAGCCCCCGTCCTCAAGAAATACCCGGCACGGCTTTCCGTTACGTCTTATACATGCTTCTTTGGGGTACTGCAGTTCTTAGTCATCGCTGCCTTCATGGAGAAAGACCCTCAAGCTTGGATCTTTCACTCCGGAGGAGAACTCTTCACCATCCTCTATGCGGTAACAATCCTGCACTAAAACTATATGCTATCACACTAGTGTGCAAAAAGTCCGAAACCGTTACGTCATATATGATGTAACGGTTTGGCTTTTATGCTTTTAGAAATATTAAAGAACCACTTTACTCTTTTAAAGAAAACTTCTTCATTGTTAATGGGTTTTAGTAGGGATGCAAAGCCGAAGATCCCGTTACTTAACTGCTAATATCGGCCTGTTGTGTTCCCTTTTCGGGCAAAAACTAGAGAAACGCAAATAAAAGAACATGTTCTTATGAAGAAACTGAAAACCGTTACAGAAACTTGACAGCCCAACACTGTACCAATTTTTTTTTTTTTAAGTAGTAGTGGCTAAGATTATGTAACCTTCTTCTTTTAACTAAAGAAGGATCTTTATCTATTAAAATGTCATTTTCTCTAATAGAAAATTACAGTTGTGGGTCCAGTCAACTAAATCATCTATTGGAGTTATGAGGTCATGAAAATCTTGTCTGATCTGATTCTTGGTGAAATCAAGCTTGATTTTTCACGAACCAGAACTTGCTTTTAAGTAAAAATAAGCTTGGTTTGACCAACATGATCATACTAAATAGGAAACCAAATGAGCTAAAAATGGAAGGCCGTAGCCATGCTCAGAAATTGGTCGGCATTCAAGGCATGTAGGTTTACAGATTGTACAAAAGGAATCCACCAATGTAGTAGTACTTGTTGGCACCTATTCAGTGAATGTTGGCCCACTGAATGAAAGGTCATGATACATAACATCATGGCAGGATTTTATTTTAGAGCAGTATGCTAATGCTTTGAAAGCTTTAAACCTTTTTCTTTTTTTCGTCTCTTTCATCTTTTCGCTAAAGTATATGGATGGCATCATGGAAGTAGGCTAAGGCCAGACAGCTAGTTTGATAGATACTCCCTCTACATCCTCATGTGGCCAGATCTTTATCAACAAAAATTGCACCCATCCAGTAAAGTAACCTAGTGGTCAAAGCGTTTTACCCACAGTCATAATCTGCCCAAATGTGTGGCCCACCAGGAAAATGGACCTGTCACATCATCATCTCAACCTTTGAAGTCATTTTAGATGTGTTTGCTCGCGAAATCATACGACCTTTCACTATTTTGCCTGATTCAGGTCTCTTTAATGACCTGTTACACCCAAGTCTTAATCCTTTAACTTAATCTTATCTCATTGATATGAGGTCCACTGTCTCCTAATCATTTTCTCAGTTACTGTTGTCGGAAAATAAAAATTCCCAAACATAAATGAAAATATATAGAAATAGAGTTCTCATTTAGATTTGAAACACCCAAGAGTCCTTGAGAACTGATAATTTCAAGTGTCCTTTTCTTAAGAACTGTAATCTTTTTACGGTTAAAAAAAAGGTGGGGAAATGGACCGGTACAACTGTTGGTCATCCGCTACATTATGTAACCGTTTCGGCCTCCGAAACAGTCGTTTTAATACAAAAAATCTTACACAGGGATAGTAAAAAAGTGGGGGAGAGAGAGAGAGAGAGAGCACTGCCTTTGTAAGTGGGTCATTGCGATTGGTCTCACTCAGAGACATCCATGCAGATACAATCATCTGCTTAACGTCTAAAACAGTAGTTGAATCAAGTAGAATCCATGCAGACAGGGTCGCCTTTTAAGTTTTAAGCATCTTAAACAGTACTTCTCAATTAGAAAGAGAACCATTCCCAGCTTAAATCCAATCGAATAGCTTAACATCCAAACGCCCCACGACAAGGGAAAGCTTCCTGAAAAAGGACAAAACCCTCGTAGTGGGCTTTGCAAGTGTATGATTTGACATTGCGAACTTCTAATGGCAGGGATTCGTGGCATCCGGGATCGCCTTCGCTGTTCAGATATGGTGCATCGACAGGGGCGGGCCCGTCTTCGTTGCAGTCTACCAACCAGTTCAGACCCTAGTTGTCGCTATCATGGCCTCCATCGCTTTAGGCGAACAGTTCTACCTTGGAGGGTAAGAAAAAAAAAAAGTTGAATATCTCTCTCTCTCTCTCTTGCTTTTGCTTTTAGAACAGTGAAAAGTAAAATACATTTCTGTATCGTAATCTCGACTAATGATGTCGGTGCGTGCATGGCAATGCATCTGGACAGGATTATTGGAGCTGCACTTATTATTGTGGGGTTGTACCTGGTTCTTTATGGGAAGAGCGAGGAGAGGAAGTTCGCTGCAGAGGAAGCTGCTATAATGGGTTCTGGGTCGGACCATGTGAACAGGGCTGCACCCAAGTCGTCTCTGGTGCAGCCCCTACTGCCGCCTTCAAGTTCCGAAAATACTGTTTGAAGGAAAGATGGAATGGGAAGGGTGGGGGCAATGTCTGCTGTTCAGTTCAAGTTCTAAGACTATGTTGTGAGCACTGTTTTTACTAGCTGAAATCTAGTGTGTGATTTTCTACTTTTTTTGATCATTTGATGTGGGTTATAGATTACCCAAGAAAGTCCAATATATAAAGTTTTTGTTTGATGGGAAGGCATGAAATCCCATGGAATGCAGTCTTCTAGAAACAGCTCCCTTTTTATAGCACTCTTATGTCTATTGATTGGAGTGTGTGTGTGTATTCGAGATCCAACCTCATGGCCCATTTACTATACAACGTCATTCCATTTATTGCTTGTAATGGCTCATATCTAATGATCCAATGATCAGATCAGTTTTGGAACTTTTCTTCTAAGGGAAAGGGATAATGAAAGATGTATAGCTTTTTTCTACAGGGAATTCAGCTATAAATCCAAACAGAAAACTCCTGCTTAGAGGATTATAAAGAGGACATACACACAAGAATTTGTCCTGTTCATTGACAAAAGAAGCAGCTAGCCATTAGTAGAGAATATAGTGGCCTGGCGGCAGTTGGATCGACATTCTCTTTTCTCTTCTGCCAGTATGTAGTGACCACTGTTCAATGTTAGATTGATATTGTGGGCCATTTGTTGCAAATTATTGACAGTGAGGGCTTCAGTTGGCCGGTGAGAACACCCAAAAAAACAAAAACAACAGAAGTGATAGAGAAAAAAAAACAACAACAATTGGCAATAATGTAGAAATAGACAAGAGATGATCTGATGCAGCCATCATTATGGTGATGACGACAACTAATCTTAATTTACCCTGTGAGGGACACATAGTAGTGTGATCAAACCAAGTCATAACACATGGATACCTCTAAGTAGAGATTTTCCAAGATTTTAGTTCAAATGGAGTGATACATATGGTTAAATTGTTCATGGTTGAAATGTAGATATGTTTTCTACACATAATTAGTCAAATGTGTTAAATAGCTCTAATTGAAGTGAAGTTCAGTCTAATTCCCACGTAGAGGGATCTACCTCAGTCCTCAAATAATTGAGTCTGATTTTACTAAGGTGAGTTCACACTAGATAAATAAGGTTTTTCAGTATTAGACCAATTGATATTGGCTATAGAGGGGTCATTTCTCAATGGTTACCTCAGTTTGGGGGCTTTACAAATGGAGTTGAGTGGAGTAAATATTATTTTGAGGAAATAATAAAATAAAAGTGGGTTATGATGGTATTTTATTTTTAGTTGTTTGTGATGGAATCTTTTTGACTTTTTTTTTTATATTGAAAAGTGGAGTTCTTTTTTGTCTTTTAGAGGACAAATGATGTTACTTTTTGACTTGTTTTTTTTTTTGAAAAATATGGTGGAAAATTTGAATTAAAGTGTTTTGGTAGGTTTTTTTTTTATAGAAATTGGGGCTTTACCTTACTTTATTCTAATGATAGAGTTGTCAAACAAGCCATAAGATGTAGCAACCGAAGTAAAAAAGGCCAAAGACTGGAGGATAAGGATATAAGTATTTTGCAGTCATTTTGATTAATCACGTGAAGATATTATTTTTAATCTCAAATGACACTGGCCCAAGCTTTGACGGTTGGGACATTGAAAGACCATCTTACTAAAATTAATAAACTGAATCATGAAAAAGCGAAATCCAATCCTTGAAATCATGCAATGACATACGTATGGATCAATCGATCAAAGTTACTAACCAAGTGACTCTAAATAAATGGATTATCTTATCCATCCCAATAAACTAGGATCATTGTGTGAATGTGCACCTCACAAACCAAATTCCACAACAGCTATTTTGGATACTAACCTCTATAACACAATTTGCATCAATAGGCTAAATGAAGTACCTACCAGGCTCCACGAAGAGGAGAGGAGAAAAAACAAAAAAAATTCTTTTATCTTTTCTCCCCAAGGGCATGTTTGTGTAGACCATGTGAAAAATTGGTTCCATAGAATTTCTTTCTCTTCTGCTTAAGATAAGAATTTTCGGTCCTCACAAAAAAGCAACCGCAACAGACATGAAATTTATTGTACTGCTGAAGACCTTATCCTCTCTCCACACTATTTCTATAGAAAATCGTACCCGTAGTGTGAGAGGGTGATAATCTTTGCAGCTGAATTTCCACTAGCAGTTCGGATAAGTATGGTTTGGGATTTATGGTTAGCCAATAAATAAATAAATAAAGTACTCACCCAAAATATACACCTTCTTAGTGGTGTAGCAAGTGTATTTTTTGCTAGGTTGGACAATGTAAATTGGTTCATGTTACTTGCATAATTTATACAGGCCATTGCTCTCCATTCTCTGATCGAATGTTCTTCAACAACACAAGAAATTAATGGTTGAGATCACTTGATAATTGGCTTAGATTAATGGGAGGGGCATTTCGCTTCCACATGTACTTCTATATATTTCACTTCGGTTGATACTTGAGATAGTCTGTTTAGAACAATATAGTGAAGTGGTTCTCAAGTAGTACGGACAATCTCATGTCAATCACGTTATTTTAGTGTTTGGACCTCTATTTGGACTTGGAGCACCATTTTTCACCACAATGTTGAATGATTAATATTGTCAAATCAAGTCAATTCTTGACAAGGAAGGAATCAACGGTGCAAACGAATCATTTGACTACATTTGACTACATTGATTAAAGATGAGATTACTTTTGTTGTAATCCATATGGATCATTCATTTTTCCCATTGGCATGGTTGGCAATCCAATCAAGTAACTGTTAATGCTAATCTAATATTTTGGACAGCACGTAGAATCTAATTCTAATGTAGACTGATAGGACTATCATTTCCAATTCAATAATTAGCCTATTGATTATGCGATTCATTTTGATATCCATTAGGGGTGTAAAAGAAAATCGAAAAACCATCTAATTGAATAGAACTGCGGATAATAACCGTGTTTTACGGTTCGGTTATGATTACGGTTATTAAAATAGTTAAACCGCACTTCACGGTTCGGTTACGGTTTTCAGTATTGACTCCTGGTTATTAACTGAATCGAACCGTAACATACGGCTTGGTTAACCCAGTTAACCGCACCGTTATACTAAAAAGATAAAAGGGCCTAAATAAAATATATATATATATATATATATATAATTCTTAACTTAAGTATACGCTTGACAAAATGACTTTTAACGATTTTTCCGAATACGGTTCGATTAACGGTTTTTTATGGTTCATAGTGGTTTGGTTTTTAACAATTTTTTCGAATACGATTACGGTTTTTAAAACTGAAAACCGTAATTCACGGTTCGATTAATGAATCTCCCAAAATGAACGGTTAACCGAACCGCTACACCTCTAAATTATCTGCTACTTGCATAAGTGGATTTATCTGATCATGATGGTTCTCCATAACACGAACAGTCAAAGATGGAGAGCACTTGATACAATGCTTAGATTGGTGATCATTGGAATACTTCTTACTTCTACTGTAATGATGATTGAACTACTTCCACGATTCCTTTATTTCCTTTCTTTAGATTTTGATGGTTGTATTCAACCAGTTAAATCGGTTTTAACATCACGTGTAATTAAATGTGAGGTTAATACTATTTACTAAATCTCCTTAGCTAACCATTCGTGCTCTCTTCTCAAGACTCCCTTGAAGGTAGAATCTAGAGGTAGAACAAGGACGACACATTTTTGGCAACACTCATTATTTTTCTCATGGAGTTGTTCTTCTTGGGATTTGAACTCACCACCGGTTGGAAGGGGTTATTCGAGGTAGCATAAATACTTTTTAATACTCTCCCTTGGGTAGAGCTCTCTCCTCAACACTATTGGAACTCTATCTTCATATATCATGACACAGTTGATCAGTAGATCGAAATTTTGAAAATTGAATCACCTTTGCCGAGATGGATGTGAACCGTCCACCATTTTAACTTGTCAGCATGCTTGTGCATCAAATGGATACCTGAGCGTCACACATTATATACAGTACACATAACTTAAACACTTTCGCACAATTCTCCACGCTCTTCCATATGCTTTTGTAAATGATCAAACTCCCTAGTCAATTATATGATCAGATTGATCCCACTGATTGGATCATTGATACACAGTATATGAGATAAAGGATCCAGTTATCCAGAGATACCTACAGGCACCCTGAAACTGATTTCTTTTTTTAATTTTTGAGTGAAAGCCCATCTTTTGTGAATCAGATTGTTGGACAATCCATTATTGGTCACTGATCATCATTCAAAAATCAATTCGATCTGAGCAATACTCAGCAGTTAATTAAATTATGTCAAATGTGACTGATCACCTCCCACGGAAGTGAAATCATTCCCAATCTATGTTTTTTTTTTTGTGTGTGTGGGAGAAGAATGTTGAATATCACTTTGATAATGGATACTTCTGCGCCTAATTAACTTGTACATAGGGAAGGCCAATATTGAACTATTTTCATTCATGAAAGGTGACTGCGCTCTGTGGGAGTGGAAAGGGCCCGTTTGGTTGAGAGAATTTTTTACCGGAATTTTCCTAGTCATGAATTATTGACAAAACTACAGTTGTCGTTCTTGAGAATTTTGTATTCCCTGTCTGCTTGGGCTTGAATGGTCAGAATTATTTGACTCTTTTTTTCTTTTGGTAAATAGAATTAGCTGAGTTGTCCATGTGAAAAGTCCCTTTTTAGCTGCCAGAATTCATAATAGATTTTTTGAATATGCTACTTTGCCCTAGAGCATTTTTGAAATCCCACTTTGGGGGATGACATTTAGGATTCTCAAATTAATGTTCCAAATAAGGTACCCTAATCCTTGTAACCAAACAAGCCTAAAGTGAAGAAGAGTTTGAAGAGATACATGGTGCATATAAATGCACAGAATGTTTTGTACATAAATCAATGTAATTTTATGAGTCATTAAGGAATGATTCACCAATTTTCTTAGTCTCGTGGAGCCCACTTCTCGATAATGTACATAGTTAGATCCAAACCAGTCCCACCATGGCATTAACCTTGTATTGTTCATTGGGTTGAAATGATTAGGGGTGAGTGGCACTCTTTAGATGGTTTATTCTGATGACTGATGACTAGGCCCAACGCCACATATTATCCTAGCTTGTGAGTTATGATAGACATGACTTAAATCACCATCATCACCACCTTGTTGTATTGACATTCTACTGAGTAAAAGCAGATAAGCTTTGACCATATACCTTATCTTTCTAACTGCTTGTGATCATGTGAAAACCATTTAACAATGGTGTTATGGTACTTTGACAGTTTTTTTTATGCTCATTAAAACAATAGCTAAGATATAAGCTATTGGAGGGTGATAATAGTAGAATATGAACTTTGAAGCATGAAAATGTTTCTTTTATCTCTCTTCACTTTGCGTGGGTGGACAGTGGACTTTCATCTTTTCTTTCTTTTCACTTTCAGTCTCAAAGCTTTCTTTCCTATCTCGCCTTTCCATTCCTAGCTATTCTTTATCTTCTCTTTAAGCTACTTCTTCTCTTCTCTAATGGATTATCATCACATTACTTTACATCCACGCGTGTGATACTAATTAATAGTTATCGGTTGCAGGATAAGACCGAACTCTAACAGAAGTAGACGAGATTATCATCGAAGAGACCTCTTACGTCACAAACTGCATCAGCTGGTCGTTGGCATTCAACTATAAAAATGATATTGCAGGATATCTTCTATAACAACTTGATCCAACGAATTGATAGCCCTAGTACCGTTGGTCTTTTGAAGTGTCATCCACTATAGCATGTGTGAAAAGGACACATATGGAATCTACTTTGACACTAAAAAGGATTCCGGCCATGTTCTTCACCACCCCACTAAAAGATTCCTATACTGTCTACTCATATATAGTGTTGGTGTCAACTTGAAATGAACATTTTCTAGTATGAGTAAAGAAGATACCTTCATGGAGGGCCAGGGCCATGGTGCCAAAAGTCTATATATCCCTTTAATGAGATTATAGTGGAAACGTTGCCAGTCCCATTGGGCTATTGAGGGACCAATTTTATTGCATGGTATCATGTAAAAAACAAAGATGTAGGTGCACGAGATCCTTCCCTTTTACTAATTGAAGTAATGAAGTTGAGGTGATCAAGTGTTTATGAAGGAGAGAAGTGGGTGATATAGCATTCAGATTATTTTATTGACTTGTGTAAATTGGATGGACAGGAGTCACACAACACACTTGGATATGTTCCCTTCGTGTACGTGGGAATGTTTGGGTCTTGTTCGGGTAGGGCATGGGTAGTTGGGTTCGATAACTGGTGGTTCATGTTTATATTTTTCAGGTTTGGGGTGGATCTGAACTCTGAATTAGTGGTCCATATTGGTCTTCTGAATCGGATGCTTTGGGTAATTGGGTAGCCGGGTAGCCGGGTCTTCTACATTATTACATGGCATGCGATGCTTCAGCCTTACTACAAAGCTCCTTTTTTTCTTTTTTCTTTCTCTAATAGGCCATTATGGGTAAAATTTCATAAAAAAAAAAAACTATAAAATTGTATTTGTAGGGCCAAGTCTTAATTGGGTTTTGTGCCCAAAGGTTCAGAGTTTTGAGGATTTTCCTGTTCAGGCATATTTCCTCTTGTGTAGCTCGTCTTTTATTTTTATTTTAATGCTCATGATTGGGATATAATATATATTTCAAAAAATTATCCTCATCTTTTCACCTGACCAACAGGTGGTTCCAAAAATGGATTCTAAGTCCACGATTGAAATTAGTGGTTCATTCTAGAGATTATTTGGATGATACTAAATTAAATGAGAATTGAAGAGCTGCCATTGGATGAATAAATAATTAGAAGAATTCTAGAGGTGGAAACACTCTTTATAATTTTTAGCTTTTCTATCTCATGCAGTGATTCTCATGTTTTGGAGCATGTCATGGATTAGATAGCCAATGCAATACATATTCCACACCCTTTGAATAGATATTTCTTGATCTCTCCTCCCCTCCTTACCGAAGGTATATAATTAAAACTTGATTGCTGTAAACAGGAAAAATCAAAAGAGGTTTCTGCATAAACAAGTTGGAAGAATCACAACTAAATTAATAGATATTTAATTACATTTTGTTAAAGCATTATATATGATTTTTTTAATTAATTATATAATGATATGAATTCTTATTCTAATGATTACACAAATGAATTTATCATTCAATCAATTTATGTATTTGTTTTAATTAGATTTTTATTTAAATATTAATTTTAGTCTATCATTCAATCTAGAGGAAAATTAATCCATGCATGCACAGGCTTTACGCTAGCAATTGCTTTAAACGGAAAAAAAAAAAAGAAAGAAGAGGAGATTTCCATATGAAAGGAGTTTTTTTTCTCCTTATCTAATTTCTCCCCATGGCAACCAAAGGGCCAGGCTTAGGGGGTGTTCATGGGCAGGGCTGGGGCTGGGCAAAGGTATATATATTCCTTTAGAAATATTGGCCCAGTGTAAAAGTTAGGCCCTAGCCCATCCATTTAAGCAATCGGGCCGGGCCGAATCGGGCTTTTTATCATTTTGTGGGCATTTGATCAATTGTATGGACTAATTAAATTAAATTACATGGATTCCTTACATGGCCTGGGCCAGGCCAGGCTCTGGGCTTTCAATCACTTAATCCAAGACTGGTTGGGCCTGCATCGGGCTCGGGCTGGCCCTGCTCACCCATAGACGGGCTGGACCAATATACCCTATGGCCTGTGTGTTAAAATTGGTCCTAAAAAGTGTAATATTAATCCATGCAATCCATTGTTAACCTTTAATTTCATTTTCCTCTGGCGAATCAAGACTGATCCGATCACCAAAGTGCAAAATGCATGAAGAAAAGTCATTTATTCCCACGAGGGTTCTTTGGAGGGACAACGGCCATGGACTAAGAAAGTTTGAGAATGAAATGTCTGGGTAGTCAATACATGGGTCCGTGATGCTTTTACGGGGCCGAGCATTCCAAGGTCTTGGCCCGGCCCAGTACTCAAAATCCTAAATCCACTATGCAGTGGCGGGAGGGATGAAAAAGTAAAGTGAAAGTGAAAGTGAAAGTGAAGTGAGATGGAGCGGTGGGAAGATGCCCTGGACGTGGACGATTCAGACCTTCCCACCCTGCTAAGACCTTCAGCTACCCTCCTTCCTTGCAACAATCGTCCTAACCCTAACCCTAACCCTAACCCTAGCCGTTGCGAGGTTCAGACCCAGACCCTTACCATCTGCTCCCAATCCCAGAACCCTCAGACCCTCCCAGACTCAAACCCTAACCCGTCCTCAGGCTCGAGTGACCGCACCGGCCGTCTCATTCCCGGCCCGGCGGGAGCCATTCAGGCGTCAATGCTCCGGCAAAACGCCCAATCTGGAAATAGCTCTCGGATTAGAGATGATGGAATCCTCATAAATGAATTCCCAGATGGAGATTTCAACGGAAACCCATGGTTGTGCGCATTGGATTTCCTGGGTATTAGATGTTTCCCTTCTTATTCCTTTGGGTTGGGTGATTTTACATTTTACAATTGCTTCTTATGCATCTCTCTCTCTCTCTCTCTCTCTCTCTCTCTCTTACAGGATTGGAAGCAGGATCGGGTTTGCAGCACACTATTGAGTCGACTTGGAACATGGAAAGGGTGCCCCAGGTAGTTAGCTCCATCTACCGTCTTTTAATTTGGAATATTGGGTGTTGTTTGGATATGGGGTGGAAATGGAAAGAGAGAAAAACAGGATGCATGTAGGGGAATTGAAAGGTCTTGTCATTTGTTAAAAGATGGGTCCCACACAGGCACAATTTGATCATAAGTACCATCTAATTAAGGGCCCCAAAGTTTAACGGCTAAATATGCCACTGAATAAATCCTTTCTTTTTTTTTTTTTTAACTTTGGAGCACTCTAATAAGATGGTTAATACTTACAAGTTACAAATCATCAGAACATGCTCATGTAGGTAGGGCCTATTAATTTCTCTTACCCTGCATGATCTGCATGAATCCCTGTAGGCCCCACGTCAAATATTGCTAATTTCACTTCAGTAGTACTATTTGTTCCTCTACCAAGTTCTATCCCTGCCAGGGAGTGGATTCTGTTTATAAGTCTGTCTCAAATGAGAGAAGAGTGTCGAGAGTAGTAAATCATCCACTTTTTAGCTTTATTAACTTTTCAAGGATATTTAGATTGTAGGAATTATCAAATCCTGCACCTCCAATGGCCTCGGGGATCTGGTCGTGACTTTGAAGGTAGTGTATTGTCACCATGTGGTCTTTGCTTTGTATTCCTGTGCTGCTGCATCATTTTAACTAAGTGGCTAAAGCTTTTCACTTCAGGATCCCACAGGTACCATTGGTGCCAGCATCCATCACAAAGTGCTTGCAGAAAGCATGTCTGGAATGGACATATCAGTTGACTCTGTTGTTATTCTTAAGCAGGTTGTACACATTTGTAATTTCATCAGTGTACAGACTTCTAATTTGTTTTTCCATTTACATGTTGTTTGCATTGCTGAATTAGTGGACTATGGAAGGACTTTCTTTGACCACAACAACTAACTGATCAATGTTAGCTTTAGTTGCAATGCCTTTGTGCTATATGACTGATAGAATGTATCTGTTTCCCTTCTCGTAGGTTGTTGCATTCTCTCCAACTCGTTCATCACGTTATCTCAATGTTACACGGAACAATGTGGTGAAGGTGCGTTCCTCTTTTTGTTGTTATCCATTTCACTGAATTATACAATGGTAAAGATGATATTTCATAGTACCTGTCTGCAAATTGCCATTTCATCTTTAACACTTTGTCCGGGTATGGGTCACGATTAGATTACTCTGCTAGTCTGCTTCATCCAGTGTTCTTATGACATGAGGATGGAAAGTTGTTTGTAATGTTTTTTGATTGGTTCAGTTGTCCATAATATTTGTTTCCAATTGGTGAATCCAAGTATCCAACGCAATGGCTGAATCAGCCCTTTTTTCTGAAAAAAAAAAAAAAAAAATCTAATCGTTTTACAACTAGCACCAGTTGATAAATTAAGACTACATCACGATCCACACTTGAGGATAGGGATCCATTCTTGCTGTACTTTTGTACTACCAAAGTAGTGGCTTTGTGCAGCTGCGGATAGATGGTGTATGTGTATGCTTAATGGTCAAGCAGCTAAAGAGTTGATATGTTTCGTATCTTTCTGTTCTACAGTTGAACCAGCCCTCATTTTCTTTTGTTTTACAGCTTCTGATCTTTGGGCAGGTTTGTCAATTTAGGTCTAAGTCTTAGTAAATTGTTTTCGTCAAGATGTGGGAAGGCCTTTGTATTGGATAAAACATTGTACTGATAAAAGAAATTCTTGTTAACTATTGACAATTGTCTAACTGCTTTCTGGTTAAACTTGGTTCTGCATGAGACTTTTAAGTTTGTAGTTAGAAGTCTGAGAGTGGATAAATTTGTCATTTTCTGTGTGGGCTCAACTGGAACATTATCAGTTTCACCTCTTGAGATATTTTTTTCTAGTATACACATTTATCATTGGCATGAGTGATTTTCATGTGGGCGCTAGTTCTGCTAGTCCATGCTATATACGTATATACACACACATGTATTTGATTGGCAATGTCGTAAATTACAATAAAATTGCATACAGTATTGTGGATGAAGAGGAAGAGGGAAGAACCTCCCCTTTCAGTTAGGGGAGTATTCACTTGTCATTAGTGACAATTCTTTAACTTACAGCTTCAAAAATAAAATAAGCCCCTCAACAGTAAAGGAAATTAACCTACCGTTCTAAAAAAAAGAACATAATGACCCTGCAATATAATTTTTCTACACACCTTAAAGGGAAAAGTACATAATGACCCTGCAACTTAAGCATTCTACTTACATATCAATCATGTCCAGCTTGCATGACAGCTTCTGGAGCTTGATTCTTCCAAGAGCCTTGACAATCATGGAGGATTGGGTTGGCAGGCAACTCCATTATGAAATGATAGTAGGCCTTAACATGTTTCTTTCTTACGTGGAATGCTGGATTCTCAGTAATATGGAAAGTTGCTTGAGCATCCACCATGTAACTTTGTTGGAAGACTGACATTGAAACCCTAATCTTTCAACAGTTTTAATCTATCTGATTCTGACCTCACACACATTATTAGCCATTGCACTATACTCTCCAAGCATACCTATAGAGCAATGGCACATTGTATTTTTCTCTTCGAAGATACCGAGCTTCTCTCCCACAATGGGATTATTACCTAAAGTAATCTTCTGTCTGTTTGGCAACCAACCGGCATCTGTACGAACTTCTACATTTAAATGTCCATGCTGGCATGTTAGGAATAAAGTAGGACTTTGAGAGACAACTTTAAAATGTAAAAGAATGTTGTAGATGTCCTTTAGATCTATGATATGCAGATAAGGATATGGATATGGCTAGTCGATTTGGCTGGAAAGGAATTAATTGAACGAGATAAATGATATCACACTCATAAGACCCTTCATTGAGATTAACCAAAAACTCAAGGGCCATTTTGGTTTTCCCTGTTTCAAACGATTCTATATTATGTATTATCATTGGAATACAGCAGATGAAGCTCCAACTCCATGGGTCTATGATGTTTCAAATGTCACAAACAAAAATCAATTGATTTGTGTTGACGTAAAAGGAACCGCATAGTGGGTCCTTGTTCTGTGCTTCAAGATCCCATTTGCTTATGATCAGGCCTGATTTGATTCTCTTTCTGCTGATTTTTGCTTTCATGCATTTTATGGCCTTGATTAAGACATTATCGTTTAATATCATGATCCTGCTGATGGAGGTTTCAGTTGGTTTTACCTTTTTTTTTCACCTGAAGAATGTCAAGGTACATTTAAATGGTCAATTTAAGGGAAGAAGAAAAATTCCTTGTTCTAGTTTGAAAAATGCTATCCAAATAATCAAATGCCTTTTACAGTGATAATAGTTCTAGCTGTCTCGATTTTTTGGATCCAACTAAAATGCCCTTTCTAGGAATGTAAACTACAATGAAGTGGATATTTCACTGCTTCTTAAGAAGTTTTCAGTCACACCCATGCTTTTAAGAAATAAAGTGGAAAGACTTACTATCAAGAAAACGTCTAATTGTTACATAATCAATGCATGCTTTTCAGTTATCAGTGAAATATTATACTCTTTTTGACAAACATGGAAGAAACAGTTGGTAAATCTATGGATGCATCTATCAGGCTCTGCTTGAACGGAAGATGTGTTTACTGAGTTTTTATTCTTGGTCTCTACCAAGTATACTCTGCATTTTTCCCATCTTTCTTAAAAGAGTTTTTCCATGATTTTCACCATTCTGATGAAAATTCTATAGCTTCCTTGGGTCTTATTATTATTATTATTATTTTGTTATTATTTGTAACTTGACTCGAATAGCTTCCTTGTGTCCTAGTTTTTACTTTATCAGACCGTTGCTGAAGGTATCGGCCAGCATTCCTATTTCCATTTCAAATGCCAGTATTTATGTTCCCGTCCCACTTTCCAACAGATAATTAGCAAAAACAGTGGACCTCCTCCGAAAAGAAGCTTCCCTGCATCTAAGGTCAGCTGTCCAGTTTTGGGTATGAACAACCAATGATTTGTCTTTCAGTTCAGTGTCTTTGAGGCTCATGCTTGTAAAATGCTTCCAGAAAAATTGATGATCTCAAATGTACAGAGGAACACATGGAAACCAGGCCAGCGATGGCTGAGGTGACTTCATTTAGGAAGGGGGCTGATGAAGTTGCTAATGGGTCTGTCTGGAGAGATCCTGGCAATGGCGAAGGAATGCCTGCTGGAAGAAGACCAGAAGATGCTGCAGGAGGTTCCAACTTTAGCAGCACCATTCTCAGAAAGGCTTATGTGGTCAAAGAGCCATTCCTTCATGAAACTTGTGGAAGGAATGGAGTCAAGAAATTGATTCCAAAAGTTTCGGTTGCAGACTGGACTGATGAACAGCTGCTTGAGCTATTTCCCGAAGATGAATGACAATGTACTTCGTTTGTCGTTCATTCAACTTGAATTTTCAAATTTCATTCTGATTCTTTGGTTTTGTACAACATCTGCCACTCAGTAGAATGGGTGTTAAGTGGTAATTCTCAGAGAAAAACATGAAAGCTGACATTGTGAAAATTGAGAAATTTCTTCATATAGGTACAAAAGTAAATCTGTTATAATCAAAAGACGAGATGAAACATTTGATATCCAAAATTATTGAGTTGATAACCCAATTACAGCAAATTGTTGAGAGCATCCACCACCTCCTTGGCATCCAACAAGATACAGAATTTAGCTTTAGTGTTCATAAGAGCAAAGAAGACCGCCCTTACTTCGACCTCCTTGGAGGAGAGGGCCTTTGGACCTTGGCATGCATCTGCATACACAGTGAACCCTTTTGGTTTCACAAGAAAACCATAGGAGGCTTTTACATTAAATCCTTCTGTTTTTTCAAGATGAGCTACTGGTTAGGAGTTCAACTAGATGACCCACGGATTGATCCCCCTGGGCATGTGATATTGTTGTGCCGACACCATTTAACCATGATTGTATTGGTGGAGAGACTTTTATTCAATCTAGGGTAGTATATATTTTTCTGTGGCTATATAAGCTCTCAACTTTGCTGTCAACGGAGTTAAATCCTTTTTGTTCCCTGGAAAAAAAAAAAAAAAGGTGCCAAGTAGCTGAGGTTTAAGACCACGTCTTTCAGTTTCATGGTTGCTTCATTCTCTTCTCTGAGATATTTTTTAAGAGATTGTATACTTGTTGAAGTCAACGTCCACTCTCGCTCAGTCATAATTGAGGTCGAGCCATCACCTTCACTGTAAGACTATTGTTGTGGTAGCTTAATAGCGTGTAAAATCCTACACTCGTACTTAACTGGACCAATAACATGTTTGCCGAGTTGAACTTCGCAGAATGGTAGACATCTTCTCTTTGAATATCAGAGTGCATTTATTGATAAATGCTGGCAAAACCTCAGTTGATGCATTGGACAGCTCAGCACATTGGATAGGGAAGCAAATTAAGTCTCCTATGAGCTTGTGAGTCGCAACCCTTGTGCATCCTGATTATTGTAAATGGATCAATGTCTACCATGCCCAAATTTATAGTACTGTCACCTTAAATACTACTGCTTGTGTACATGTGGAGTAATGATAATCTGCTCATTTCAAGCAAGGGTATAGTCAATTGACACAAGAAGAATGTTTATTTATATGTTAACATTATGAAAGGACCCGGGTCAGCCAAGAGCAAGGTAGGGACTTCGTCCCACATCGCCTATGACACCGCCCGAAGCTAGGCTTATAAGTGCGAGCCCCCTCTTGTCTGGTATAACGTGTTTTGGGTCAAATGCCTGTGGGCTCTGCCCAGAAACAAAGCCGTGAGGCCCAAAGGGCCAAAGCGGACAATATTATACCAGGTGGTTTGGGTCATTACAAATTGGTATCAGAGCCGCCCAAATTGGTATCAGAGCCGCCCAAAGCTAGGCTTATAAGTGCGAGCCCCCTTTTGTCTGGTATAACGCGTTTTGGGTTAGATGCTTCTGGGCTTCGCCCAGAAACAAAGCCGTGAGGCCCAAAGGGCCAAAGAGGACAATATTATACCAGGTGGTTTGGGTCGTTACACATTATCAATAGCCTTTCCTTAAAGTCATAAACTTGTGGGAATTTTCACTTCCCTTTTCTAGAAGTGATTAGTGTTAGGAACTATGGACCATCACAAACTCCACATTGGCCCCTCAAACGATTTTGTTGATTCTTCTAGCTAAATCTGGGCCAAACTCCACATTGGAGTGATATTGTCCATTTTGGGCCTAAGCCCTCGTGGATTTGCTCTTGGACTCTACCCAATAGGCCTCATGCCAATGGAATACTTAGTCCAACTCAGGCCTGGCTTAAGCATAAGGCAATAAAAGCCCTTGCTTTAAAATTTTAGGCCCCCAATGTTCTCAACTTCCAAAAGAAAAAACAATAAAGTGAGCTTGTTTCTCCCAAGCCTAATAACAAATCCCAAAAAATAAGGCCCCATTTTAAACCATTGACAATCCAAAAGGCCTCATAACAAATCCCTAAAAATAAGGCCCCATTTTAAACGTTGACATTCCAAAAGCCTCATAACAAATCCCAAAAAATAAGGCATCATTTCCAACTGTTCACATTCCAAAAGAATTAAACTTTTCACATTCCAAAACATGAGAAAAGTTGTAGACCTTCCACATTCCAAAAAATCCAACGAACTACTCCTTCATGGCTTCACACGTTTTATAATTTTTCCCATTCCAAAAACATGAGAAAAGTTGTAACCATTAAAAACATAAAAAAGAATACCTTGCAATATTTACAACAAGTAATGAATTCATTTTGAGTTCTAAAATTCTTCCTCTTTATAGATTTTTTTTTTTTTTTTTTTGCATCTGCTTGCAATCCAAAGAGAACTATCTCTTCTGTGTTCTTATTAAATCCCTTCAATTCAAGAGGTTCTTTTTCTCTCCAGACTCTATTCTCCTTCTATCACTGCAACTTGGACTCCAAAAGGAACTTGTTTTGTTCTGATTGAAGCCAAAAGGTATGCATTTTATATATTATTTTTCCCCCTCTTCTTTTTGCTTTTATGTGATACTTCTTTTTATAATATAGTTTTGATAATATATGTTAATCATGACTCACTAACACAAATATAATCTTTTTTTTTTTCAGGTTCCATAATCTTTGTGGCGAACACCGATAAATTGTTAAATCAGGTTCTATTGTTCTGTGCTTTTAGAATTTTTTAAATTCCAAGCTCATACTTTTTTTTTTATAGTTAGTGTTTATTTTATTTGTAAATATTATTAGTTATAATTTGTAAATAATAAATATGTCTACTAGAAAATATGAATTTGGGTATTCAAAACTAAAAAAAAAAAAAAAAGAATAGATGATTTAATTCAATCTCAAAAAGGAGCTCTTGATAAATTTGTTACAAGCAATAAGCAAAATATAACAATAAATGAACAAGAAATTGATCTAAATGAATTAGAAGATGATAAAATAGTCGAACAAAAAATATCAATGAAGATATTCATAATGATAGTCAAATTCTTAATGAAGAACATGAGAATATTAATGAAACAACTCATCATGATATTCCAACAAATATTTATGATCCAAGACAATGGACAAATATTAATACAAAACTAAGAGATTTATTAGTAGAAAAGGGCCCAATTAGAGATAATGATCTAAATTTTCCCAAAGATGAATTCTCTAGACATTTTTCTGCTACACATTATATTCGAAAATTACCAAATGGGGAGAAGCATGATAGAAAATGGCTAGTGCATTCAAAAGATTTGGATAGAGTATTTTGTTTTTGTTGTAAGTTGTTTAATTCAGATTGTAATACAAGTAAACTAACTAATGAAGGAACTAAAGATTGGAGAAATCTTGGTGTTAAGCTTAAGAGTCATGAGACAACTAATGAGCATATTACTAACGTGAATACTTGGATTGATTTAGAAATAAGATTGTCAAAAAATAAAACAATTGATAAAAATATCCAAGAACAAATTAACAAAGAGAAAGATCATTGGAAAAAAGTATTATTAAGAATTATTGTTGTTGTAAAGAATCTTGGTAAAAATAATTTGGCATTTCGAGGAACAAATGAAAAGATATATCAAGAAAATAATGGAAATTTTTTAAGTTTAATTGAAATGATTGCAGAATTTGATCCGGTAATGCAAGAACATATTCGACGTATTCAACATGATGAAATTCATAATCATTACCTTAGACATAATATACAAAATGAATTGATAAATTTAATAGCAAATGAAATTAGAAGTAAAATTATTAAAAGAGTTAAAGAAGCAAAATATTTATCAGTTATACTCGACTGCACTCCGGATGCTAGTCATCAAGAGCAAATGTCTCTCGTATTACGATGTGTAGATATTTCATCAAGTCCAATAAAAATAGAAGAATATTTTTTAGAATTTCTAAAAGTAGACGATACCACTGGAAAAGGCCTTTTTAATGTAATAATAGATGCAATAAGAAATCTTGAACTTGATATTAATGATGTAAGAGGACAGGGATATGATAATGGATTTAATATGAAAAGAAAACATCAAGGGGTACAAAAAAGACTCCTAGATATAACTCCTAGAGCATTTTACACACCATGTGGTTGCC
The DNA here is from genome assembly GCA_003546025.1 of Camphora micrantha. NCBI lineage: Eukaryota > Viridiplantae > Streptophyta > Magnoliopsida > Laurales > Lauraceae > Camphora > Camphora micrantha. The sequence continues at coordinate 35,333,429 of QPKB01000011.1, forward strand.
ATAATCTAAATCTAGTACTTTGCGATATGGCTATCTCTTGTCATAAGGCTATATCTTTTATTGGAGTTGTACAACATATATATTCATTATTTTCTTCTTCTACAAAACGCTGGAGAATTTTACAAAATAATGTACCCGGTTTAACTCTTAAGTCATTGTCACAAACACGTTGAGAAAGTCGTATTGAAAGTGTTAAAGCAATAAGATACCAAGCTCCACAAATAAGAGATGCACTATTGCAATTAGCAAAAAATAGTGAAGATCCTAAAACTAAAAGTGAAGCTAACTGTTTAGCAACATATGAGATTGAGAACTTTGAATTTTTATTGGGCATGACAATTTGGTATGATATATTATTTGTTGTTAACTCAATTAGTAAAAATTTACAGTCAAAAGATATGCGTATTGATATTGCTATAGATCAATTAAAAGGTTTTATTTCTTTTTTTGAAAAATATAGAGAAAATGGATTTACATCTGCTATGATTGCATCTACAGATATTGCGGCTGAAATGGAAATAGAACCTATATTTCGTGAAAAACGTATAATTCATAGATAGAAGCAGTTTGATGAGAATGTCAATGACGAGATAATACAATCTGCTGAAGAATCATTTAGAATTGATTATTTTATATACATAGTAGATCAAGCTATTTCTTCAATTCAGAGTAGGTTTGAACAGTTTAAAATATATGAAAACATTTTTGGCTTTCTATTTAATTTTAAAATCAATAGACAATGATAGTTTGAAAAAAAGCTGTCATAATCTCGAATGTTCCTTGAAACATGACAGTTTTTCTGATATTGATGGTTTAGATTTATTTTCAGAATTGAAAGTTTTAAAAGAGATTTTATAAACAGAAGAAAACACTCCAATTGACATACTTAATTATATAAAAAGACTAGATTCTTTTCCAAATGCATATATTGCTTACAGAATATTATTGACAATACCTGTAACTGTTGCTTCTCCAGAAAGAAGTTTTTCAAAATTAAAATTAATAAAATCCTACCTACGATCAACAATGTCACAAGAAAGATTAAGTGGATTAGCCATAATATCAATTGAAAAGGATATGTTAGCAAAACTTGAATATAAAAACTTAATTAGTAATTTTGCATCACAAAAGGCAAGAAAAATAGATTTTAAATAAAATATTTATAATAATATTATAAAATAGAAAATGCCTCATTTAAGATTTTCGCTTGAGGCCTCAAGTTGTCTCAAGCCGGCCCTGGACTCCAACTTATATACTCATGATCTTTTCCATTTCTAACCGATGTGAGACTTTGGTTGCACATCCCCAACAATTAATTTTGCTAGTCCCACACAATGCCCTTTTACTTTACTGGATGCCTGTGCATGTCTGGTGGTCCCATGCAAATGACCTGGCTCAGCATCAGTCAAATCCATAATTCAAGACGTGGGCCACCTGTAAAATGTGCACTCTTACTCCTAGTTTTTGAACCGTCTATTTCCTCTGCAAATGGCGCAGCTAATGAGTGGCAGTGGCCAACTTCTGGTTCAGGTCATGATGCATTCGATACGAAGCTTGGTGTGAAATACGTGTTCCAATCTGTGCATTTGTTTTGTAGAGGATGTAGGTAGTGGGTTTAGGATTTGGATTCCCTCTTTCCCTTAAAAAAAAGCGAAAAAGCGAAAGTCAAGATGCATGCAACCTCCTTTGTCCACTAAATGACAAAAAAAAACTCTTTTTCATAAAAAGGTAAAAAGATTTATTACCTATCTACTAAAGACAAAATATTATTGTAACCCCCCTTATATATTATATTCTTTTAATTCGATGCTTTACTTTAACTTTATTTTATGATAAAATTACCAAACGGGCTTAGCGAAAAAAATTCTACTAATAGGTTGTTTATGTAGAAAGAACTTTTAAGAGACTTCCGATCTATGATTTGGTGATGCCCACATCTAACATCACCATCCATGGGTACCCAAAAACTATATATACAGTACATGGTTTATATGGGAGACGATGACCATTATCCTGAAAGCTCAAATGATTCGATTTTCTTACTGTGCAGGAGTGATGTGCAAATGATCATTTGTTAGGGAGTCCTAGAATATGAAAAGAAAAGAGAAAAATGGTTTGTCAATGGGAGAATTTATAAGACGTCTAGAATTGGACAAGAGCCCGTGGCATAGTGGAATGCACTCATTATTGTGGGTTCGATTTACATTACTGCTCAGAATCAGAGGAAAAAAAAAAAAAGAGGCTAGGATTGTTGCTTCTTGGCAATGTAGTAGTGGTCGCTAGATTCACACTCCCAAACCTTCCTGATGGGGAGAGCACCATCTCTGGATAACCTGAAGCACCTCTGGCCATGATGTGGATGGAAGAATCTTGTTCCAATGGTTTACATTGGAACTACTAAAATGAACACTTGCGTCCAATGATTATTGCGTTATGTGCCGTGCTTTTTTTATTTTATTTCCCTGTACCTGTTTGGCCCTTTCTCCGCCATTAGAGATTATATCTACATGATCTAGGATCATGCATCTACATGATCTTTTTGTAATGCATCTTCTTTTTGTATCCAGATCCCCTGTTTAGACCAAACAGAAAAACTCTATTTGGACCAATCGGGGGTGATTGTGTCACCCCCCCGATTGGTCCAAACAGGGCAGGGGGATCCGGACTCCTTGTTTTTGCATTTGACTGAAAAGTCTTGCTTGTCATTTCTATTTGCCTGCGTCTGATAGTATTCAATAACAATAACCAGTGATATTTAAAAAAAGAAAGAAAGAAAGAAAGACAGTGATATTTAAATGGTTCTAGTTTACTGCGAGTCCATAGCTATTTTCTTTTACAACTTCGATGTAGGCTTGGTCCTCGGTCCTTTCTAATTTTAGTTTCGTTCTTTTATTACCATCATGTATGTGATTGTAGTTTTTCTGGACATTAGCCAATTCTTGGATAGTATACATAGGAGGCACTCCTGTCAACGTAGGTGCTCTCTCCAAAAACTGCTTCCTTCTCCTAGATAGGTTGTATACATAGGGAGGGATGAATATCAGTCCGATTAGATAATCCTTACTCTCAATTTTAAACCCTCAGTTTAATATTTTTCTCCAAGTGCATTTACTTTTGTGATTGAATTCAGTGGAGATTAATGTTCATGTCAAATTCAAATTGGGAACAGTGTCAATTCATTGGTAGGCAAGTAAGTGAATGTTCAAAGGAACCGTGAAGAGGGGGCTTAAATTAGAAAAGGGTTATTAATATGAGAGAAATCAGTATGCATACATCGATCAGAAGATTGGATGCTCTTGGGTGTAATGGGCCATCCCAAAAGGAGGTGGGGAACTTATTTTGAAAATAGGCAGGTGGTCAAGAAAGGAAAGAAAGAAGTCATCCCATCATCTTATCATCATTACTAGTGATCTAGGTGCATTAAACTTCAACACTCTTGTTTTAATCCAACGGTGAGTATATATATAGATTGGATTACCATCCAACTATGGTGGTGCCTATTCATGGTTGATAACTAGATATCAGTTATTCCTTTTGACAAGAGTTAAGTCCACAATGAAAGGTTCGAGACATGTTATAAATTCTTTATTAAGAAATAAAGTATAACAGTCTTCTTAATTTCAATCCAAACTGTCACAAGCTGGATAACTAAACTATTGTGGTGTCAATTCATTGGATGGCCTGGATTGACCATGGGTGCGCCCCATTGCACAGCAAAGAGGGACATAAAAGTTTATATCATGGTTTATATTAATTAATGATTTCCCTTCCTATGATCCATCAATCATTTACTAGGGAATTGGTAAACGACACATGTCCCAATTGTATGAAATTAGTAATATTTTATCTGGAGTTTTATGACTTTTATTATACAAATCAATCCCATCAAAATACAGTCACACAAGATATATATACGAGGATTTCTGTTCTACATCACATAAGTTCTTGGCTACTTTCCAGCACAACATAGTAACCCGAATGCATGATAATGATTTTTGTCGTCCAGAGATGATTTCATACCACGCATCTAAGTAGCACCCTATTCAATTGACAATGTCTTGTTCAATATTTGTTGTTGGTACGTATATGACAGTGAGCTTGTGGATCGTTTAATACATAGAAAAGATGCATGTATATTCAGGAGAAGCTACGTTTCCATCCATTCAACTTTGATTATTAAGTATGGAGTTTGAGCTACAATCAAGGGCAGGCTTCCATTCCATTTAGGGATATATTGCCTGTCGATTTATAAAGATGTGTTATGTTGCCTGTCAATTTTATGAGTGAGTGATGCCTTGTTGTTTTCCAACATGATATGCCGACTCCAAAATGCACCAGCATCTTGGGTCACCTCAATGCTGGACAAAGGGGTGAGTAGATCTGGATGGGTCAAACATGAAATAATTTTAGCCCTTTATTTTTATGTTCTTCAAATTTTTTTCTTTTTTCTTTTTTCTTTTTTCTTTTTTTTTTTTTTTTGGAACAAGAGACTTTGCTTTATACCTTTTTTTTTTAACTTGTTGGCGAGGTATCCCCATAGCCTATTTGATTAGATAGGACTAATCCCTCAGGTACACACACAAACCCAATAACACATGTACATCACGAAAATTTGGGGGTATCGAACACACAATGTGTCATTGAACCAATTAATTTCTTTATGAAATAGAGATGTTTAGTGATTAAATCTTATAATTAATTAGATAATGGTATTGGTAGGATAGATTTCAAACTGAGACCAGTGCTTGATTCCAAGAGTGGTAGTTTTGTCGTTTGGAAGGTCTGACTTCTTGCAAATGACTTTTTTCGGAGAGATCCAATCCATTATGTCGATATCAGTACTGTGAGTCATGGCCAGAGCCAACCAGGCATGGGCATATCTAACCTGAAGTGCACTCGTGGTTCATGCCAATGCATATTGTCATATCTTAATCACAACTAGACGTCATGCTACTGGAAAAGGATCTGACAATTGCACGCTGAACAGAAGCTTCAGTTACAGTCATTTCCAGAGTATGTAAAAAATTACCTACTTGCCAGAGCTAATGTCAAGGTCCAAAATCATTTACCTTATTCCTTATCTTGCTTTGAATCCCTTTTTTAGCCATTTTTTTTTTTTTTTTCTTTTTTTTCCCGTGTTGTGCTATTGGTCAGACCTAAAGTCGAGGTCCAAAATAATTTACCTCAATCCTTTTCTTTTTTTCCTTTTTTCTTACCATATTGGCCTATTGGTCAAGGAGTGATCCTTTAATTTGAGGACCCAGGGATCGGTTAATCCTTGGACATGTATGTAAAACTAAAAATGATGCCAAAAGGGCCCTAAAGCGCCAACACCGTGCTGACATTAAAAGTATCTCCACAATATAAATATATATATATATATATATATTCCTGGTCAGAATAGAACTGATAAGAAAATATAGTCTTTCACAAAAAATGGCATCATTTCGTCCAAATCTGCTTATAATTTTATATAGTGAAGCAGCAGGTGAGTTCGCGGGAGAGCGACATGTGGTGCATCCTCATGCTTATAAATTTGTGGGGGAGCGACAAGTGGCACATCCTCAGACTTTTTGCAGTACCACATTCTGGAATTGCCCTTCTCATCTAATCTCAACAAATCACTATTTTCTAATTTTTCTACAAAATAGGATCTTTAGAATCTCGAAAAGCCAACTCTCCAATTTTGATTTTTGAATCTGAATGCTCATTATCTTTTACTTTCCAAATAATATTGCACACCATTCAAAGGATGACATAGTATATACCCTTTGATCTAAGATTTATTTAAATTAAGTTGAGTCCACCGTTAGATTGATCACATATAAAATACATGGTTGCAATAAATAAAAAAGTAAAATATCATAAGCTCCCATATGATATAAAGTCATTATAATGCTCTGATCCTATCCAATTAATCAAGCACATTAAAATAAATCAAATCAGATCTTGATTCAAAAAGAGTCTAAATCATGTGACCAATGGGATCAATTCATCAAATAAATTTATGAAGAAAAATCCAAACTTTGTGATCAATGGCATCAATTCATTGAATAAATTTATTAGAAAAAACCCAATGGCATATGATCAATAGCATGAGATCAATGAACATGATCACTAATATCAATCAATCACATCATATATGTTTGAATACATAATATAATAGAAGAAGGAAACACGTGGTGCGATGGGCTTTGGCTACTGAAGAATGGATTAGGTCAGCTTGACCTGAACTTGATTTGACCTGGGCTGGCCCAGGTTGAGAACCCAGATCTGATTCTAACCAATTAATCAAGCACATTAAAATAAATCAAATCAGATCTTGATAAAAAAAAAGTCTAAATCATGTGACCAATTGACTTGGGCTGGCCCAGGTTGAGAACCCATATCTGATTCTATCCAATTAATCAAGCACATTAAAATAAATCAAATCAGATAAAAAAAAAAAAAAAGTCTTAATCATGTGACCAATGGGATCAATTCATCAAATCAATTTATGAAGAAAAATCCAAGCTTTGTGATCAATGGCATCAATTCATCAAATAAATTTATTAGAAAAAACCCAATGGCATATGACCAATATAGTGCTCATTATCTCTTACTTTCTAAATAATGTTGCACACTATTCAAAGGATGACTTAGTATATACCCACAATTCAAAAAGAATCTCCTCACAATTCACCTTCCACAAATGCCAAAAACAAACCTACAAATTCGACTACATAGTTTATACACAACCCACTAAAAATATATAGAAAAAAGAAACATGAAAAATGGTTATATCATCACTCTGATAGAGAACGAGAGGACCGCATAGAGGTATATACATTCTAAGGATTATGGACTATTCCAATTCTGCTGCAACCGATTCATTTACTCTCAACCAAACGCCGAAAATACAAAACCCAAAAATTCAACGCGACTGAAAAAACACAGAATTGAAACTTTTCAAATAAAATGCCCTCTCCTTGTGGGTTTTCTTTTTCTTTTTTTTTTTTGAAAAAAAAAAAAAAAGAAACAAGAAGAAGAAGAATAGGATGCCCCACATGAGCAAAATATAGGATATGAATATATCTAATTAGATAATTGGAGTTTCAGAGCAAAATCATTATAAGAAATTCATAGAGGTTGTTTGCATAATGGATATGAATATAGGAAAATATAAGATATCATGGTCCAAGCAGTTTTTAAAATAAACTAAAATGAATTGTTGGATCTTTGGAAATTAGAGTGATCTTCTTCTCTTTGGAAAAATAGAAAAATATTAAAAAAGAGAGATAATAATCATTGCACATGGTCTTTAGACTCCACAATTATGAAGAAACAATCATCGTTGCATGATGCATATGAACATAGGAAAATGTAGGATATGGTGGTCCAAGCAATTTTTAAAATAAACTAAAATGAATTATTTTCTATTTTTAATTTATTATCCCACAATGAATTAAAGACTTCTTCTGCTTTTCCAATCTTAATTCATTAATGATTTGTCACTACTAGGGATCATTTCCACCATCACTCCACCTGTATTCCCATTGATATCCCAATTCCCAAAGCTTAGAAAAATAATTATTTTGACTTTGAATGTTAGGCTGAAGTTTAGGTATAAATTATGTAGGGTTTTTCTTGAACATTCTCATTACTTCTTTCTTTCTTTCTCTTTCATAACTTTCATTTTGTTTCTGATTTTTCAGCAAAGAATTGCTAATTAATAATTATCTTAATCTCAGAAGGAGTCTCTTGATTAAAAAATATTTTCTTGTGTGTTAAAGTAAAGTAAGGATGCCAAAGAGAATGGAGGCTAAATATTAACATAAAACACTTTCTGATTTAATACAATGTTGATTGTTTGTATTAGGTCTTGATGTTTTAGCTTAATTTTGTAGAAATGGACGTGCAGACAAAAAAGGGAGATCACCCATTGCCCAAATCTTGCCAAACCAATTAAGAGATTAATTAACGAGGCAAGACTGCCTGCAGATATTTTCACCTACAAGCTGACCTGTATATTGTTCATTCAAATGCAGTCCTACTCGATGGGGAGGCCCACCTTGGATCATTCTATGCATCCCAATTAGACGTGGGCCTACTTAGACATTCATCTGACCTTTGATCAATTTTTAATGGAATCTTGAAACTATGTATAGCTGGAAGACGGTTAAACTTTGAGTTTATATTAAAGAGCCCCTAAGGTTTGTAGAATTTGTAGATACGCCCTTGAGGTTTTAGTATTTGTAAATAGGCCCATGTCTTTTCTTTTTGATACATTTCATGTCTCCAAAATCAATATTCCTAACCAGAATGAGCATCCACCATGAGATTTGTGTTAGATTTTTATATAAATGACAGTTTTTCCCATACATCCATTAAACAAAAATGAGTATACTTTTATTTGCAAAAACACCATTATTTTATCTCAAATTCCAATGGTTTCTCTCAATAATAACCCTCTCATGCACATGACCAGGGATAGACCTAGGTACAAGGGCATGGGGAATTAAGCCCTACCCATATTTGAGAAAAGTTTAAAAACCCCGCACATTCTAAAAATTATTTTTTTTTTAACATTTGCCCCTCCCCCTAATAATTCTTTTACATAGAGCCAAACACCACCCCCTCACAAATTCTAAAATTTAATATATATATATATATATTTTTATATATATATATATTTGCCCATTTCCTTAATATTTTTTTTACAACCCCTACACATGAAGCCTAATCACGTATGTTGAAACTTTCATCAATCCAATGGTCAGTCATGTATGGATTGAAAAATCATAACTAGTTATAAGTATAAGTGTTATTGTTGTCATGATCAATGTGGGTTTAATAAAATGAGACCCGTATTTATAAAAAGAATAAATTTATATAGGGTTTTTTCTCTCCCACTAAGTAAATAGTTAATGTTATATGCTTTATAAAAAAGATTGAGTCCAAGCTTTTGAAATTATGCATATAAGAATAAAAGTGATGGACAAAAATGTCATTTCACTCTAAAAAGGTATGGCGTGATTTTGGGGACACATAAGGTATTAAAATAAAAATGCCGGGGCCTATTTACAAATACTAAAGCCTTAAGAGCCTATTTACAAATCCTACAAACCTTAGAGGAGTATATACAAAAAGCTCACTATTAAATTAAGGATTAGGAAAGTTCGATAGGACTGGTTTTTCGCCTGACCCTTATCCACAATGCATCATCTTCATCCCCCAATTTCCATTGTTAGTCATTCATCTACGAGGCCCCATGAGCTGGACTGATTATGAACGGCCCACTCACAGGAGAAAATTGCCCCTGAGCAACCAACCTTTGCCCCTTTGGTGGAAGGTCCAATCACCAATTTGTACCCCTTTTAGGCCAATTTGAAACTCATAGGTATAGTGCAGGTGACCAACTTTATGCCTAAATGACCGTTCATAGGCCAAAAAATTTAAAAGTAAAACTCTTTAGTCAACCTAGTTTGATGGAATACACAAATGATGATGGTGATGAAGAAGTATCTTCAACCAGAAGAGAAGAAGGGAAGTGATCGAAAACTCTCACTTTGCCCAGAATCACTTCCAACAGAGGACAAAACGGCTGTCACTCATAACTCAAATTATCCAAATGGCATTTACAAAGATCCAAACGGGGTCCTTTGGGGCATCTTTGGCAACTTCTTTTGGAATGGATTCCTCTTCGGTTTTTCTTGCTAATGTCTATTGAGGAAATTCACTAAATCCACAAAAAGCAAGGATTTCAATTTAAATTATACCAAAAAAGGGCTAGTGTATGAGGGTATTAATCTCACCATATAAGGTTAGGTGGGTTAAAAAATAAATAAGACACGAATCTTATGTGCTAATGGTTTTTTTTATGAGACTAACTCTCACTCTATTATAAGAGTAAGAAATCCAAGCTATTAGATCCACATATGAGTCCAACAGTCTAAAAAGAGTGAAAAAATAATGAAAATAAAAAAGCTAAAAGACCCGCCCATATTTTCACTCTCCCGCCGAGACTAAAATTAAACATCAACAGTTGTCTTTTTAGGCAGTTGGATTTGGATGTGAATTCAGTAGCTTGGATTTCTTACTCTAATTGGAGAATTATCCTATATATATATATATATATATATAACTGTATGTGCGCGCGCACACGCACGCAACAATTACTCAAGGTTGACCTTATATAGCGATCAAGGTTTAAGTCAAACTACAAATTCGTGATCCAATTAACCTGGCTGTGTGTGTGTACATATATGTAATCATCATCTTCATTAGAGTCTTCTCCCAACCATGTTTGGGTCAGGCATATAAATTATGTTCCTCCATTCCATTCTATCCCAAGCTAAATCTCCGGATAGATTCTTTGCTCTTAAATCTAGCTATCCATTCTACTTTCATCCATGTTCTTTTCTACCCACAAGGGGCGTTCATGGGCCAGACCGGACCAGGCTAAGACATAACCACGTATGGCCCGACTTTAGAAGTGCAGGCCCAGGCCCAGGCCCGTCCCAAGCCCAAAATAGTCCATAAGTCAAGCCCAAGCCCGCTTGTGTAATCAACCAGGCCGGATGAATTGGGCTTTTGATCGGTTTTCTGCGCTTTCCAGCAAATGTTTGGCCTAATTAAGTTAAATCATATGCACTCCTCATACGAGCCAGGCCGGGGCCGGGGCCGGGTTTTGTGCTTTCTTCCACTTAATCCAAATCCAACCCAAACATTAAACGAATCCAAATTTCATATCCAAACCTAATCTAAAGCAGGTTGGGCTACGTTCAGACTCGAGCTGGACCGGCCCCGACCACCTCTACTGCCCACCCCTTTTCTTTGAAGGGCTATCAATTTGTTGTTTTTTGAAAGATCATGTCTGTGTATATATCAGCTCGTGTTATATTGGAATTTGGAGACATGGATAGTGGTGGAGGTTGTGGCGATGATGGAGCATATTAAGAAATACGTTGGTGCTTGACTTTCCAGAGGAAGTGCCTAATCAATCGCACGTGGGTATAGCGACCATCCCCTCACCACCCCATCTCCCTACTCGTTCCTCTTACATTATTTATATGCACGCACCACATCTTGGCGGCACTGGCAACCCACTCGTGCACAAGAAGGTTTAAAAAAACAAACAAGGGCTAAAAAGCTTTTTAAGAAAGAAAAGTAGACAAGGAAAGGAAATGGGTATTTTAAGGCCTAATCATGATCATGGGATAATCTCTATTCTATTGGAATGATGGAAAGAATTGACTGTGAGAGGTGACTCGTGTGAGAAGATAATGGGATGGAATTAGAAGAACAATGCAATATGGGCCTACAGACTACTACGACGTCGTTTCTTATTAGCCAACTTGTGGGTGATAGCTTTGAAGTGAAAGCGAGCACTTTGCATATTTCAATTGAAGTTGAGAGGAGAATCGAACTATCATTGCATGCGCATCAAGCAAAGCAGCATATGTAATTGATTTCTTCCCTTTCTTTTAGTCTGCTTTTTCATCTAAGTACTGTTAAAGGCTTGCTTATCTCTTCTCTTCTCTTCCCGGCACTTTACACGAGAGAGAATAAATAATAATAAAAAAAAAACCCTCTCTCTACAGTGGGATCTCTTTGATGACTTTTAGAGGGACACTAACTAAAAGGGTCAACTCTCATTGACTAGTACTGTTACATCGGCAGAGTCAACAGTAAATCCCTCTCTCAGACATACGATAAGTCTCTTTCTTGATAGAAAAATGGCAAACAGGGACAACTTCATGCTCCAAGCCCTGCAATGACGGTTTCATCAGCACTAGTTAATAGTGCGATCTAGAGATGTCAGAAAAATCTGACCTACAAATCCACTAGTAGGGCGCTCTTATAAAACTCAAGCCATTAAAATAATTGTTCTGGATTGGTGTCTATATCAAATCTCACTCCAATCAGATGGCCATCTTACGGTTCAAACTAAGATGGCCATCCTTCAGCTCAAACTAATGTAAGAAGGGATCAATCCACAGATAGCAGCTTGGAGGTAAGGTACCTCCCCTTTATAAAAAATAACTAAGGGTCAATCCCTAGCTATCGAACTGTGGGTGAAGGATTTTGGAAGCATGTATGACTGTGTGAGTATTTAATTACCAGAGCAAAAAAGAAAAAAAAGAAAAAAAAAAAAAACAAATGAAAGCCAATGATTATTGACTTGAAAGGGAAAATTGACTATAGGGCCAAACTTTTATTAGAGTGAAATTTTGTCCCTGGATCTTAACAATCTTTTACTTTGAGTTATTTGGTTTTTACAATTTATGGTTGCCATCGTGGACTCACAAACATGATCATGGCAGCTCGAGTGGATCCAGACAATGGCTATTCAGACACAAAGGAGATGCTGCGTGCTTAAATGTAACATCAAATCACCCCATGGTGAGATCTAATGAATTTTCTTTTTGTGCTCTTTAGTCCATCAAAGTATTATTCATTCTATGTACCTTTACCAAAGAAACATGATCGAGAGAAGATGAAATGAAAGAACCATGACTTAGACAGGATTGCGCCGCAGTGTTGTCACATGCTCTCAGATAAAAAGAGGTTGGGTGAATTTCAGTCAAGGCTTGAGAGGTTTTAAGTAGATTTGAACGCCATGTTTGGGCCTGAGAGTGAGGACACTGACCGGCGCATGGCGATAGCTTTTAGAGATGGTGAAGCTGAAACGAGAGAGCATCATGGACAGGATGATCTTGGCTTCCATCAAAGCAAAGGACTGGCCGACGCAGTTGCGTGGGCCGGCAGCAAATGGAATGAAATGGCGCCCGGGCGCAAAGGACTTGCCTGCAAATCGATCAGGTTTGAATTCGTTGGCATCTTTTCCCCATAATTCCTCACTGTGGTGAATGGCAAGCACAGGAATCCAGATGGAGAGCCCCTTGGGAATATGGAGGTCTCCCAATCTAATATCCTCAAAGGCCATCCGAGGTAGAAGTGAAGCAGGCGGGTACAGTCTCAAAGACTCGTTCATTATCATGTTCAGCTGCAGAACAAAGTAAAATTTCATTTTTTAAGTAAAACTGAAGAGAAACCCAAATCAAAGAAGATGAAGAAGAGCTTATGCTGATGCTTGCTTTCTTAGGAATCATTGTTAAGAGGAGGATGCTAGTTTAGTATTTTATTCATTTTTTAGTTGGTTTTCAATTGTTGCTTTGTGTTATATTAGAATAAAAAAACATTCTAACACGATAACCAATGCCCCTTAAACACTCAATTTTCAACTTCATGGCTAAAAGTCTCTAAATGTCACGAGAGTCGTTTGACTTTAATACATTTTTTTTTCCCTGGATCCCAACCCTTGATATCATGGGATTCAGATAGCTTTTCAACTTTTAACATTTAAATCCCATGGTATCATAGGTTTTTAAACTCCCATGATATTGTGGTATCATGGAGTCGAGGGCAAAAAAGTTCAAAAAAAAAAAGTGCGCCGGCATGAAACTGGATGTTGAGTGTTTTAGGGGCATTAAAATGTCAAATCCCCTTTATTTTTTTCATTTTTTTTGGGATATCAGTGTGTTATTTTTTCCGATTAAGAAACAATGTTTCGTCTTCTTTCATTTCCATTCCTAATTCCTAATGCAATTTATTTGTGAATGTTCAACTACTCTTTACAATACTTGATTGCGATGGTAAATTTATCTAATGTTGAAACCCTCACTAATCTCAGTTAGTAGTTTGACTAGAGTTGATGGAGATTAACGAGGAAGATGGTCCTTTTATGGGGTCTTCCAACTTGCTTACCAGAGATAACTTGGGCAGGTGATCTGGGGAGGGAGGTTCTCTGCCGCAGACCTGAAACACCTCGGCGCGAGCCTTCTCTTGCCATGAGGGGTTGGTGGCAAGGAGCATGGCTGTCCAGGTGAGGAGGAGAGCTGTGGTCTCATGGCCGGCGAAGAAGAAGGTCTTGCATTCGTCCATGAGCACTTGAAGGGAGAAGCTGAAACCTGCTCTCTTCTTCTGGCTTTCGGCCAAAAGCATCCCTAAAAGGTCGTTGCCATATGAACTGCTCCTGCCGACCTCCACACAGTCTTTCCTGCTCTGTATTATCTCCATCAGCAGCCTCTCCACTTCCATCTTCAATGCTTTGATCTCTCTGTTATACTTACTGGGGAAGAACCTGCCACAATTTCAAGCAGATGGGTTGTTATGAACTTTGAGTTGAATTCAATATATAAAACCATCTCTCTCTCCAGAAGAGGAAGAACTGGGTGCCCAACTGACAGTGACACGAGATTGATATAAGACAGATACCAGAAATTAAAGTAGCAAAAGAAGCAAAGAACATTGATATAAAGAAGGCAGGGAAGTTAAGTAGCAGATTAGTGGCAGTGTGTTATTTCTTCCTCACCTGCTACCAGGGAGCCATAAATGGCGACTGGATTGTGCAGCGAGACTCTGCAACGACGTCAAGAGAGGAAAAATCCGCTTCCCCTTTTCATAGCTGCTATCAAACTCTGTTCTGGCTATGATATCTCCTGTAAGCTTAGTGAAGTAGCTCCCAATTTCCACTTCAATTCGGCCAGATTCCACTTCCGCTTCTAATGATCTTAACATCTGTTTTGTGCATTCCACCATGTAACTAACTTGGCCCTGTTGATCATCAAACAACCAATCCAAACCATTCATGCATTAGAACTAGGAAAACCCAATTCATTTCCATCCGAAAAAAAAAAAGCAACAACAACAGCAAGAGAGATGGGTGGTAACCTTAAGCTTGTCAGGCAAGAATGCTGGGGCGACTATATGGCGCTGGTGAAACCAGTTATCTCCATTGGCCATCAACAAGCCTCTACCTATGAAGTGCTTGGAACCCTGTTGCTGGAGCCATGACTTTCCTGAAAGATGGCTGTACTTGGATGATAGTAGCTCTTTAATCATATCTGTTTCTGTCAAACACATTCTTGGCTCGCTCCCGTACCAGTATATGAATCTCTTACCTGCTCCCCAACCAACCACAGAAACCAAACTCAGCAAAATATCTCTCAAGTTTCAAGTCCTGTTTCTATCAAAGAAAGAAAGTAGCAGAGCAACAAACAAGAACAACAAAACCTCCAATTCCAATTAATTAATTTACTAATCCAAACGTCTTTGTTCAATTCAAATCATTTTCCCAGGAAAAGAAACTCTACTGTTTCATTTTCAGAGATGTCCCTTGTGATCAATTACAGATGATTTTAGTAGTGATGATGATCATGATATATTGTCATATTAATTACCGTATCGCTTGGACCAGAGGAGGTAATGAGGCAATAGACGGGTGACGATATCGTGGTTTATGGAGTCCATATCAGAAGAGGTGGACTTGGAAATGAGAGAGGCCATGTCCCTGAGGTTTCCAACTAGAAAACGAGGCTTTGGTCCATATACTCCTTGCTTCTCCATCACCTTTCTGATGCGCCTTGGCGTCCAATAGTAGCAGGAGATCGTTTCTATAACTGCATGCAAAAAGCAGCAAAAGAATACCACCAAAGCCACATACATCAACAACAAGGCCATGGCTGAGACGAGTTGGAACTACTTCTCTAACGACGAGTACGAAGACGAAAGAAGCCACCACGACCTTTTTATAGAGAGAGTTAACCAGAAATTAATGCATTGAAAAGAAAGGAAGGACCGAAAATAGAATAATCATGTCCTCACTCTCAACGGCACTTAAAGGTTTAGATTTTTAGAAAGAAATAACTAGAAGATTGGATATTGACAAAATCTAAATGATTTTGTAAATAAATTAAGATATTTTAGATTCTCAAAATTACTCTTATTACTAAAAATAGCTACGACCTCAACTAGGCTCATGAGCAGTTATGGATCTCATCAAGATCTCGCATATTATGAGTCCGGATTACCTATCGCATTTATTATACCTTCACTGTAAGTGGCACAATAATACTTCGCCACGTTATCCAAAAATTTAGGCGGTTCTCTTTCATTTGATTTAAACTTTTTAAACTTCAAAATCACCTAAATTTTGGATAACGTGGCGGAGAATTATTAGTCCACTTACGGTGAATGTATAACAAATGCTATAGGTGATCTGGACTCGCATATTATATATTATAGCTTTTTGTACATAACCTTCTAAGATTTGTATGATTTGTAAATAGGCTCCTGTGACTTTTGTATTTGTAAATGGGCACCCTATTCTTTCATTTCGATACCTTTCATGTCCCCAAAATCAAAATTCCTAATGAGAATGGATAACCACTATGAAATTTTTTTGTTCAACTTTTATGAAAATGATGGCTTTGCCCTTACATCCATTAAATTAAAATGAGTATATTATTATTTACAAAAATATTATTATTTTATTTCAAGTCCCAATTATCTCTCTTAATAACTCTTTAATGCAAATGGAGCATAATTATGTATTTTGAGAATTTTGTCAGTCTAACAATCGGTCATGTATGGAATGAATCAATTATAACAAACTATATAAGCACGTGCTTTCATTATCATTTTGATTGATTTGAATCTAATTAAATAGGCCCTATACCGATAAAAAAAGATTTATATGCGGTTATTCTCTCCCATTAAATATAATTATTAATATTATAAGCTTTAGAGAAAAAAAGTCCAAGCTTTTAAATTTATACATATAGGGATAAAGAGATGGGCAAATGTGTCATTTCACTCTAAAAACCTTTGGTGGTTGGAAAGCTACTGGTTTTGAGGATACAAAAGGTATTAAATTGAAAGGGCAGGAACCTATCTACAAATACTAAAACCATAGGGGCCTATTTACAAATCCTACAAACCTTAGGGGGTTATATGCAAAAAGCTCTATGTATATAATTACATACTTCTATGCTATTTATTACTTGACAAAATGAGCTTAGATCAGAGCCCACCCTGATGCATACTTGCATTCACTAGGAACATATGGACCATTCATGTGATTGAGATCCACAAGGTGGGCCCCACATAATTATTGGTATGCAATTGTTTTTAGTTTCCATGCCTTTCGATTTCTAATTGGCTACACGGCTTGCACTATAAACCTCACATGTGAGATTGCTACTTCACAAAGGCATAAAGCCTAATTGAAGTGGCCCACCATATGTCAGTAATCACGTAAAAAATTCATAACCCAATGATATGCATGAAGCTTTGAGATTTTCACCGATGACAGTCTTATAATAAATCCCTAAGCCCCACATGAGAGATTTTACTTTACAAAGGCTTGATATATACTTGAAGTGGCCCACCACATGCCATTGATTAATAGAAATTAACATTGATTCAAGGAGGACCAAGGGAGTTGGATGATCAATGGGGAAACAAATAGGCCCAAAAAGAAAATAATATGCATTTGCGAATGCATGTTATTGATCACGCTAATTTCTTTTTTGAGGCATCGCTAGGTTTTATAATAAAATAAATGCACTTCTTCGGACTGAATTTAGGAAGGAGTTGGAGTTCAATAATCATTAATGTTTAGTGGCAAAAACTTCATAAGTTATTTTTTTTTATTCTTTTTTTTTTCCACGAATAAGAAGATTGAAAAATAATAATAAAATACAATTCTATATGATACTCTTTATTTCAATTAAATAATATCATTTTTCTTACTTTAATTCTAAATATATTCTCAGTTTTGGGCCCGGGCAAAGCACGGGCATTTGTTGCTAGTTGTCAACTTAAGAGAAACTCTTGCCCATGCAATATTGAGTCATTTTACTCAATTTTTGGGATTTGGGGCCATTTTGAAACTCTAATCTAATTAATAAGAGCTAATCAGATTAAGAACTAAAATAATAAAAAAATTCTAATTTTAAGTTTTAATTTACAATTAGTGTCTTTGGTAAGGTTATGGGGAAAAAACTCTTATTTCATTATGTGACTCTTAGAAATCGTGGCAATTGGGGCCATGTTGAAAATCTTGAAATTTAAAACTTATAAAAATAAAGACATATAGATTGGTTATCAATGATAGATAATTAGAAGTAGATATGAAAGTGATAAAGGTAATTTGAGTGATTCAGGAGAAGAGGCATTTTCAATGATAATTGAACCTGAAAATCATTTTACAATTTAAGTAAATACTTATTATTAGTTGAAGCTACTTTGCATGGTGGCAAATGGGTCAGGTTGAAAATTTACGATTAACCTTTTAATAAAAAAAAAAATGCTTAAAAAAGACCTGCGAGGGTTTTTCATGATTTGTCATTCTGCTCAGAGAAGTTTTCGAGTAAAAGCAAGAACAAGAGATGCATGATAATGAATTGATAACCTCAATCTTCATTGATTTGCGATATCTTCATGCATGCATTACGAACATAAAAACAAATGGAGGGCTTTTTATGCACAATGAAAGTACTCTACATACCTGTTGAAATGAAGATAAACAAATGGAAATGAAAATCAAGAAAGAAGAAAAAGGCAGTTTTTCTTGAAAGTGAAAGAAGAGATTGTATTTTTAGTATGGAGTTCTATACGGGATATGTTCAAAATTTCATCCCTCTAACATTCATTGGAAGTATTGGAAGTTCAAAACCTATTTACATGTACAAATCTTTTTATTAAATATGATAAGGTACAAAATCTATCTATAACGGACTAATAATAGCAAAAGATATCTTTCATTGGTAGGATTGTAACCGGGTCGGTTCCGGTACGGGTCCATGGTGGACCTGATACTGGAATCGTTAAGGAAAAGGTGGAATCGGATTCAGACTTGGAACCGTTTCGAAACTAATATATATATATATATAGATTTTAGGAGAGATTTTCAAAAATTGAGGTAATATGTCAGGTATCGGGTCCACGGGTTCAAACCAAGGTGGAACCGGACCCGGACCTAATTTACTTATCGGGGCCTAAATAAGGACCCAGAGCCAATTCAAAGTCGATTTTTAATGGGTCGAAACCTTCGCATAATAGGATAATTGGGGACCCATTTACATCCCTACTCAATGGCCAATAATAGTGAGTTATAGAAAACCTAGCTATCTGTATCGGCTAGTAATGGTAGTAAACTTTCCAAAACCTACACTGCCAGTGGCTGGTATCATTTGACCGGTTTTATTTTTTCATAGTTTCTAATTCAAATCAAACTGTTTCTTTGCTGTGCCTCTCTTCCAAGTGGGCCTCACAAGTGTGGGCATCTTTTTCTTCCTTTTGCGCTTTTCAACGGAGACCCACTGATCATGGGCATAGTCAGAAGTTTTGGCCGGCTAAAATGGCAGTCCAAGTCCAACTCCAACTCCAACTCCAACTCCAACCCTACATAATTCCAAGTAGTGTTGCCAAACAATTTCATGACAATTCACTCTCAAACAAGAAAATTATCAGCAGAGTTCATTTTCAGTTGAGCATAATTTAACATAAAAACATACCAACCTAGGAAAATACAAAAGTAAGATCAACTGATATAGGGGCAGACCCAAGTACAAAGAGTCCGGGGGCTGACCAGAAAAAAGTCCAAAAAACCCCTTCAAATTCTAGAAATTAATAGATATTTTACATTTGCCCCCTCTCCCGAAGTTACTTTCTTTTTCTTTTTCTTTTTCTTTTTTTTTTTAACACATTGAAGTCCCACAAAGAAAATTTTATGAGTCCAAAATATGTTTTCTTTTCGGTTACACTACATTGCATTTGGGAACTTACGAACTCAACGATATACCCATGTCTCTTATCAACATGACCTACAGGTGCAGGACAACAGGAATATTTCTATAATGAACTGAGCTATACATTTCTTGGTTTGGTGGGACCCCACGAATGATTTTAACTGATGGATGGGTCCAACTGTGATTCTCATCATTTAGGTGCGCTGAATTGGTTATTGTCATCTTTGATGGGTCTTGATGTAATGATAACCATCAGTAAGCAAGCCAGTTACACCTTGGTTTGATTTTGGGAACAAAGTGGTTTTCATGTCTTTGATGGAGGCTACCTTGTTTGGGATTGATGGGCTAGGCCCAATGTGAGTTCCATCTATAGATGACCCTACTTTGATAGCCATAAGGAGACCTTTCCATCTACTCTTCTCTTACTAGTAGACATGCATCGAAACGTTCCTCATGAGTAAGAACGCATATCAACATATGCAATCTGCTCATCGGTGAGCATTTTCAGGTGAAGTGCTTTCCTCCAAGGCGGCCCACTTGAGATGCATTCAGTTTATAAATGCAGGATTGTACCTATAGGAGACATTGAGTATATAAGATGTGCCAAATTGCAAACTAACCAGATAATGTTAACTATCAAATTTCAAACTTTTCAAAGTATAATGATTTTTTAGTATGAGTAATTATGTTCTACTAAGAGGTACCTCTCATGGATTGGATGAGAGGTAACCTCTTTGCCACCACATGGGGGCCCTAGATAAATCCAAACCTCTCACACTCGCTAACCTAGCTTACATGAATTAGCACTCATTCTGGTTTAACAATAATCTATTTTATTCTCACTGTTAAATTAAATTTCATAAAAAATGTAACCTAACAAAATGTTAGGTTTTAAGGCCCTTAAATCAAGAGTTAGGATAATTTGATTGAGACAATCTTTGACCAATATAATATATCCACAATTAGACCTTTTCCATCGCACTATCCTCCCATGATTAGCATACTTTCAAGTTAATTCAAGGGGCTTAAAGTTTTACCTCTGATACAATCCATGAAAGGTGCCTCTTGGCAAAACATGGCCCTTTAAGTTTATTAAATTTTGTCAATTAAGTCAATGGTGGTTAATTGATGATTTGGATCCATAGCTAGTCAACTGAAAATCCTACCAACTCATGGATGTTGGTTGGTATGGGTCAAGCCTAACTGCCCATTTATTAATGAATTTGGAGTCTTGATCCAGACCCAAGCTATAGAAGTCAGAAAGGGCCAACCCAATCCTTAAGTACTTGGTTGGGCTTGAGCTGGATAGGCAGATCAGTTCAGAATTTGCAGCCACTACTCTCCCCTGGGAGCGCATCTTGGAACTGGCCAAACCTGGGTACCTGAACCAACCACTACTTATCCCTTTGGAGAGCAATCTAAACCTAAATATTGGGTACCTGAACCAACCTGGGTCCACCTATTTAATCCAGAATTAGAGTCAAAAGTAGGGAAGTTACAAATCAGGTCGGATATGTTTTTTGTTTTTTTTTTTTTTTTTTTTTTTTTTTTTTCTCAATCTTCAACTTGGGTCCCTCAAAAAGTCATTCTGATTGTAGACTAGTGTGTTTATTATGCTTTTCTTGAGCTTATCACTCCTCAGTTTTAGTGTCAATCTCTACCCAACTTCTATTCTACCTTCCTCTGACTTCGAGATTGATGGGAAAACCTCTCCCCATTCCTCATTTTCTGGTTTGTTTTTCACTAATTTCAATTAATGTTGGCAGCTTTTAAGTACTAACGTTGACTACTTAGTCTTGACTTCTCGAAGACCCTGCCGTTCCCTGTCGGCATTTTAATCTTTTGACTTCTTGATATTTGGCACGAACACAAGTTGGTGGGACTCTTGAGAAGTCATATATCTCTTTTTATGGAGTTTTTCACAAAAAGGCTCCTATGTATTTGCAAAACATTAAAAACAATCTTACATTCTCCGTTTGACTTAAACTTCCAAATGAATGTCAAGGTTTGAATAAGTAACTTTTGATTACCCTCTTTTCTCACTATCTCTATTTGACATAATTACCCTTTTTACCTTTAGAATTTGTTTGTCAACGAGAGGATTCTGCTCTTTGAAAGATTTTCAAAAGTGAGTAAAAGAAGGTGACAGGCAAAGTCTAGGGAGAATAAAAGGGAGGAGAAATTAGGTTTTTTAAAAGCATTTTCCTTCTTAAAGAGAGAGCATCTTAGACAATTGGAAACAAAAGGCTAAAAGGATTCCTCCCGGCGAGTAATTTAGCTAGAAAGGACCCAATTGAAAATATGCTAGAAAAGTTGGACCCCATTTTGGAATAAGAGATTCTTGTAGTATCCTTTTTCAAAAACCAAAAAATCAGGTAGGGAGTTCTTGAGATTTTCTCATTTCAATTTGACTGAACCCCATCTGTGGGGGATCCAATTTCTTCATATGCATATACATATACTGATCTTGAATTGACTCTAACCCCAATTTAACACTAATATCTAAAGAAACAATGTAAAAGCCAAAAAGGTATTATATACCAGATACACTCATAGAGACATAAGGCCAATAGAGATAATTGTTGTAGATGTAGCAAAAGTTTTATGCTACCATCACCCCCCGATACAACCCTTCTTCTTTATTCAGACTTAAAGCCAGCTATAAATTATATATATAATAAGTAGGGAAACATTCAAGTACATCTATCCTCCTATCCTCCACCAAGTATGGTGATGGACACTCCTTTTGGGGAAGTTTCAAGTACAAAAGGGCTTTCGTACTTGATGGAAAGATCCCCTTTTGTACTTGAAATTTTCCCAAAAGGGGTGTTCATCACCACACATGGTGAGGGATAGATTTACTTAAATATCCCCCTAATAGGTATATCCTTTCGTAGGTGAGACAAATTTTAAGCTCACTTATTTAAAATGTCTCATTCGAGGCACTATAAGCTTGTCAAGGATAATGATTGAATCTTTTACATAGTTTTGAGTCACAGAAAATGTCAACACTGCCATTTGGTGAAGGTCATAGTTTTGAGTCACAGAAAATGTCAACACTGCCATTTGGTGAAGGTCAACCAGCTGCATTTGACAAAAAGATATGGAATATTCATTTGTGTTTTGCTGTTTGTAGAGAAAAAGAAAGGAAAATCTTTAAGAGAAAAAAAATGATTAGCCCTCTTCTAAGAAAAAAGGCACACCTCTAGAAGTGCGTTGATGTTTTCATAGTGACTTTTCTCATGTACGCATTTCATCTCAACAAATGGATATTTCTTTGTGGGTGTAATAGATCAACCAGTTGCATCTATCTGAAAGATATATAAAATTGACTAAATGTTTTCAGATTGAAAAGAGAAGGAAACGAAAGAATGATTAAGCAGGAAGAAGTGGTCAAGCTCTTGCTAAACTTCCCTTTGTCCAATATCATGGTCATACTCATGGGCAGTACGGTGTCTCCAAACTCCAATGGGATATACATTTGACATTTCCATCAGTTGACATTAATTGCTAAATCAATGGATCCCACTAAGCTAATTGCACAATATTCACCAAGATTAGAAAGATGAGACAATCAATGGTTTGCCAATAGGAACCAACGATCCAAAAAGAGATTTCATAAATCTCCAAGGTCAAAATTAGATTTAGTAAATCTAGGGATAGTGCCTTGACTTTTGAGAGGTTTAGAGATAGTAGTAGTAGTAGTTGAGGAGGGGTTTGTGGATGAGGTGGATGTATATAAAGACTAACAGGAGGTTTGAAATTAGCATTCATAATATGGGCTCAGACTTATGGGTTGAATTTGAAACAACACATGCTAATTGACATTATTCAGATACGACCCAAAAACTCCCTCATCAGATCTATATATGAATGTTTTTTTTTTTTTTGTTTTTGATAAGGCAAAAAATAAGCCCCTTGAATTTTGCTACCTAACGGCCTTTAAAATAAAATAAAATAAAATAAAAAATAGAAAAGTGGGCTCCAATCAAAAGTGCCCATTGGAGTGTGAAGGGTCTCACTTAAGAAATATAAATAAGATATGGGAAGGAGGTGGGCGTGAGGAGTGGAGTTAGATGGAACATTTTGCCGCATGCTTAGTGGGCTAGTGCGAGTGTAATTGGCTAGGACCCACACACACATTGGTCTCATATTTTTATATGCTAAGATATGGAGATCTTCCTCTACACTAATTGATTGACTGATGACTAGAAGTACTGTTTATGATTGGCCGTGGATTTCTCGAATCTAATGGATGGGCCAACCTTTGGAAAATAATGAGGTGGATCACTACCATTACCATGTCCTGGATATAAAGCTGATTTTAGAAGCTTCTAGAGTTGTGTATCAACTCCCTCAACTTCTGACGTCGCCGAGGCAATAACATGCACATGACTGGTGGTTTCTCTGAAGGTGGCAATGTGTGGTCAAAGGCAACCGATCTTATGGGCCAATGATCAAGATATGAAGCAGCAACAGCTTGCAGGGTCACTCCCACCATCAGAGCCCAAGATGGAAATGGCAGGCTGGGACTCTAATTAAGTTGCTGCTCTCTTCTCTATTTCACCTCTGCATCACTGCAACTGCCTTTACTTCATTAGTTTACCCACAATTTTTTATGTTTGAAGGGTGGTGGTTACCCCTCTTCCTCTTCATCAATCTCTCCCTCTCTCTCTCTCTCTCTCTGAACAAGTCCATTTACATTTGAGGAGTCGAAGCCCAGGTTGAGTCCATTTACTGGTCGGATTCAATTTGGAAAATGGATAGTATAGTTTAAATCCTGCTATTACATTCAGAACCACATCCAGGTCTGGCCGATGGATCGGACCCAAATTATATCCATGCTAGCCTAAGTGGACTGGGAGTGCAAGTGGGACTGGGCCATATTCAGCCCATTGACAGCCTTAGCCTTTCCTCCATTTTAAACAACCTGATTCTATTTTGTTCTCTTCCATCTTAATGTGTCTTTTGTCAAAAATGATAACGTGACTTGAATTTGTCTAGGTCTGATGATTCTAACCATTGATTTAAGGGCCCCATGTTCAATTTTCAACCATGGGCCCAGACATGGGTTGACCCACATAAGCTGCCTAAAACCCGTTTAAACTGAAAAACTATGGTTATAGGAAAGGATAGATGAACATTTAATGGACAGTATGGATCACTCAAAGATAGAACATGCTTTCATCACTTTATTCTATGGAGAAGAGCTGAACGTGCCGATTGTCATTCATACTTAGACAAAGGTGGGGCCATAGTGCACAAGCGAGGAGAGAGAACCCCCACACACACGCAGAGAGTGAGTACTTGCTCATGTAGGGAGTGAGAATTTGCCGATAAGAGGAGTGGGGTTGCACCAGGGACTGATCTCCGTGAGAGGTAGGGTTGCACACCAACTGGGCCGTCCCTCGTTCTCAGCTGTTATATGACCTTAATCACAACATATAGCTTGCCAACCTTATGTAGTCGCTCCCTGTAATCTATTCTCATATATATATATATATATTAGATACAATAATTAACTTGGGTGGGCTTGACCCAACTCGCGGCAAATCATGTACCTTCATCAAGCGTGGCCTGATTGAAATTTGAGCTCGTACATGTATATCTGGACAGATCCAGGTCAGAAAGATCCCAACTCATTGACATCCTTCATCTCATCAAGGCATAGTTAAGGCACCTAATTAAATTGTGGGACCCACGAACAGAAAGAGAGTAGAATCTAAATACAGAGGACTGAGCCGACATGGTCCAAAATCTAAATGGAAGTTTGAAAAGTGGGGGGTGGGGGGTTGGGGGTGGTTGGGTTAGGACCCACTGAATTCGGACATCCATATGAGAGAATTAGATGCTGGGGCTGAGTGAGACTGAGTTAGTTGTTGCATGCGACCCGAAATGGAAAGATTGGGGTGGGGGGGATGAAAGAGGGAATCCTCGTTCAACACAAAGTTTGGAAAGAAAGAGATGGTTTGAACTGCATCAATATTCTTGTTGACGCTGTTTATGGCAAGTGGGCTTTACCAACTGATGTGTGTAAAATTCCTTTCTTTAGTACCCCTTTGGATCCTTGGAACTTCTTCTTCTTCTTCTTTTTAAAAGATCCTTCGAAATCAATTCTCTTGAGACTTCATTCCTACCCTTTTTTTTTTTTTTTTTTTTTTTTTTTGTGTGTGTGTTTATTTGCGCGGGGGTCACTATTGGATCAGGGGAAAAACATATGCCTTCATACTGAGGTTAATTCATGATAATGGAAGAAAAAACTTGCCTACCAAAAAAATTAAAGACTGAAGGCTTGGATTGGTGTCCAGGTCCAGACGCTTAATAAGTGCATCTTTTTATGGAGTGTTAATTAATGTGTGTTTATTGATTGTAATTGTGGTGCTCTAGAGTTTTGGTCTTTTACATTTGGGTTACAACTAATATTAATATTCATTAATTTATTTATTTTTTCATTTTTTGTACCTAGCCAAGGGGACTGGGACCTAAGACAGAGCTCGCACATGAGAGAAACGGCCCATTCATGTGAGAAAGGAGCTCGCACGAGCGAGAAGAAAGTTAACACAAGTGGGAAGGGAATCCGCACATGCGGCAGAGGTGGCTAAGAGAAACTATTGGTCCCAGATGGGTGTTGAGATCGAACACACTAAAAATCTTTGTGCGTTATGTTGTGAGATAGATCATGCGAACTCGCTATGAGAATTCTGTCAAACTGAAGTCTAATCTTTATCCATACTCTACGGCCAAGAATTTTATCCTTAATCTAACTCTACCAGATCAAGACTCATTGGAAGTTCATCCACGGTACACCACTAAGATCAATCTAGCGCGGGCCCCATGGCAATCGGACCATCCAATCTTCCTAACAACAGCGTACTTAGAATTCAAATCCTGAGCATCCAGGAGAGAAACGTGGTTTGCTAACCAACTGAGCAACTACACATTCTCTTTTCATTGATTAGTTACATATATAGGATGGATACCTAAAGGTCATATTCTCCAAAAGGAACCAATTTCTAGGGCTGTTTTGTCGTCTTTTTTTTTTTTTTTTTTTTGAAAAATAGAAGTCCACTTATAATTTCGGCTATTCACTTCCAAAAATTTGAACCAGGTTGCACCTCTTGGTTGTTATGCATCCAATGAGCCTCAATGAAAGTTGGCAATTTTAAAAAGACAATGTATACGCACCCTGGATTTGCTTAATATTTAAGCAGATATTTTATATGTTATCCTCTTCCCCTTTCTTATAAAATAAAGTGAAATTGGAGCCTGCAAGAATAAATGTCTCCTTCTTATACTAAATATGGGAATCCGAACCAACATGGAGTGTGCAATTGCATAGATTGAGGCAAAGCATTAATGTAATATATACAGAAAAAATTTGGATCCTAGTGTAGCACCATTAATTTTTAATCATTTTACAAGGGATTCAAGCTTACACAATCAAGCACACCTGAAAGATTCCTGGTCCTTATGCTATCTGACCTTACTCAAAACTGATTTATTTTCATCCCATTTTAGTTGAATTGCCCACACTTGATATATATATATATATACAGACCCAAATCAAACTTTGGATAAATCTATTTCTAAAATCTCAATTTGATAAAAGAAAGTTCCTAAAATGATTTTAGGGCTGTAAGCACTGGGGCTTCAGATGCCCAACCCAATCAACTTTGAGATGGATATGGACTGACCTTTCCCAGTATGGGCCAGTAAACAAAGCCTCACAAGGCAACCAAGCCCAATCAATTCATCAGATGGGCCAAATACTTCACTGATGATTTGGACTTGGGCCTGACCCATTGGCTACATCGACCGTTAGTATCCGACCCAGCAACTAAATGGTGGGGATTGGACTGATGGGCCAAATAATTCACTAATGGACCCATCAGCTAAAAGGTGGGGATTAGACTATTTTTAGTCCAACCCAGACCTGCCAGCATGCAACCCATGCTTTAAAAAAAAAAAAAAAAATACAAACTAAAAGGACACCACTTTGGGGTGGGCCCAGTCAGACTGAAGAATCACTCCCATGTCTGAATCATAGGGTCCACAACTCAGAAACTAACTCAAATATATATTAAACCGGATATGGATATCTGGCCAGCAATTACAACCAAAATGTATATATTAAAAGACACTTACAATAATGATAGTACTATAGAGTATAATAAAGAATGAGAAGAAAAGGGAAAGAATTAGAATCCAATCAATGATGGAGCAATATGAATGAATATTTTGAAAGGGTCAAAGTATGCAAAAGGGCGAATGGACATCCGTGCAGCATTAGTTGAAGAACATCTTTTTTTTCTTTCTGTTTCTCCCTGGGTTGGGGTGGGCCTGGGCCCATTGGGATAGAAGTGTACTCAGAAAGAATGAAAGAATGAAAGAAAGAAGTTTATTATAGGTACGTAAAGGCCAATGGTTATATATACTCATAGGGACAAGCCACGTACTCTTGGGTGGTGTTTTTGCATCAGATTCAGGCTTCCTGTGCGTGCGAGAACTGATACGCCTTGCCTTCCTTACAAAAGGAAAAAACTATAGTCAGATCAGATCCGTGGACTAAACTCGTTTCAGAATCATTCATTCCTTTCTTATTCTTTTGAATAGTTTTTGTGTTTATATGTGAATTCTTTGATTCTTTCTTCTTCTTTTGAATGGTTTTTGTTTTTATGTGAATTCTTTGCTAGCATAGAATCAGGGAATGGCAATGGGTCCCGGGAGAACCTACACTGGCTAGGCCCTTAACCTATCCTCAAAAGTCCAAGGTTAAGCCTAGACTCGTTTCCTTATCCTCAAATATGTGGGCCAGGACGAAGCTAGCTAAAGCCCTTGGCAAGGGTGCACTGGCTAGGAGCCTAGGACCCTTACCCTACCCTCAAAGGACCAGATTTGGGCTGCGGCAGAAGAACATGATTTTTTTGAAAAAATTACAACCATCAATTGTTAACCTGATTCTAAACAATATAATTGTTATTGGTAATTTTAACATTCCATAAAATCATAGTAGCTTTAGGACTTGTGGCAAAGAGTCTCAAAGGTTAGGCGAACAATGATTAATTCCAACTTGAGGAGGATTTTTTTGAATTAAGTTCCATGAACAACTTGGGACCTTTTAAAGAAGATATTCTCATTTTGAAAGTAATCATAGCATATTAAAAGCAATGGGAACTTCTTTTTCTCTTGTTTACAAAAAGCTATGGGATCACTTTGGCAAGTACATGTTTGTTTGAATTAATTTATTTAGGTAAATGATTCACATGTATTCATTACACTTCCATTTGGGTACCAAAGTAATACAGAGCATGTGTGACTCCCAATTAGCAGCTTCGCAAATAATATTTTATTTTTATTTTTTATCCATTTTTATCTATCGTACAATTGGGCATGTTTGTACAGCAATGGAACCTCTCTATTCAAATGGACCCCTTTAATTTACATGAAATTAGATATGTTAGGATTCATTGTTGTCTAATCATCTATTCATTCACATAAAGTTGATAATGATAATAATAATGATGATAATAATTCTTATTATCAAATGGGCTCATTTATTAGCATAGAATCAAGAACAGTTTTTAAATGGAATTGGAATACAAATAGATTCATTGACAAAATGGGCTTATTTGTTTGAATGTAAGTTGGAATTACATAAAAAGTAACTAATTCAAATGAGCTTGCTTGTTTGTATCACACCAGAATACATAGGGAAATATTTGACTCAGATGGATCTATGTGTCTGCATAGAATTGAATTATATAGAAATTGGTAAAGCTTCATTACAAGCCTAGAGGAATTGACGAACTCTACCCGGAATTTTTAGTTTCCAAATTCTTCTCCACATTCCTTGTGACTCCTCTACATCAAGGCTTACCCCTCTTATCTCCTGGACAGAATCTTCACAGAAGGAAAATCCTTGAGGATCCTCATGTGAAGGCGATGTGGAAACTACGACCCATATTCTATGGGACTGTCCAATGGCAAGTAGTGTATGGTTTTTATCTCTCGCCACGCAATAGAAACGTCACGTCTCCATGGAAGAGTTTCCGTTGGTAACAAAGTCCTAATGGAGGTATCGTCCAAAGAAGAGCAAGAGGAATGGGCGGTGTTATCGTGGTCCATCTAGAACGTCCGTCACAACTTTATTCATAATGGCACCCAAGCATGCCCCTTGTCATATTTGATAAAGGCATGAGCCTCCTTCATGAGTTCCAGCAATCTCAACTGTCGAATTGATCTCTTTCTGAAGTCATCATCTGATTGTGCGAGGGCTGTTAATTTTGTGTTTGTATACACACGTGTTACTATACTTCCTTTGTAGCATTTTCGAACCCCAACCAAGGGTCCCCCCCTCCCTATGAGCTGTCCTAAATGGCAAGTCAGTGCTCCAGAGGTGTTACTTTGTATACTTTCTGTTTTGTTCCCAGTTAATACAACTCATCTTTATCTTTAGAGGATTTTATCGAAAAAATCCCCTTACTCATTGAAAATCAAAACGGGCTTAAAAAGTCTCCATGAAGTACAGTGGTCCTACAAACCTGATTTGGTTTAGTTTTTTTTCAATTTTCTTGAGAGGGGATATCACTGCTCATCTTGCCTTTTTACAATCGATCAAAACCTATTTTCCCTCATCACTGCTAATCTTACATTTTTACAATCGATCAAAACTCATTTTCCCTAATTTTCATCTTCCTCCTTTCCCTCACCTCCTCCATCGATCTTAACCCAACTGGTCCCAGGCGCTCCTCGTCAAGACAATTTCAGGAGGAGGGGTCGAGACAATTTCAGGAAGAACCTCGGCAGGAGGAGCCTCAGGAGGAGGGACCTCAGAGGAAGGAAGGGAAGAACTCGACTCAAATTCCTGATCTTTGAGCTTTGGTAGATCCTGATATATAGGGTGATCATCGGGGATCCCCGCCTTCTTCAGTGCAGCCCGGCACCCAAGCTCAAACAAACGTGGACTTATCTCCTCAACCTGAGCGTCATAATCATTCGTTGCCGCCTCTACCCCATCGCGGAAGGCAACATCGATTTCGGCTTGAGTTGAGGCTTCGAGGTCGGCCTTTGCCTTTAGCGCAGCTTCGAGCTTTGCCTTCTTCTCTGCCAGCTCGGCCTCCTTTTCTGCCAGCTCGGCCTCAAGTTGGATCGCCCTCTTCGCCTTAACATTAGCCGCCCCTCTCAGCTCATGGGACTCGGCCCTCAGCCTGCAGATGTCGACCAGAGCCAAGTCAAGCTCTTTCCCAAGGCTGATGTTCTTCTCCTCCACCTCCTTCTGCTTCTGACAACTACTCTCCAAGGCCGTCGAAAGTTTCTTCTTTTCTGCTTCCAGCTTCTCAACCTTGGAGTCTTTTTCGTGGGTCCTGTCCAAGACCACCTTAACCCTCTGTACAATCTGAAAAAAGGAACCGAATGTCAAAAAGAGACGACCAAGCTCAAATATTGCCAAGAAATCTATAACGAGAAGAGCTTACAGAGAAGACCGATTGCAGTAAGGATATCAACAGCGTTGCATCATCTACCCCTTTAAGCATTTGCATGTCAAGCGGCAGGGTACAAGCATTGGCGAACGCTACAGAAACAAGAGGGTTTCCAGAGAGACAGTCCTCCACTGTCATTGGCCTCCCAGGCCCGAGTTGGAAGCCTAGCCTCCATGGGGCCGGCCTCGTAGGCTGGACTGCCGAAACTTGGCCGGGGCCCTGCTCCTCCAAGCCCTCAGCCCTGGATCTATTCTCCACTGGAGCCTTTTCCCTCGTTTCTTCAGGAGGACGCTGCCGATCTACTGTGCCAGGACCCTTAGACCTTTTCTCTGGGAAAATTGAAAAAACTAAACCCAATCAAGCATGTAGAACCACTGCAGTGCATGGATACTTTCTAAGCCCCTTTTGATCTACAATGAGTCTAAGGAGAATTTTTCGGTAAAATCCTCTTATCTTTATTATAAAAAAAAAAAAAAAGAACTATATAGAAATTCATTGTTAAATGGGCCGTATGTTTGCATGAAATTGGAATACATAAACATTATTCATGGAACATGCATGTTTGTTTGCTTGGAGTTGGATTATATAGGACTTCATTGTCAACTTGGGCCGGTTTGTTTGTGTGGAATTGAATTAAATCAGAATTCATTGATGGAATAAGCATGTTTGCTTACATGGGAAATTGATTCAAATAGGCCTGGTCACCCACATAGAATCAAAATACATGGAAAATCGATTCAAATGAGCATCTTTGTTTGCATGGAATTAAAAGATTGAAGAAATAATTGATTCAAACGTGTTATTTGCTTACATGGATGGTTCAGATATATTATAAAGTCAACCCTACTATGTTGTCCCTCACCATAACATGGTGAGGGATGGATGCACATGAATATTTTCATATATATATATGGATAATATTCAAGTGAGAGATTCCCTCACCATAGGGTGAGGGGCACTCCTCTTTTTGGGAAGTTTTACGTATAAAAGAGAATCTTCCCAAAAAGTACAAAAGTGCTTTTATACTTGAAACTTTCAAAAAAGAAGTTTCAAGTATCCTTATATAAATATATATATATATATACATATATATATGGGAGATGCTCATATGAGAGATATCTCTCACCTTAAATGAGAGATTGGGTGGGGGCCCTCATATCCATATTCAATGCCAACAACTTAAATGCAAGGGCCCTTACTCTTATCTCTCATATAAGATGAGAGATATCTCTCATAGGAGCATCTCCTTCCTATATATATATATATATATATAAATATATATATGGAAATGTTCATGTACATCTATCCCTCACCATAGGGTGAGGGGCACTTTCCCTTTTTGCACATGAAGACAAGGAAGTGTACCTCACCCTATAAATATATATATATATATATATATATATATATATATATATGGTAGTAGTAGTAGTTCATTATCAAATGGGCATACTTAACTTGCATGGAATTGAATGCATGTAGATGAGAAATATCACACATGTAATATAATGAAAAATATTAACTTCATACATTTTCATTTACACAGCACACGTCATGTCAAAAAATTGCTTCTTTCATATCTCCTTTGGGATTTTAGGCAGCCAACAGATCCGATTGGTGTTGAATTTCTTTTTTCTTAATTTTAATTTCACACGTATGTACATCTTTGAGCAATTTTGAGATTCGGAGAAACAAAATTCGTATAACCAATTCCAACATAGTTGGGACAAGACTTTAATGATGAAGGTGGTGGTGGTGGTGGAGGAAAGGTGACCCACCAAATATCCAGTTCTGCAGTTGAGAGTGTAACAAGACATTTGTGGTATAACTCGCACAGTGAATCTCAGATAAGGCTTCAAAGTTGATGTATTAGAGAATCTCGTTTTGCAGCATGATAGATCGCTAAAAAACACATTAGTTTCTGATAACTAAAGAGTAACAAAAACATACAGCAGCACATCGATCAACAGTTAACAATTCAGTACAGTTGTCATATGAAAAAGATAAAAATGTTCATCGTGAATAGAACATTTGCCTATCGTAACAAATATCTGGTACAAGGTCTGCATCACCGGGCACCCGAAATTGCTATCAGGTGCCAATGCGTTTTGCGGATCCCTTGGCCTTCAACCCTAGTCCACCATAGAAAAGATGGTAGATCGACTTCTTGCGGCCCCATTTCCACCATATCGGTATGTAAATCCGTTTCATTTTCTTGATCTTGCTTTCTATGCACCAAAAAAAAAAAAAAAAGGGGTACAATAACTCAATAACTAAAAAGATAATATCCTTCTAAGATTCTTAATAGCCTGCCCGACACTAGTTGATGGGATGAGATTAAGATGACAATTACCATTCCAAAAGTGGGAAAGAAGAAACATTTGCAGGACTGCTGTAAGATGATATTAGAGAACAAGAGAAACTGTTTCCACATTAGTCCATGTGCATGTTAAGTTTTTCATGAACTGCCTAAACAAGGAATAACCCGGCTTGTGGGGACCAACAGCATACATGCATTTGGATGTGGCAGGAGGTGGAAAATCAAGAACCCTCTGATTGACCCAAGAGTGTACAAAAAATTGAAACCATCCGATCAGAAAGATGGTTTAGAGGGCGGCCCCGCAGTTGGATGAAGTGAGTGCATGCATTTTTCAATGATCAAAATCCAAGGCCAATGAAAACTTGGGTATGGGTGCTTAGATTGATTATCAGGATGCCCGGGATGGGTTCCACAGGCATGTCCAATCTTGACAATGCACACATACACATGACAATTGACAACTTTATCAAGAGACCCAACTTAGGTGTAATCCAATTGACACTTATAATTTGACACCCACCCAACTACTCACAGTTGGAAATGTAGAGTGGGACAAACTTCAGAGAAATCCAAGCCATTCACAGTCAGCTATCCCCCATGAGTAGGCATCAGTCCCAATTTAACACTAAAACCATTAATATTTTAGGCTTAGAAATTATCGTGGGGGGAGGGGATAGAAAAGTTGGTGTCCTCTGTGTGCGAAAAAATGCACGCAGTCTGATCATTTCAGCCCTTGGTTTAAGCCTCAAAGTTGGACAATTTGTTTAACCATTAGATGAACTGCTTGTCTACGTGTTTTCTGCATAATTGCGATGAATTGTAACTCATGGGGAGGTAGCTAGTATGCTTCTATGTCAATAACATAATAAACACGGTATATAACGTCAAAAGTACAAAGGAATGTGTTTCAGGGATTAAAAAAGAGGGAGAAACAGAGATAATACTTAATAAAATGTGGCTTGAGCACAGTAGATCCAATTTTGGTGTTTAAACTAAAGCCAAAACATGGTGACGCTATGGAATTTAAAGAACAGAACAAGTGTACATGTTACTCACTTCTGATTTGAAAAGATAAAGCCTTCCCCTGCAAAAGCAGAACAGAATAACTCGATTCCAAGATAGGCCAATACTTAATTTGAACTTTCATGACTTCCAAAATGGTCCGCAAACAATGTTTGGAAGGCTTATCATCCAATTCATATCTAGGACCTTCACCAAGTAGTACCTTCAAAAGAAGTGACTCAATTGCATTAAGAATTACAAGAGAACCATATTATAAATATAGAAATGCACCACAGCCTCTGAATTTACACAGTTGTGAGTATTGCTAGATTATATAATTCATGTGAATATTGGAAAGAACGGATTTGGTATCATTACTGTCCAACAGAACTAAAAGAAGAGTTTTCTTATATGAACTTTGGCAGTTGTTATTAAGTGAAGCAAATCATAAACTAAATAAATTTTCAAGTGTATATATATATATATATATAAAAACATAATATCTTACTGGAAATTTTAACACAATGACATCACTAGTCACTACTGCAACGATACAGAACTGGCATGTTTTGTCTAGTACTAGAACATAATAATCACTCTTTATAATATTAATATACTAAAACTTGTGGTTATTTTTTCATTGTCATTATTTTGCATGAGTAATGTGAAAGTCAATATTTGGAAAACTAATAGATTGACTGTCAAAAATACACCATTTATGCAAATCCCACCGCCCAATCCCATTAATCTCAGTTACCAAGATTAGAAAGTTCAAACTCTCTATACAATCACTCCTCTCGATCCCAGGAAGGAGGGGGGTTGAAACCTTACATACTCGGCTGGGTTGCTTCACTATGCGACTCAGCCGACGACTGAGACTCGGCTGAGTTTTTAATCACTGATCATAGGTGCAGCCACCTAATATATCAAGAGGCCACAATTGCCAGAAGCGGACATACTAATGACATGCATTTTTCTTGTACTATAAACATTAGTATTTGCTCTAGTTTACTAGTCCTTAACCACAGGCATGAGAAAAAGTGAACGGAACAATTGTTTTCAACAAGTTGACCAACTGAATTAGGATTTGTGAGCAGAAAGTCAAGCTTACTGTTGCCTTCTGGGTTTCTGTTCTTTCTACCTTCAGAGGTTTCTCGATTGATCTGCTTTTGAGATATTGGAAAGAAGTGGCCTTTTCTTCCTCTTTCAGTGTCCCGATTCTTCCTTCTTGGAAGCCACCACAGATAGGTGTTTTAAACCTTAATTTCGATGGGAGTGCTTTGGGTAACCCAGGTCCTTCAGGAATTGGTGGTCTAATCGGAGATAATTTGGGTGCTAGTCATCTTTCTTTCTCCAGTCCTTCTGGCTTCCATCTGGTCAATGAGACTGACCTGCTTGCTCTACAGACTAGTCTTCGAGAAGCTGCGAGGTTGGGTTTTAGTAATTTTATTGCCAAAGGAGACTCTTTCTATGCAATTAGAGGGGCTTCTTGTTCGGCTGCTTATCCATGGCGTATGGCGGATATCTGTGAGGTGTTGGAATTGGCGTCTTTTCCCTTGTGAAGTGCTCGACTAACGGTGGATGGTTTGGCTAAAAGCGGAGTTAGGAGAGATAATCTTTCTATCGAGAGATGTAATTTTTTTAATTGATTGCTTTGCTTTGTTTGTTTGTTGTTTGCTTTCATTTTCTTTGCTTTCCTGTAGTAGCTTCTCAGTATATGTCTCTCATGCTGGTTGGCTTTTAGTAAAATTGCATTACCATTAAATAAAAAAAGAACCTTAGGAACACAATGGACATTGGGAAGAGAAGAAGTTGACTGCTGCCAGTACTGAGATTGATAGACCCAGTTCTAGAAGTGGGAAGTGTTAAGCTAGGATCTGCTAGTTACTAGCATAAGAATCTTCCACCCAAACTACCAACTTCTCAGACAGACCCATCAATTTCGCACTCTTTTTTTTTTTTGTTCATTTTTTCTTTTTTTTTTTGGTTGGTTTGGTGACATGACTCCAACCTGCAATGTGGTAGCAACAATGAGCACCCCCCAACTGTGGTATGGACTCTTGTCCAAAGCCCACTATTTCACACCACTTTCATTGCCAAAAAGCTGTCTTACCATCAATCTGTTCTCCAATGCGACTCCCAATATTCTACCTTCTTTTTTCTTGATCGGCCAAATATTCTACCTCTTTCAAAAATATTTCCTGCAATTACCAATTTCAAGATTCTGTCTGAGAGATACTCTTCTCAAGTTTCCCAGTTAAAGATAAAAATGTAAAATTAACAAAATGTAGAATTACTAATTGAAATGGAAGCTGATTGGAGCTTTTCAAATAAATACAAGCCTAGTTCTCGTAAAAGGCCTAGCAGAGACTCCAACACTGTCTCCATGTCCAAGTTATATAGGCTGAAGAATACTGTAACTTCATTTTCTTTCCTTTTCTTCTCCTTTTCTTCTTTTTTCAGATGCAAAACTTCATAACTCATTCATCATGACAATCACTACAATCAACACAAACTTAGGTGACTTGGTGGTGATGCTGATTAAAGTCCAATGCATACAACTGATAACATATGCCTATTTTAACAACTTAAAGTTCACCTCTCAAACAACCACACCTCAAGGACAAAAATTAAGGACTGCTCAGGCAAGTACTTACCTTTACCACTGCCGTAGCTGAAGATGATATTGACCGAAGATTGTAACTGCAAATGATAAAAAAGGATTACTTAGTCTGAGATCACCTCAATAAAAGATTATTCATATCTAACATTATAATTAATGTTTAGGGGTAAACCACCAACCCTCCTTCAAGAATAACAAGCAGTTTTCCATGAGAAAGCCCAGTCAACATATGGGTCATCTGAGCAAAGCCAGCAGGGGTTACCTGCATTAATGATTCTCGTGAGTAACAAAATGGGAAGCAGAATGAATTTTACATTCGTGCACCAACAGCATACAAACGTAAATTTAAGGACCACTACTGAACAAAGAATATCTAGGTATCTCGATGGTAAAGATCTCAATAAAATCAAATGAACCAAAAGTTTCACTTACTCAAGAAAGATAAGAATCCTTACATCGCAGCAACCAAGAGGATCACCTCTTGCAGCATCAAATCCAGCTGATATAATGGTTAAATCAGGAGCAAACTCTAAAGCTGCCATTAAAAGCCAATTCACAAAACATAACATGTTAAGGCTGCGACCCAAAAAACAGGTAACATGCATTGAAGCAATACGATGCTACTGATCAAGATAAAACAGCTACTGATACTATGCATTAAAAGAAGCAAATAACCAAAGTAAAAGCATACGCAATTGTAATGTTTTATAATGGAAAACGTTCATAACGAAACACAGAAATTGAGCAACAGATGGAAAATGCAATCATATTCATGAGTTGTGACATCCTGCAAGAACCATGTTACTATAAAAACAGCATTAATAGCATGTTGTGCTTATTTGTACATCATATTGTGCTTCACGTTGACAGAAGACACGAGTCACTGTCAAAAAAATCAACAATTAATGGGTGAGAGTTGACACAGGAAGCACCAAGAAGTTTAGGATAGAACACCTAGAGCACAAGCATTGCCTAGAAAATCTAAAATATGCCTTTCAAAAACAGAGGCCTCCAATTAGAAGCAGACTATGGTAATGCACAAGTCACTCTTTAATGCCATTGGGAATCAAAATGCAAATTGTCATTGATCTTCAGTCAATTCATCTTGAAACAAATTTATGGGTAAGTCATTATTGTCACAACCAAGAGTATAGGCTATTAAGTATGATGCTTAAATTCAAGGTGGACAATTCCTAGCCGTCAGATAAAGTGATTATAAGCACTTCTGCATTATAACTTTGAAGGTGTACAGAACTCAGATGAGTGTAAAGTTTGGCCAGGTGATAATTTAGGAAAAGGGGTGCATCCTTTTATAGAGAGGTGTGAGGGGTTCAGATCAATCATAAGGGGGGCAGGAGGGCTCCAGAGGCCTGGCTATTCAAGTAACAACCAGTACATTCCTGAAAATTCCTGTGAGTGTATATGGATTCCACCATTTAAGTACATGGATATTTCATAGTTAATGCGCATTTTTATAGCAAATCAACTTATGTAAACACACCAATGCCCAAGACCTTTAATTGTATAACAGGATCAAGACTTCCACTATCCTACTTGATTAATATAGACTCAACCTTACTCATGCTTATTTCAGCCTCATAACATTTTTCCTAAAACATGTGAGAATTTTAAGTTTTAATCACATTTTCTTGGCAGGAAAAGGACGAGAAAAGAACCTATAGGAAGCACGACATGACGAAAAGCAAAAATGTAGTCATTATCCCCAACACCGCCACACTTCCAAGGAATATTAACACAATATCCTTCAGCACCCATAATCCCAACCTGCATTAGAATACAATGAATTAAGAACATTGATTTGAGACACCAAAAACTATTGATCACAAATATATTAAAGAAGAATCATAAGAGATTGAGAACACCAAAAATTATATAAGCAACA
This sequence comes from Camphora micrantha, assembly GCA_003546025.1. Classification (NCBI taxonomy): domain Eukaryota; kingdom Viridiplantae; phylum Streptophyta; class Magnoliopsida; order Laurales; family Lauraceae; genus Camphora; species Camphora micrantha. The sequence continues at coordinate 35,372,331 of QPKB01000011.1, forward strand.
GATAACAACCCCCTCTCTCAATAGATAAATGCATCATCCAACCAAGAAATAGAAAAAAACTATAAACATAAGATATCTTTGAGGCAATTACAAAGAGATTCCTTCCGATACCTTGGCTCTATAATTAGGAAGGATGAAGAGATTGAGGATGATGTCAAACATAGGATAAGAGCTCAATGGTTACAAAAGAGACTTGCTTATGGGGTGCTTCGAGGTCAGCATGTACCAACAAAGATTGCAAAGAAAATTTTACATGACAATTGACAATGGTTAGACCAAATATGGACTACGGAGCAAAATGTTAGCCAATCAGGAAACAACACATGCAAAAAATGAGTGTGCCAAAGATAAGAATGTTGAGATGGATAACTAGTAAAATAGGAAAGAAAGCATAAAAAATGAATGCATTCGAGAGTATTTAGAGGTAAAGTCAATAGGTGATGAATTAAGAGACTCGTTTGAGATGGTTTGGACATGTCCACCGTAGGCTAGCAATGGTGCCGGTGAGGAAAAGTTTTTCTATACAGGTTAATGGCCCCTCAAGAGAAGGGGTAAGTCGAAAAGAGTGTGGATGGAAGTAGTAAAAATAAATTTGAAGAGCAACCTATCCATGGATTTGGCCCAAGATAGAAAGGAATGGCGAAACAAAATTCATATAGCTAACCCTAAAATAGTAGAGACAAGGCCTTAGACCTAGATAGACTGGAATGGAGAAACAAAATTCATGTAGCTAATCCTAAAATAGTTAAGACAAGGCTTTATGATGAAGAAGATGATGATGTGGAGGAAGTTCTTTCATGGATATTTACAAATGATTTGGTGCTAATTAGTAAGAAAGCAAGTAAACAAGAGCCCGGAACCTTGGTAAAGTAGGCTTTTAATTCAAATGGTTAGAAATTAACAAAATCAAAATATACGGAGTGCATGTTTAGTAGTTCTAGGATTAGGGAGGAGGATCTCGTCAAAATTGAAAACCAATTAGTGCACAATGTGTTAGGTTTGGTTACTTCAGAGTACCTACAAAACAAAATGGAAGCCTTCATAAAGATAATGTAAATAGATTAGTGAAAAAAGGACAGAGTGCAGGCCAGATACTAGATTATTATGTGATTGTCGAGTGCCACTTCGATTAAAGGACATTTTTATAAGATGACATTTACAATAAAAATATTTTTTATGAAGCCAAAGGTTGGAGAATAAAGCAATGACAGAAATCTACGGCTGTCAAACAAAGAGTGAAAATGGTTTCCTCTAATGCAAGCCATAAGTGGAAACCATAGGCAAAAAACTACCCTATAAATATATAAATATATATATACATATATTCTAAACTATACCATGTTCCAATACTTGATCAATGTGATGTTTCCAAGCATGGGATAGGAGCATGAACCAAAATAGCGGCCGCTACAATATCAGGCGTAGTGGTCTAAATTAAATTTAGCACCGTTCTCTTCCATAGCAGCTGGTACGGACCACTACTGGGCCACTACGGAGTGTGACTGATAGATACTTTCCGAACAAATTTGAAATACATATTAAATCTTATTTCTTTCATTTTTCTCTCCAAATAGCATTTTTACGCAACTCTTTTAACCTTCCATATGCTTAAAGGAACACCAAAACACATAGGATCTCGCTGAATTGAAGCTATTGAGCTCCTAAGCCCTAACTCTTGAGTCTTGAGTCTTGACTACGGTACATTATTTATTTCAATGGTATTTCTTCATGACATTGTTTTTTTTATAAGCCTTTCATTAGTTTCTAAATTAGCATAGCTAAACAACATGAATACATGTGAAAAAATTATCATTACTATTATTTTCAACAGCGATACAGGACCTCATACAATGAGGAGACCGCTACACCCCCTTATCTTAGTTACTTTTGTAAGAAAAACACATTCTATCGTCCTGCTGCTATTATTGACCGCATTGAGAAGCTTCAACGCGATTTCCTTTGGCAGGGTCATGAGGAATCAAAGAAAATTCACCTGGTCAATTGAAGAATTGTTTGCTCCCCAAAAGACTGTGGCGGGCTAGGTATTCATCCTTTAAAGAATATGAATCAAGCTTTGCTAGGAAAAGGACTTTGGAGACTAGGGGAAGATTCAGATGGTCGTGGAAAAGCATTTTGCTAGCCAAATACAAAGTGAGGTGAACGGTTAGGACATCTCCCCTCCTTCCCTAAGGTGCTCTACCTTCTGGAAGGGATCTGCTCTACCAAGCATACATTTGCTCTGCCTTCAATTGCAGTTGGGTTCTTCCGGAGTCCTTACCTAAGTTGTTCCAAGAGTGGATTTGTCCTATTAACACCTCCAAAGGTAATACCATGTGGCGCTTATCGTTTTTGGCTTGCATATGGACGCTATAGAAAGAGAGAAACAAAATATGCTTCGAAGGGATCGATTCCATCCAAGAAGACTTAATCCTCAAAATGAAATTTTGTGCTGCCTCTTGGGTCTCCTATCTTCCCAACTTTTGGGGCATAACCATAGATGCAATTATGTTCAATTGGAGGGAGATCAAGGCTATTTGATTTGGATCTCTTCTCCTCTTTTTGTTTTGGAGACCTTTGCGCCTCTATGTATAGTCCCCTTCCTGTTTGGGTGGTGGCTGTTTTTTTGGAATCTTTCCTAGCCACTTCTCAGTATAGCTCTTTTATGCTGTAAAGATTTTAATGAATATAAATTACCATTTCAAAAAAAAAAAAAAAAAAAAAAAAAAAAAAAAAAAAAAAAAAACACATTCTATGATTTTCCAATATTATGGATTTTCTGGAATTTTTTTAAATTTTTTTGATGATATTTTCAAATCACACCGCTACGTAGCATTTCAGCGACAAGCGGCTACGCCCGCCGCTACCACTATTTTCATCCATGGATAGGAGGGTTGTGCAAAATTGGTTGTCAAGTGTCAGGTATTAGAACTTTGCCAACTCAAATTTCCACTTGTCCAAGCCCCCTTGACACTTTGAAAAAGTGAGTAGGAGAACCATTAATAAACGCGCAGAAAGAAGTGGAACAGATTCCTATATCCACCCTCTCCACTTATCACAAAAGCACATCCTGCACATCATCCTAAAATTTCCGTTCAACATGAAGATACACCTTATTCAATTCAATTTTGGAATTGACGCCTTCCTTAATAGAATGCTTCCTCGAGTCAATCAGCTCATTGGCTACGAGAACCCCATCTAAAGTATGCATGTTTTGCACCAACACCTCTCAGAAAGGACTGATAGTGTGCAAGCACCGCTCTCATCCAATAAGCTAGGATATCCGACAACAATTAACACATACATCCCATCAAGCTAATAGGAACAAAATCTCTTAATTCCACTTGGAAGCTTTACTAACAAGAGTCAGAAAAGTGCTGGTAATGGAATGGAAAAAAAAAATTACAAACATACATACACACATCCACCTCATTAATTGGGCTGGGAACTTTAGGGATTATCTCTCCTTATTTGCACCAATATGCAGGCAAGTAAAAGAGAACAGAAGATCTCCATAAGAATATGACAAAAAAAAAAGGTAAAATGTATTACCTCATTGACTGCTCCAGTGCCAGGATAGAATAACCCTTCTTCGTGTCTATGTAAAGATATATACAGAACCTAAACAAGCACGGGACTTATTTAGCATGAATTGGTTAAAAGTAAATTGACCAAAAGTAAATACAATTTCAAAAATTTTCCCTAGCATTACACTTACGCAAACAAAATTGAACAACGTCATAATAGGAAAATATTTTTCAGTATGCAAATAGAGTAAAAAAAAATATTGAAAGTGGTGACATTGGGTAAAATATGAAATAGTATAACTTTCTCTTTTTAAGTGCATTAGAGTGAAGAATCATAGTGTAACAACTTTTCTTAAGATTTCCCCTCCAGATCTCTCCATCTTTCTCCACTAAAGCGGATTCCACACTCTCCTATTCCCCACGTAAACGCTTGTTGTCTAACAATTTTGGGGAACTCTTTAGAGGGGACCTCAATCCTCCTTAGATCCCATAGTCACAGCTTTAGCTTGTTTCTAAGACTGTTTTTAAGAATCAAAGTCTACACACTACAGAAATGAGTATTCATAAGGAAACACTCATAGGCTTCCCCAAAGGAGAGAGGATCCAAATGACTTGAGTCATCATCGTGTCACCATTTATACTACAAAAATAGGTAATTTGATTAGCATTTTTATGTATTTTTAACTCATACAAGTTCAGTCTTGTTGCAGCCAACATATATCCCTAATGTGAAACTAATATTAGTAACTTTCCTAACCATTTCAAAGGCAGTTAGTAATTCAGACAAAAATACCCTTATACACAGGTGACAGCAAGTAACACAATAAGCAACTAAACAAAAATAACTATGCACTTCTTTTATCAGAAACAAAAGGTGTCATTGATTTGAAAAGGGGTAAAACAAAAGGCATTATTAACATAAAAGAAGCATTTACAATAATTTTGTATAGTATAAAAGAAGCAACTATAATTGAGATTTTAAGATAAGATGAAAAGCTCCCCATAGATGCACCTTCAATTGCGAAAGGTTTATATTTTAACTTGGACACATGTAATAAGAGAGCGAGGATGACAAGCTCTTAGGATGTGGACTAACCAACCAAACTTCGGCAGAAAATAGAAACCCAAACATACATTCTTCCTGAAAAGCTGATGAGTGGGTCGTTTCATGATGCTTCTTTCATGGAATGGGAGGATTTGGATCAACCAACCAAAAACGCCATTGCATTTCCAAGTCCAACATAGGCCAACACTTATCAATCATGACATTGTACATTAACAGAGAATCTTCCCGACATTCTGACTTTACCAGACGACTTGTTTCCACATGAAGATAAGACTTCGAAACACCAGGCACTTTACTACTGCATCCTGTATCTAGTCCACAACCCACAGGTTGAAATTTTTTAAAAAATTAATATATCTCCAGAAGGTTTCCTCTTCCTCTGCAAACCACCACCATCGACACTCTCTTCCCAAAGCAAGACCACCCTCCTTAGACTTTACTTCATCTTCCCATTTGATAGAACAAATCTTCTATTCATTTCCTTCCATACAGAAATCCCTAGGATTTTTTTTTCATTTTTCTAAACTAATGGCAGGTTTTAAATAAAGGCATTATACAGGAAATATAGCTAATAAACCTGAATTTGACACCAACAGAGAGACATGAGATACCTACATTATCAACTCTCTAAAAAATGAATTCAGGTACCTCTTTCCTTTCCCATTTTCTTTTTTTAATCAAGGTAAAAAAGGTTTAAACAGAGAAAAGAAGCACTTCAACCAGCATCTTGTCACACCTACCACTCCAAAACACAGCACAAAGATAAATACAGAATTTTGACGTGATAATCTTAAATCTCACCGTTCTGTTACCCTCAAATATTTCTTGTGTACCATTTCCATGATGTACATCCTGTCAAGAGGAATAAAATAAAATAAAAAACTTAATAGAACTTTGTTGTGCCTAAAACCAAAGCACTCCAGGTTTACCAAAAATAGAAAAAGAAAAGGCAAAACATCAAAACCAGTTAAAGTGAGCCAGGCAAAATCAATATAAAGTAACAACAGTGATAATATTACCCAATCAACAATTAACACTTTCTTAGCACCAGCAGCCTGAGCTGCCAACGCAGCTACCGCAGCATTATTGTGAAGACAGAACCCCATGGCTTGCTTTATGCCCGCATGATGACCAGGAGGCCTAACCTGATACATATAAAAAGACTAAATAGGACCAAACCGTCTTTCCCACTAATAGAGATAGCAATTTTAATGGTTGGACAAAGAAAGGAATAAACGTACCAAAGCAAAACCATTCTTGGTTTGTCCGGACATAATTGCAGAAGCAAGATCTGCACACAATCCCGCTGCAAGTCTTGCAGCACATGCTGAATGCTCATTAGCATACGTGTCTTGAGTAAAATAGCTGTCATTGAAATGCAACAATGTACCATGCTCATTTTCAACCACACACGAAAACTGTACAGTTACATCTCAAGGTAATCTCCAGAAAGAAAATAATAATCCAATGTCATGCATGAACATTCAAGTATTAAATAACCTGCCATATCTGAAAAGAAAAAAAGGAAGGACCTCTGTAGAGGTACGTATAATATAGTGAGACACATGGCTGATTTTGTTTTTTTTTTTTTTTTTTGTTTTTTTGTTTTTTTTTTTGGTAGGTACACATGGCTGAAATTCATAATCACTGCAACTTGGCCCTGAAAACCAACAAATTGCAAACATCATGGTTCAAAGGGCAGCTTGTCAAGTATGAGAATTTTCACATGTCCTGAAAAAACAAACTGTGCCATGGGCCATGCTGGGGCAGCTGAGACCCAGCAGCCTGGTCACGGCACGGCCCAGGCACGGCTGGGCCCACCCTTAGCTGGGCCGTGCCGTGCCAGTTTTCATGCCTAGGCTAGCTCATCCAAATTCCTTTAAAAATAAAAATAGACACTGAGGAAATTATGAGACTGCAGTAATTTCCTTGTATGAGTAAATACCAACTAAAATTAGACACATGGTGAAGTTTGTAGGGCCTACTAATACAAGAGGACGCCAGGATCTAGCCATCTACAAAGAAATCAAGTCCGTCGAGGTTGTTGGCTATGTGATCAAAGATTTTTAAACACAAGGTCAAAATAAAAACCATGCTTCTTTTTCTTTTCTTTTCTTTTCCTTTTTTTTTTTTTTTTTTTTATGAATTGTTAAAACTTAAAACCATGTTGACCATCCATTTGATGGCCTTAGAGGGGGGGATTGGCAACATCCAAGGGACCCGTTTTTTATAGATCGCTAAATAAGAACCTTGCTAACCATCCATTTAATGACCTTAGATGGGGCAATTGGCAACATCCAATGGACCTTTTTTTTATAGATCTCTAGACCCTTAAAGCCCTCTTGCATCTAGTATTCTAGTAGGCCCCACAAACTTTACTGGAAGAAAGTGTTGAGAAACGAACAGGGACTTTTCTCTAGTTTTTTATAAATTTCAGGGACTATTTTGTAATTCTACAAAACATGGGGGCCTATATTGTAAATACAAAAAACTATGGGATTAAATTATGAGCTAGTCTCCCAACCCTAATTCGAACACCAATGTCTTCTTTTACCTCTTTCTTCCAATTCTTCTCTCTAACTAAAATCCTAGTTTTCTTCTTTAATTTTCCTTCTCTTCTTTCTTCTACAGAAATTAGGCTGCTTCAATTTTAAACTTCACCCGGGAGAAGGGTGCTACGATGATACACCCACATTAAAACCACCGAAATCAACCCTTTACAAACCCTTCCCTCTTCAAAGGAAACTAAAGGGAAAAAAAACATCTCTAAAAAGAAGAAAAATCACGAAAGATAAAACCCAACAAACTCGTCAATGATTTGTGCTTCAGAATACTTTATACCCATATATTAAGAATATCCATCATGGAGGGGGAAACCCCGTGGAAGAGAACAACCCAGGACTACAAGCGGAACACAGTTGGGTGGAGAGAGACATCTTGTAGCATACGCAAGAAAAAATCATTTTACCTCGACAGCATGGAACTCGTGAATTCGACGGCTTCTATGTGCTCTAGAGAGTGGACCTGTAGAATAGGGGTTTAAATCAATTGTGCAGTCAAAAGAGATTAAAAGTGCCTTTATGACATCGTAACACTTCAAATTGCCGTGATTTTTTTATCAGTAACTAAATCATATTAAAAAGGAATACATGTTAGAGGAAATAAACCAACAAGATAAAGAAGCATAGGCATAAGAGAATTATACCATATAAAATATGAAAACTAATTAAAAAGAAAAAGAAAGAAAATAACTGTAAAATAGAAGCAATCAAAGGAAATTCTTGTTTCGGCAACTAGTCTGCCATTTCATTAGTTGACAGACTCACATACTTAGAGACCACTTGAGAATAAGATATTCATTTAATTTCAATGAGATAAAAAAGGAATTTCCATGGCCACTAGATGAAGAGACCCCAAGATATTGCCATGACAATCACCATTAAAAAAAAAAGGCCATGATTATTGATCTCCATTTTTTCCTTTTTGTCTGCAGGAAGAACCTTCAATGAGAGCACAATGCAATCATTCATTCCATGGAAGACTAGAATTAAGAAATTATTAATAGTTGGCTTGGCATTCAAAAACAACCACAACTTTTGAGCTGCTAAACCACTAAAGAACTCTACCAACAATTGGAATGCACACACAGGCATAAACACCATTCCAAAAAATAAAATAAAATAAACACCTTAAAGACCTATTGGCTTTACTAAATGGGTGACAGCTTACCATTTGGAGCTCTTCTTTAGTAATTTCTCGAGCAAGAATCGGAAAGCATTTCCCAGGAAATATACCTGTTTAAGTTGAAATTTTAGCTAAATGCTTTAAAGATGCCCATAAAAGCACCTACTACCGTTGTAACAATACCAGATCTCTAAGAAGAAAACAGCTATGTAAATAAAGAAAATAAAATAACTCAGAAAAAATAAAATAGAAGAAAAAATAAAATAGAAGCAATGACTAAAATTGAACAGCACACCAGAAGTAGCTAGGCTGGCAGCAATTGCGCGAAGGCGATCTGGCCTTTCAGGGTGTGGGCGTGACTTCATATCAACCTGTTTTAGCACAATAAATACCTAAAACAATTTGAAATCCTTCAAGATATGCATAACTAACTTCAAAACTTGTGTGCTACATAGAACAGTATAATGTGCGGCAAATGGCAATTCTACCATTAGAATAAATCAATCAGATTCCAATGGATTTACATGGTAAACTAATTATATATTGAGCAAAAATAAAAATAAAAAGCACATTGATTAAGTGATTTTCACTCAAATAACAAGTTTTAGCATTCACCCTAACATCTTTATTGAAAAAGAGAGGGTAGAGCAACCACCCTGCACCAAGTTTTTTTTTTTTCAGAACTTTCACAGTTCGCCACATGGTAAACTCAATTTAACGAAGCCCTCATTTTCACTAAATGATCAGGGTTCCAATTTCAAAAGAAAATAGGCAGTCATATTAAAAAAAATATCATCATCATCAAAGACTATGTTGGGGTCGGCTAAACGAATTATACTTCTCCATTCCAAACCATCCTGAGCCAAATCCTCAAATAGGTTGCACTTCTTCAGATCTATTAAAAGAATAACAAAGACTAAGAATATATTGAACTAAAACTTCCATAAAATTTGAAGAAAATAAATAAGAATTAACAGAAAATGCCTTAGCACCAAAACTATAATGACTCAGTTTACAGGAAGGTTTTCTACCAAAACCAAGTTAACTCAAATGAGTGAACATGGTTTTAGACAAGTCTTGATTTCATGTATCCACATCACAGAGCATGCACCCACATTCATCAACACAGTTTCACCCCCAACAACTCCTTTTGCCCAAACAACATTTGTTTTCTCAGCTCCAGCAGAAATTAGCAAAAGTGCTATGTACTGATTTTCAAACAGGACTATTGAATTGCTATCAATGGATTAAAAACACATACAAAGACACATATCAGATACAAACATAAGAAAAATGGTCGTAGATTGTTCATCTAGAGGGAAAAGAAAAAAGGGTGAATGCACTGGAGTACCTCTGAATGAAGCAACATTCTCTCATCAAAACCAACTGCCGTGCAGTTGCCGAAGGCTACTTCCCGTGTGCATGAATCTACATAATTGTAAAAAGTATATTATATATGTTTATATTCAAGTACGTTAAAGTACATGAATCTACATAGTTGTACATGAAGACGGTGGATATTATAAAATAAACATGGTCATGCTGATATTGAAATCTATGTAAATGGTGACCAACCAAGGTGACATAATGACAGGAGATCTACCATCGGTTATTGTTCTTCTATGGGTATAAAATTTGTTACATGAAAGAGTAAGAAACAACATGTGGTCGCTAGATCAAGTGCTAAGGCGGATTATGGGGCAATAGCTCATGGAGTTTGTGAAGTTTTGCAGCTAAAGAATCTGTAGACAGATTTGAGTTTCTTGTAATCTTTCCAATAAAGTTTTGCTATGTCAATATGCCAGCCATTTCTATTTCACCTACTCCAGTTTATCATGACTCATGAGCACATATAACATATTAAGGCAGATATTCACATTGTTAAGGAACGAGTTGCATCAAAAGAAGTTATCATATATTATTAATGTGTGTCTATTCGGAAGATCAATTGACAGACTTTTGACCCAAGGGATAAGTAGAGATCAAATTCAGCCTGTATGTGACAAGTCGGCATGATTGACATCCATGCTACAATTTGAGGAAGAGTGTAGGTAGACTAATTAATTCAGGGTAATATGTGCAATTATAAATTTATAATTAGTAGTGATGGGGTCAGATGTTGTCCTCTTGAGCATGAGATACACTGCAAGATGCTAAAGCAGTATCAGCAGTGCTAGAGGAATTGCATGGTTGCCTTTGGTTGCGGATTCCCATTTTGATAAAGTGATCACTGGTTCCATTTTATCCTTAAAGAAATAAAGCTATTGTCTTGTCATCTTAAAGTGAAGTTTAAGCATGTGTTTCGTTCAGGGGATGGGATGGTGGACACGTTGGCAAAGTTAGGGGCGGATCGCTCGGATCCTTTTGCCTCCGGTTTTTTGTAATTCTTTTTCAGTTTTCTTCTTGTTTTGGTATAATGTTGTTATACCATCTATTTCAATTTATTTTTCTTTGTTTCCATGTTTAAGTCAACAACTAAAGTGGAGATGTAAACAAGCAGCAAATGGCTTGCACCCAGAAATTCATTCTTATCTTTTGAGTGAGCTATGATGAACATTTAAAATGGATCAAAATTCAAAGGTAGGATATCTGAGCTATCTTCTTCTAGACTCTAAAAGGACCTCTAACATTGTTCACTGGAATAACTTGCTACAAGAAGCTTTTTATGGTAATCATTCCAAAAATAATAAAAACTGAAAGAAAAAAGTGGTAGAATCATGTTCTAGTGCTTAAAAATACACGGGCACTTCCTTTAAGAAGGAAAAAAAATACATTCAACCAGAATTGCCAATGCTTTCATTTTTCCCTAATTTTCCTTAAACCTTTAATTAATAACCATTACAAACACTCACAGCACTGCATGAAATAAAAGAAATCCAAAAATGGCTTTATTTTCTTTTTTTAAGACAAACAAAAGAAACGGAAAAAGAAAAAGATAAGGCACGAGTGAATGTTTAATAATTCATTAGTCAAACCCGCTGTTGTGCAAGCCATCTAAATGCTTAAGTCTATAAGCACAACAATGGTGGGACATAATGTCTAAAGCATTGGTCATAACCCTCAGAAAATAAAGAGATGGAGAAGCTTCAACCACTGGGAAACGCTAAAGTTCCATCCAATGTACAACCCGCACTCCGCAACGACCTCTTTACAATAATAGGGTTGGCTTAAAGATTTACCAAGATAAGATTGCAAACAACTGGTGATGCTAAAACTGTCTAAAGGAAAAGATCTCCACGAGAATAATAACCTAGGACAAAACCGTTCATCAAATAGAAACACAATTAATTAACATGTAACAACCTTCATGTCTGTTTATTAATTCTGACTGAACGTGGCTGTAACCTCCTGGTGCGAGCTGAGATGCAAAAAAACCAATCCTAAGGATCTCTGATTCCTTATATTCTCCACAAACCTGCATTAAATGAAAGTACACAAAACTATCTCCTTTCAACAACATCACCCGAATTAAGAGGGGAAAAGACACCACCAATTTATCATGCTGTCACTCAAATGAAATACACAACAACAAAGATTATAAAATTCTAATTTTCAAACAACAATATCCGAAAAGAGCAGATACAAGGCCATACATTACAGTGCACAACGTCGTCATAGTTTGCCATCGTACAGTTGGTGCAAAACCACTTCTTTCTATCTGCATGCTTTTGCAGAGGTTCCCAGTCACTGTCATCGTCCTCGTCGTCATCATCAATATACTCTTCCTGGTTATACAAATCCTGCAAGGTCTGGGCATTCTGCTGCCTCATACATCTCTGTGATGAAGATTCATGAAAAGGGTGTTGTTCATCATCACAATCAGCAGCATGGCCATCATTTACAACAACACTATTTGTAGAAGATTTGCTTTCTGATCTATTATCACGCCGAATCCTCTCATTTAGACTTGTCATTGTATTACCATTGGGCCGCATTCCTCTGCTGCACATTCCTTCACTCTCCAAACATCCTTGCCTTTCTGATGAACACCCAACACTGCTTTGGCATTGAGCTCCATTAATTCGTTTACGACGCCTGTTCTCCGTGGCAAACTCAGTGTCCTTTAGATGACCCATATGCAGGTTTTGTACTCAGCTATCAATCACGCATTAGATAATGCTCTGCTCTGTGAATAGATGAAAGCTCAAATGAAAAGACTTGCAAAGTAACTACATGAACAAAGCTTTCAATGTGTTTGTTGACAGATGGATTGATTTTTCTCATTGAAACCAATTAAAGTCTAAGTCTTTGCTTTAGCAACAGGTCTGTGTTGCAACTCGCTTTTTAGGGTTTTTGCTACTAGAAATCAAACCACTCTACTTAAACCCTAATTGGTGATTTCGAAAGAGAAAAAAAGGAGAAGAGAAGGAGAAAAAGATGGAAAGCAGGAAAAATCGAGAGGAAGCTGTTTTTGGATAAAATACCGAAGATGATGACATGAAGAAGGAGCTTTTTGGTGTCGACCGTCAGATCTGGCATGAGAAAGAGAAAGGAGTGAAAAATGCCCTAATTTCGAGCGGCTGAGAAGTATTCTGATATGGTCGCCCACGGTAAAGTAAAACAGGGAGAGGACGGACTTTTAACTGGAGTTGATGAATGGTGAGGTCCGATCCAATTAGCTTGGCCCAGTGGTTGACCCACGGGTCCTATCAGGTGTTTTTTTTTCTTTTTTTGAGCTTTTTGTATATACCCCCTTAAGATTTGTAGGATTTGTAAATAGTCCATCGGGGTTTTAGTATTTATAAAGAGGCCCCTACCTTTTCTTTTTAATGCCTTTCATATCATCAGAATCAATATACCAAACAAGAATTGGCAGCCACCATGAGATATGTGTTGGATTTTTATATAAATAACAGCTTTGCCCTTACATCCATTAAACAAAAATGAATATATTATTATTTACAAAAATACAATTATTTTATCTCAAGTTCCAATAGTTTTTCTTAATAACTTTTTCATGGACATGAATAGGGGTGGACCCATGTATAAGGGCCTGGGGACTGAAGCCCCCACCTATATCTGAGAAAAGTTTAAATTCCCCCACCCCCCTAGCAAATTGTAAAAATTAACATGTTTTTTCTTTTTTCATTTGCCCCTTCCCCTAATAGTTTTTTAACATATAGCTAAATACCACCCCCTCGCAAATTCTAAAAATTTATATTTATGTTTTACATTTGTCTGTTTTCCCATACACATGAAGCATTATAATGTATTTTAAAACTTTCATCAATCCAACGATGGACCATATATGGATTGGATAAATCATAGCTGATTATTCGTACAGGTATTGATTGTCGTCATGATCAATTTGGATTTAATGAAATGAGTCATATATTGATAAAAAATAAATTTACGTAGGGTTATTCTCTTCCACTAAGTACAGTTGTTAATGTTACATGCTTTATAATAAAAGTTGAGTTCAAACTTTTGAAATTATGCATGCAAGGATAAAAGAGATGGTCAAAAGTATCATTTCACTCTAAAAACCTATGGTGATTGGAAGACTATTGATTTTGGGAACACAAGAGGTATTAAGATAAAAATGTAGGGGCCTATTTACAGATACTAAAACCTCAGGGGAGTATTTACAAATCAGCCGTGCTCCACGGCCCGGGACAAAAATCCCGGGCTGTGTAGACTTTTTGTTTACAAATCTTGCAAACCTTAGGGGGGTATATGCAAAAAGCTCTTTTCTCTTTTGCTCCCCTGCTTTTATTGGACTGGGAGGGCCCAACCACCTTTGGCTGACACGAGAAGAGAGAAAAATGACCATTTTAGTTTAGGGGTGTTTATGGATTGGGCTAGCCTGACCCAGACCAGGCTCATTCTGCTTTGAGCAGGGCTTGGGCCCAGGGTTTTGTACTCGGGCTGGGTTCGGGCACTTTATTTAGGCCCGTTTAATAGCTCGGTTCGCTGGTAGAGAGCCTAAGCTTGGCCAGGCCCGAATGTAAAAAATATAAATAGAGAGTGTTAGAGAGGGGGCTTTAACCATTGCGGAATGGTTGGCATACATGCAAGTGAATCTGTTTGGTAAAAAATATTAATAGAGAGTGTTGGGTTCAGTGGCTGAAACCATTTGGCAATGGTTGGGGGAGGTTTATGAAATTTGGTAGATTTGAGAATTCCTCGCTTTAGGAGGACATAAGGGTTTTTTTTACTGAAAGTTTTGGATTAATATAAGTATGTATCAATGCATATAGCTGAGAACATTTTACCTTAGTTTATAAAGCTACAAAATTTAAAGATTTTAAATCTTACGAAAGGAGGTTCGACTTGAAAATCCTCACAAATGTGAAACGTGGATTTCCACCGGCCCAAATCTGTAAGGATTTAAAATTGCCCGACTGGGGCATTTTAATCATTTTTGGGGAAAAAAAAGAAGGAGAGAGGTCAAGTGGCTTAGTGGATTTTGACAGTTGACAGTTCAATGGAAAGCTTAAACCCTATTTTTGAGAAACTAAGATTTCACACTTCTTTTTTATAACTGCAAAAACAAAATATGTAGGGATCTTTTTTGTGAGATTTTCCACTTTTTTACTATATATTAAATCAAAACATGCACATCATTAAAATGAGGGTTCTCCCAACAATTGTGTTAGGCTGTAAGTGATGCCACAATGATGGCTTTTCCAGTATTAAGCAATTATTATCTCTCTTGTAAGACTCGTTTAGGATCAATCCAACCCTCCTCACCTCCATTATCCTTTCATGAATGGGCACTCGCCCTATTGAAAATTGTCAAAACTTTAAGGACGTCCAAGCAAAGGTTAAAAAATCTAACTGACATGGATCTTAGACAACCTTGCATTGAACTCTCTCCTCTTCCTCATAAATCACAATTGACATACATGCAAGTGAATTCTTCAAGTTTCACAGTAGTTACTTCATACAGAACTAGCTATTGCAAACCCCATATCCTTCACCCCTCACAGCATCCTTCGTCTTTCACTTCTTTAATAAAATAATGCCTCAGTAGAGCTCATCAGACCATTAATTTCTATGTATTCCAATCCTTTGTGATCTACACAAACAAACAGACCCTCAAGTAAAAAAAAAAAAGGCGGCGGCAAATCCTCCATAGCCCTGCACCTCTTTTAGGTTTTCACATACATGGTTATTCATGGATCCAATTTCTTTACAACACCGTCCTACTGCTCCTAATTTCAGGATGCTGTGGTCATTAGACACCATTGGATTTCGTGGCAATAAGCTTGACCTGATACTTGTGTAGCCATATTTCACATCTAAACCTTTCCATTGGCCTTTCTAAGTTGATTGTCATGCATTTAAGTGGATCGCATGGTAGATTGGAGCCTTACTAAACTTTTCACCCAGATCCCCATCAAAGGCCTGATGAATATATATATACATATATGTGAGAGAGAGAGAGAGAGAGAGAGAGAGAGAGAGAGAGAGAGAGAGAGAGTACAGCCAACAGATTGCTATACTGGTTGTGGTCTTGCCTCAACTTATGTAACTAAGAAAAATAAAGTAATAAATTCCTTCTATTCTGTTACTGGACTTTTAATTTAACACATCATTTACTTTACTCTGTTTAAGAAAATTAAAAAATTTAACATCATTATAATTAGAAAACAGCCAATGAACAGGTAGCCCAAAAGAAAAAGAAAAAGAAAAAAACCCTCTGTCCCTGTTATGTGGACAATGACTAGTGAAGTAACACTACATTATTAATGATCAAAAGTAATCAAAATTATAATTATTTTAACCTCAAACAGAAAAGGAAAAGAACATAGCCAAGCACAGGTTGACCATCATTGTATCAAGAACTTCATTTGAGAGCCTTTGAAATAGCTTGTATGGTGCAAGGGGTTGTCCTACAACATCCTCCAATAAGGGTAGCACCTGATTTGTGCCATCTTCTTACTAAATCCTCGAATTCTTCTTCACAACAATCAGATTGCTGTCAACGAAAATAGGAGATAAGATTCATTAGCAAAAAGAAATAACAATGAATTGGAAGCCCCACGACCACGAGAGCATAAAATTAAACACCATTATGGAAATGCAACAAAAGAATCATACTTAAACTAACGAGAAAAAAGGCCAGAAAAGGCCGTCTTCAACACTCACCAGCCATCTTTTAGCTCTACCATCCCATACTTCACCGCTATTTGGATAAACGGCAATTACTTTTTCTGTTAGCTGGAAAATGTAAGAACAGGCTATAGTAAGATGTCCGAGATTAAAAAAAGAAAGAAAGAAAGAAAGAACGAAGAAGAAAAAAAAAAAAAGCTTCCACCAGAAATTTTATCTAAACCACAGGAAAATTTCTATGATGTTTCATCATTATGTTACCTTCTTAATCTTGCAGATGAGATTTTCTATTAAGTGTGGTGGCGAACAATTAATTCCGATAATATTCACTTTCTCACTCTTATTTAGTAGGTCAAGACATTCCTTTAAGCTTTCCCCTGAGGATACATGCTCACCATCTACAGAACTAAAGCAAATCCAAGAAGGTACTTGGATATTTTCCTCATCAAGTAGCTCAGCACAAGCCTGTAAATAGCAGACACAGAAAGCATTAAGTAATACACCAAAACTAACAAATCTGGCATGCATTAAAAGATTAAAAAACTACTACAGCATTTGGACTTAGGAGCAGAATAGGAATTAAAAAGAAATATTAAAGTGTGATTCTCTAAAAGTTATTTTAGATCTCATAAAATTTCCATGTCTTCACAATTGTTTCTATAATAGAAAGAAGTTTCTGGCTCTCTGATCAATACCCACTATGACAAGGAAGCAATCATCATCCCTACAGAGTAACAATGATCAACTTTCAGAGCTCAAAAGCAAATGATAACCAGTTTCTTTCATCTATAACTAATTCTATCACATGATTTCCCAAAACAGAAAATATACAACAGCAAACAGCAACAAGATTGAACCTGAGCTTCAAGTTTATTGGGGATGGTCTCAAAGGCTAACAAATCTGGCCCAGCCTCTACAAGGACTTGCAATCGCTGTCTATGAAAGTCCTTCAGCTTATCCAAAGTCACATCCGGTCCATAATTCCCACTGGAAGCATTAAAAGAAAAAAAGAAATAAATCTCAGATGCCATTGTGATGAGTTAACAGCTGCGAGTATCTACAAAGTTGTTTGTTCAACTGTAAATTTGCCAGCTAGTTTTAACTGGCTAAATGCATCCCAGAGTGTCCAGATTGGTACGGGGAGATATTGTCTAGTAGCACCTTAAGAAAATAGTGCCAAATATAGGATTACCAGGAAAAAAAATGCATCCTACAGTACCTCATGCTGTCATGCATAAGCAATTATCAATAGGTACCTATACTCTGAACCATCAGCAAGATATGCTCCATAGCTTCCAATAGATGCAGCCACCAAAGCACGATTGTACTTGTGCTCAGAAGAATGTTGCACCACTTCCCAGAATTGATCTCGGGCTTCAAGGGCCAGTTGGACACTTCTCTTAAGTAACAATTTTCCTTCTTCAATGGACAGTCCTTTCGACAAGAATCCTGGCAGCGTTGCCTACGGAAATATAACCAAAATGAATGAATATTAACAAAACAAAAAAAATTCATACTGATGGAGCAAGGAGAGGGCAAGCCCCTAATGACAGGAGACACTCTACCGAGTATATAAAAAATCTAGTGTACATAGATAGATCACTTCCAATTGTTCGTTGAGCACAAACAAGAGTGAATACATTGATGTTGATGCAACTCAAACAGAATTCCATGTGTTGTCACTTAATAATCATCAAAGTATATGTCACCCTGTCAAAACTGCAAGATCTCCCAAGACAACTCATATACCCTGGCAAAAAGTACCTTTTGTGAATATGTTTTAAGAGTCTATTCGAATTTCAAATCTCCTTCGCCATCTTATAGTATTTAAATATATGTGTAACTTTGGGCTTTATGGAATGGACTAATCAAGAAATATCTGCCAGGTTCTTAGATTCCAACTCACCACACAAGGATCATTAGTACAAGGCAATCTAAGCAAAGCTTCTTTTCACTTACAATCAACATCCTAATGGACTATGTTCCCAACTTAATTTTTTTTTTTTTTTTTTTTTTTAATTTGAATCCTGTCAAATTTGAACTGACATTGGAAGTATTGCAGTCAACAACTCTCACTACTAGAAAACTGAAATGCACCACATCACATCAAACAATCCTGGGAAAAAAAAACCCATAAATCGTTGGACTCTGAATGAAACCCAAAATCAAAATTTTCTAGAATTTTAATTGGTCTGTGAGGAAATTCACCTAAAACATGTGAAACTTAAAAAAATTTCTCTAAGTCGAGATATTAACGATCCCATCGAATTCGAACTTGCATTGGAAGTATTGAACAATCCCAGAAAAAAAAAAAAAAAAGGGGCAACAGAACAAGATCAAGATTTTCTAGAATTTTAATTGGTCAGAGGGGAGATTCACCTTAAATTGGCCCAAAAATCTTCAAAAAATTAATGAAAGTATCCACAATCATAACAGTTCATAACAAATAAGCACAAACTTAATTCCCTTTATACTGGTCATATGAGCTGTTGATGTCCCATTAGAACTAGTGATGTCAGCAATCGCATCCATGGAAAGATCAGAATCAGATATTCTGAGTTTAAGAGATCTTACTCTGGTACCAAGTTGGGAAAGAGGGGGGGATTTTAGAAGGTTTTGTTGTGTTAGTGCCCAGTCAATCACTTGTATTTTAATAAGATACCCATATGGTGGTTTTGAAAAATACAGATACACAAGTACAAGTTATGTCCCACAGCATACATGTCATACAATTCGCAGTATATATGATAATCACAAAGTTATCTGGAGAAGAGAGTTGAACCTGATATGATGAAGTTACTATTATATCTGCACCTGCCTCCAGATACTCCAAATGAACCTGCAAATAGAGTACTCTTAAGATGATCAGTTATAAAATTACAGTAACAACCTATTCAAAACATTGGGTATGTATCAGCCCAATCTGAAACAATGTTCTATTCATTCATTTGATCAGATTCATGCCAAAAAGGAAGAATAATCTACACTGCGCCAAATCCTCATAAATCAATTACAGATACAGATATAATTAGACAAACCACTGGGTTCTTCTTCTTATTCTCTTTAAGGAAAGGAAAGGAAAGGAAAGGAAAGAAGAAAAGATTTTGTAGAAAAACGAACCCGTTTGATGAGTTGGGGGGTGGTGATCAAGCAGAGGGCGCTCCAAAGAGGGTCGTTGATGGAGGCACCATGGGACTCCAGCTGGGTGGCGAATCCACCGTCGATCACAGCGCAACCTCCAGCATTCTTGATCAGATCTTCCACCAAATTCGACCTAGCTTTCCCCAGACCCATTGGATTTGATCTTCTTCTTGCCAATAACAATAACAATATATATTTATGGATTGGAAAAAGAGCAATTGCAGCAGATTAGATTGATAAAGATTGGATCTTGGGTGCTGTGTGAATGTGATCCTGACGAGAAGGGCAAGATCACGTGGGATGTGGGGTGAGAGAGAAGAGAAATGCAGAGAATGGGGGGATTTCATTTTCAAACATATAGACAATAGAGAGAGAGAGGGAGAGAGGGTTGGTGGTTTATTATATTTTGAATATGGTCGTTTTTCCGGTCCTATTCACCAACTCACCAACAGCAGATGGAAAGTGTGGGCAGATTCTTACCTATGTTTTTGGGCTTGGAATCCGGATTGGATTTTTCTTTTTTTAACTATTTTTTATTATGGGAGGATTCCCAACTCTTTATACTAAACTCGCATGTAACCTCAATATGGTAGTGTAGTTTCGAACCTACGACCTTCGGATGCAAATCGGGGTCCTAGGCCAACTGAACTACCCCTTGAGGTTGGATCGAATCCTCTTTTGAGCCCTTGAAATGGACATATAATAATTTTTTATTTTTTATTTTTTATTTTTTTTGCTATAGGAGGGTCTCCAAGGGCTGGACTAATCTCTCCAGACCCATAGGGAAGCCGTGTAAACTCCCATATAGCCAAATGTAGTAGTGTAATTTCGAACCTACAACCTCATGGTGCAAACCACGGTTATAGAACAACTGAGCTAAACCCTAGTAAATATTAGGAGGAGATAGGATTGATTGTGTTTTAACTATTGGGATTTACCAAGTTGGGCCCCATTAATTATGTTTTTGGCTCAAGGCATTGGGCTTTGGAATTACATTTTACAACCATGGAAAATGTTGAGTTTTGGTGGAATCCACAAATGAGTCTAAAAACATGGACTTGACCCTTGACTTAGTGGTAAATTCTGCCCAAAACTAGCATCTACACACTAACCCAATTAGTCAAATACAGAGTTTGGATTAAAAAAAAAAAAAGGGAAAAAAGTGGATTTAAAATTTTATATGTAATAAATCGGGCCCGGTCTTAGTGATTTAGACCAAATCTAACTTGATAAATAATCGGATTAAACAAGAAGCCTGTATACCTAACCAATTCGTTGACAAATTCAACACGTAAAGAAGACCCTGATTTTGGACTATAGGTTGAGAATGTGCCTCCCCAGTCGAGGGTTACCAAATATATTCTTTGGTACCCTAAGTCAAAGGTTCAAAGGTTACCATTCCTTGTCTCAGTGGATACCATATATGCTCTTTAATGTCATGTATACTGTTTGGCATTATAGCAAATGAGGTGGATCATCTCTCATTCATAAATACTGACAGCTGTAGTGATATTTTTTTCATTGAGATCTTTAATTAAGTTTATTACACTTTTTTCTTCTTTTAAGTAAGAGAAAACTATAAAAAAAAAAAAAGACCCTACATGGTCACTAACTAAAAGAGGTGCCCATCGTTTTTATGCAACAGAACCGGTAATCCCACCAGAATATTCTTTTTTTTTTTTTACCTTTTTTCAACAAGCGACGACGTCCTTGCTTAATATTGAGAGTTAGTGTGGACATCGTTGCTAATTCGTCAAATCTGCATCTTCTCTGATCTTTATCACATACGATTGCTGGTTTTGTACCAAAATGAATTAGAACAGAATTCTCCCCTAGCATTGAATATTCCTTGTGGAGGTTGTTGATCTCCATTAACGAAGTAGGCATAGCAAAGTTTGACTTTCTTTCATGCGTTATCTACCATAGAGCCTGAGTTTCATGTTTATTTTTCGAAAAAAGTTTATTAGGGTTTTGATATATAGTTTATTCATTTGATTACCTTTGTTGTATGATTATTTTTTAGTGCCTAAATCATCAAGGTAAGGACCTTTTGAGGAAGGAGAAAAACAAACCGCTTAAAAAAGGGGGAAAATGATGGGAGAAAGAAGGGGAAATGGGGTTCCATTGCAATTTTTATGGGTTTAAATGCGACCACGCCGTCGTACGTTTAAATTTTTAATAAAAAAAAAACGAAAGTTGTCACAGGAAATCACTTTCATGCTATATTAACTAGTGGCAATCTAGGGTCTTTTTTTTTTTTTTGTAATTTTCTCTTTAAATAAAATTTTAATATATAAAATTTAAAAAAAAATGTATTACTTATCTTGAATTGATGTTATTCTCAATGATATTTAAAAAATCCTAAATTCTATTATTTTTTAATTTTTCCACTTCTGTACTCTGATAGAGGCCAAATTTCACTCTAACTGAACCTGGTCCCCGGCCCTTACGATTGATTACTTGTAAAATACATTATTACAATATTTTAACTGAAGGGTGTGGCCTATACACGGTTGAATTGAAATATCAAGATTCATGTAACCCACTTCTGAAAGTTACTAATCTAATGGTTGGCCCAGATAGAATTGGAGTTTACTTTGGCCTGTGATTTTGAGGGTTTGGACTTCATAGGCAGTCTATCTGATTGATTTATAAGACTAGGAGATCATAAGAGGTCCCAGGCAGCCATTCTTGCTATCCCCCTTTTTTTTTTTCTATTGGTAAAATTATTTGAACACACAGCTTCGAAGGTTGCAATAGTAACAACTGTGCCACAGGCTCCTGCCTTCTCAGAAATGATATTTTGAGACCAAAAGGTTGAAAAAGAAGTTCACAGCAAATCTCACTAATAGCCACCAGTCCACGCGTATTCTGCTGCTGCCAAACACGAGTGTACTTAGGAGGCCAGATCTGCTACAAAGCACTTTTGACCAATGAGACCAATTCCCATTGATTGAACTAACACCAATGCTAATTTTCCATTACAAAATGAAGACAAATACAGGTGCCAATGGCATGGCAAAATAACTTTGTTATAGGGAACGTTACAAGAATAAACTTCTCCAAAGCAGATGCCGCAGATTGTCTGAACTGTAAAAGAAAATGACTTCTAAAATAAATGCAAGGACCGCGGTAATGCTGCTTAACCTGATTAATCATATTGAATCCATCAAAACATACAAAGTATACGAGTACTACCACATTATAAATCAAGATAAACATGATCCTCCAAAACATGGAAACAATTGGTCTCATTATTGAATCTGCTTTCATGGCCAACTTATCAAAAAATGAAGATGAAACAATAGCCGATGCATCTATGTTAAGATCTCACAACAAAACCGACGAAAGCAGAAATTACAGGCTCTATGTTAATTGGATAGCAGAAGAGAAGCAAAGTAGATGCGCTGAATCTCCAAGTTGGGTATGTATTAAGTTTGAAATTTTCAGGATAAACTAAGTGTCCCCTGGCAAAAAATTTAGCAGGAGTCAGTGCCGCAAGAACGTACAGATGAAAGGCATTGCCCTGCACTCAGTCCTCAAGTCGGTGGTTGCCATGTTCCTGGTTTGAAGGATTGACCAGATCCTGATGGCTCTGAAGAGCTGAAATAATGAATGAATAAAGTAAATAATATGGAATAGGCATCATACTGTCATTTGCAAATATTACTAGTAATTCACCATGGTTTTTGAAGACAACAATCACATGGCCATGGAATATGCATCATACTTTCATTTGCAAATATCACTAGCAATCACCGTTGATTTTTTTAGACAACTCTCTCTCTCTCTCTCTCTCTCTCTCTCTCTCTCTCTCACACACACACACACACACACACACACACACATATATAAAAAGGTACTCTCTCACACACATATAAAAAGGTAAAATATTGAACCCACATATGAGGGTCAACCTGACCCAACATTCATAAACAGCCTATAAGTAAAGCTGGTCAAGATGAACCACAAATTTCTTTCGTCTCAATCTATTTGCAGACCAGAACCATTCACCATATGCATACATATAATATATACACATGCATACACACACACACACACACACACACACACACATATATATATATATATATATATATCACCACCACCACCACCACCACTACCACCATAGAGCCATGTCCCAACTAGGTTGGGGTCGGCTATATGAATTTTGCTTCTCCATTTTGGTCTATCCTGGGAATCCACAAACACACAGGAATTTAACCATGTGTATGTGTGTGTTTATATTATAACACCATTTATCTTGGCCCTTATTACCCATTCATCTGCAGATCATTCATTCATCTTGTTAACAAAACCAAATCCATCAGATGGCACCGATCGCAAAAAGGTGGGAATGATCTCACCTGTCATCATTACACTTTCCCATCTTCACCACAAAGAACAACTCAAATCTATCAAGAAGGGGAGAATCAGAGGGGAAAAGAAAAAAGAAAAAAAATGATTTCAATACCATTGACATTTCAAATCTTCTGATATCACAAAATGCCACATCAAATCCACTGAAGAAAATCAGTTTTAGTGTCATTGTAAAAACCCATAAGTCAAGATGATGAGTTATGGTGCATGCCCTAAATCTAAAAGGAAAGACAAGAAGAGTAATCAATAGCTACATAAGGGAGTGAGAGTTCCTAGGCAAGGGTCCTACTGCTGCAGCTTGGGTACAAAGAAGAGAGGGGATGTGGAACCTGGAATAGGAGCCGGATGGTTTCTTTGCTAGGGTTTTGGTGCAAGAGAAGCTAATCCACAGAACTCGAATGGGCAACTGATACAGTGAGATTACCATTTAACAAGCAAGCTCTTGAATCTAGAATTGATTTCATCAACGGGTTTTGCTAAAGGAGAAAAATGTAAATGGGTAGCATAGGGCCCATCAAACGCTTATCAAAGAAGTGCAATGAAGAAAAACAAAACAGGAAACCTCACACAAGCTGGAATCCCAAAATGGGTAACAACAACACTCTTCAAAAGCCAATCCGCATCCGAATTATCTGAACAGAGAATATAATTAATTCTCAACTCCAGGTTATAGACTCAACCCCATCCAACGAATTACTCATTTCCAGAGATGGGGGGCTCCCACTTGGCCCATGTTAATAACAGGAAACACCAAAAGCTCAAGTTGTTAGAGAACGACACAACAATGTACATCAACCCCCCCCCCCCCCCCAACGGAAGGCCGTTCGAATTCGAAACCCAATAGACCGACGGAACAGACCAGACAGACAAATGGAGGCAACCATGCTTCTAAGGGGTTTCAAACTCGTGACCTCTCGCTCTAATACCATGTTAATAACCAAAAACACCAAAAGCGTGAGCAATTAGTGAATGGCACAACAATATATATCAACAGCCCATAGGGTCACCTTCAATAATAATAGCCCCATATGCAGGCTTGACATCTCCTAGCTTCACATGACAAAAGACAACTCCATCCTCGTTCTAGTTGGCTATATTCCATGGACCACAAAAGAAAGAAATCAAGGCACTGTCGTGATTTCTCGTAATACCACCAATACCTGTTAAACCATCTACCATAAGCGCTACCACTGAAGTTCAGATTAAGCCCGCCATTGGACTATTGGCCAATCACGGACCACCCTACCATAGAAGCCAGACCAACACCTCTGAGTGTCCACCATTAAGATGATAGCGATCTTCATTCAGAGTGGTCACCCAAGAGGCCACCCACCTAAACTTGACGCCTTATGTAACACTCCACTTAGCTGACATTGTTAAACAGCCAATCATTTCTTTAAGCCAAGATTGCCTACACAATCACTAAAACAGTAGGCTGCTGGAGATGATGCCTACATGGATGGCCACATCTCCAAGCATCAAATAATTTGGCATCTAAAAATGGAAAGAAGTGGATATTGACATTGCTAAATGGATGGAGAGCAGCAGATATTGACATTGCTAGTTGTGATCCCATCACAACACTACAGTCATCCACACAATCATGCACTCAGAAGCACACAACAACTCACCCACATGCACACCCAATAAACCCATACAAGGCCTATCACGACACATGTAAGAATATAGAGGTGCATTATTGTAAATTCTTAACACACATAATGACACATAAGTACACTCATACAGATGCACATAAACATTTGAACAGTATTTTTTCCCCTCGTTCGTTATCAATGATAAGGGGTATCTGTCCATTTCAGTTGTTACGTATTAAAGAGACCTAGAATTGTGGGATTTTCACTTCTTAAAGAATCACAGAAAAATTAAGGTACATCTCACCTATAGTTGTCTTCACATATTAGGAAGAAATATCTCATTTTGGTTTCAACAGTACGGCCCCTCGCAAATCACTTTCTATGCGAGAAGGCATCTTGTATGACTTGGGCTATTATGTGAACCACCAAGGTTGGTCCGGATTTTTTGACTTGGTGATTGGGGTAGAATAAAAAAAAACTAAACTAATTAAAAGCATTAAAAGTAAGCATCTCTAAAGTCCACACTGTAGAAGAGGCAGACTTACATTGGTTCAGCTTCAGGAGAAATCACAAGTCCTTCATCTGCTGCTTCAGAGTCCCTATAAACCCTAAATTTAGTTAATAACCATTAAAGAAACAAAAATTTTGCAGTTGAAATAAATTTTAGTTGGGCAATGCTTAGAAGCATATGAAAATCACAATGGTAAGGCATCACAATAGTCAATTTCAGTTCATTTCAGCTACATTGGCTGAAAGTACTGAGTTTGGTTAGTGAACCAAACTTAAATACAACATATTTCATATTTGTATTAAGTTCATCCAAAAAAGAACAAAAAACACTAAAGGTGTTGTAAATGGGGCAGGGTGAAATGCCCGAAACTGGACCCCACCCACCCACCCCTCCCCCTATTTTTTTTCATGGATTTTTATGGAAATGGAAAGATAAAGTACACTGTACACTTCCTGAAAAAGGCAAAATAACATAGCCAAATTAAAAAAAAAAAAAAAAAAAACGGATGTGGATCCAAATCAGTCTGTACTACAAACTTTCAATAATGGTCTTACTCAAAACGAGCATGGACCACAGAGCTGAACCCAAGCAGTTTATCACGCACTCATGGCATAAGACAAGTGATGGCGAGGACTAAGGCTTCTTGGAGTCGCATCAGCATCTTGATCGTGTCAAGCGGCGTGATGTGCATGTGAGAAGATGGAGGTGTGGATCTTAATGGGTTGATGGCGACCTTGAAGGGTCCAAAAGATTTTGGAAGACTCTAGGATAGTCTTGGAGTTGTATAGAATTATCTAGGACGTTCTTGTAAAATATGTGGATTGTTCTAGGAGATCATCATCATCATTATTTCAAAAATGGGAGTGTTCTACAAGATTGTGCGTAAGTGTAGGATTAGGGTAGATAAGTATGGAAGTTTCTACAGTAGGTTCTGGAATGTTATCATCATTGGGTGGGCGACAAGTGGATGGATTTTGTTCATTGATTGCACAAGGAAGAAGTATAAATAGGGTTCGACTTTCATTTGTAACAAAGCAAGTTTTAGAAATCACTAGAAGTTCTCATTTCTCTAAATGTTAATTTCTCTTGCATCAGGAAAAACTTTTAAGGCACTATTTTGCCTTTGAATATAATTTGGTTTATGCTAAACTTAACGCACAATATTTTGACTTCTTAAAGCACTAGGATTTACATTGTATATGGTTTTAAATTAGCAGATCATTTCACCGAATTATTTCATGACATGTTAGAAGCATTCCTTCGGTTCACTTATGAATCATTCTTTATGTTAACACTAGTTGACACAAAGCCCACCAGGCCCATTCAATGGTCGATCCTTTCTCCCTTTTATAATATCTTTCAGCCTTCATCAAGGCAATTCCAACCTAATACAATCTATGTATATGGAAAGTAAATCTGTTACAATCTATGTATATGAAAAGAGGATAAGTTTACAGTGATTTGAGTCCATCCTAAATTATCCCACGTAATGGGTTGGTTTGTACATTGAATGGGCCTGGTGGGCTTTGTGTCAACTGGTGTTAACACTTTACAAATGATTTGTATGGAAACTACGTAGCTATGTGACATGCATTATGAATGACTTCATCGAGTTAACCTTCGATACATCGTTTACGTTGATTCTCATTTATGTTGTGCCTAATGTACTATCTTGAAATGGCTATACTACACTTTAATTACACTTTTTATTAAGCATGTGTGAATTTGTGAAGCTTTTTGTTATGTAATGTACGTTTAGGTATTAAATGCTTAATTGTTTCTATCAACAAATGTTACTGTTTTCCAGAGGTCGAAATTCTTTGTCACATGAACACCACCAACCACCCCCGCCTAAAAAATGGAAAAAAAATGACCCACACGCCTTAAAAATCACTTGCCATAGATAATTTCTGCACCACACCCTCCATGAAAAATAGTTTTCTTTTCCATGGAAACGGTGCCTTAAAAATGTGCCCTACATAAGAAAGGCTAAAAAGTAATAATGACAGTTTATAGGAGTTTAATAGTACAGATTATTCCAGTAGGAGGAAGTTTACGAGGCATTATAAAAATCAGCTTCACATTTAAGTTCTGCTTTATTCTCATCTGATTTTGCTTATCCACAAAAGCACTTAGAATCAAACAATATTTACCTTGAACTGTCGTTGGTGATGTCATCGGTTGCAAATGCTATTTCTTCAGGTTTGTTACCTAGATACAATGCCATAGGAGTGCAGTACAAAATTTAGCACGATATATTGAATCCAAATTTTGGGATGCAATATAATTTTAGAAACACATGCAGTATAAATTTAAATGCCATAGGGATGCTACCTAGGGCCCATGCGGCAAAATATTAGCCAATCAAGAAACAACATATGCAAAAAATGAGTGTAACAGAGATGAGAACGTTGAGATGGATGAACAGTAAAAACAAAAGATAGAATTCGAAATGAGAGCATTTGGGAGCAGTTAGGGGTAGCAACAATAGGTGATAAATTGAGAGACACTAGTTTAAGATGGTTTGGACTTTGGACATTGTAGGACATTATCTAACGTAGGCTTATAGTGGCGCTGGTGAAAAAAATTTCTATGAAAGTTGATGGGTCCTCAAGGAAAATGGGTAGGCCGAAGAGGACATGGATAGGAGCAGTGAAGTATAGATATGAAGAAGTGCAACCTCTATGAGGACTTGGCCCAAGATAGATTGAGATGGCAGAACAAAATTCTTGTAGCTGACACCAAAATAGTTGGAATAAGGCTTAGATTATGATGAGGAGGAGGAGGATGATGTTGAATCCAAATTTTGAGAGGAATAAACATGTCACTTGTGACAAGTAAAATAGGAAGGATAGAATTTGTACAAACATGTCGACAGGGAGTCGAGGACACATGTTTCCTACACTCCAATTCACAGATCAATCTATAAAATATAAAACTAGTTATTAGAAAAAGTGCTAGCAATAGCACAAAATTATAGTAAGGTGTGTGCATACACAAACTATCCAGAAAGGGCAGAATTCTTTTAATAGCTACAAGAGCTCCATCCTGTAATGCCGACATATGATCAATCCAAACTTTTTTTAATTGATAACATTATAAATCCAAACCTTCATTCACTAGATCCCATCCATGATCAATCCAACCCTTCATTCACTAAATCCCATCCCCAACACATTCCCCGCCCCCAACCCCCTTTCTCTTGAATTGTGATCCACGCCAAATTGCCAGTCATCCAAACGTCAGTTCATTAACCAGGCGCAAGGAGTGTGTAAGGGGAGGGATTGTTCATTGGCGGGCCTTACAGGCCTGGATCTCTTTTATAAAGATGTAATTGGCTCACCTAATGTCAGATTCAAGCCCAATTTAGACTATATGCTTGCACCTAGGCCTGTCTACGATGAACTGACTGGACCTGGACCCAACTCTAATCCATTTCTGTTTTATATTAATTTATTATCTATCACCATATGTTTCTATAACTGTACTATGTTTATACATATATTATCTATATCACCTGGGTAACAGGTATTTGGGTATGGACCTGGCCCAGACCAGAAGCCAATTATCAATTAGGGCATCAGATTGAATTAAACGAAAATGCAGTCTACCTAAGGGTTAAATATTGTCGAACTTTAAGGCCTTACAAGGGTCAGAATGATCTCATGGACATGGAGAACATTTTTGGGCCACACCTAGTCCATATCAAGATTTTTCCATCCCCATCATGAATGGCATTCATCTAGGTAGGCCAGACTGATGCATCCAGACCATTGAGGGTCTATTGATGGAAGGGATAGGTCCAGCTAGACCCATTCGCCCAACAGAAGCCCACCATGCCAAGCTGAGTTCAGCCCAGGCCTTCCACAAGTTGAATCCAATACAGGCCTGGCCAAAATGCATATTGCAACATAATTAGATAGGTTTACCTCTCCTGTTATCAAAGGAAGCGCCTGGAAATTGTTGAAGGAAACTTTTCAAGTCAGGAGATCCAACTTTGCCTGTTTGAAGAGCAAAGAGAGAGGTTAATCTGGTTCAGCTGAAAATGTAACACGTTGAAATGAGAAACACAGCTACAAAGATGCATTAAGATATAATCCTTTATCCATCTATTTTCAGTTTCACTATTAAAAAAAAGTTTGACTAGATCAAAGTATTGTTCTTTATCTATTTTATCATTTTACCATTACTGGTATAGCCCGCACCAAATTGATGGGATAAAGCTTTGTTGTTGTTGATGATGATGATGTACTACTACTATGTTGTTGAGTCAATGTCATTGTTGTTGCCTTTTTGCTTCAATTGTTGTTGCTTTTGTTTCATTGTCATCATCGTAGTTGTGTAAACAAGGGATTTCTAGAATGGAACGGAGAAGTGAAAAGGCTCTCTCAATCCGGGAAAGCTCTTGAGAAACAATAGAGAAGTGCAGCTACATATGCTACGCACCCAAGAGCGCATCAAGAAGAAAACAAAGACAAATGGGACAACGAAAAATATCTCACATGTTAACAAGTGCAATATTACAATTTTGAACATTAAGTTTCTCTTGTACGCAAGAGAAACAACCCCCTGTACATAGAACCTAGAAAAAACTCAAAACCTGAAGCAGAGTGTTTCCCATTCACTACAGAGGGCTTCTCAAGAACTTCAAGTGTGCATGTGGACTTGTATAAATCTTGCCCTGATTTATATCTGTGAGACCACAAAAGAACACTGTTGCTTTTTCCTGAAACCTTAAACGAGTTTTTTAAAAAGAGAATTTTTTTTCTTTAAAGTCCTTTAGATGAAAAAATATATGGAAAGAAGAAAGTAACTGTGAAAGATTTTCCGTCTCCAAAAACAAAGGAAAAAAAAAGAGAACAAAAAAAGAAAAAAACTGGGAAAGAATTTTAATCAGTCTTTCCTTTTAAGAGACAAGAGGGTCAATGACAAACAAGATATGAAGCAGTCAAAAGTCAAAACAAACTTAAACAAATATAACATCAGAAAACACTTCTCAAACAGAAGTGCCCCAGCAACTTCATGGATATCTGGTGTTCTTTTTAACTAGTACATTCCACTGGAAAGTTCATGGACATGTCTAAAACTCAATCCCCTCCAGGCTCCAACAGGTAATTTGTAAGTCGATGATAAACATAAACAGCCCCATTATCTTATCAAAGTTGTTTTCACGTTGAGGCTAATTAATTTAAATTTTAAGATATTCGGTGTGTTCATATTGGCTGGACTGTCCAATTGTATCATAGCAGTGAAAGATTAATATGTTCCTCCAAGAATCTTGGTGTTCTGTTGGGTAGCACGCTTACATAAAATTCTTACTATGGATCAATTGAGAAGGAGAGATTTTATTGTTGTTAATGGGTGTCCACTTTGTTTACAAGATGGGGAATCGGCGACTCACCTTTTGGTCTATTGCAACTATGTGCATACAGTGTAGGCGTCTATCCTTAGAATCTTTTATGTGTTGGGTTATGCCTTGCTCTATAAAGGAGTTTTTTGAGCAGTGGATTTTCAGGGGTAAATCTGGTCGTGGGCGCATTCTATGGCGGTTATCCTTATATGCTGGGTCTATGGAAGTTATGGATTGAGAGGATTAATAGAGTTTTTTAAAATAAATGCAAACCTCCTGAGGAGATTGTTCGGTCCGTTGTTTGGGTTGTTTCGGAATGGGTAATTAGGAAGGCTGAATTTGTTGGAGTCACCTTAGAAGCTCTTAATAGATCTCGGCCAGCCCATTTTCTAGGTGGAAGGCGTTCTATTCTCAGACAAAATCTATTGTGGGAACCTCCTCCGAATGGTTTTTTTAAGCTAAATTTTGATGGCAGTTATTTTCCGCATATTCAGATGGGTGGAATTGAGGGTGTTATTCGTGACTTCTCTGGAAAAATTATCAAAAACTTTGCGGGTCTTGTAAATTGTGTTGATTCTAATGGAGCTGAAATGTATGCTTTATTGGTGGGTTTCCATGAACTACGTCAACTGGGAGGTTTTCATGCAATTATTGAAGGTGATTCTTTCTCTGTGATTCAGTGGGTTCTAGGAAGTCTTCTCATCCGTGGACTTAAGCAGATTTGGTGGAAGAGGTGCAAGATATTTTGTCTCAGCTAGGAGCTTCTTTTCTTCATATTCCTCGTGAAGCTAATGTCTTGGCTGATGGTCCTGCTAGGGAAGGAGTTTTTCGCCTACACATTTCTTTTGATGTTTAGTTTATTTGTTTGTGTTTATTTTTTAGTCCTCTTCGTTGTTCTTTTCTTTGTTTCTCCTTTCTTCTTTGAATAAAATTCACAATTATAAAAAAAAAAAAAAAAGGAGATTAACATGTGGTATGAGGGTTTTCTTAAAAATGTTTGCCCTTGGCCTGGAAACTAACATATGCAATCCAAATGTAAATTAAGAACAATGATGCATCATCATCATCATTGAAACCCTATCCCACTGATGGCATTAGCATGTTGAGTTCTTCACTCAACCCTATTAGAAGCGATGTTCTAGATAACAAGTAAAACTCATATCAAAGTATAGCAACTTTTTTTTGTAGAAGATTACAATCTGGCAAAACCCTCCTTCACACAGGTATGGAAAAAAAAAATTCAGAATGATAGATTAACATAGAAAATCTAATAGATGAAAAACAGATACCAAGGCCTAATACAGGATCCAAAAAAGTGATTCTGTCAGAAGTTTAAGAAGCACTGCTAGAAATGTCTAGGAATCTCCATTCATAAATTTCCTTCGACTTCACTAGCAATTAGCTTTTAATGGAAAGCAGTACCTCTTCCAAGTTATGCTTTTAGAGGATGACAAAGTAAATGCAGAGCTATGATGCAAAACTTTATAGGCAAGAAAGTTAGAAATGTTGCAACTTTTGATAGTTAGGGGCAGGTCTAATCCATTGCAAAGTTTATAATTTGCCAAAAACTTCTGATAGATGACTGACCAGTTGTCACACTTCGTCGTACACCTTCTTTAGACTTCCTTTCCTCCTCTTCTTTCTTAAGAACTACAAGAAAAATAAATGCTACATAAAGTCTACCTGATAAAGATAAAATCAAGATTTATTTTCAGAACTAAATTGGAATTATCACTCTTTTTTATCAGCAATGGTTATTGCCAAAGCACATTTGTTTTTTTGTTTTTTTTTGGTAAAAGATCAAGCACATTCGTTAGAGTCAACATTCCATGCACATAATCAAGAAACCTCAACGACTTCAAACCATTAAACTTCTGTACAATTATGTGTAATAAAATATTAAATATGTAATATAAGGTCAAATGCCAACTCTGGATGCCACTACAAAAACTTCCACTTCAAGACAACACTTCTTGGAGACCAGATGATTTAAAGGCAACCACTCAACTAGTGATGCATATAACCCTGGGATTAATTTCACATAATCTATTTTGTCTCAACTCTCAAGCAAATTTCAAAAGTGATGCCTTGGCAACTCCAACCAACATTGTGGTCTCAATAAAAATTTATGATAAGAAAGATCACACGATGACTTTTTCACATTCATTAGCAAATATTTTGATAATAAAATGAAATTGCTCTTGAATGTACCAGCCAAACAAAATTTGGAAGGGGAAAAATGCACAATTGAAATTAAGGATAACAGGATAGATGTTTTACGTGCAACATTAAGTCTAACACGTTCACGCCTCGCCTCCAGCTCAATCAGTTCCTTGAAAGAAAAAAATAAGTGCAAGTATTAGATAATTATGAATTTACAGCCCAAATATGATTAAAAATATTATTTAATAACATATACTCCAGCTGAAGCATAGCATGGCATAATGAAATTCCAAAAGAAAAGCCTTCATCCATAAATCCATAAAAATAATAAAAGATAGGAACAATAATAATCTTAAATCAGAACGAAGACAGAACAACGAAAGAATAAGAGCACGTTTCAGGGAAGTAAAATCATTAGACTTTTTTTTTTCAGCAATGATTCCGAATTTGAGGAAAGTAAAATCCAAAGAAGTGTTTTTCACTAATGATACTGACTTTGAGGATATACAACTGTTCAGTCATTTTTACTCAGTTCGACTTTTCATGTCTGGTGCGACAATTCTTTTTCCATGATTAGTTTGCATTTCCACATTTAGTGAAGCAAATTGAGGAAAATTTTCCAATTAAGAAATAAATTTTCCAAAATCCGTTGAAATTGAAACTTATACCCATCATTCAAATGATTTGTCCAAATCCCTTGATATCTCCCAATTCCACTGTCCATTTTCTATCCAATGGAACCCACAAGCAATGTCCCAATACTAACAAACGCAACCAACCCCAGATCAATCTGATCATGCACACATAGTTCTAGAGATCAGAAAACCTCGTCTTCACGGAGCCACCCTCAATCTAACTCAATCCAACAACCCATTTTCCCCAAATTGGTCCCACTAGCAATATTGCCATCCACAATCCATCTCCACCAATAGCCATCCCCACATACTCCAATTTTATCAAAATTGGAAAACCCAGGCATGTAGGGCTTCCGGCTTTTCCACCAATCCGGCCATCCATCGTTCATCGATGGTACCCGAAGGGCGTACACCAAGCACCATTTTTTTTATCAATTTGCTTACACTGATTAAGGTGCATGAGCACTTATAACATTCACATATCCTTATCTAATACAATCTTAACCATCATAACCCTATCATTATTTCAACTTTTTTTCTTCTAATGAAACAACCAATATAACTGAGATGGTATAGCAAAGCAACCTAATAGATGTATGAAATAGATTGAAGAAAGCCAAAGAACGGACTGACGTGAAGTATATAAATAGGTGATGCCCAGCACTAAGTTCCCTGATATCCGATCTGATTGATTCACCATGGATGTGGAAGGCCCCAGACAACTCCTCCAGAATGGACAAAGATTCAATAGTCACCTTGAGTCTTCCCATTCACCCATTTGCCCAAACTGTTGTTGTACCTATTTTGCCAACCGTAATTTATGGGCCAAAGATTCAATGGTCACCTTGAGTCTTCCCAACTGGTCATCATCATCATTATCCAAACTGGTAAAATTTTATCTGGACATCAATAAGGCCCTTCGGAATTCGGATCAATGTTCTGAATCACCAAAATCATGAGCCGATTCACACATAATGGAGCATCAATGCTCTAAATGCCCTTAACCCTAAATCCTCTAACTCATGGAACTAAGAATACAAACAGAAAGAAAGAGACATCAATAAAATAAATTGATACATAGTTAGCTCCAAATCAGATCAATATTGATGTAGCCTGTACTACAAAAACCAGTGAAGGGATTGCTTTGTATACAAATTAAAAGTGAGGGTTTCCTATTAAAACAAGGAGTTTAAGATCAGTTTAATCTTGTAAGTCATGATATTCTCAAAACTAAAAGGCATGAAATTGGCAATCACTAAAAACAAAAAAAAGGGTATCAGTGACAACTTCAAAAAAAAAAAAAGAGAGAGTAAGCAATCAGCAACAGCTAAAGAAGCAAAGAAAATCTTCTTCTTACCTCAGGATTTGGAGCTTTCTTCCGCTGGCCACTTAACCAGCATATCCACTCAACTACAATATCCAGGAATGACAGCAACTAATAAGCATTGATGAGAAGGAATTTCAGTATTTAGGTCTATTGATTCCAACCCACTCAATGATATTACCAATTCAAAGGCAAGTTGAAAAATGACAAAAGATAACCAACCCCACTTTGAAATTTGAAGCACAACCACACTTACTTACTTGGATTGAACAAACAAATGCAATTCAGCTGATTGTGCATTTCAAAACACTCCAATCTTGCATATATTACAAGTGCACACATGAATCAAAAGGTGAAAAAAGGAAACTTCTTGCAACCAAATGCTAACCTGGAATGGAAGTAGGATCCTCCTCGCCTTTAAAGATTACCCATCTCTTCTCTTTCACTGGTATACAAGAGAAAGAAAGAACAACATGAAGGTGTGAGAAACGTTAAAAGGAGAGATTTTTCCCAAAGAAGGGAAACAAAAAGGCTTTGAAATCCTTGTAGCTGCGGGATTAGAGAGATATGATGATCGAAAAGGAAGAGAAAGAGGACAGACTGATTCCATCGACCTCTTCGTTCCTGGTGAAATATCGATTGCCATGCTTGTCCACTCCGACCATATTCCGAGACCTCAAGAAACCCAGAAATCTAGACAGAAGCTTTCTCGACATGATTCTTCAAATCACCCTCAATTCAACTGAAAATACATCTGGGAATGGAATTATGGAATGGGGGGTATCCGGTATGAGACACCCTCTTTCTATTGGACTCGGGTCTGACTCTGAGTCTGGGTCCATCATGTTCGTGCCCAGGTGTCAAATTAATGGGTTGCATTTAGACCTTAGAAAATCAATACATAGGAATCTTCCCAGGTGGTTAGAATTTATTTATTTTTCTTTTGCTAACAAGGGTTTCCAATATTTTGGGCTCCACTAATCCAAAGAGAATCCGGATAAAACTCCTGTAACCCCAGATGGTAACACAAGTTGACTCAACCTTCGGTTCCTGAAGATGGGAGAACTATGAATCAATACCAAGACCTCTAACTCTGGAAGAAAAGGGGAACGTGGTCCCGTCCACTTAATGGCCAACCCCTTGAGAATAGGTGGTTAGAATATAGAAATAAAGCACAATGGCTAGGTATTTATTTCTTATTCTTTTTTTTTTTCAATGATAAAATGCTTATTTTTTAAAATTTATCTTTGATTTTTAATTTTTAACCGTTTCTAAAGAAAATATATATATATATATTGAATTTCTAAAATTTAATGTGACTAAACAGACGCTAAATTGATACAAACTAAAACTTGATCCCACATCCACGTGCTCCATCTTGCCAGCCCAAGTCACCCAACCCCATGATGGTTTTAGTCGAGCCGTCCCGTGATGGTTCGTTGGCCTGTTCCATCGGAGCAATGGGGTGGCCTAAGTTGGGTTTAGTCATATAAACTCCCCCAAAAAAACAAGACAATTTTATGGCATGTTCAGGCTGGTCCTAGACAGGGGCAGACACACACAGGTCTATTTGGGGGCGGACGCACCCGTTGGACCTCGTTCCATTTCTAAATTTATTATGAAAATTCTAACTCTGTTTTGAAAATCTATATGGAAATCCCGCTCCTGCCCCCAAAACACACAAAAAATTTCAGGATTTGTTCCAAAATGTCAATTGCCTGTTTGGGTCCGCACCCCTCAAATGAAAATCATGAGTCCGCCACCTCCTGGTTGAGTCTTGATCCTATGAACCTATTAACTAAATTAACCTGATAAGGTCATCAGGCCAAGATTCATGTTCATGTCCAAGGCTCGTCCTTGTGCATGGCCATAAGTGAGAGATGTCAAACAGGTATAATCTGGAAGAACCGATCTATGTATGAGTTCGGATCCTGTATGGGTTTATTTCATATTGACTATGAGTGGACCAATCACAGCCTGTCACATTATCATAAAGCAATTCAACGGTCAAAACCCTTGAAGGATCTCCGTTCCTCGATGCAGAAGTTTGACCCTACCCCATTAAAACATATGGGAGCTAAGACGCAAATCCAATTTAGGCCGGTGGTCAATTAAGGTCATTGTCTAGTACAAACCTTGTTTGATGTAAGAGCTTTGTCTTATCATTCACATAAATTTATTTATTTTTTGCTAAAAGGCAAATTTTATTGCAAGAGAAAGAGAGAGAGAATGTAGATTACGTAATGGTGAGGAATACAAAACATAAGGTGGCTCTGCCTCCACGGTTCCTCTAAATCCTACCAAGGTAGGCTCTCGTGTGTGGAATCCTGTCAATCTCTTCAGAAGTCATGGTGTGCACATCATTAGTAGGATGATAATGATTAGTATAAAGTGTTTTAAATAAAAGATGTAGGATGTGGAGGGGCAGAGGTTGCTTCCATAGAGGGAGGGGAGGGGAGGGGAGGGGAGGGAAGGCTTTTGAGAGCCTATCCACTTCCTGATTGGGGCTTCGTCTGCAAAACTGGGCTTCCAAAGACTCCATCTTGGATATGTCATCCATGGTCATATGCCAAACAGACATCAAATTCCAATGAAGTGATCTTATACTTTATAGTGCCTGCCAAATGATGAGATTGTCTTCTTGATAATCATTTTCTTGATCCCTAGTAGTAGAAGGATTTAAGATTTTGACCCCTTTAGCTAATGCTTGCAGCTCAATGAGGATAGGGTCATCTGGACCAGTTGTTCAGCAAACACTACCATGATCTCCTTATTGTTATATCTGATTATGCCCCTAATTCCTGCAACCTGTCTGTTCATTTTTACTGCCCCATCAAAATCAAGCTAAAGTCCTGCTCGTTCTCCTGCCCGAAAGGGAGAAAAAACTAAAAAAACCTAGAGGGGATGTATTAGAAATGGCTAAAATTTTATACACCTCCTGTCCAAGTTCCCTTTCCAATCTCCCTTCCATTGGGGACCCAGCCCTCAATCTGCACCACATTAATTGTGCATAAAGTGAAAGTTGAGCCATTTGAGTTAGCAAAATCTTAAGTATGGTACTAAGGGAAATTAGCCCACTATTATTTACTAACTAACCCGGTTTCTACAAGCGGACACTATTTTAACGCAGGGGCGAGCTAAAGATATTTTCTTGGGGAGACTCATTGTAAAAGGAAAAAAAAATAAAAAAAATTCTTGGAGAGGCCATATGTAAAAGGCCCAAAATTTAATATATGTATGTATGTATGTATGTTTTGACGGGGTGTCACAAGAAAGGTTGAGTTGATTCAAGCTGAAATTATCTTATGAGAGAATTACTTTACAGGTGAAACATTTTGATATGCACCTATGTAAATGATTCGTTGAGATGGTTTCAACTTATGTGCGCCCATCTATGATTTCATCTCCACACCCCTCCATTGACTACTCCTTATGAATTGACACCAAATTCAATTTGGCACTCATTCC
Source organism: Camphora micrantha (assembly GCA_003546025.1). Taxonomy (NCBI): domain Eukaryota; kingdom Viridiplantae; phylum Streptophyta; class Magnoliopsida; order Laurales; family Lauraceae; genus Camphora; species Camphora micrantha. The sequence goes on from QPKB01000011.1 coordinate 35,411,230, forward strand.
AAATATAGTTGCATTTGAAATCTACTTTTAAAATTTTTGAAGTGCTGAGTTTTATGTTTGTTAAATCTCTCATTTTCATAAATGCTGTTTCTCACAATAAAAGATATGCAACGTTGCCGAACAGATGATTTGTATATTAGAAATTCAATGAAATAAGTATGATATTGATGGTGTTTGTTTGGATGAAGTTTTCACAAAAACTTTCTCTTCGGAATTTCTGATAGCAACTAATTGTCCCACAACATTTGATTTTTTTTTTTTATATTCAATTTGCGAGATTCCCGAAATTCATCCTTGCGGATTGTTACTTCTGACTCATAAAATTTCCCCGTTTCTGACAATTCAGCATTGTGATTAATACTTGAGCATTTGAGAATTCAATTGAATACGGTATTTTAAAAATTCAGATATCCTTTGGACAGAAACTCTTCAAACAAAGTTTAGTTGGCCTAGGATCATGGTTTGTACTGGGAGGTTGACGGTTCGAAACTGCACCACCACACTGGGCTACAGGGGATTTATCCGGCTCCCCTTGAACCCACATGGATTATTCTGACCCAAATAATTAGGACACCATCCGTTATTAAAATAAAAAATAAAAAACAATTTAACACCGGCTAAATCCACCAGATGGCAAAGAAAATATCGAGTGTCCATTTTTCAAAACAAACTTAGATTCAGTATGTTAGCCGTTGACAAACTACACTGTAGTCGGCCTAAATTGTATGATATGACTTACAAATTTCAATTATTTAAGAGTCCGTAGAACCTAATTCACAAGCTCACTTAATGTGACAATTGCCCACCTTGAGGCATTGGTGCCCGCAGTACCCTTTCATCTCAAGAGGCATCTGTCAAACTCGCCGACCCACTGTTGCGTTGCCTGCACACGAATTATACCCCAGCGAGGGAAAGTAAAAGGGATCGGAATCCCCTGCTACATTCACCTAAATCTATATATGATCACTCTAATAAACTTTTTAAAATAGACATCAGTCCATAGCTTCTACAGAAACAAACATCAACCTCTAAAATTAATGGTGAGAAACTTAGATGAGTGTGTATGGGTTGGTATATATATATATCAGTATTAGGGTTGCAAACGGGACGGATCTGGATTGGAACCATAGTGGACTTGGACCAGTTTCAAAATAACAGTTCTGGTTCCGGATCTAGTTTGAAATCGAAACCTGTTTGGTTAGTTTCGGATCCGATTTCGTTAAGAAAACTCGGATCCGGTTCCGGAATCGGATCCACCAAGAGGACTCGAATCTAGTTTCAAAATTGATTTTCTTATTTTTATTCTTCATTTTTTTAAAAAATAAGCATATTATTCAACTTATAACAGTGCACTCAGTCTACTACATCAAGTATTATACATAAGAATGTCAAAAAAAAGTTTGGCTTTAAAATACAAATTGCAATATTAAATACTCATATGCTTGGTCCACAAGTCGGAACTTATATGGACTCGGAACCAGACTCGTTTATCAATTGGAACCTAAATTAGGTTTCGAATCAGGACCCATTTATGAATTGGAACGTAAAATATGTTCCAGACTCGGTTTCTTGCAAGTCGGAACTTCCGGGTAATCGGATACCCATTTGCAACCCTAGTTAGTACTTACTTTTAAAAAAATATATAAAGAAAAAAAATATATATATATATATATATAAAGTGCAATGGCATGACTTCATGGTAAAAAATAAAATAGAAGTTTTTATGCTGGTCCATATACGACCTTATGGCAGATAATTATCAAATAAATTACATGTAATCGTTTTCATAACAATGGATTCTAACGTCTTTTTTTTTTTATTTTAACCTTATGGTAGATAGTTATCAACTGCATTAGATATGATTATTTTCATAATAACTGATCCTGTGGTCTTTTTTTTTCTTCCGACCACTTTGTTTTTCTAATTAAGGTTGTATGTAGTAACAGATGAGAATCTCATAGGTTTAAGGTTTTAAAACAGAAAAATATAGTCACATCGCAGGACTTTAGACAAGTCATGAAATGTAATCAAGACTTTATGTTAATCCATCGACGACCTTATCGCAGATAATGTCATTTTCACAACAACGGATCCTAAGGCCCTTTTCCATTTTTCTTATTCACAGTGGAAAAACCAGTATATTTGGAAATACCTCAATGCGTCTAGCCTTTTTTTTTTTTTTTTATAGATAGGGCCTTTTTAGATTACATTTGGTAACCTGAAGGAATTCACGGATTTAAAGACATTGCACCTGCCTTTTCAACGGTGCATTTTTATATCATCTCACGGAGACCAATGCCTGCCTGGATTCACTCAAAATCTCACGGAGACCAATGCCTGCCTGGATTCACTCAAATAAAAAGCGAATTATGTGAATTATATAGATGTTAGAGTCAGATAAGGATCAAATTCTAGAGTTGGAATCGGGTTTATATTCTTGATTTTGCAAAATTCCACATTAGTAGAAAGATTATGGGATTCCTTAAGACATAGAGATTATTTTATTTAAGGGAGATCGGAATCCATGTTTGATCAACCAGCACATAGAAGAGCATTCACAGTGAATTCTAGGAGAGATGGAGTTGGAAGAAATTGTTCTGAGTCTTTAGATCAACTGTTTCAATAGGGTTTTATTCCCACGTCTCCAAATACAACGGGGATATCCTCATTAAACTAGAAAAACGCGGGGTCAACAACCCCTTGGATTCCCTAAGACATTTTAAATACTCAGGTGACTGAATGAAATCCTTAGAAATCCAGAGTCATCAAATGCAATTTTTTCGACTACTCCACGAAAATCAAATAACCTTCATCATCCCCAAACATGCCCTAAATCATGGAATAACAACATGGCGAAAAGCAATTACGGATTCGAATCCAACAAGTAAAAGAGAACGTTTTTGGACACGGTCACAATAGAAACCGCGTTTTCCAGCCTGTATTCCTTTGTCATGCTCCTCCACCCCAGCCCAGCTGGTCCCATCTCTCTCCACCTTTTCCTTCATTCATTGCCAAAAACAAAAACCACACCACCTCTCACACACACACACACTATCTCTCCTTCATTCCTTCCTTCTATTTCCATCTCCATGTGCACTCAATAGAAAGATCTCATCTGATCTTCCCACATTTTCATGTTTTTTTAATCCCAATCCTCTCTCTCTTCTTTCTTCTCCTCCCTCACAACACACTACAATACAAATACAACTACAATGCCGTTGGAAACCTGGGCTCTTCGTCTTGTATTCTCTCTCCTGCTGCTTCTCTCCGCAGCAGATGGTAGCAGCAGATCGGTGACGTCACGATCCGAGCTCCCGATATTCCGAGAAGCACCAGCTTTCCGTAACGGCCGCGGTTGCGCCAATGTCGTCTGGTCGCCGCTCGACAGCAACTCCCACCACCCCTCCATCATCCACATCGCCATGACCCTCGACGCCTTCTACCTCCGTGGCTCCGTCGCTGGCGTCCTCTCCGTCCTCCAGCACGCCTCCTGCCCGGAAAACGTCGTCTTCCACTTCCTCGCCTCCCACCGCCGCGCCGAGCTCCGCCACACCATCCTCTCCACCTTCCCTTACCTCTACTTCCGCCTCTACCACTTCGACGTCAATCTCGTCAAGGGGAAGATCTCCTCCTCCATTCGCACAGCCCTCGATCAGCCCCTCAACTACGCTCGGATCTACCTCGCGGATCTCCTCCCATCTGGGGTCCGACGGATCATCTACTTCGATTCGGATCTCATCGTCGTCGACGACGTGGCCAAGCTCTGGTCGATAAATCTCGGCCCCCATGTCCTCGGGGCGCCCGAGTACTGCCACGCCAATTTCACCAGCTACTTCACCGGCAAGTTCTGGTCGGACCCAGGCTTTTCCCGGTCGTTTCGCGGCCGGAAACCGTGCTATTTCAACACTGGGGTAATGGTGATCGACGTCGAGAGGTGGCGGGAGGGCCGCTACACGCAGAGACTCGAAGAGTGGATGAGAATACAAAAGAGGGTTCGGATTTACGAACTGGGTTCTCTCCCGCCTTTTCTCTTGGTTTTTGCAGGTGATGTGAGAGGGGTCGAGCACAGGTGGAATCAACACGGTCTTGGAGGAGATAATTTGCAGGGGCTTTGCAGGGATTTGCATCCGGGTCCGGTCAGTTTGCTGCATTGGAGTGGGAAAGGAAAGCCATGGCTGAGATTGGATTCGAAGAGGCCATGTCCTCTCGATAGTCTCTGGGCGCCGTACGATCTTTTCAAGAGACAATCTCCGTCCTCGGGCGCTTTTTCTCTTGCAGATTGCTGATGCAGAGAGAGAAAGATGTACAGTGGTCTTGTGTCGGTGAGAGAGTATTTAGTGATTCGGTGATCATGAGGAGCAGATATATAGATTTTAAATTTTGGTTGGTTTGTTGCTTTGATTATATGTTTATGTGTATATAATAAGCGATTTGTTGGTTTTTCAATTGATTTTTTTAGGCCCCATGAGGAGAAGAAAGGGATGCTTTGGATCAGCAGTTGTGCAACAAATGCAATAATTTTTTAGGACTTTGCACCCCAATTACCCATGAGGAAATACTCTACTTATGGTATGGTAATTCGATTTATATTCCGGTCTCGTGAATAACAGAATTAGAAACCCTTTCAGATTCTTCACGCTCTCTGTTTCTTTATTCAAAGCATGGAAGTCTCGTGTGTTTTGTATCATTCCTTTTTCTACCATTGAATCCCCCCTTGTACGCAATCAAAATACCCTTTTGCCTCTCTGATTAAGCTATCTCTCGAGAATCTGTAGTTTGTAGTAATTGAGGAGAAAAAGAATTCAAGGAATTGGTGCAGAATCACACTATAGGTGCTGTTTCCCAGCTAGCCTCTTGTGTTGGTGTTCTGAGTTTTGACACTCTCCAATTGAGATTCTGAGATTGGATTGGAGCTCTGTTTGGATGAAGAGATAAGGGAGAGAATGGAATTGGATAAAAGTGGGCACAGCCACTTATTTTTTTTTCCTTCCACATCAAGACAACCCTTAAAACACTCAATTTGATATTGATTGGAGTGGTGCGCTGTTGTGGTCAAGTTTAAAGTTATACTGTCCCTTATATAAGTGTTTTGTAATAATCTATGTATATGGATCACTATCATGCAGAGAAGTCTTCCAAGAACACTCCACAAAACCCCCCACCCCTCCCACTCTCATTTGCTCATACTTCAAATGAGAGATTCCTAAATGATAGTAGCTATTCTACTCAAATCAGTCTGGACTAAGTGCATTAGGCTTATTATTTCATGAAGAAAGGGAAGAAAACCATTTCAAGAACGCGTTGATGTCATAGTTACACTTGGAAACGTTTTCTTGTTGCTGTATTATGACTTACGAGTAGAATCAGCTGCTGCCATCAATGCCAACCACCGGTCTGATACATGAATTAAGTTACAGTAACAGCTAATATACATATAAAAAAAGGAAAAAACAGCACTGCTCATCAATGCCACCAACAACTAATCTTATACGGTTATCAAAGCTTTGTCTTTATCCTTACAGAGTCAACAATGTCAAATTTTTGTTATGGATTTTCCTAAGTTAGTCATTCCAAATTCAACAATAAGTTGTATGTGATATGTTAGAGTATGATTCACATTGAAGAATTAAAACTGCCCCTAAAATTTCGGCGACAAAATTGGGAAACGCCTAAAAGTCAGTAATGAATATGATTAAATGTGGTATGGTTTGGTTTTCCTGAATTCAGTTTTAGAAATTTTGTCACGGAAACTTGTGTGTATACGTTTATTTGTGCATAAAAGCTTTTCAAGAACATTATTTTATATTGTCTTTTCAATATTTTTTTTTGCAAGTTTTATCGATTAATGTGGTTTTATGGGGAAGGGTTTGTAGGTCTTGAACTTAATTGAAAAAGTACTTCATATGATTTCCATAGTCTTTTAAAATTAAGCATATTAAACGCAGGGTCACATTAAATATATATTCTTTGTAATAAAATAGCCATTAGGCACAAATTTTATTTTTATAAATGTTGTCATTTTCATTATCAAAGCTTTGCCCTAACAATGATTTTCATACACGAAAATATATGTTACTTTAACAATTCCTATGCCAATCCTTTTTGCCAATCTCTTGCATGCATGTAGGTCTAACATGACAGTCAACGGCCCGTGGCACAGTCTAAGAAAGGCCCGTGCTGGCTGCTGTGCCAAGCACGGTTGGCACGACATGGCACAGCCCGACAAGCCACACTGCACGGGATATTTAATATTTTTAAATAAATATAAAAAATGTAGTCTTTTTATTTTTTTTATTATCCAAAAAAGTTGTAAAAGTTTTGAAGGTAATCCTATTGAAAAATCTTCAAAAAAAAAAAAGATCCAAATAATTCTCTTCTCAATAGAGTATGTCGAATTTGACAGAACTATTTAAATTTGTGTGTCATACTCTTCTTTGTATGTATCTTTTAATTTTTTTTTAATGTAAGGCCTTCGTTTTTTCAACTTAAAAGGATGTAAAACCTTTTTTTTTTTTTTGCTCAAAAAAGAAGAACCACATAAAGCCCATTGCACGATTGGCACGATGGCCAGGCATGACTTAGCATGACTCAGGCACAGCCCGTGCCGTGCCGTGCCAACAGGCCAAGCTGGGCCGACCCCCTCCCAGGCCAGATGGGCCGACACAACACGATTGAGCTGCCGTGCAGGCCAGTGGTCGTGCCGTGCGAGGGCGGTCCGTCTGACATCCCTACATGTACCTGCATATATGATGTGCACGATATGTGAACTCTCTGTAGGCAGGCTCATTTATAGTTTTATCTCTCTCAGCCGTTTAGTGAAGTGCATAATATATCAAATTTTTGTACAATTGGTCCCCCGCTTAAGCTTGTCAATGTCAAAGCTTGGTGCATTTAGTTATGAGTTTTTGCCCTTAAGGTAACATTAGCAGTGGATAACCACGCGTTATGATAAAAGTTGAAATATTTGCTTACACATTTCTCACACTAGGGAAAATGACAAAACTGCTCATATTTAAGTGATTTAGCAAAAACAATTAATTTACGCACATAAGTTTTCCTCTTGTTAAGTTAAATAAGGAATACATCTATCCAATATGGTATAGTTTATAATTTTATGTGATATCACATACTCAAGGGAATCTTAGTCCATAAAATTTACATAAATATTGTGTGGTAATATCTCAACTTTTATCACCGAGCGAGGTTATCTCTTGCTAAAAATCACCACACGGGCAAAGACCCTTTAGTTATGGAGGGATGCATTATGCAGTGCAGTCATAGCTTACATGTACTTCATTAGGTGGCATCTAAGAAGATCAGCACAATGACTATGTTAGATGTTAACCTCTATCATGTAGGAAGGATTCCTAGGATGCCCAAGATCAAATGTTAGTTTATTACTCATTTATAAACTACTGTTATATTTGGCAACCAAATTCTCAGAAAAAGATGTTTGTTTTTTAAAAAATTGTGTGAAAACTAATGTTTAATAATTATAAATATTTAAGAATTTGGACCAATGAAAATCTTCACTAGGTCTGTCTGACCTCCTCCACTGGATTTGAAAATCTTCATTCATGGATTTGCACATCAAACTTTAACTTTTTTTAGCTATATGTATCGATTTTCACCCATTTTATGTAAAACCCTCTCCAAGGAATCCCTATTTTATTAGCGAATGTGCTCTAAAAGGCTACAATTTTATATTGCATAGCGGATAAAGTGAATAAAAGCATGGATAAAAAGAGATTGCAATCACGGTATCCTGTTGAGTGTTGAGATTAAGTATCCAAAAACCTACTATATTATTTTTTTATTTGAGTATTCATGCTGAGGGTTGAGCTAAAAAGTAAGAACAAAAGGTTTGTTACTTTTATTTTAATATCAAATACTCGTATCTATAAGTGATTTTCTCAGAATTCATGGATGTGTATTGGCGTGTGGCACTCCACTGTTGTATAATTTTATTGAACCTCGAGGGGTAACACAGTTGGCCTAGGATTACGGTTTATACTCGAAGGTTGTGGGTTTGAAATTGCACTACCAAAGTGGGGCTATAAGAGAACTTTATCCGGCTTTCTCTTCTGGACCCGTAGGGATTATTCTGCACTGGAAACTTGCGTCATTGAAACAAAAATTTTTTGTATAACTCTATTTGCATCCAGCAAAGCAAACGCCACATGACTTATTGGCTAGTGAAAAACTGATGTCACTGAGCCTGATCAACCTTCCAGCAACAAGTTTTCTACCATACACGTCCACGTGCGATTAGATATGGAGGACATTATACATTGTAAATGTTTAAGTCTTAAACTATGGTAAGAGCCGCAGGATTCGAACATTGGCCGTCACCTTTCCCCACCCTGGGATTTGTGTAGACCCATGGGACCCAATGACAAAAGAGGTGTGGTTCTTTGTGGGCCATATGGATTGATTGGTACCAGATAGGCCCCTATTTGTGGGTATGGATTCGTACCAACCGAGTCTTAATCTGGTGAGGCTTTATCCCAGTGGACTAATCAGGTCCGCACCACATCACCATGGACAACCCTGGCCGTGGACGCAAGTCAGGGCCATCTACATTGTCCGCCACATTACTGTAGGGAGCCACCGACTTGTTGATTAGTTCACCAACAATCACCAATCAAATCCTAGGTTTGTTTAGCCACTTCACTAAATATGGTGAAGTTGAGTGAAATTTCCATTCACTTGACATAAAAAGATTATGAGTTATATCAAAAGTATAAAATTTTAAAATTATACTTTCATTTAGAAAAAAGAGTTAAAAAAAAAAAAAACATTCTTAAACCACTAAAGACAGAAGAACCCTCTTTTTTTTTTTTTTACAGAAATTCCTTATCAAGCCACTAAAAATAAAATTTCATTATAATATAATTAGAACTCTTAATATTTTATTTTCTCTTTATTTAAGGTTTAACTTCACTTCACCCTACAAATAGTTTTTACCAATTTGACTCAAATTAGAGGATCCCGATGGGTACGAATCACCAAAAGAAAGGCCCGTATGGTAATTTTACTGTAAAATAAAGATAAAGATAAAGTATCAAATCATTGGAGAATAAAATATAAGTGGTTTATAATAATATTTTGTTTTTAGTTGTATGATGTAGAATTTTTTTAATTTTTTATAGAAAAGTGGAGTTTCTTTTTATCTTTTGAGTAGAGAAAAAATGTTGGTTTTTGACTTTTTTTATGGAAAAAAATGAGAAAATTTTGAAAAAAAAATGTATTTTTAATGTGGCCTTTTTTCTTAAAAAATAAAAATAAAGGCTTTACTTGATTTTTACTTAACTAGCAAAGTGGCAAACGGGAGAGGGCCACGTGGCGTTGTTAGCCGGGCCCACATGGCCTTGTTCATCGAACCTGTTCCTCGTTTCGGATAGAGATTACGAAGCCACGAGTCTCGTCCACACCCAACGACGGGCCACTACACCACAGCCACATAAACGAAAAAACACCAAAATATTGCAAAGGGAAGAAGCCACTTCCATGAAATAATGAGAGTAGCTCTTCAAAAAGATCGAGTTCAAGCCAAGGAAAACCAGAAGCCATGGCAACGACAGTTACAGGAATCGGAGTAGGAGCAGCAGCTGGAGTTGGAGGACTTGGACGGGGCTCAAACAAAACAACACCATCCCCCTTTCTTGGGAAGAAGGTGGAAGTGAAATGGAGGGAAAGGAAGGTGAAGCCAGGAACAATCACAGTTGCATGTTTGGGAGGCGGATTGGAGCTGAAGGATATGGTTGAGAGCTTGTTTTTAGGCGTGGGAGTGGGGCTTCCATGCACGGTCATGGAGTGCGGAGACATCATCTATCGCAGCACGCTTCCTCGATCAAACGGCCTCAACATCACTCCCCCGGGCGTCATTCTTGCACTTGGAGCCCTCTCCTATCTCTGGGCTACACCTGGGGTCGCACCAGGTTTCTGGGACATGTTCTTTCTGGCGTTTCTCGAGCGCCTCTTCCGACCCACCTTCAGAAAGGTAAGATTTTTCTTGACCCACCTTCAGAAAGGTAAGATTTTTATTCAACGTCTGTGTTGATTTGTTTTCATCTGATATTGAAAGGCATTCTGGGTGTTTGATGAGATTATACGTGGTTGGTTTTTGTTGTGGTGGCAGGATGATTTTGTTCTGGGGAAGAAATTGGGAGAGGGTGCGTTTGGGGTCGTCTATAAAGCGGCCTTGGCAAACAAGTCTTCTGCCAAGGTACAACTTCTTTCTCTTCCAGTCTGCCCTCCTTTTCTTTAATATTGATGATTGCTTATATCTGAACTCTGGAGTGAACTAGTGAAGTAATAAAAAAAAAAAAAAAAAAAAAAAAGATACTTCAGATGACCCAATTAAGCTTTTTGCAGTAAGAATTGAGTAGTGAGTCAAAGGGGGCAGTCCAAACAGGCAAAAGATGGGATTGTGGATTGTTTTGTTCATCTATAGGAAATCAGCTCTATTGGATGTTGCTAGCTTTCTAAGAAAGTTGGTAATTGAGAGCGGTTCTCACTAGTATTTTGATTGATTTGAGATTTTATTGCCTTCAATTAGATGTCTAACAATCTCCACTGGGGCTGATTTGCGGTGTATGCTTATCCACAAATATGTTATCGTGGAGATTGACTCATGCTGAGAGCTTTGTTTTCTGAATTTTGCCGTGTTCTTAATTGCACCGAATTGATATGTTGTTTATGTTGGCAGTGGCTATGATCACTTATTATGGTTTTGATTCTTGAAGCAAGGTGATTTGGTCTTGAAAAAGGCTACTGAATATGGTGCAGTGGAGATTTGGATGAATGAGCGAGTGCGAAGGGCTTGTGCAAACAGCTGTGCAGATTTTGTTTATGGATTTCTTGAGGTTTTACCCTTAACAATTGCCATGTGAACATGGGTATCTGTACTTTTCTGATGTTTTATGGAGGGAACTCTTCCTTTGTGTAGACATTGCCAGCTGGCCTGTTATCTTCATCCAATTTTCTCTTAGCAGTTTCTGCTGTTGTTCACAGAGCTCTTCAAAAGGAAAAGGAGGTGAATATTGGCTTATATGGCGTTTTGAAGGGGAGACTACCCTTTCAGATCTCATGCTGAGTAAAGAGTTCCCCTATAATGTTGGTTATCTCTCCCCTGTTACATTTTTAATGCATTTACTCTTTTCTTGTTTTATTATGGAACATACCTATCTCCTCAATGCCTCTTAACAGTCTCATAGTTGAGTTAGATCAAAAGCACCTTCAACCAAAGAAAAAAAAAACTCTTAAAGTGTACACACACACACACACACAAAACACTATTGTTTTATTTCCCCTGTTATGTACAGGTAGAAGAAAACACAAGCAAACAAAATTTTATTTTCTCCTATAGTCGGTTGTATTACTAGATGACTTCCGAACCACTTGCGGGAATTGGTGAAAACATTTAGGACGACCAACTTTTGGGGGTGTAATTCTTCTTGACAAGTGACATTATACATTTAACAATCTTTTCTTTGACATCGTCCAAGCCAAGCCTTTTTCGAGCTCTAAGCAACATTCGGGAGTTGAGGGTTTTTTCTTTTTAAATTGGTTATTTAGTACCTTTACAGCGAGCCCAAGGGCATGTGATTCCAATGAAAATTAAGCAAGTTGTCCAAAATACTAACAAGGTGCAATAATACTATGAAAATTCAAGTTTTTGTTATGTGTAGGATGTAAAGATTTTCTTTTTGAATGTGTATATATAATACAGTTTGAGTTGATTTGTAAGTTTCTAATTTTCAGATTGAAGTTGTTAATAAGTTAAATTTGGTATTAATTTAATCCTTAATAGTTGTTTATACAACACCACCACCATCAGTGGTTTTTATGTTGGGAGTCCTACCCCGATTTGAAGTTTAATTCAGGAAAATAGGTTTTAGGAAATTTTATTTTCATAAGTAATTGAACTAGGGATTCTTTGATGCTTACAAAATGAAGATATTTGGAAGTCACAAATTTCGACATTGGTTTTTCATTATTTTTTGGGATTCCAGTATTCTTTGAGTTCATATCCTTTTACTTTTTCTTCCTTCCTAATTTGTTGTTTGAATTTATTTATTTTATTGATAATTAACTCTAAAATTGAAATGCTATTTCAAACAAGTTGATTTGCATTATATTGGTTAGTGTATAATGGAAATGTTACTCTATAGTCCATGATACTGTTGCAAGAGGTGATACTGTCAGAGGGCTTAGTTGACTGATTGCTGTCGGTTTGGTATCATAGTGAGCTTGAGATTTGGAAATGTGACCTGGCGAATGATTTGAAATCTCCATCCAAGTCTCCATGAAGGTTGAAAAATTAAAGGAGATGAAACACAATTGGATGAATCATTGAACAACAACATTGTTGAAAACTCAAGCCACACTCTTGATCCCATTTGGTGTTGCATCAGGGCAACTGTTGGAGCTATCATAAATATTTGTACAAAGGCTAGGAGGACATTACTAATCTGTTACATAACCTATTAAAGGAGAATAAGATAGTTCATCGTCATCAATTACTTAAGATGGCTTGATCTTTGACGACCTGCATGAGGACGGTATGGAGGGTTATTGGAGAAATTTTTTGCTCATTTAAGCATTTTGTTCACTCCAAACCCCTGTCATTATTTAGTATCATCTTGTGTCTGGCAAGGATATAATGATCATGTGCTTATGAAGTGGCATAGCTTAGGTCACAATTGAAAATAATGATGAAGGTTTTGGGTTGAGAAAAAAGTAAGAATTTGATTTGGGTCTTGTTAAACTTGAGCTTAGGTACTATTTAACTGGAAAAAATGTTACAGAGTATTCCCCCTCTTCTATGGGTAAGGGATTATTGCTAGCTTTTAAGGGTATCAAGATATTGTGACTAGTAATTTCTCATTTGAAGTTTACCGAATTACCTTTTTAAGGAGCTTATGATTGCACATTTTCGACAAGAATTTGTCTAGCTATGGCCGAAGTACGGATAGTGTGCAGTAATATGGCAAAAATCCAAGTTTTAGTTTTCATGGAAGTTTAGGAATTTAATTTTTATAATTTACAGAACTGTTGGGTTATTTACAATCTGTTTGGTAAAATGGGAAAGAAATTTTCTGGTTCTTTAAATCCCTCTTTCTGATTCCTTAAAACTCGTCTTTTTAAAGAGGGTCATTATGGACGTAAAATGCCTCTTGTTTTGGGTTCACTGCTTCTTTGTTTCTTTAATAGGGCCACCTAATGGGCTGTCTATTGAGCAACATGATGAGTAAACCTGTACAGATAATGAAACAAGGCAGTTGCAGCTAGAGTAAACCTGCCAGTTACCTTTTTGCTACCTAGAGGCCTGGACATTTTATGTAGTCATGTCTAGTGCTCTTTATTGCTTGTATGTTCTTTTGATATTCTTGTATAAGAAACCTGTGTGTACAGGCAGACCGACGAGGGTTTTTGTTTCCTGAGTTTGACATTGCAATTATTAAGCACAAGGTTCCTAGAAAACAATGTCGTGCAGAAGACTACCAAGGGCACTCATTTACCGACTATCTTGCGGAGCATCTTCCCTAATGTTGAGAACTTACGGGTTATTGCTGACTCTTATCTTGGTCCTGTCCTGACAGTCCTTGAGATGTTGAACTTCTGTTACAGAGCCCTCTCTCCTCTTAGCATTTTAATTATAGGAGAAAAATACATACTACTTGGTACAACATGAAAAACTTACCCTTACAACAGCACTAATGAAGATGCTCAACTAATAATTTAATGAACATTTGTAAATGAACCAAAAAATTTGTTATTGACATGCTGCAAGATGAAAAGTGAAATGTAAAATTTGCCTTTATATTTGTTTTAAAATTGAATAGTTCCTACCTATTTGGTTTTATACAAATCAATCTTCAATAGCATATTAGTTTGCTACATAATGTTTTCCTAGTTAACAGTTTCGATGATTCTTGATCCCTTTATCGTACTAATTTAGTTCTACAGGAAGGTATTATCACTGTTACCATAGTAATAACTTTGTACTTGTTAACAGTGCTTGTGAACCCCCCCCCCCCCCCCCCCCCCCTCTCTCCTCTGTGTGTGTGTGTGTGTGTGTGTGGTAATTGTGCTTATGATGTGTTAAGTGCTGTCTAAATAACTAATTCTCACAGAAGAATGAGGTAGTGCATAATCTGTATCTTGAGTCATTTTTTCCACCATTCCTAATTTTTTTAATGGTCACAAATGATGATAGGTAGAAAGAATGATCCTTGGAGAGGACCAGGACTTGCCAAAGGGATTGGAGAGGGAAAATAGAATTATTCAAACAATCATGAGACAACTTTTATTTGCTTTAGATGGACTTCACTCTACAGGAATTGTTCATAGAGACATCAAGCCACAAAATATTATCTTCTCTGAAGGTAAAACCAATAAACACATTGTTAGATTGATTCATTACATTGGCTGCTTTTCTGTGAAATTTGGTAGTAATTCTGGAAAATCACTTTGAAACATAAGCAGGGGCTCGCACTTTCAAGATCATTGACCTTGGGGCTGCGGCAGATTTGCGTGTGGGCATCAACTACATTCCAAAGGAGTTTTTGTTGGACCCAAGGTAACTAATGCATTTTTCACTCTTTGCATGGATTCTGATCAGCTTCCAATTTTACTACATGTGGAATTTGTGTTGCAAAGCGCCGGTTGGCCAATTGGAAGTGATAATTGCTATGGTGTGCCACCCATGTTGCCAATTGATGCATAAAAGTTTTGGCTACAATTCCACATATCAATGTCCTTGAATGATGCCACCTGAAGACAGCATTGTCTAGAAGCACACAAGAAATTGTAGGTGTTAGATAGCGAGATCTAATCAGAAAAACATTCCAACACGGCTTGAACATAACTTCTTAACTTCTTCTCGCTTTGTTATAGACTTATAGTATTCACAACTGCAAGTAAATTAGTTTCTTCCCATCTTCCTCATTCTTGCAGTGGCGTCTCCCTTCCTCCTGGCATGTTTGGAGGTCAAGAATGTCTGTTGCAGAAGTTCAAGAACTATATCAGAAGTGGAAATAAAGAAGAATCTATTAAGTTCCCTTAGCTAGCCATTCCTACCAAAACCTTGAGATGTTAGTAGAGGCAACGTAAATACTTGTCAAAAGAATCAAGGGCCCTTCCTTCATTTGATTGCCTTTAGAAAGGACTAACCACTGAGATACAGTCATTACAAACTCTTGGGAGTAAAAACTAATTTTCTGAAATTTGAACTTAGGTTATGTGTCTATGAAATATGCAATGTGGTAATATGACTTCAACATGACACCTTTTGTGCTCCAATAGAATGCATGATGTTACTTAGCTAGCCATTCCTACCAAAACCTCAAGATGTTAGTAGAGGTAGCATAAATACTTGTCAAAAGAATCGGGGGCCCTTCCTTCATTTGATCGCCTTTAGAAAGGACTAACCACTGAGATACAGTCATTACAAACTCTTGGGAGTAAAAACTAATTTCGGGCATTAACTTAGGTTGTGTCTCTATGAAATATGCACTGTGGTAATATGACTTCAACATGATACCTTCTGTGCTCCAATAGAATGCATGATGTTGCTTAGCTAGCCATTCCTACCAAAACTTCGAGATGTTAGTAGAGGCAGCATAAATACTTTTCAAAAGAATCAAGGGCCCTTCCTTCATTTGATCGCCTTTAGAAAGGACTAACCACTGAGACACAGACATCACAAACTCTTGGGAGTAAAAACTAATTTTTGTGCATTGAACTTGGGTTCTGTGTCTATGAAATATGCACTGTGGTAATATGACTTCAACGTGACACCTTCTGTGCTCCAATAGAATGCATGATGTTGCATTTATGGTCCTGTTTTTTAGGTACACAGCACCCGAACAATACATCATGAGCACACAGACTCCATCTGCACCCTCAGCTCCAGTGGCAACTGCACTCTCCCCAGTGCTATGGCAGGTGTGCTGTCCGCTGAATCGTCCAACGTAATCATATTTTTATGACTAATTGGTGGGCGTATGCCTCTTCTCATGGTTCTGACATATTGCTTTTTAAACAGCTGAATTTGCCTGATAGATTTGATATCTACAGCGCGGGGCTCATATTCATGCAAATGGTAACGAACCCATGATCACAATGATGTGTTACTTTTGTAGAAAGTAGATTGCTTTACCATCATCATCATCCCTTAAGTCAATACTGTGGAGCCCACTTTTCAAGTTCATCCGTTGGATCAACTTATGATTTTGTCTACCTTCGTGAGAACTGAAAAGTGTACTCCATTGTGCAGATTATTAGGAGACATGGACAACTTCAATAACTTGTTAGATACTATCATGTCTAATCATTGCTTTTGAGCACTCTCAATAGTTGTAATTTTATGTCATTAGCCCACCTTCCCCGTTTACTGTTCTTTAATTCTATTAAGATTGTAGAGATTGAGATGTGATCAACTGTGTTAGTTTTTACATGTATTGTTTCTCTTCCAGGCATTCCCAGCCTTAAGGACAGACAGTAACCTTATACAATTCAACCGTCAACTGAAGCGCTGCGAATATGATCTGATTGAATGGCGGAAAACTGTAGAGCCTCGTGCCAGCCCAGAACTTCGTAAGGGCTTTGAATTGCTGGATCTAGATGGTGGAATAGGGTGGGAGTTACTCACATCAATGGTCCGCTACAAAGCAAGGCGAAGAACTAGTGCTAAAGCTGCTTTAGCTAATCCTTACTTCGACAGAGAAGGCCTATTGCGGCTATCTTTCATGCAGAACTTGAGGCTACAGCTGTTCCGTGCAACTCAGCAGGATTACAGTGAGGCCGCTAACTGGGTCATAGGGCTTATGGCTAGATCTGGGACAAAGAAAGAAGGCGGTTTCACAGAAGCTCAGCTGCAGGAGCTCAGAGTTTGTATCTGAACTACTAACATTGATAGTAAATGTTCCTAAATAGATTCTGTTTGAAACGTCCGATTCACTATGGCCATTGTGCAGGAAATGGAACCAAAGAAGAAGTCGAATATCCAAAGGAATGCTCTGGCATCTGCTCTTCTTCTACGAAGAAAGATTCTTAAAACTCTGAATGAGAGCATGGATGAATTAAATAGGCAGAGGAAGAGTCTTTGGTGGAGCAGGTGGATCCCTAGGGAGGAGTGAAGCAGGTAAAATTATTATTTTTTCTGTCTTACAAGAACATTGTAATTTGAAGAGGTCCATATTGTAACTTTTAAAGGGCCGAAATGTATATATGTGTAATCGACTACGATCAGAAATGTATCATCATTATTTTCTGTGCAAAGTGTTTTTTAGGACAATGGTTTATATTTCAGGTTAGTGATTGTATGCTATGGGTTTTGAAGATGTGTTTTGGCAGAGAATCACCCCTTCTACCTTCTATCATATTGAAAAAGTTGCATACCTGTAAACCTCCTGTACAATTTAAATAAACGAGTATAAGAATTGGTGTCTCTGTCCAAAAACATGGGTGTGTATTTCATTTTTACATAAATTTTTCCTGATTTGCAGAGAAACAAGCACCATATCTGTTTTTCAACGGAACTACGAACAAATGGTGACCATCATCTGCTGCTGTAAGAAATTTATTGGTATTGAAATGATTTGGTATGCACAGCCCAGTTGCATGCCTAGGGGTGTGGCATGATTATTAGCGTTATAAACTGATATGAGGAAATTTAGAAGTTGGCTGCCTTGGCCTCTTTGTAAACCAAGTGCAGGTGACTGAAGTTTACATGTGGAAGGCATTTCATGCATCTGGACAGCATGAGTCACACTTTAGCTACAGTTGCTTGGTTTTTGCCATGATCAATTGCAAGTAATCATAGAAACTGGTAAAATTAGAGCTACGAGTAACTTGATCACTGGCAACTGAGTTCCAAGGATCCAAAGGAGGCCCTGCTAAGCTTTCTTGGGGTATGCAGGGGAAATGACAGAACAGCTCTGTTCTGGTTTTGCAAGAAAAACAAGTATTTGTCAATATGCTCAGCTGGTGGATGGCCTGAGTTCTGAACTGTGTTTTATAGTGTTAAAATGGATTGAATTTTGGACCAGTGACACGTTCCTGGCATGGTATACAAGGCCTTAGATGTGTTCCTTGTAAGCATAAATTACCCCAGACGTTTGCCATGTTTCCTTGGATACTATGAGAGAGAGAGAGAGATGTACCCTTAAGCAACATTCATGTTGGGCTCCTAGTCCAGTGAGGTCTCAGCTTTCTGATTTGCTAACCAGAAATTGAGATACAAATGAAATGAAGCAATGATTATTCATTTGGCCAGTGTGATCGATAAACTAATGCAGAGGATGTCCTGGATTAGTACATGAGGGGCCTCATGAAGGGAAGTTTGGAAACTCGAGTCTAATTAATAAGATTTAACTAGATTAAGGTCTAAAATAAAAGCTCTAATTTACAATTAGTCTGTTTGGTAAAATCATGAAAGAAAACCTCTTTTATCGTGAGGTAATTGGGGCTCACCTCTTTAAAACTATAATGTAGAACCACTTTTTGCGTCATTTTGAAAATTTAACGTGGTCATTTTCCTCCAAAACATTTGTAAATCTTGCATTATCCACCTCTGTTGGCTTTAGGTAAAAAAAAAAAAAAAAAAAAAAAAAAAAAAAAAAAAAAACCCTCTAAAAAACAGCCTCCCTTTGCTTTTTTTTTTTTTTTTTAGATACGAAAGCCCTAAATTGTAAATAAGCTTTAAAAATAGAAAATGCAGACAAAGGTTAACCAAACACCCTAATATGTAAATACGCTCTAAATCATAAAATAGAGCTTATTGTTAGTTTCCAATCGCTCGTTTGAGGATTCGAGACTAATTGATTTATAGGCCCTAACAATTGATGAATAAATTAAGTTTCTGATTCATTTTGTTTTCCTTAATCATCCATAGTCTTTGGGATGTTTTTTAATGGAAAAACATAACTTGACCAGTTGAGTTGCTGATTCGAAGTCCTGCTGAGTTTTGTCCGAGCAGTGAGTGTCATGCTATTCCGAAAAGCCTGGCCCATTAACATTGCATGGCCCACTAATGGGTTGGTAGAAGTAGAATGGTAGTCTGGCTTGTTTCAGCCCTTTCCTCCATTTCTTGTTTCCATCTAAAAGATTCAACTTCTTGTCTCAATCCAGATGCTAAATTTGGTTTGTTTCTCCACATCCTATCAACATTATATTGACGGCACCCCAAATAAGGACAGACTAGAGCAAAATGAAGGTTAAAAAAGGAATCAAATGCAAGAGCTCATGAATTGGTGCTGTTCAGCTTAGGCCCATGTCAAACCTGGTTCACATTGGGCTTGCTCATGGCCCAGTGGGCTGGACCCAGTATGATCTGGCTCAATAAGAAAACAGGTCCGGTTCAGCCTATATATATGCTTACAGACCTAACAGGATACTCGACCCACCCAAACGCGTTTAGCAGAGGGGAATGACATGTTGTACAGGATGGGCCTTTGTAAAACTTTTGGTCCGGTATGCTGGATTTGGGCCTGAATATTAGGCGCAATAACTTAAGGTTTGACCTGCCCCATAAATGGCGCTTCAATAATTACTCTGTTCATTGCAATCAAGCCAAAAAGAAAACTAAGTTAATTTTTTTCCCATTTGTCCTCTTGTAGAAACAAGAGATCTGTTGCAATGAAACATGTAGTACATACGTCTAAGAATTGGAACTTGGAAGAATGTTACTATGTGGTGGTAGGTAGATATGGCAATTGACTTACTAAACTGCCAACCAACTTAACGACCAATGACTCTAAGGTGCCTGTATACATATAAATATAGAACGCTCTCATGCAACAAAATCATATGCAAACTCCCATTCATTCATAAATTCATTTCATCTTTCATTTCATACTATCCATTGAAGAATAACCAGATTAAGAATCTTGGACAGGAGAGTAGAGACCCTTGGATAGAGACCATGTCAGGGTCTATGAGGGCTGCAGAAGGGGAAGGGTTGAGGACGACGGCCAGCCTACGATCGGCCAGCATACGATCGGCCAGCTTACGATCAGCCAGCAAGCGGATGTTCGAAAGAAGTGAGAGCATATTTGTGACCACTGCTAGCACACGGCGGAACAATGATGAGGAGGAGGATCTCAAGTGGGCTGCCCTTGAGAAGCTGCCCACCTATAACAGGCTCACATTGTCTCTGATTCCCCTGGATCAGAGCAAGAGTGGACGTCACATCCATGACCAGGTAGATGTCAGGAGCATCAGTGTTCAGGCCCGCCAGGAGCTGCTCGACAGGCTTGTGAACATAGCTGAACAAGACAATGAGTACTTTGTGCAAAAGCTTCGGGAGCGCATTGATAGGTATGAGTGAAGTAGCTAGCTGTAACTCCTTTATTCATGTATTGCAAGTACCCCAGAATGCAAATTTGTTTCTTGTGTAGAGATACTACAATAACTCTGAATTGCCTTCCTGGCCACACACATTGCATGTTTGTTTATTAATTTATTTATTGATCGGTCATTGCACGTTTGTTGTGGTTGAGACCGTTGATATAATGTACAGATGGACCATGAGTAATGGGGCACTGGCTAATTGCAGTTCATTTACTTTTCATGAATTGAGTTGTTAGGTGATAAGAAACAACAATTTCTGTTTATTTAAGAAATTATAGTTTAGGAATTAGGATCCTTACAAAAGCTATTTTGGTGATTCTTGAATACGCTAAGCAGTTAAATGATAGAAATTAGTAGTATTGGAAATTTGGTGCCATTGACTATAAAACTGTTTATTGTATAGAGTTTTTTCCCATCTTAGAACTATCTTCTTCTGTTTCAACACTACAGGGTGGGAATTACATTGCCAGAAATCGAAGTAAGGTTCGAACATCTCAGCATCAATGCAGAAGTATATGTGGGAGGAAGAGCAATGCCTACACTCCTCAATTCCGCCTTGAACACAATTGATGTGAGTTAGCTCAGCCTCCTCTGCTGTCTCAAATCTAAATATTGTATCATACATTAATCACTTAATTTGATATGCTTAGTGATGAATAATGAATCTGAGAAATGTTATCTTCCATTGTCAGAGTGCGTTGAGCTGTATTATGCCATACAGAACCCTGAAAAAGCCATTGAGCATTCTCAATGATGTAAATGGCATCATCAAACCAGGAAGGTGAATTAGAATCTGTTCTGCTTCTTCTGTTTTGTATATTTCATGAAAAAATTAACGGGCAAGAAATCAACTAACATTAATTGGCACTTTATCATAGGATGACTCTTCTACTTGGTCCTCCGGGTTCTGGGAAAACTACCCTCTTATTAGCCCTTGCAGGAAAGCTAGATAAAGACCTCAAGGTGAGAATTTTGTTTGGACTTGATGTATGCCTAGCTATAGGTTAGAGTGATGCTAAAATTGTTTTGGTTGTGCAGGTTTTGGGAAAGGTTACCTACAATGGTCACACAATGAAAGAATTTGTCCCCCAGAGATCTTCAGCCTACATTTGCCAACATGACCTACACATTGGAGACATGACTGTCAGGGAAACATTGGATTTCTCTGCACGTTGCCAAGGCGTTGGCCACAGATATGGTAGTATATCTTTTTCACTAATCTTTCACTTCTTATCTCGTATTACAAGTGTTTATCCACCTCATAAAAACACATTTGTTCTATAAAAAAAAAAAAAATCTCTGCAGATGTCCTTACTGAACTCGCAAGAAGGGAAAAAGATCAATCAATTAAGCCAGACCCAGATATTGATTTCTTCATGAAGGTAGAAAGCAACTTTCCTAGAACACTAATAATAACAAAGGGAAGACATTTTTTTTCCTAATCATCAATCCTAGCTGGAAGTTAATTCTGCTTCCCTTGTTATGATTTCATAGGCAGTTGCATTAAGAGGCCAGAAGTCAAGCATTGTCACAGATTATACCTTGAAGGTGAGAGACAATTAAACAAAAAATATATGATAGAAAAGGAGAGTTCCTAAGTTTCCAATATCCATTGCCATTTTATGACATTGAGGCCAATTGCTCTGTATATTGAGAAATGATCAAATAGTCCTCTGGTTTAAATAAGACAAATAGCTAATGGGACAGTTATGGATGTGCAGTTGCTGGGTTTGGATGTGTGTGCTGATACAATGGTTGGAGATGACATGCGGAGGGGGATTTCAGGAGGACAGAAGAAAAGAGTGACAACAGGCGAGATGATTGTAGGTCCTTCCACAGCTCTTTTCATGGATGAAATTTCCACAGGCCTAGACAGTTCAACAACCTACCAAATCGTCAAGTGCCTCAAGCATATTGTTCATGTCTTTCAATCAACAATGGTCATCTCACTCCTTCAACCTGCCCCAGAAACATTCAGTCTCTTTGATGATGTTATTCTTATCTGTGAAGGCCAGATAGTCTACAATGGACCTAGAGAATCAATTCTTGAATTTTTTGAGACAATGGGCTTCAAATGTCCAGAAAGAAAAGGCGTAGCGGATTTCCTTCAAGAGGTTCTCTTTTCATCTAGTTAGATGCTTAACTCATATTTTCTTTCTTCTTCTTTCTAGTGATGGAATCTGCTTCATTTAAACCAGGTCACATCAAGAAAAGATCAAGAGCAGTATTGGTTTGACAAGAAAAAGGTTTATCGTTACATCACAGTTGAAGAGTTCAGCAATGCTTTCCAATCTTACCATGTGGGCAAGGATCTCTATATGCAACTCCTCATTCCTTATGAGAGGTCGCGAGGACACCCAGCTGCTCTAGTGAGAAGAAAGTATGGGCTGTCAAAGAAGGAGCTCTTCAAGGCCTGCTTTGATCGAGAAGTTCTGTTGATGAAGAGGAGTGCTTTCATCTACATCTTCAAAGTCATACAGGTGAGTCATGACCAACTTTGTATGTGTCTTTAATTTTCCAAAATGATAACTGAATAAACTAGTAACCACTCTTTATGGTGCAGATTACATTGATAGCGCTGATAACCATGACAGTATTCCTTCGAACTGAGATGGATCATAAAAATTCAGAAGATGGTTCAAAATACATGGGAGTCCTCTTCTTTGGACTAGTAAACATCATGTTTAATGGACTTGCAGAATTGCAGATGACAATCATGAGGCTTCCAGTGTTCTACAAGCAAAGGGATGCCATGTTCTTTCCTGCATGGGCATTCTCTCTTGCCACATTTATCATGAGGATTCCAGTGTCCCTGATGGAGTCCTTTGTCTGGGTGATTCTTACGTATTACACTGTTGGATTAGCACCCAGCTTTGGAAGGTATTTTTGCTTCTCAACTGCATTTTCATATGATTTTCAGTAATTGTCTTTGCCAAAGCATTTTTATCATGTGGTTAATCTTTTGCAGATTTCTTAAGCAATTGTTTCTAATGTTCAACCTGCATCAAATGTCACTCTCTCTCTTCCGCTTTATTGCGGCATTGGGAAGAACTCAAGTTGTCGCAAGCACATTTGGAGCGTTTTCACTCTTGGTTGTATTTGTTTTGGGTGGTTTCATAGTTTCCAAAGGTAAGCTAATCATCTCCTCATTTCAGTTAAAAAAAAAAAAAAAAAAAAAACTCTAGTTCTTACAAAGTAATTGTTGCATGAACAACTCAATTGTTTACGATATACTCTCACTAATGATCTAAAACTATCTGTTTCTTGAACTATTGAAGAGGACATCTATAGTTGGTGGCTTTGGGGGTACTGGTCTTCTCCTCTAATGTATGCCCAGAATGCCATTACAACAAATGAGTTTCTTGATAGCAGATGGAATGAGGTATTAGCTGAATGCTATTAAATTAATCACTTTGTCACACATTTTCTCGTTTAACACAGTCAAGGATATTTTGCAGTTAGGTAAGCAAATTCTTCAGCTTAGAGGAATTTTCACAGAGGACAAATGGTATTGGATTGGGGTTCTAGCCTTAGTGGCATATAACATTCTTTTCAACATCCTGTTTACGCTGGCTCTTGAACACCTAAACCGTAAGTAAAGCATCAAATCCTTGCATCAGTTAGGTCTTGCACTGACCTTGTTTCACATCACATGTATGGATAATTGGTTGTGAATCATGTCTGTGCAGCTCTTAGTAAGCCTCAAGCAACAATTGCCAGTGCTGATCAAGAACAAGGAGAGAACAATGCAGTTGAGGGACTAGGTAAAATCTATGTCCATGACTCTTGTTTGTCACACACAGTGAATACTGAGAAGGAGAAGAAAAAAGAAAGAAACCCCAAAACTAATAACGAAGTCTGTGAAAAAAGGAAAGAAAATGGAAGCTTCATTTCTTTGCTTGAATTTTGAAAGATGCACTTAGAACTCAGAAGCAAACTCGTTTATTTAGCAGATAAACATTTCAACACTATCTTCTATCTTTTTCAGACAATGCTAACAGAACTGAGAAAAAGGGAATGGTGTTGCCATTCAAACCTCTATCCATGGCATTTGATGATGTGAAGTACTTTGTTGACATGCCCATGGTAAGTTTACTAAAATGTCACACATACATTTTTGGAGCCATGACTATTGACAGTAAGATGTTAGAATAACAAAAGACATGATTAATGGATTTCTTGTTTGGGCAGGAAATGAAGCAGCAAGGGGAGACACAGGACCGTCTCCAGCTTTTGCAGGGTGTCAGTGGATCCTTTAGGCCAGGTGTTTTGACATGCTTGATGGGTGTGAGTGGTGCTGGAAAGACCACCTTAATGGATGTGCTTGCAGGAAGGAAAACTGGTGGATACATTGAAGGGTCAATAACCATCTCAGGTTATCCAAAAAACCAAGAGACTTTTGCTCGTGTCAGCGGTTACTGTGAACAAAATGATATACACTCCCCCAACCTCACAGTCTATGAGTCACTAATCTATTCTGCTTGGCTTCGCCTACCTGCTGAAGTTGATATACAGAAGAGAGAGGTGAAACTGAATGCAACTTTTCCTATCTATCATTAAGATCAATCAGTTTTCCCTGCTCCATCGGGTCTCCAATTTATAAAATGTATTGAATTCAATGTGCAGATTTTTGTAAGTGAGGTCATGGATCTAGTTGAGCTGAACAGTCTCAAAGGCGCTCTGGTTGGTGTTCCTGGTGTCAGTGGACTCTCAACAGAACAGAGAAAACGTCTCACTATTGCTGTAGAACTTGTAGCTAATCCTTCCATTATATTCATGGATGAACCAACTTCTGGCCTAGATGCTCGAGCCGCGGCAATTGTGATGCGAACTGTTCGTAATACAGTCGACACTGGCCGAACCGTCGTCTGCACCATTCATCAGCCCAGCATTGACATCTTTGAGTCTTTCGATGAGGTTAGGCAAAAAAAAAAATTCAAATCATTGATTGAATCGCCGAAAGTAGAAAAAAGGAAGAATAATGTAACTGCAGTTTTAACCCATGAAAATAGTCTTCCCTTTTTTAACAACTAGTGTTGATGGTTGTGCTTATACAGTTGTTACTTATGAAACGAGGAGGGCGAGTGATATATGCAGGCCCGCTTGGAAAACAGTCTCAACAGCTCATCAGCTACTTTGAAGAAGTGGAAGGGGTCGCAAAGATAACTCCTGGATACAACCCGGCAACATGGATGTTGGAAGTCAGTTCAATAGGATCAGAGAATCGACTCGGAGTAGATTTTGCTGAGATCTATCTCCAGTCGTCTCTCTATCAGAAAAACAAAGCATTGATTGAGGAATTGAAGAAACCAGACCCCAGTTCCGAGGATCTCCGCTTTGAAACAAAATTCTCTCAACCCTTTTGGGTTCAGGTCAAGGCCTGTCTCTGGAAGCAAAACTGGTCCTACTGGAGAAATCCACAGTATAATTCTATTCGCTTTTTATTCACTCTCATGTGTGCACTACTATTTGGCAGCATATTTTGGAACATGGGTAGCAAAATGTAAGCCTCCTTAAAATCAGAATTTATGTTATTGGTTATCTTAACATATCAACCTTCTCTCACTATTACATTTATGATTGGATGTTTGACAGAGAAAAGCAGCAGGATTTTCTGAATGCCATGGGATCAATGTTTTCCGCAGTTCTCTTTTTAGGTGTCAACAACGCTGCATCAGTGCAGCCAGTGGTGGACATTGAGAGAAGTGTTTTCTATAGAGAACGAGCTGCGGGCATGTTTTCAGCCATACCATATGCCTTGGCTCAAGTAAGAGAAATGCCTCTTTTAGTTCAAAATCCATGGAATATAAATGAACTTCAGATGAAAATAGTTCTCTAAGGCATCCATCATAAGCTCACTGATGAATGCTAGTATATAAGGAACTGTTCTCAATATTCAATGGCTTTCATACTAATCCAATGAACTAAAATCTAATGATTGTTTCTTGCCTACAATGCAGTTGTTGGTGGAACTTCCCTACGTCCTGGTACAATCCACCATGTATGGACTCATAGTATACTCAACTATTGGCTTCCATTGGACCGCGGCCAAATTTATGTGGTTCTTCTTCTTCATGTTCTTCACTTTCCTCTACTACACATACTATGGAATGATGACTGTGGCCTTAACTCCAAATGCCCCCTTCGCTGCAATTGTCTCATCAGCATTCTATGGAATTTGGATGCTCTTCTCTGGTTTCCTAATCCCGAGAACGGTTAGTAGCAAAAACAGCAATATCCTTTGGCTAGTACTTTACTGTCAATTTTCTTTTCCATTGTTTTTCTTTGATAACCAAAACCTGCATGTTTTGTTCACACCAGAGAATTCCAGTGTGGTGGAGATGGTACTATTGGGGTTGCCCTGTTTCATGGACACTCTATGGATTGGTGACTTCACAGTTTGGAAATATGGATACCAACTTGGAAACCTATGGAGGTGAGCAAGTGGCTCTGAAGGATTTTCTAAGCTCTTCATTTGGTTTTGACCATGACATGCTGCCAGTCGTTGCTTGTGTCACTGTGGGCTTCGCGCTTCTCTTTGCTTTCATCTTCATCTTCTCAATTCGCACCCTCAATTTCCAGACTAGATGATTTAGTATGTGTGCCTATATCTATCCACAACTAAAGTTCAAAAAAAAAAAATATATATATATATATATATATATCTGCATTGGGATGCTTCATTGCATCTGTTTATTTAAAATTTTCATTCCTTTGGGTAACCATGTAAGAGATATTCTTCATTGATGAATATTATATATTTCTAAATTGAATTTGGACAATGAGAGTTGCAAAAGGCTTTAACAACTAGCAGACACTGGGTTTTGATCATGAGATTGTGTGGGTATTCAGTGTGATCAGATGGAGATGGGGTACACTTGTACTGTTCCCATGTGTGTGAGTTCTTGTTTTGACATCCTTAACAGAAGGAAGTGCTTGTAGTGTCAAATGGGTCAGGGTCACACAGGTGGCCCCGACCTTATTAAATATAGTTGGGCTAACATTAAAGAAGAAGAAGGTTATCACCTCTTTTATACGTTTCCCAAAGCCTTTAATTTGTGCAGTTGGATACCGTTGTTTAGTACTTTCACCATAAGTATGTCATGCCCCACATTGATTGCTGCTTGATGCGATGATTATCTAAACCTTAGGCCTTCAAATGGTTGGATCGGATTGTGCTTTGAAAATAAGCCAATTTATTAAATGGGTTGTACTTGGGTGAGTTCAACCCAAATCTCATTTTTGTTCCAGCAAACTTCTCCAATTTGCTGGTCACTTCAGTCATTTTTAAGGGTTTTAAGTATAATTTTGGGCCTATTTATACTATCCTTACATGTTCCTTACAATCCCCGTAAATACGTTTTTGAGTAAAATAAAAAATGCAACCGGAAAACAAATAGGCCCAAGGTAGTTCAATAAGGTTAAATTACTTGTTTATTGTTTATGGGAAGTGCTTGGGCTTGAATCTACGGCCTATTTAGAAAATGGAACAGGCTTGACCAATACTTGGTCTGATATGTCCCAATTCCGGTCACCCTGTTGACTATTGATGGGATTATGTTTGAGCGATATCCAACCACTTGAGTATCCGTAGTCTTCAGTCAAATAAAGCAGATATAAAACCTACTTCTGGACTCGAGAAATTCGGATTAAGATATGGAACCCATGCATATAGGATCTTGATCCGAACCCTTAATGTTTGAAGCTGGAGATCTGAATTTTATTTATATGGGAGATGCTTCTATGAGAGCATCTCTTACCTTATTATGAGAGATTGTTCACATTTGAGATAGAGAGAGATATTTTAAGGCCCTACATAAGTCAAGTCATGGTGATATTAAGAGTCTACTTAGCTTTACTCACATACCATTTAATAGCCCCACTTATATGTCTAAATTTTTTATTACAGAGCCCTTTTATCCAATAGTACTAGTGCTCTGCATCTTATTCGGATCCAAATACAATGGGTAGGTTTTGTGTTGAATCCTAATCTAATTATAGATCCAGGTCCAGATATACAGTGAATGCCCCCCGGATCAAACCCGTCTGCATCCCTACCCACTACCTACTTGAATTAGTAGGCTGCCCAATATCACCAATCCAAGTCTGGCCATTGGATGGAACAAGGGAAAAAAAAAAAAAAAGAAGAAGAAGACTTCTTCTATCCAATGGCCAGACACCAATGTCACCATCTGGGAGTGGGCCCCATGTTAGAAGAGGTAATGCATATCCAATACAGTAGAGGGCCCCACTAAGATGGGCCAGTGTCAATAAGGTGAGGTGAGGTGAGCCCCTCTCTTTATTGGAAGAGATGGTGCGCCCTTGCATTGGATGCTAAGAAACGCCTAACCAAAGCTAATGCCACCACCACCGACGCTGACACCTCTCTGTCTCTCTCCAAACATAACATGGGGCAATTACAACAAGCGTACCAAATGCTAACAAAGCAGAGTCTACAATCGTACTACTAACCAGAAGACAAAAATAGAAGTGATAGATGACACAAGTCACTCAACTAAACTGTATATAAACGTGGTGAAAGCCTAAAAGAGAAGGAAAAAGACAACTAGACATGGTCAATCATCATTTGCTCGTCATCTTCACTTGCATTAAAAAGAAAAAATCAGACCCTACCCTCCTCCCTTGAAGACTTTTTAATGTGAGATCACGAGAAAGTAGAATGGACCCACCCTCTCTCTCTCTCTCTCTCTCTGGGAGTTGGGAGCAGTAACTTACATAGTCATCCTCTTCAGAGCCAAGCAAGTCCAACCCACTGGTCCTACCTCCCATCATTCAACGTATAGGTGAAACTCCTGACTATTAGATTCAAAAATCAAACCCACTTTTATGCAAACACTACAACCCAAAACATTATTTAAGTTACTGAAAGAAATGGTGTTAGCTGTGAATGGTGGAAGCCACGAAACCATGCTCAGTCTTTAATGTCACAACAAAAGAAGAATAATTGGTGAAAGCTCTTCATTCCCCAAAAGAAAAAGGGAGACAAAAAATCGATTTAAAGAGGATAATCATGCATTCCCCATGATGGGGAAAAATGTAATATGCATGGCAAAAAGAAGCAAACAGGACCCCTCATTGTAACTGCACCTGACAGTCTCAGGGATTTCTTGGAGTAGCATTAAAGCTTTTCAACTAGCTCTCTCATCTGCTCAAACCCAAATGCCAAACAGAACAGAAATAAGATGGAAGAAGGCCTTTCATAACCATTGAGACTACTGTTCTTGTGAGGATTTCTGGCATGAAAAAATGGGTTCCGTTTCTCATGTTATCTTCCTGCTACTCATCCTCATTCCCATCTTTGTCTTCTCCAACTTCCATCTCATGTCTGGCACCTGGGATCTGAAACCAAGGTCTTCCATACAGGGTGCTGCTGATCATAGCTCGCTAGAGCTAAACTGGGTTGGGGAAGATGGAGATGGAAATGGAGAGGGAGGCCAGATAGAAAAGGTATCAGGAGAAGATGCGACTGGAAAAGAAGCTGGGATGCTGGTTTTGGAGAAATTCATCCGGGTCTTGCTTGGGTTAAAGAGCTACAACAAAAGACCAGGAAACAAGCATGAAGAAAACAGCCTCTCACCAGCTCCAGCACCCTCATATGAGGCTGTAACTCCGGCTCCAGCTCCTGCCCCGTCCCCTTCAACTCATGTACATCCCCATGTACCTCGGTCGCCCCATCTAAATCTCATCTTGCCACATCCACATAAACCAGCAGTTGCATCGAGAGCTCGAATTAAGTCTAGAGTTTCTCGAAGAATTATCATAGTGGTGGCTGTGTCTTGTGGTGCAGCCATTCTTATTGTTCTTCTCATACTAGTCCTGCTTTGTTGGAGGCCCCGAAGATGTCGAAAGAAAATATTGAGGAGGATGAGGCTGGGTTCGGGGATTGGTTACAGTTTGGGAAGATCTACATCTAAACTTGTGAATTCTCACAATTCAGTAAGGAAGGTCAGTTTTGATCCAGTACCAGAGCTTTTTTATCAGAATTCACTAGGACTAATTCCAGACCATCGGTCTTGTCTTAAACAAAGTCATGAAACCACATGTATAAATGTGTCGTCAAATACAACTACATTGAATTCTCCATCACAAGAAGGAACATCTACTGGAGAACCCAACAGGTGTGAATCAGGGAGCGAGAGTGGTTCATCAGCTCACAGAATAGATCCCCATGAATCTCTATCATCAGATGATGAGTCCTTCCACTCAGTGTGTGGTTCTCATTCATCAGTTGTGCAGCTCTCCAATGTTTCAGAGGCTAATTGCAGTAATTCATCCATTACCTCCTCTCCATTGTATGTTTCGAATGGACCTCCCTCACCTGATCATAATAATTTCAAAGATGATACTCTGCCATCTACAATGAACTCACCAACTCCACCGACGACACCAGATTCTGCTCCTCTATATCCTTTAAATTTGAATTCCTCTTCCTCCTCACCATGTAACTCAAAGCAGACAACAGGGGCATGCACTTCTTCTAGTCAGGACATAATATCACTGGATTCTCCACCTTCTTCCCCCTCTCACTGTGCCACTCCTGGGCCTTCACACAACCAGGTAAGTATTCCAGAAACAGCAAAGCCAGATTTTGCAACTGAACTCGGTTCTGGCGTACAGCCTTCTCCATTGCATCCCTCTTTGTGTTCAAGGCAAATGCCATCAGTAGCACCATGTTTGACAAGTTATTCAAGAAACTCAGATTCAATGTCTAATTCGAATTTAGATTCTTCTTCGAGTTCTATGCAAACTCCACCACCACCACCTCC
Source organism: Camphora micrantha (assembly GCA_003546025.1). NCBI lineage: Eukaryota > Viridiplantae > Streptophyta > Magnoliopsida > Laurales > Lauraceae > Camphora > Camphora micrantha. The sequence continues at coordinate 35,442,378 of QPKB01000011.1, forward strand.
ACCTCCACCTCCACCTCCACCTCCTCTTCCTAGTCGGCCTTCACTTTTAACAATTCAGAACAAGTCACTTCCTAAGACTCTTCACAAATCCCCTCCTCTACCTCCACTACCTCCTCCTCCTCAACCTTCAGCAGTACCATTGATTGGCTCTAAAGGCAGTATTCCTCAGCCACCATGTCCACCATTGCCGCCACCCATGCCACCTTCACTTCTAAAGGGGCATGGCTCTATCCAGCAGCCCCCGCCGCCGCCGCCATTCCAAGCGCAGCAACTTACACCACTTGGAAAAGATGGAGCTCCCCTGCCGAAACTGAGACCGCTTCATTGGGACAAAGTTAGAGCCACCCCTGACCGCTCTATGGTATGGGACAAGCTGAGATCAAGCTCATTCGAGTAAGACCATCATTTTTTTTTACCATTTTTAAGCACAATTAGAACAACATCATTTACACAAATTAATAACTCTTTTGTTTCATTTTTATTTATTTATTTATTCTTTTTCAAATGGACCATTTAACTCAGGATTTGTCTGGTTGTATGGAACCATTTTGGGGAATTAAATGTTGCGAGAATTTGATTTGGCCTGAGACTTTTCATTTGAAAATACTGTTTCACAGTTTTGTTTCTTTGAGAAGTTGAGAAGTTTCAGAGAAAGTACATCTAACTCCAATTGGTTTTCTTCTCAATTTCCCAGAAAATAATGTTTGTTATGTAATTTGAGCTACTTCAACTGCTAAACCTGAGGTTCCCCTCAATGTCTAGATTTATCAAATGGACGTCCTGGAAACCACATTCTCAAAAGATAAAAAAAAGGGAAGGAAAAAAGTGAGAAAAAAAAAAAAAAAAAAACCTATGCATCCAAACACACTATGAACCCGGTTGCAGATAATCTTGTTGTCTAAAAACCCCTTGGTTTTGACAAGATCCCATAATTCCCAATGTCTTGAACAGATTGGACGAGGAAACGATGGAGTCACTATTTGGTTACAGCTTGAGAAGCTCGATGAAAAATGAGGAAGTGAAGAGCAAGAGTCCATCTCCAAGTAAGCATGTACTAGACCACAAAAGACTGCAGAACATAACAATTCTCTCGAAGGCCTTGAATGCAACCGCAGAGCATGTCTGTGAGGCCCTGATGAAAGGTAGAGTCAGGAAGAACGTTAACAATAAAAACATGTAGATATCAAGAATCTTGTTGTTACTATTATAAACCGTTGTCATATGGTTAGTGTTGTTCTTTGTTGCATGGAATCAGGGGATGGATTATGCGCACAGCAATTAGAGGCACTGGTGAAGATGGTGCCCACAAAGGAAGAAGAAGACAAGCTTTCAAACTACCAAGGAGACATGGATGAACTAGGGTCAGCAGAGAAATTTGTCAAGGCTATGCTTAACATACCATTTGCCTTTCAGAGAATCGAGGCTATGCTGTACAGAGATACTTTTGAAGATGAAGTGGTCCATCTCAGAAAATCCTTTGCAATGCTAGAGGTAATGATGACTTACAATATATGCCTCCTGCTGTGTTCAGCCAAGCATCATCATCATCAACAAAACCTTATCCCATCTATCTGAAGTCACCTTGCTCAGTTTACTTATTTTTCATTTGACACTATTTTAAATCAGGTTTTCTTTCACTCCACAATCTAACATTTCAATTCTGATAGTCAAGCATTTTAAACTAATCCAGTTGCTAATTCCATCAGGAGGCCTGCAAGGAATTGAGATCCAGTCGTCTCTTCTTAAAATTGCTTGAAGCCGTGCTAAAAACAGGAAATAGAATGAATGTTGGAACAATCCGAGGAGGTGCAAGAGCTTTCAAACTTGACGCACTGCTTAAACTTGCTGATGTGAAAGGGACAGATGGAAAGACCACCTTATTGCATTTCGTTGTTCAGGAAATGATCCGCTCAGAGGGTGTTGGAGTGTCAGAGACCACCATAGAGAAGACTAATCAGGAAACTATGCACAAGAGTGTAGAAGAAAGGGAGCATGACTACAGAATGATGGGTTTGGACCTTGTTTCAGGTTTAAGCACTGAGCTCTGCAATGTGAAGAAGACAGCCACTGTTGACTTGGATGTTTTGGCAAGCTCAGTCTCAAACTTGTCAGACGGAATGGTTAAGTTGGGACATCTAGTGCAGAAGGATTTGTCTACAGATGAGAGAAGTGGGAGATTTATCCACTCCATGAAATCCTTTCTATATCATGCCGAAAAGAACATCAGAGAGCTGAAGGAAGATGAAGATAGAGTGTTATTGCATGTTAGAGAAATTACAGAATATTTTCATGGCCATGTGAGCAAAGATGAAGCAAACCCACTACGAATTTTTGTCATAGTGAGGGACTTCCTAGGTATGCTTGATCGAGTCTGTAGAGAGGTTAGAAGCTTGAAAGCCCAAAGCATTCAAGTCCTGCCAATCCCTTCAGATAGATGATGTGGATTTTCACATTTCAAATGAATTGTAAAATTAAAAGATACTGCGATCATTGCTTTCCTGAAATTTATATTTCCTTGTCATTGTGCATAGAAATTCTGGAGCTTTGGTAGAATACATTGAAGAATAAGAATACCCACCAACTAAGTAGGGAATTAAAATTTCATGATTTTCTCGATATGACACTGCCTTTAGTTCTGAGTAAAACTCAATCAATCCATTTAAAACCCATCTTGTCCATTAGCCAAGAACTTTCAAGCAAATTTGAGTCCCACTTGCTAATATTGTAATGAAATTCAAAGGGTTTCCAATTTGACTAAATTTGAAGATGCTCATTGCCACAGGCCCACAACCATCAGGTTCACGGGCTGCAGGTTCGATCTCGTTGCTCATATGTTTTCTCTTTGTTCATTAAAAAAAAATAGCCTATGCTAAATGGGCTTCTACAAAGGGGGCCGAGAATGAAGTAACAAAAGCAGATCTAAAAGGGCTGTACTTGTATTCCCTTCACAAAATGAATCTAAATATTATAACCTCTTTGCCTAATTTCTACTGAATCCTTACAATTTCCTAAGATGAGCTTCTATATGGGATCAGAGTAACAGATTAAAGGTGGAGGTCTACATGGGCCACCAAAAGATTCCTCCTTCAACTGGTAGTGATAGCCCATCTTTCACCCTATGAAATGAAATCCTCAGAATCTGATGCCCCCTCTAGATCTTGACCCTGAACCCTTCACCCCTTCTATACCCCACTAATAAAGCCTCTCCAATGAATTCCTAGAAACTGAGCTAGAACTAGGAAAATAAGCCCGGGAATTTGAGGCTCACTTTCAAAGCCCTTCAATAAAAGCCACTTTCCCATAAATTCCGATGAATTCAGTAGTAATTTTCAAAACATGGGTGTTAACTGTTAACATAAGAATGAAAACTGGATTGATTCTCTCTCTCCTGAAGATATGTGCCCAGCAGATTACACTACGTTTTAACCTAGAGATCACTTTACAAGGATATTAATCAATAATTACATTCACAAAAGTATATCGAAATATAATAGCAAGCTATCTCAATTCTCATGGTCCTGAGTCTGACAGAAGCATTACTGAATGGAGACCAGAAGCTCTAGAAAAATCATATTTTCTTCTCTCAGTAAATATGATAAACCACCACCACAGGAAGACTCACTCCCTTGTATGTGCGAAAGAAAAGTGTGAACAAAATACTAGACCATTTTGAATCATCCGCCCTGCACCCACCCCCAAGCATATGCTTCAACGGGAATCAAACAAGAGTAAATTGAGAGATCAAAAACAGTAAATTGATAAATAGAAAGCCATGGTAAATGGGCACCTACAACCCAACTGATAAAAAGTACCATTCGGCATAGTGCAGTAGAATTAGATCAGCAATCAGCAACTATAAGGAACTTACTTAAACTATTGAATTCGGTTGGCTCGTTAATTGTTCCTTATCAATGGAATCATTCCCATAGGATATCCAAGATCTATGTTGGCATAACTTTAATGAGCACTAACATTATTATCTTTACCTGCACTAGAGATATACCTGACACCAGCTAGCTCAAAGGAATCCAATAAGCATTAGATAGACCAAACCTATTTTTTGGGGTAATAATATACTTATTTAAATGCTAGCAAATCCATCATCCAATGCTCCCCCAATGAGCAGGGGGGGCACCAAAGATTAGGCCTACATGACCTGCATCGATAACACTGAACAGTCTATTGAGAAGATTTGAAGAAAATTGAAAACATCAGAACCATGCCTCACATTTTATTTTATTTTTTTTTTAAATGGAGACTTTTCATCGCTCAAATACTGTACAGTATGAGAGGGGACCCAAAAAAAGAAGTAGGCCTCACATTAGAAACTCAGATTAAGATGTATTGGCTACCCCAACACAGAAAAATGCCCACGAATTCCATTGGAATATCCAATTCAACATTTCCCAGTAACAGTTTGTTCACTTATCAATAAGGTTCAAGCGGTATATAGATCACTAACAGGGCATCAGTGCAAATCAACTTGTTATAGACAAATCCTCCAACACCCTAAAATCAAATCGAGACTAATATCATTTCTATCAAACCTAAAGCAACAAACCACAATTAACAAACAGAATAAGCAAGACGAGCAGCCTGACTATTAATTCGAAGCAAAACCAGAACCACCCATTTCCCTCACTCATCAACAATTTCAGAATTTAGAACAAAAGAAGCAAAAGATTGTAAATTTATCAATGTCATTTCCATTAAACCTAAAGTAGGAAACCACAAGCAACAAACACACAATCAGTTAAAAGAGCAGTCTGATTATTCATTCAGAGCGAAACGAAAAACACTCATTTCTCTCTTTCTATCTGTTGCTCCAGAAATCAGAAGAACCAAAAAGAAAGAAACAGCAAAAGAGAGATTCATCATCATCTCCCCCTTTCCCATTCCTATTTCTTGTACCGTGCAACCTCCTCTTCGTTGGGGAAGAAGCCCATGAGGCGTCCGGCGGAGTTCTGGTAGGCGTACATGAATCCGCCCATGACGCCGATTAGGCCACCGGTGACCATTGATGGGCCTCTGATGTTGGGTTTTATGCCTGCAAAGTTTAAGCATCAATCAATCAATCACATGCTGGGATTGGAGGAGAAAAGGGTGGGGATAGAAGGAAGAGAGGAGGAGGAGGGACTGACCGGAGAGGTAGCCGACGGTGACGGAGATGCCGGTGATGGTGAGGAGGCGACAGTAGTCGAGGAAGTTGAAGTTGGCGACCGTCTTCGTGAAGGGAGGATTCCGATCCACCACCGGATATTCCGGCTTCGCCATCGCCGTGATGTCTGTATTCATCTTTCCCTCTCTCTCTCTCCCTCTCTGCTTTGATTTTTCTGCTCTCTGGTCTCTCAGGCGTCTGCTATCGTCTTCTTCTATCCCATTTATTGAGAAAGGATTGCATACAGGCGACAGAACCTAACTGGCTAGAGATGGGCCTGTTTTTGCAGGTTAAGGTCCATTTGTTTTCATTGGACCAAGATCAGGGTTGGCATCTGAACTTACCAATGTGGACCCATTTTTAATTTGGGTCTACATTTAGGTCCATGAAACTTTTGCCATAGATCCTAAACCATGACTAAATACCCTAGTCCTTAGGATCCATCCGAACCGTTTATACACGCGGGAACTCACCCGATAGTCATTTGACCCCAAGGTCTGCACTCACGAACGGACTAAACTATTGGATCGAGGGTCAAGTGGGTTACGGATCAAGAGGTTAACTAGAGGCATGTGATTGACTTTATTTTTTATATTTTGGGTCCATCATGGTTGGATATTTTCAAATTTACTTGATGTCCAATGATATTTGGGGCTCATGTGGGCCCCGGCAGCCGATACGCCCAAATAGAATAGACATATTATTATGTAATATAAAAATATTTATCCCTTTCAGGAACAGTTGAACTTGTGGAGCTCAATAAGAAGCATGACAATCTTAATTGAAGCGGGTATAATAGGTTAGAAAGGTCTTTTATCTCCTAATTGTAAGGAAAAAAAAAAATTTTCGGTGAAGGGACATATCGGTTTGAGGGTCCCAGATTGATCCAAATCCTGATTATTAGACAAGGGCCTGATCTTAGCCAAAATTTGTACGATCGGATTAGGTAATGATTAAAATGGAGGGCTTACAAAATTTGAATGATCATCCAAGTTGAGCTGGTGATAATCCAATACTGTAATTAATGTGTGTGGAGGACTAAGGTTCATATGGTGGCTATTTTTTGTAATCTTGTTTGAATGGGATATGCTCATTGGATACATTCGATTTGAGAGCTATCCTTATATAAATTTTGATCTTAAGAGAAAATGAAAGACCAACTTATCTTAAAAAAAGAAAAGAAAAGAAGTAGAATGAAAAGAATGTCCCTAAAAATTTGCAATTATTAGTATACACCTAATTAGGAGAAATTATCAATGAGAACTATGCTATTCCCTAATAAGGAACAGCCCGCCTGCACGGCCACTTAAAAAAAAAGTGACCTTTTGCGGCTGATGAAATCTTTTCCGCCGCTAAAGGTCATTTTTCGCAGCGGAATTATTTTGTTATGCTCCTCATATATCATCTAAGAGATTGGATATGCAATAATGACAGAAAAACATTTCTGCAAAATAAATAAATAAATAAATACTAATCGCTTTATTTTTTTTTCATCTAATCTCATTATGTCCGCCACTACAAGTGGCTTTTTTTTTTTGTAGTGGGCCCACCTAACTCATTATCAATCTAAGACCTTCACATGTATTATCCCACTTGAAATTGACTAATCCAGATATATATTGTAAGCCTCCCAATTGATCGTGCAAAACTTGGGCACTTATCTGTCTTCATATAACTATTAAGACAAATTTGAGGCTCCCTAAACAGTATCCCCCAATTTTATAAGTACTCATGTGAAACTTAACACTCATATGAATTTATCTACCAATAAGGATTGGATAACTTGCTTGCTTCTAAGTGGGTCACACACACAATCTGGCTGGCTGTTCCTAATAATGAACCCCTCTATAATTATAAAAGTATTTGGGCCCAAGTCCAGGGCCCCAGGCCATTAAATCATGGATTACATTTGCAACATTTTATTGGATGAAAATCATGTCAAGAGGTGACTCACTCCAGGAAGAAAGATGCAACAATGTTTTTCATTAAGTTATATCAAGAGAAGGAAGAACTTTCAACAGCAGCTGCACCATAAAGATGACAGATATCATTATCCAACTCCTCTCTCTCTCTCTTCTCTTTCTTCATAATGCACTGATCCTACTTCTCTCTTTCCTCAGTTACTTTTGTTTTAGCAGAAGGGAGCACTAGCAATCCTCTGATTCAATATATACATTCCAATCCCTTTCAAGAAGACTGCCTCACAGAGCAAGCAACAACTTGAGCCCAATGCCTTAGTCTTGTCTTTACATGCTGCGGATTGTCACCTGTGGACAGCACTTACAAAGTATAAACAACTTCACAATTTTACTTTTTTTTTCCTTTTTTTTTTTTTTACGAGAAGGAACCCGCCAACCCCCTTACAGGTGATCATCGCTAAAACTCTGGATACACAGCACCAGTCACTTACACTGTGTATCAGATAAGGCCTCAGATAATTCGAATAGGAAGTCTATATAATTCACCAAGTGAAGATAATGTGTGGGGGTAGTAGAGATTCTAAATTCAAAGTTTTTTAAAGTTGTACTACTCTTGTTTGTAAATGGAAGAAGGAGAAGATGACATTACCAGCGCTGAAGATTTTCCATGAATCCACTATGGGGCTCTTGGGACTCCCGGACGACGACGAGGTGGCTTCCGGACTGATCGGCGACCCGACTTTACTAGAGTCAGAGAACTGCCGGTTGACGGCGAAGTAGAGATCAAGAGCCGGCAGGGTTTGGCAAAGAATCTGACCGTCCTCTTCTTTGAATCCAAATCCTAACTCAATACTCCCCTTCAGCTCGCTCAGGTCCCCATCCGTCAAGCTCCTCCCCGGAAGCGTCAGGCCGTCCGCATGCTCATTCTCCTCCGTAGCCTCGAGCTCCGCCCTATCCTTGCTCAATATCTGGATACGCCGCCTCTCCCACGCCTTGTCGAGCTTGGTCTCGCGCATGGACAGCTGCTTCGAGAGCACCTTCCGGTACTTGAGCGGCGGAGAAGCTGCAGGAGGTTGGAGATCGCAGGAATCGAAAGAGTCAGAGGAGGCGGATCGGGGGGATTTTGTAACCTTGATGTTCTTCATAATTGTATTTGGTTACTTCTTCTACTTGTTGTTGGGTGTTATGGGGGAATGGAAACGGAAAGGGGTCGAGATCTAAGGAGGGCTCGACCGAGAAGCAATGCCGTGCTCGGGCGGGCCGCGGATGATTATTCTGCTTCTTCTTCTTCCTCTTCCTCCTCCTCTTCCTTTCTCTTTCCCTTTAAGGGAGTGGGGGTTTTAAGGGGGGTTTTCTATTAGGTATTTCTTACGGTTTTTCCCGGTCCTCCGCCCGTTTGGTTTTTTACTTCGCGGGGTATTTAAGGCGGGAGTTGGTTGCGGGTGAATGGGATCCGACCAGACGTTTGTAACGACTTGGGTCCGAGGGATTCGCGCCTTGGTGTTGCCTGTGGAATGTGACAGGCTCGGTTGTTGGTAGACAGCTTGGAGTTGCCAAGGCGTTTCCAAGTAGTTAAAAAATGATTATTTACTAAAAAATAATTAAAAAATATAGTTAAAAATGTTGATAAAATGAATATGGGAAATAAATATCAAGTTATCACCATACTATTCAATAAATTGTATAGCAGAGTTCCCACTGTAACTCCAACATATTCCTTCACCCATCACTTCTTATTGTAGAGTTCACTTCACCGTGAATTATTATGTATTTTAATGCAAATAAGCATGCGCCGTGAGTAAATAGTATTTTACATTCCATTTTAAATATATATATTTTCAAATATAGCATATTTAATAATGTTTCATGTGTTTAGGGCTGCATAGGGTCGAGCCCAAGCCAAGCCGTGAAAATATTTTTTTTTTAAAATTATCATATATAACAATTTTTCTATATTATGATGCTATCCTTTATTTCTTTCCTTCTTTGTATTTTTTTCTTCTTTGTTAGCCCAGCAACGAGGACATAGGAAGCAAAGGTAGGCCTGTCAATGGGACGGGCCGGGCCTGGGCTTTGGTTGTCCAATTCCGTTCCGAAAATAGGACGGGCCTGCCAGGTGTTGTCCAATCTCGGCCCTAATTTGAACGGGCCTACATCAAATCCTGTCCCGTACGGGCCCGGGCTGGGACAAGGCCGGGCCTAGACTTAGCCCGATCGTAGACAGAAGCAAAACATTCTCTAATTATTCCTGCTGTTACCAGACACCCGGTGTGAATCGGACTTTAAACCCTCCTCTTTTTTTTCGAGCTTGGGACCGGCAATGCAATACAACAAGCAACATGGCGGAGTTAAAAGCTTTTTTTTTTTTTTGGCCGGTGACAATAGAAACCAGAAAATCAATAGATATTAATGAGTATCCTATAAGCTATATGGGTCAAGAAATGAATGAGTATCATATATAAGTCAAATTAAAGTAATGTAGGATCAATTAAAAACTATTTTTTTTTTTTTTTTTTACGATGAAAGTAAAAAATCAAAAAATCAATAAAATGAATGAGAATGAGTATCCTATTTTTTTATATGCGTCAAGTAATTTAAAAAAGAAATGAACAGAAATGTATTGTTCAAACCCAGCCCACTAGACTCAAATTCTTTTAAAATCCCTGTATTTTAGGGCTTGGGACGGGCCGGGCCTGAATGGGCTGGGCATCCTTTGCCCAATCCCAGTCCCATTTTGGCCGGGCTTTAAAATATATTGTCCAAACCCAGCCCACTGGGTTCAAATTTTTTTTAAAAACCTTGTATTTTAGGGCTTGGGACGGGACGGGCCGGGCCGGGCTTTTTACCCGTTTCATCCCGTCCCATTGACAAGCCTAAGCAAAGGGCTCCCTCTAGGGTTTGGAAGTGGGAGCTATGGGAGCAAGCTCCCTATCCATGACGCCAGCCCTCTATTCCTCATGTTAGCCTTTCTTTATTCAAGCTAAGAACATATGCAATATAAAAATCAATCTTTTTTTGTCAATTCTAAAAGAATATACGAAACAACTTACTTTCTCCTCATATAAAGACATTATTTAGGAAAAAATGAAATAAGCTAATTTGATAATATTGCGACATGAAGTCAGGACATAGATGACGTTATAAAAGAATTTAGGACATTAGAAGCAGTTAAACAATTTAAATAATGTGCTAAATTTTGCTTGACATTGTTGTAATTTAAGTTCGACTAATTGTAGTCTTTTTTACTGGTTCATATATTACGTATTTTTTTCTAAAGCAGTAATATGGACTATTAGAGCCTGTTTGGCTGGTCTCATCTAATTCAATTTAATTTACTTATTAATAAAAGGGCATTATAAATTTTCTAAATAAATTGTTTAGTATTTATGGTTCAAATATACATTAGATCTTATTATGATTTTTTGAACAAAAATATTAATACTCTAATATTAATTGTTGATTGGGAGGCTCTTTATAAGTTTTTGGTAAAAATCCATATATGTATTTTTTATATTACATGTATTATTTATTTTATATATTGATAGAGAAAGAGCCGAACTGAGTTCCAACCCCCCCCCCCCCCCCCCCGGCCAAGTCAAGTCCTAACTTGGCCCTCTTGGATGTGGGGCCTAGGGATGTCAAACGGGCCGTGCCGGGAAGGCCAGCTCCAGCGGGCCGGGTTGGAGCGGGCCGTGCCGTGCCGAGCCACCTGGGCCTGCTCTTTTTTTTTTTTTTTTTCAGTATTTACTGTAATTGAATACATTTTCAGTAGCCCTGGCATGACCATGGTCCTATTTTTAGTAGCCCTGGCATGACCATGGACCATTTTTTAGTAGATCCATTACATTTATCAATCGCCCAAGGAAATAGCCCTGCCAGGACCTATCCCTAATAAACTCTTTTGCCGCTCCCGCCCTTTTTTCCCTCGTTCCCTCCCTCTATGTTAAGCTTGTGGAACTCCCTCTGCCCTTTTCATTTCTCCTGATCGTGAAATCCAAGGGCTGAGGAGAAGAAGAGAGACAGCAACAACATCATCTTTTCCAGGTAAGAATTCTCTCTCTGTTGCCGTTCTGGATGTCTTTTCTTCTCTGTTTATTAGGACTTGATTAGGGCAACATTCTGAGTATGACTTGGCTAGGGTTTTGGATTTATATTGGAGTTTGATTAGATTCCACCGGTTAAAGATTTTGATTGGGGGACTTTCGTTGGGGTTTGATTAGGGATCTCGATTCGGATATCAAAGACAGCATAACATTATCAGGAACAGACATTTGCATGTGTTTGCTCAATGAATTAGAGCGCCCGATGTCGTCTCTTTCTTTCATTGCTACGCTCTGCTATCCTTTTGGTAATCTCGACTTGGAAAGATCGGACCCTGTTCGTACTCTGCCCAAGATTTTAGAATCAACCACTCAAAAAACAAGATCTGAGAGATACAGCAGAGATCTCCATTTCCGTTCCATTTGATCCACCTTACTGGCCATTCTCTATGTCTGTCCGACTAACTGGACTCGGATGTGAATGAACAGATCTGGGTTTTCTTATCAGGAGACCGGGTTTCTTATCTGGATTTTCTCCTAGAAAAATTCGAACCTTGGAATGTTGCCTCGGGACTTGGGAATCTTCTAGTTTAGGATTTTTTTAACCATCAAACCAGAAGAATTCAACGCTATTTTAGGATCCGACCATTGGTTTTGTAAAGATTTTGGAGAGAATAGGTTTTATTTATTTATTTATTTTTTTTTTTGGCGATTCTAGGGTTTCATTTCCTCATTTATTTTCTAGGGTGGTGTTTGAGAAGCTTATTTTGTTCAATCCTCTGAGGGTTTTGTATTTTGATTCCGGGCTTTCCCTTATGCTAACTGGACTTCGGTTCTCCTCCGAATGAATGGCATTTGGCTCTTCTCCTCCCATCAAATATTGCACATATAAAATTACATATTGTCACATGAATTAGATAGTGGGAATCAGGTATGCAGTTATCCCAAATTTCAACGCTGTCTTTGATACAGGAGCACATGCCTAGAAACTCCTTTCATCTAGCTTAATACAAAAATTTGTGGATATTAAATCAGGTATTTAGCTTACACACCTCCAGTGAGTTTATCCCTTTTTTTTTTTTTTTCATGGTGTATTAAAGCTGTCTGTTTACGCAGAACCATTTGCATGGATAAAAAATAATTGTTTGTCATGGTATTTCATTAGTTTACTTGCATACACAAAGGGGTAGGCCAAAGAGGACGTGGATGGATGTAGTAAAAATAAATATGAAGAAGTGTAACTTATTTGAGGATTTGGCTCAAGATAGATCGGAATGGAGATACATAATTTATGTAGTCGACCCCAACTTAGTTGGGACTGGGCTTTGATGATGATGATGATTTGTATACGCTAAGTTAGTTTCTCATCTTCTCTTGTTAGTTTATCCTTATTTTTTTTTTTTGGATCATCTCTTATTAGTTTGTCATTATAGATAGGTAAATATTTATTCCTTTTTTTGTATTTTCTCTGCCATATATTTGTCCGTTGACAAGTGCTGGTCCCAAACCTAGATAAAGGAGGGCCATTCAGCCAATCTTTCTATACTTCACGATGAGTTTTATCCATTTTTGTTGTGTTTCTATTATATTTATTCATTTTATTTTTATTTTTTTAAAAATTTCTATGAGTAGTGTATCTGCCACCCCATTGCTATGTCTTCCCTGCAAGTGCTGCTCTGCAATATGGCCCGGTTGTAGCATCTTCTGCACAAGGGTTGGCTAAGGTTTGTGGTCGCTTTCACAATATAGGGACACATGGGCAAGGCGATCCACATTTTGATAGCCAGACCCACGAATACCAGACTAAGAGTGGTCACTTGGAATATGTATACTCTGACGGAATGAGCTTAGAGCTAGTAGGTATTATGAGAAGGAGAAGGTATTATGAGAAGGAGAAGGATAACATTGCATGTTTTCAAGAGACTATAATGGAACTCCGGGAAGGTTTAAGCTATTTTACTTAGGAAATATAATTCTGGAAATGGAGTAGGCATCCTAATTTAAGAAAAATAAATTAGATAGAGAGGCATTGACATGGTGGGGCTGGCCACAGCAATTTGGTGCTATCAGGCTCTTTCTTTCTACTACCTGATGATTCTGTGGGGTATATATATAAAGATTTTCGCACAGTCTTCGAATGGGGTCATTTTTGTATGTGGAAAAGGCCAACGCAAGAAGTGGCTGCGGCGACGCTTGCTCCTGGTCCACGCCTCTATAAACAATATTACCATTTAAAGAAAAGAAAGTATGATCTTTCAGTGCAGAAAAATAGATAGTCTAACTATTGATTATTTTACATTATATTACATCTGTTTCGTCATGATCATTTTTCTTTAAGTTCTTGTACATGGGTGTCCTATGTCCCATGGATTGGTATATTTGAGACTAAGTCATGTAAAATAGAAAAAAGAAAAGGGATGTTTGACATTTTTCATGAGTTGTAAGGAAAAGATGTGAAAGAGTTGAAAATGGTGGGATGTTAAGAGTGCAGAATCAAGCACAATGTCATAAAAGTTGGAAGACAACATGTTAGAGTTAAAACAGACTCAAATTTCCCACAAAAGAGAGATTTTATTCAAAAATCTTCTCACATAAAGGGCAATTCTTTTCTGCTTGCTGAGAATCGTGCTCTCATAAAGGGCAATTCAAAAATTCTTTCTCCTTCTCTAAAATTGTAACATTGTTCTCTTCTTCATTTTAAATTTTAGCCATTTTATCTAATTTTGTTGTGGATTGAATTTTTCAGTGCCTAGAGCTGACTAATTGCTATCCATATTCTTTTATGTTATCTTTTTATTTTCTTTTCTGTTTTGGCTGTCTATTTCTTTCTTTATTAATTGGTATCTTATTTTAATTTCTCAACTCTTTTTTTTTGTCAATATCAATTTAATTTCTTCTATTTTCTCTGGATTCTTTAATTTTTAAGTGTTGAATTTCATTTTCATTTTTTAATTTTCTTACTTATCAGTCCTTTTTTTTTAATATATGGGCCATGCATTGATTTTTTTCTTCTATTACTCCACTAAGTTATGAATAAGTGGGTCCTATGTGTTTACGTGTACTTGAATGAGTGTGCTAGAGGCTTGTTGGTGGCCATTTGTTCAAAAGAAAAGGACTTGGTGGCTTAAGAGGAAAAGAGTGTAACTGCTATTGCACCACATAAAGAGAACACAGACACACTAAGAGCCTGTTTATCAGCATGGAATTGAATTCCTATGAATTCTGACGAATGTATTCTTAAAAGTGGTTAAAATTGAAGAAACAAAGGTGAAGATCCATAAATGGCCATCAAATAATCTCCCTTTTAATGGAAAATAAATGAAGGGGAGATGGAAGATGAATATCCAGCCATCTTTGTAGGAATTCAAATCCTAGGAAAGGTAGGTTCCATCTGCATCTGCACCATATCTTTTCACCCCCACCTCTTTAATAATCCTTGCAAACCATTTTACCATGATTTCCTAGGAATTCAATTCCATGCTAACAAACAGACCCTAAATAAATACTGAAATCCTACTACTTGCATCACATCCCTTAATTTAGTGTTTAGTTTTATTGTTCATTATTTTTTTTATTGGCTTTCTATTCAATGTTTTCAACATTTGTTATGCTACCATCAAGCTTCTATCTAATGATTATTAAGAGCTGGTTAAGTGGTTAAGCTGCCTGCAAGCCAGTCTATCTAATAATTACTATAAGTGCTGGTTATGCTGCCCTCATATTAGTCTACTAATAATTATTAGGTTTTGGTTATTCTGTCTTCAGACTAGTCTACCTAATGTTCATTAAGCACTGTTTGTAGCTGTGATGGAAACATCAAATGTTAATATAATCTCTTGCTTTTTTAGAGGTCTGAATCCATTTCCCCCTGTAATGTTGTTTTTGCAGGATATGGATACATCAAGCCCTGCAGTTCTTGTTAATGCAGAGTTGTTAAAGATGTATGTAGGGAAAAGGGTCCGGGCAGTAGTTATGGTTATGCGGATTGATGGTGGGTCCATCATTGGGCAATCTACAGATGGACATCAATTAACTATAAAAGGCTCTCAGCCATTTCCCCTGTCAACTTTCATAGAGGTGATTGGTATTGCTGATACCAATCAATCCATTAGGGCCGAAATCTGCACCGACTTTGGTGACAAAATAGGTATGATACAAATATTACCCTCTCTCACCTAAGCATTTGTTTGTAATATAATTTTGTGCCCATGGCATTCATACATCACTTTGTATTGAAGCTCTCATACAACCTCTTTTTCCATGTTTTCTAAGCTGCACATAATTAAGAGTGTTTGCATGTTTGCTGCATCCCGTGGTCTAGATTCTGAAGTGATTTCTCTTTTACAGATACTAGTACTTATGACCGAGTCTGCCAATTGGCAAATGGTGAATTCAAGAGCCTGTTCGTTTAAAAAGGTGCAGCTTGGTCAGTTTTGAGTATTTTGGGATTCTGATGACTTTAATCAGCTTTCTGTTTTAGCATGGATGGAGTTAGTGGTCCACCTACTTTTAGTCCTGTAGATAAGGGGGATTAGAATCAACTTAAAAAGAGCTTTTGGCGATGGGTATTTTTGTAGTTTTGTTTCAAGGCTGTGTTGATTCTGTAGTTGTATTACTGCAGCGTATACACTTGGTTCAGAAGATCCTGTTCTCTTGAGATTGGTTCTCTTCTGAAGTAGTTCTGGGTTATTGTCAAAACGTGCCATCAGCCATTGTGCTTCTGATACCCTTAATATTTGGTTAATATATGCTCTTTTTCCCCTGATATTAAAAGTTCCTCACAGCATACTTCTTTTCCCCTTTTTGCTAAAGCCTCACTGCATACTTTGGTCTAGTACACGGTGCTCTTTTGGAGGGAGACAAATCTCATTGCTTTTAGTCCAGAATCAGTGGGACTTTTTAAAAACTAAAATTTAAACATTTCAAAATCACTGACCCCACCTTGTAATTACTCTGTGATGTCAAATTTCACTCCTATTGAAGCTATTGTTGCTGTTAAGAATATAGAAATATAAATAAATCTATCCATATATTCATGGTGGGCATAAGTCCTATACAAGAGCCCTATTGAGGAATCTTAGTGGGCTTACTTTCTTAATGGCAACCTCACTTGTGGGGTATCGACATATATATATATATATATATATACCCGACTAGAAGATGAACGATGTGATATCGATATATATATATATATATATATATATATATATATATGGGGAGGTTTCAAGTGCATCTATCCCTCACCATAAGGTGAGGGATACTTCTATAATTGGGAATTTTCAATTATTATATATATATATATATATTATATAGATGTTAGTTGTTCTCTCTCACTGGAGTGAATTACATCAAAGGATACACTAGGTGATTTTTTTATTATTATTATTACTTTTGGTAAAACACTCGTGTAGTTATGGAATAAGTTTACCCGTTTGTTTGGAACTTGGAAGTTTTTTTAGCGAGAATTTCATGTGGTCGGTTTTCATGGAGGATTTAGAAAATCCACTTTTAACCATTGTAATAAGTCCCTTTTCAAGTATGACTCTTTATCATAGGATTTGAAAATCATCAGTTTTGCAAATTTAAACATCAATACCAATTTACCTTAAGTTATATGTATTCATACACATTGTTATTGAGGTAAAATCCTCAGTTATACAAATTTTCATTGAGGAATCTTTGTTTCAAGGAATTATCAATGTGAAATCCTCATTTATATAAATTGGAAATGCCTGTTCTAGTGGCAATGAAAAACCCTCGAATCTACAAATTCCTCAGCAAGCGTATATTTTCTAGAATTTTCTTTCAAATTAAGTTGGGGCAGTGGTATAAGTGCTTGTGAAGGTACCCATCCAACCTGGAATTGATCCCTGGCATCCACACTTGGCTATCTTGAGCCAGTCTCTCAATCCTCTTCTCTAGTGTCACAGGAAGTGTCCCATCTTTCTCCGATGATAGATAGAGAATCACAGCAAATTCTGTTGTTCATTTGATTACGTGCAAGTGGAAGCTACTTACAGAAGAGGAAAAAGATTAAAAATTGAATCAATGCAACCCCGAATGTAGGACGTGTATGATGCTCCGTGTAGGATGCCATGCGTAGAAAGTTTGTTTCATATTTTTTAAGCAATTTGTGTAACTGGATTGTGGCGTGGAAGACTATTCTCTTTATCTCATTTCTTTCTTGATAAATGGTAGAAGACTAATTTCAATGGGTAGTTCAATTGGCCTAGGACCACGGTTTGCAGCTGGAAATTGTGGGTTGAAAAGCGCTCTATCACATTAGGCCTACAAGGGAGTTTACCCGGCTTCCCTCTTGGTCCGGAGGGATTAGTCCAGTCCAAAGGATTGAAAAATCCCGATAGCAAGAATAAATAAATAAATAAATAATAATAATAATAATGGTGGAAGACTGTGTAGTCCAAAAAAATAATATCTAATCCTGTTCGGGGGTGTGATGCAATTCCGTATAACTAAGGTGATAAACACGTAACTGTGCCGTCTGTAACGTACTAACGTGTCCTAACCACACCTATTGGAACTGCTTGATAGCCACATGACATTTCGGGTATGCTGTAAGTCTCCTACTCGATTATCATATCTCTCTCTCGGTTTCTCTGCCCTTAGTCTAGGCTACGTGGCTCACTGCTGACCGAAGGATAGTAATATGGTGCGCCACAGGGCCTTGCCCTTGTTTGGTATTAGTATCATTTTGGCCGTCCAAAACGGAAACGTTACGGTCCATCACGCGCCACGTTGTTGCAGACGGAGACGCCCGCCCCCGCCTCTCTCTTCTTCCAATCAACTCCTCAGACAAGCTTGTTTCATGGGTACTTGGATTTTGGACATAGAGACGACAATGACAGTCACAATGGGTATATGGTTATTAGGGTGGCCGCTTCAATTCATCCCTTTTCTAAGGAGATGGGTTCTTGACATTGATTGTTTTAGCAGAGTTAGGGTGGGTTGTAATTTATAGATTTTGACTAAAGCCAATTGGATTTACTGACCCACCTTAGTCTGTAATTTTTAATAAAACTTCATATTCATGTTTATTGATAAAACTATATAATGAGAGAATATTCACGTGCATCTATCACTCATTATAGGGGTGAGAGACATTTACATAATTAAAAATATTTACGTGTAAAAGATAAAAAGCCATATATGGTCATATGCAAAAAAAAAGAATGCTCATGTGCAAAGAGGAAAAGTCATGTAAGTGTCCCTCACCCTATTGTGAGGGATGGATGCACATGAATATCTCCCTATATGAATCTGTGCAATTTGCTTATACTTTTAAAATGGCACTCCAATGTGATGCCAGAGCGATGCAGCTCGTATCACACAATGTAGGAGTGGAACTAAGAAATTTTACTTGTGGTGGGGTCCATGTATTCTTTTTTAATAAAAAGTATGGTGATTTTATGCCAATGGAAGTATTTCTTGAAAACTCACAATAATTAGTGTAAAAGAAAAGTTTGAGCGATAAAAAAAGCTCTTATTCTCGTACCTGCTTAAAAAAAAAAAAAGCTTATAGGGAAGTAAACTAGTCACTTTATAAGTTGTTAAAATCTCATTTAACTTCAATTTACTTTACCCTACAAAGACAAATGCAAATATAGTTTATCAAAAAATATACTTTTCCTTTATACAACAATTACCTTTATTTTTATTTGACTTTTTTGCTTGATCATCTATATGATATTTACTTTACATTACTCCTTTTTTATTTTATTTTATTTTATAAACCTCAATTAGGGAGAAATTCTGGTTTTAAATGTTTTAAACCAGTCTATATGCTCATGAAGATCTGGCCTAATAAATCAAAATTCATATAGCTGACACTAATATGAGTAGAGGCAAAACGTCCTCGTGCAAATGCCTCCATCAAAATGTCAGGGTGGGCTCAAGACCCGCCTGAAATTCAAAGCACCTACTATGAACAATGCAAATATCTGCATTAGAGAACGTCATCAGGAGAAGTTTTCTCATGTTAGTTGTACGATGATGATGTTGTTGTTTTAAGCCAACTATCAGGCAGATTTAGTAGGGTTCGATATTACCAGAGTGAGTAGATTTACTTTCAGAGGTAACAAACCCAGGCCACAAAAATAGTTGACAAAATCGATGTCTCTGGGTGTATCACCTCATCACCTAACCATACCTCCTAAGTCGTAACTATTCAAAGTCGAGGTAAATAATAATTGTGTAGATTAGTCAAGGTAAATAATAGTTGTATAGATCGTACGATGGAGACATGTAGCCATTGCTTCTTTGAAGATGGTGCCAACATGACTGTCACTGATGAAAAGTTTGTGTAGAACAATGAACTGATCAAGTGATCATGCATGCTTACATATTTACATGTCCTTAATTTCTATCTCACCATTGGATGGAAATGAAGCATTGATATTGAGTACCTTCGATGCATCGATTGATGGGTAGATGGCATTCCTTACTGTTAAAATGTAGTGGAAGATTTGGATTTGATTACTCTTGATCTGTTTGTTTTCTTGGTAAGAAGGATTTGATTACTATGTGAAAGATTTCTCTCTCATCTTTTTCTGGTTCGATCAAGGTGCACAATGAAGCCTCTGGCCGTGGCATTTACATAGGGTTAAAGTCCATTTTTATAAACTAGTTGCTAAACCAATACTCTTGGGCATGAAGCTGGCCTTTATAATTATATATATGGATCATGCTCAGACTTACTATTAAAATTTAGCATGCTATAATTAATAATATCTACCATAGAGAAATTCAAGCTGAAGCCATATAATTTTGTAGGCTATGATAATTAATATTCTCTTATGTAACATAAACTATTCTAAAGCTTGTTAGATTCTTTACAATCAATAGTTGTACTTTCTATACTTTACAGTTAAGAAACCTTATCACCTACTAATGTCCGCACCATGTCTTGCATTTGATTAATGCGGGGCCCACTTTTGATTGATCTAAGGATCTCAAAGCACACATCTCATTTTAGTTGGAATATTGTACGAAATAAAATTGAATGTCAAGTTAAATGTCATTGCCTATATGAATGTATATGATATGAATGACTTAAATCAAGCAAAGATGAGTCCTCTTGACTCAATACAGACTATTTGGATGAACTATTTCCTAGATCATCAACATTGGATCATCCGGACCTCTCTAGTGAAATAGTAGAACACTTAGGGCACATTTGTGTAGTTCATTTCTGGGGAAAAAGAATGTGGTTTTCTGCGAAAAACTTCTTTTTCATGTGTTTGGTGCGACAGTTTTCGGCAAAACTGCTTTTTCGCCACCCCCCCCCCAACTCACTCACTTAGTAGTTTTCCTAAAGAAATATATAATTGTATCAAACAACATTAGCACCAATTCATCGAAGAAATTTTTTTTGCACAAAACATGAATTTCTAACTTTCTCAGAAAACCTTATCTGAGGTTTTTAAAAATCATAGAATTTGCTGATGTAGTAATTTCATTTTTCCATGGAAATTGTCTCTACACAAATGTGCTTTAATTAAAGTCAACCTCGGAGCAATGAGATGAGAGTGTGATGGCGATGATAGTAAAGTTAACCTTTTAGATCAAACACCCTCAAAATTTAATGGCCACGACCCAAAGCTGAGACTAGCCCATATTAAGATATAGATCATAAACTTGAGCCCAAGCATGGTCTGTAGACTTTTGTTATTAATCGACGTTTTCGATGATAAAGATCAACACAACATTAATGATGTACTACATGTCTACATCTACAACAAGGTGCACGTTGACTACTTGCAAGTTAAGTTACTACTTTATTTATGTAAGAAATTTAGTGGTAGCTAGCCTTCTGCAATGCGAACGGTTATTACAAGTCATCCTCGTTGGGCAACCAGGCAATCTATATCTGTAAACTGAAGCATAGGCCAAAGATCACAATATCCAGTTGGTGTCTTTCGATGAAGTAGTTGTCCAACAGCCGAGGATAAGCTATCGAGACGAACCAATCAATGTGATTTTGTAAACTATAGTATTGTCCATCCCAAATGGGAAATGGGAGTACAAATGTAGAAGCCATTTCATAGCCCAACTTAGGGTTTATAGACTGGAGACGACGGTCAATAAAAGTGGTGTACGTACTTGCCCTGAGAGTTCCCTTTTATTTTTAGAAACTTGCAGAAGATGGACACCTGACATGTTAGTGGGATGCACTTCACCTAGTAAATACAACTGAATCTTAGTACATTTTTGCAACAAAAAAATGCCTGTTGATAGGGCTGCAGGCCCTGTATTATATTTATATATGAAGGAGTTTGCCTTGTGATAAAAGGTGACGGTCATGAGTTGTTACCCATTGTCTATTTTTAATCTTTTTATTTTGAAGCCCCATATCCAATGGCTAAGAATGTTCCCTGGATCAAAATTTGTTTCTTCTTCTTCCTTTTCCATAGATGACTAATTCAAGACTCATTTGTACTCATCTTATTTAGCATACAATTTGATCATCATTGGGCTTTTAACTTGAAGATCCAAATATCAACACTACATGCATGCATGTAAAATTAAAGTCTCAACACCACTCAATCATGAATGTGTGTGCATGATTTTATATATTATTTGTGAAGTCATGCTAGCCTATATGAATAGATTTGTAAATTAAACAGCTTCTAAAAGTAATATTCAGGTTAAAAATAGAAACAAATGAAGCGACAGGCGACAGCAGAAGCATCGCGGATCAAATGGCTAACGGCTACATAGAGAGGTTCCAATCCATCTGGTGGGACGCACGCCATGCCATTCAAGATGGGACAGTTGTTCCTAGACAAAGAATATAATCACCCAGACCAGAAGAGGCCATAGAAATTGAAATGAGCCTCCAAAAACTGGTTTCTGTGGCTCGGGGGATTCATGTGGATCCGAGCCACTTTATCCTTTTTGTCACTGTTATTATAGGGTCTGCAGTTTTGGTCGCAGGGGGTGGGGACTCGGATCGATTCAGTAGTGTTGGGAAGAAAACAGGATGGGATTGGGAGCCCCATTTTGTTTTTGGTGATACATATCTTCTTCCATGTTGCTTACTCAAAATCGAAATCATCCATCCAACACAGCAAAACAAATCCATCCATCCATCTATCAGTCGCACGGTCCAAACAAAAACAGGGCGACCGTTAGAGCATGCCACGCCATTGATCACGATCCCGTAAACAGGGGCACTGGTTAACCTGGAGAAGCCACGTGTTGGATGCCTGACGTGTTTCAAATCCTCACCTTGGAGTGATTTTTCTATTCCTCGAGTCTCTGTCTCTCTCTCTCTCCCCCTCTTCTTTCCTTTTAAAGGCCTCTTTGGCTCCTGCAAGAAAACGCTGCTTCTACGCTACCCACCTCTCCCAAAAAACCCTCTCTCTTTTTTTCATCTTCTCATTCCCTTCCTCCTTCTCAGTCATATAAAAATCGAAACTTTATAAGAGAGAGAGAGAGAGAGAGGAGAGCGAGCAAGGAAGAAAACCCATCTTCCAAAAGCAAAAGCCTTGTCTTATTTCTTCTTCTTATTCCTTGTTTACAAGAGGGTGTGGTGATTGCATCCATGGCGGAGAAATCAATCAAAGAGTGCTGTCTTTGTGGGGATATTGGCTTCTCCAGCGACCTTCGCCTCTGCCCCAAGTGTGGCTTTCGCCTCCAGCACATGTCAGTAATCTCTCTCTCAATCTCTTTCTATCTATCTATTTCTCTGAAGTACCCATATGCCCTCCTATTTTCTTCATGCACGAGGAGAACGATTTTTTCATCTCAAATGCTACAATTACAAGGAAACTTGTATTGTCCCTCTTTCTGTATATCTATGTAGGAGAAATGACGACTCAGTTTTATCTATTGGTTTATCTTTCAAAATTCTCATAGGCAAAAGTCTGCATATATATAGGCTATCTACAAAATCCAGTTAAAACTATACATTATATTCTTGGGATTTCACAAAATTCAAGACGTAGAAGCAGAACATTGCTAAGAAATCTTCTTTCTGAAACTTAAAACTCAAGATTCCAACAATACCCAGAAACGGATTTTGATCTCTTTCTTTCCTGACTAGAATTCTACTCAATACTCATACAAGCAACTTCATGACATGTAAAAGAAAAAAACCCATCATCCATTCCTCTCAACTTCTATCAATCATCTCACGTATACTCGTTGTTGTTTCAAACAGATACTGCAGCAGCTCTTACCCCAACACGGACATGAATACATGGCTCTGCGAGTGGTGCCTCCACGACCATGAGAAGAAGCGCGAGCCCAACAAGCGAGGCAAGCCCTTAGATTTCCTGCTCGAGATTGCTCAGTCCCTACCCGACCAAGAACCCGCCAACGGGTCTGAGGAGAAGAAGACCCGCCGTAGGAAAGAAGATGAACGGCGATCCAGATCCACCTCAAATCCGAAGAAACATAAGCCCAATGACCGATGGCGCAAGCCCACCTGCAGCAACTCATCCTCCTCCCCCAGAGGCGGAATCGGCCGCCGTTACAAGCTCCTTGCCGACGTCCTTTGCTGAAAGTGAATATCAAGTTGGTTTTTGGTTTTTTTTTTTGGTATGTGCAGTTATTTTCTGAGTTTGTTGGGGGGTTTTGTTTATCTTGTAATTGTAATTTGGTCTGGACAGAGGAAAAATGTGAAATATTTTCAGGGAATGTGTACAGAACATCTTTCTTTGTAAGAGAAGATTTTCCATATCTTTCCTTTTCTGTTCCTGCTTTGTCTTGTTGTGATTTAATTGTACAATCCATGTTCCCTTGGTGCAAGTGAGGGTCTACCCCAATCTGCACATATTGTACAATTGAGGCCCACACTTTAGGCCCATCCTTTCTTGACATGATGGGTGAATCATGACCCTTGACTAGTTGGACCGACCATTCTCTTCACAATGGGGCACCTCCATATGAATAAAGTAAAATTAGTTTGATGTGGTAGAAATCATATAACTATATCTTGCAAGTCTTAATTTCTTATAGCATTTTGACGGTACGGTTGGTATTATTAGAATATTATTTTTCTTCTATTTTTTTTTAACTTGCAAGTGGAGGGTTTTCAACCTTTGGGTTAGATCTAGAGGGAAGTTGGGTAAACTCCTTTCTAGTTTCCGAAGTTACAATCTTTAGATGCAAATCGTGGTCCAAGGCTAATTGAATTACCCATAGCGTAGAAAAGTGCATTTTTATTATTATTAAATTGTAGATTCAGTAGTTAAGGAATGGTCCTAAGTGCCGCGCCTGTAAAATTTTGATATTGGCTCGCAAGGGCCACATGTGTTGACCTCTCTAAATCATCTTTTTTATGGCTAATCCTTAGAATCAATGGCAACTCAAATCTCACTTTATTAGTAAAGTGTGAGAAATATAAATAAATATTGATTAAGTCTGTATCAAATCATTCCATCATTGTATGTCATTTCAAATGGAGTGGTATTTGGTTGAGTGTAAAGTAGGGTTTGGAATGATTTAGATCATGCAAAGGCAGGCTCCTCCCTTGGATCCTAACTTAACTCAATCACATGGAAGCTCCCATATGCTATCAGGATATATATGATCATTTCTTAGCAGCTCACTGTAAAACTATGTTTAAGAGTGTTCCCCACTGTATAATTAGCCCATTTGAATTTCTCGCGCACTTCAAATTTGTCTTCAAAAGGAGTAAAGATGGAGAATAAAATGAAAATCCTTTTCTTAGATTGTCTTAATGAATTTTCTTATCCATTTCTACTTATGTCTTTCAAAAAACTCTTCTTAAAAAAATAAAAAAGAAATATTATAGAATGCTTTGAAGCTTCCCTTTCATTATTTATTTTGCAAGTTTTCCTTAACACAAGCGACCACTAGACACAGCTATGTTGTTTAGGTAGAGTTACATGTTATGAAGGGAGCAATCCAGATATTTTGTTCCTTTCTTCCAATTTATATTTTCCAACATCTTAAACAATTCATACATGGCTGTCCTATTGTTTGGTAACTAAATAACAGGGGTGAGACATAAATGGGAGCATGTCTCAATTAAAGAACACACAGACACAAATGTTATTCTTCCTTTCTAAATGAAGAATCTAGTGCAATAAATCATGCACTAAAACTGCTTTTGATGTGTGTTCGATCACACTTCCAAGTATAATGTTTCTTAAAGCCATGAAAACCATTTTTTATATATAGTTAACCTTGTGACTAGAAGTTCTTTTGTGTAGCTTTTGATGTTCCAATGGTAAAGAGACCCTACTTTGTTTTTCTACTTTTCAGAAGCCCCCCACAAAGTTTTTGAATGACCATTTTGTTGCCCTCCCTTTTCCTCCACTCCTCCTCGAATTCAACGTCCAGATTTGTAATTCACTTTGCTGAAGAAATTCCCATCTTTTCCTTCTTTCCTTTTCATATTTGATATTTGATAAAAACAGTGTCCGAAAGTGGGCGGGCCTCTGTTTTGCAAATAGAGATAGCTTGTGGGGGCACACTTGCATGCATGCCAATCATGATTGTCATGGGAATGAATGCAAATAATATTGTGCATTATTGAGCAATATAATCTAAGCCCAGGATCACTATTTCATCGATGGTTCTCCTTTAAAACAAAAAAAATGGAAAAAACTGTCCCTAGTTTGCTGCCTTTTGCGCTTGTTTTGTCTTTTCCTCATCTCAATTGCCTCTTGCAGAATTAAATACGAACAGCTGTTATTTTCATCACATCTCAATCGAATAATGAAAAGGGAGCCATTCAATTTTTCCTTATGAAGAAGTTAGTCAAAGAGATTGTGATTTGCTTACATCCAAACCGTCCATTCCCCTCCAAAGATGTGGACACCCAAGAAAAAAGTGATGGTGAAACATCCCACGTGTAACTGCATTCATTTCCACGACGAAATTCGATCCTCTTGCACCACCCAAGTAACCCCCCCAAAAAAAAATATGAAAAAACTTTGGCCTATCAATAGAAAGCAATTATACCATGAGAAGTCCCTATATTTATTTTACATCAGATAGTTCTTATACCAAGTCCCCATCTCCATCTCCTGAAGAGAAAGAGAAACCGTTCAGAAGAGAAAGGAATCAATGATAGGCACAGGAAATGGAACAGAAACAATATAAAAAAAAACTAAAAAAATGAAGACAGCCATCAAAGGAAGACGACAAATGAAAATGTGAGGGTGAAGCCTTCCTTCTTGTTCATGTCTATCGCTTTCATCAACCATTCCCTACCTTTTAAATTACCAGAATCCTGATATTTGTGCAGCAGGATTCTATGTTTTTTGAAATGGACACACAACCATTCTCACCCAACAACCAGAAACTATTTAGTATACGAATTACAGGATATGTGTCTGAACTCTGAAGCAACAGACAAATATGCGGTGCCATTTAATTCTCAGTGTCCCTTGATTTTAAGTACAAGTAATAGCTTATTAAAAGGGGCAGTTGAATGCCTCAAATCTCTCAGACCATCTTTTCCAGTTTAACAGATAAGCAATTGATTGGGAAGTGATTCAGTGTATGTGGTTCCACCATTGAATTTTGAATTGTCAAGGATTAGTAAGTGTACCTGGCTAATATTGTGGTTTTAAGAGTATCTTGGAGAAGGTTCTGCTGTGGGGCTCACTAAATCATGAGAGTACGTATCATATTTTTCTAATATCAACCATGATTCTAAGATATGAAACTTCACATGGTGAGGTTTATCATTTATAAGGAAATATTGAACGGTTTAGATCAAGAATTGAGGGTCCTAAAAAATGCATATTTATAGGTTGGTTTTCTATTAGCATTTTCACATATTTTTCAAAATCTATGAAGATTTAGGACACATTCGTATAACGCACTTTCTTCAATAAAGGAACACTTTTGTTTAATGCATTTTCTTCAATAAAGGAATAGAAATATGTTCCCATTTTTACAGACTCCATTTCCATCATATGGTGCAAATAATTTTTATAAAAGGATCAACCTTTTTGTTTTATTTTCTATGAATTTGTAGAAAAACCTGCAACTTTCATAATATTTGATTCAGTATGCAATCGACCAGGTTGGGTAGGTTGGGTTGGGCCAACTCAATATTGGCAAGATTTGGGTGTGATACACGCACAAAAAAAAGTACTGCCCCAAATTGATAAAATCACATTCGAGCATGGCCCAAGTTCTACTCAGGCTTCAAATGGGTTTGAGCCCCAACTTGAATACCCCCGGCCATCCAGATTTAGTCTGCATATAACCTCATGTTTGCAACAACAAACGCATATGCTTTTTTAAATTTTCTTTTCTCTTGACGAGGGTATCCCATGGCAATTGATCCAACAGGACTAATCCCCTGGATAACACATGTGTGTGTACCAATAAACCAACACCCAGGCAGGTATCCACATGGGCTGATGATGATATTTTTAGGAGTTTTATATGTTGGAGAACTTGCAACAATACCAAATTAATCTTCTTCCACAAAAAAAATATCTAAAAATCTTCAAAGATTGTGGGGATATTTGTTATGAAATCTTCAAAGATTGTGGGGATATTTGTTGTGCTAGAATTTGCCCAATGACACAAATGAATTGGATCTATTTGACTTAATGATATCATTGATGATGCTTGACAGAGCTACCATTCGCTTGGTCGGTGCCTGTCCCATTTCCACGCACATTATTTGACATAAAATCGCCCCTCAGAATCAGTTTGGCCTTTTCTTCAGCTATTCAATCACTTGTCTCACAAGTCCTCCAATGTCCCAACTACCTAGCCGTTTCAGAAAAAGAAAAAAAGCTACCTTTCAAGCAATTGATTTTCTCTTCTTTTGGATTTGTAGAGGTTGATGTGAATGGATTACTGACTGCCTGGAAATACACAGTATAGAAAGACAACTAAAAGTTGGGTTACTTTCGTTTGATATGGACTTTAGTGGGGTTTGTTTGATTGGATGAAATTACATGAAGTAGGTGAAATTCTATGAATCAAGCCAGGCCGAAGAGTCTGGAGACTGGAGGCCACAACTCTAGAAAGATCTGCCTTTATTGATAGATCTATAGAATACAGTGAAAGAAAAACTGGAAAGAATTCTAAAAGTCCGGCTCCTGCTTTCCTATATGAAGTTTCTGCTGACATTGGCAGAGTAGGAATAATGATGGGGTATTTTGATTTTGGAACAGAATATCATATGATAACTGGGATATTTCTTTCAAGCCTCCTTTTGAGGAGTAGTCAGAAGCCAAGTCCAGGGTTCAGACCCAACATACTGGAGTGTCATGATGTTGGATCTGAATCATGCCTTGATATTGTAAGAATGATATTTTAATGTTTGTATAGGCTGGACCTAGACCTGATCAAATGTATATATTTGGTTCAAGACTTGGTCTAGGTATGATCCATGGAACCTTGACATGGCTAAAAATTATTGGATCCAACTCGAACCAGCCCATTCACAGCATTACGTAGTGTTTCTATGATGTCTCCAAATCTCACTTTAATAGAAACTGGTACCACCGTAAGATAGACCATATGATGAATATTATAATTGCACATTTACTAATCACGTTATTCATCATATACTCAGTTTTTGGTGGGGCCAACTCTTATTGGAATAAATTTTTAGGGCATTTATACATGAAGAGGCCGTTCATTTTGAGCAACTTGAATTTTCAATAGGTGGTGGGTATTGCCTTGGGTTCCACTAACTCAACTCAGGAACTCTTTCTAAGGGTATATTGGTTATAGAATATTTGAAAATTTCCTACTGAGGGATATCTGAGAATCTCCCCCAATTAGTAACACAAATGTTCATGGACCTTAAGCATTTATAAAGCCGGATATCTAAAAATTTAGAGAATTTTGTAAGAAAAAAAGAACTTCGGATATTTGGAGAATTTGCAAAACAAAAAGTCTATATGGACCGAAATCGGGACCGATCCGACATGGTGATCCACGTGGCGCTAATGTCAGTTGAACAGTGCGTTCAACTTTTGATGGAGCGGGAGAAAGGAAAAGAAAAGGGGAAATCGTGGGAGGGAGAGGAAATGCCCAAATTGTCAGCAGTCAGCGCTTCTTCTCCCTGTTCCAAGCGTTTCTCTACCGATAGTGGTCATCGTCGCCGACGATCTGGATCTGTCCCTTCTGCTTTCGACCACAACCTCCATCTCCGCCGACGACAACCAGATCAATCTCCGCCCCACTCCTCCTCCCTCCCAAACGATCTCTGGTTCTTCTCCCTCTTCTCTCGCTCGGAGGCAAACGCGCATCTCTCTCTCTCTCTCGGTGACGGCAGAGGAGCAGCGGGAGAGGAGGAAGAGGAGCAGCCCGCTGGTCCTTGATGCCACGCCCAGGTATGTTGTTGTTGGTTTTTTTTTTTTTTTTTATTAAATCGTACAAATGATATTGAGTTGTCATATTGCTATGGATGTTGTTGTTCTCTTTCCATAGATTTGGGGCACTTTTATTTTCTGTCTGCTTTCCCTTTTGCCTCGTCTGTTACTTTGCAGCTTGTAATGGAAAGGAATGTGAATGTGGAAGATACCATTTGTTATCTTTCTATATCGTACGCAAGAGCCCACTGGGTTGCTAGATTTCTTATTGTATTGGATTTGAATGTGGAAAATACCATTTGCATACATTCTGCTACTAAAAGTGCCACATTGTTTCTTACAAAGGATGGCATTGAAGGTTATAAATTGGCTCTAGTAAAAAAAATTTTCATGGTTCACTTTTGCAATGTAATATCTTTTGCTGATTACTGCATAGCATATTTCTTTGCTGAAACCTTTTGGCTCCCGCATTTCAGTACTTTGTTAGAATTCAGTTTCTTAAATGTGTGTAATGGCAATTAACTAAAGTTCATTAACAATCTTCTCATTTATGCTGTGGCCAACATCCCTGCTGTCTGTGGAATTGGGTGTTTCTGATGTTGTTGGCCTTGCAATCAATCCATTTTCCTGCTGACACTTATCCCGACTTGATGTGTAACATATGATCAGTGATATAGGTCAATAGAATCCTTCAGCCCCCACCCCAAGTTTGGTCTTGTTTAGAGAATTATGTGAACTATCTCTTCTATTGTATAAGAAGTAGTAGGACAAACCCTATTGCCAGATCAACTGATAACAGGTAGTATTGATTCTAAATCAATCATTTACATGACTACTCTGTTTTAGATAGCCAGTATGTAATCTCTTTGGCCATCTTCATACAGTAATGAGTGGAAATTCTTTGCAACAAGAGGGCCATATAATACATACTGCACAAGAGAACTAGAGCTCATTAGAAAAAGTGGAACATAACTCAATAAAAAAAAAAAAATATAAGAAACATGAAATGGAAAGAGAAAGTATTGGCTGTGATATGAACATCCATGCCTTGAAGCTTAAGAGAGAGAGAGAGAGAATGTGTGTGTGACAAAGACAAGAAAGAGTCTTAAGAGACTCTTTTGCAAGCTTTTTTTCCTTCACACCACCACACAATCTCGTCACCTCCCAAACTCTTTACTACCACAATCTCCTCACCTCCCATACTCCTTAAAAAGCTAACTAGGCAACTAAGTCATCAAGCATCAATTAGAATTAGACCACAATCAATTCCCTTTATTATATATATATATATATAAAATAAACCACAATCAATTCCCTTTATTATTTCTTTTTACTAAAAATTCATGTTTTTGGGCTTTTTTTTCCCCGATGAATTTGTGAATACCCTTACATGTTATTCCATTTCTTTTCCACATTATCATGTTTACTTCTGTTGTTGGAATTGAAATAAAATGATGTTGTCTCATATTTGTTTGACGAGTTTATCAGCTCGCTCTCACACATACTCACTGTGTGCGTACACGTGCGTTGGTGGTCTGATATGAATGATATGTAGGCTCAAGTTATGTTGTTAATGTTAAAGAATAAAAAGTGAATGCTATAGTTTTTATTTACCAAATGATGCTTCATTTTTCTCAACACCATGCATTTCTTTTATCGAGTTATTCTAAACACCTAAATGCTTCATTTGTTCTTTAGAAGCATGGAATATCACGTGAATTTGATGGAGACGACAATGAAATTGAAATGGGGATGGTTGGGCAGGAATTAAACAGCGTTGAGATAGAAAAGCCCTTGGAGGAAGGTGAAAACTTAAAAGAGGTAGTAATGAAACATCAGAGGGGAATAATTTTTGGTTCAGTTGAAGAAGTACATGAATATTATGCAAGATATGCCAGGCGAATCGGGTTTACTGTTGCCCTAAGATCCTAAAAAAAAAAAAAGGATCAGATGGAAAGAAGAGGTTTATTACAATTGCTTGCACTAAGGGGTAAAAGTCAAACCCAAGTGCAAGCAATCCAGTTAAACCCCGTCCACAATCAAGAACCAATTGCAAAGCAGCGTTGAATCTTTCTTTGCAATTCGACGGGAAGTGGCTTCTGAACTCATTTGTGCTTGAGCATAACCATGATATGAGTCCGAACAAAGCTCGATATCACAAGAGTTATCGAAAAATCCCACCACACGTGAATAAGCAGCTTGAGTTGAATGACAAAGCGGGTATTAGATTGAACAAGAATGTTAGCTCATGTGTGGTAGAGGCAGGGGGCATGAGAATCTAACATGATTAGCAAAGGATGCACGAAATTACATGGATAAACTCAGACGTTTAGAACTCAAGGAAGGGGATGCCGAGGCAATGCTAAGCTATTTCAAAAAAAAAAAAAATGCAGCAAGACAACGGATTCTTTTTTTATGTCATGGATCTTGATATAGAGCATCGAGTAAGGAACATCTTTTGGGCTGATGCGAGAAGTAGAGCATTAGCTGAATTTGGTGATGTGGTCACGTTTGACACCACTTACTTGGTTAACAAATATGACATGCCTTTTGCTCCTTTTGTGGGTGTGAATCACTATGGACAGTCGGTACTCTTAGGTTGTGGATTGATATCACGAGAGGACACAAATACATTTGTATGGTTGTTTCAGTCGTGGCATGATTGCATGTCTGGGTGTCCTCCTAATGCCATAATCACCGACCAAGATAAGGCTATCCAAAATGTGATAGGAATAGTATTTCCTAAAGCACAATATCGGTGGTGTTTGTGGCATATCTTGAAAAAGGTGCCTGAAAAATTGAGAGGGTATAATGACTATGATTCAATTAAATTTCATCTTCTTAATGTTGTTTACGATTCGATGAAAAAAGAGGAGTTTGAAGAGAATTGGGCCAAGTTTGTTAGGGCATATCATCTAGAGGACAATGATTGGCTAGCGGGATTGTATGATGAGAGGCATCGATGGGTGCCAGCTTTTGTGAAGGGTATTTTCTGGGCAGGGATGTCAACAACCCAGCGTAGTGAGAGCATGCATACCTTTTTTTATGGCTACATCAATTCTAACACCACCTTGAAGCAGTTTGTTGAGCAATATGATAATGCTCTGTCTAAGAATGTGCAATTAGAAGCTGAGGAAGACGCCTATTGTTTCAATGTATATATTCCACGTGTGACCACTTACGAGTTTGAGAGGCAATTTCAAGAAGCGTATACTCTTGCTAAATTTAAGGAGTTTCAGAATGAAATAGCCGGTAAGATCCGTTGTAATATTTCTTCAGTTAAGGTAGGAGTTGAGTTTTCTGAATTTGATGTGGAGGAAGATGTGATAGTAGGAGAAGACAATATCATAAATTTTACTTTTTATGTTCATTTTGATGAGATATCAAGAGAAGCTAATTGTAGTTGCTGGTTTGTTTGAGTTTAGAGGCATTCTCTGCAAGCATATCATCGTTGTTTATTTGAAGAAGAACGTTTATCAAATACCAGGGAAATAAATTTTAGAAAGGTGGAGTAAAAATGTGAGAAGAAGCCACACAAAATCAAGATCAAGTATGACAATTGGGAGAGGAAGCATGAAGGACGTCGTTAAGACAAAATGTTGACTATTTTCAATCGGGTCAGTGATACGACCATGGATTTTGATGAAATGAGTCAGATGGTAGTGTCCTCGTTGCTAGAAGTGGAAGCTGAGTTAGATGTTTCTAAAGAGGTTACTGTATGCAATAGACCTATGTCTATAGGTGTACATAAAGCTTCAACGTCATGTTATGATGATAGTCTTTCTTAGCAAGAGAGCAATAACCGCATGTGTGATCCAATCAAACGCCGCCAGAAGGGCCGACCGCTAGAAAAAAGAAGACAATCTAAGATTGAGACAATCATTAGGAGGTGTCGGAAAACAAGCAAAAAGATGACAAAGAATGTTAGTCTAAGAGTCTTATTTTTTAAATCAAATAAACACATCATTCAATTACTCACAATCTAATTGATATCAACTTCGTGCATGTGCAGGGTACGACGGTGGTTAATGAAGGAGACGAGATCATCACGCAAGATTCTGTGAATTTAATAGTAAGAATGTCCTCTATTTACTATATGTTGTGCTTAACTTTATTGCATATGGCCTTATATACTTTTGTTACATTTGCAGGTTTCTGTGGTAGATCTTGATTTGAATCTTTAAGAAGATCTGTAAGAATTAAACATGGATTTTGAAAGTTAATCGTGGTATTCGAATGTGGATATTAATGTGTTGGCGGATGTTGGGATTTTTTTTGTGCTATTCGAATTTTATTTGTGGTATTTGAAAATTTGGTTGTCGAATTTTTGGATGTGGTATTTAATTTGTGGTATTGTTTATATTTGGACTTGGACATGGTATTTATTAGGCTTTTTTATCGATTCTAATTTGTTTGTTTATTTTAGTTTAGTTATCTTGTTGATGTTGGAGGTTGGTTTTGGTTTAGTTTAATATAATCTTTTTAGAAAGTGATGCTGCACTAGTTATATTCGCTTTTTGTATAATCTTACCTAAATGTGGCCAATTTGCATTGCAAAATAGGTGGATCCTGCATTTGAAGGGATTGAAGGCGATAGCAGCAGCCTTATAAAGTGAATCCATTGGGAAATGTGGAAGGCAGGCAAATATGGGATTTCCTTAGGACCATGAATTTACGGGTGAGAAAGCACATACATTATACAAACTAAATCCTATTTCATAGATTCCATAATCTAATTGGTTTGAATCACATCTTACCAATTGTCAAATGAATTGAAGGCAAATGCTATTCCTTTTCCCCTCTTTTTACTATGCTACTCATCCATGCTGATTTCAGACGCATTACCTCTGATTCAACTATAAACAAATTGAAAACCCCAAGTCCTGCTCATTTTAATGAAATGCCCTTTTATTGTTTGACCTGGAAGTCACAGGTGAAACCCAATCATTGGTTTCTTGCAACATAATGGAGTGTATCATGATTCCCTTCTCTACCAGATAACCCAAGTTGTCTTATGAAAATAGATGAAAATAAAATCATTAGTTAAAGTCATTGGGGTTTCCAATTGGACAGTAAAGTTCATCTGATGGAAAGTTTTTGGCATACTAACCATCCATCATTTAGCCCACCACGAGTGTTTTTTTATCACCAAATGCTGATCAAATGATTGATTGAATATAAAATTAAATTAATTAATAATATTATATGCCCTTATTTGATCTGTGGTAGAATTGATTTCATTCTCTTGCTTTGGCCTCTCTGTTTACTTAATCCCCTTGCCTTCTTAATTCATACATGTGTCCATTTAACCATACTGCACATAATGTGGATTTTTGTGCCCCACACTTTTTCTTGTAGTTTGTATAGTCATCATTGAATCTAAGACCAATAGACACTCCCATGTTTTCTTATCTTCTTTTGTTAAATCCGTAGGAAGCTTAACCATCCATGTACCAACTTACCATCTCTATTTTTTTTCCCACTGTTGCAATTTCAACCAATTGGATCTACCAAAGTATCCTTCCAAAGAACAACTGCAGGAGAGGTTGCTTTTGGCCATCCATGAGGCGAGCGAAGGGTTTGGTTTCGGCTGAGAATCATTGAGGTGCTAGAAGAGGCCATTTCGGTCTTAGTGTGTAGTGTGTACCCTTATGTTAGATCAGGGCTACAGCCAGGTGTTTGTATGCATCTTGGCTAGCCATATGGAGTGGTTGTTTGAACTATGAATGACTGCGATTTCTAGCACGACATTCAGTTGTATCTTTAACTATGAATGGCTGTTTCAAATTCATACATGTTATTATAGATTAGACAGGATGTGTTTGGTAGACTTCCAATCTTGTTGGGTAAATGAATGGATTTTTCTTCAATTGTGAATCTTGGATGCTTAGCTTTGTGTGGATTTTGGTTTCTTTGGTAATTCTGGGAAACATTACAAAATAAGTTTATCTTGTATCTGAACAGGGCTATGTTGTTGTGGTTTATTGGACATTAAATGTTCCTTCAATTGGATATTTAAAAAACCTGTCATCGTCTATAATTATCTGAATCAAATTAAAGCATTTTATATGATGCTCAATGATGAATTGAAAACAGTTGCTGCAATGGATGTGCTTGTTCCTAAAGTTGCGTTGCAAAAGTGCGTGGTTTGAAACGCAGGCAAACGTGATTGTATCGTGCCGGAAAATAGCAGTTCTTAAGTTCATAATACGGACTTTGCAATCCCTAAATCTCAGCGAAAACATCCCTCGGGAAGTGGGTTAAAAAGTGTGCCAAATGGGGGTACTCAGCTTGGTTCCTACAGATTTTCTCGGCCGAGTTACAAAAGTGCGTTGTTTGAAACGCAGGCAAACGTGCTTCTAATTAAGTGAAAACTAGCCAATTTTAGGTTCATAGTATGGTCTTTGCAATCCCCAAATCTCAGCAAAAACATCCCTTGGGAAGTGGGCTATAAAGTGTGCCAAACAGGGGTACTCAGCTTGATTCCTACAGATTTTCTCAGTCGAGTTGCAAAAGTGCGCGGTTTGAAACGCAGGCAAACGTGCTTCTAATTAAGTGAAAACTAGCAGATTTTAGATTCGTAGTATGGTCTTTGCAATCCCCAAATCTCAGCAAAAAAATCCCTCGGGAAGTGGGCTAAAAAGTGTGCCAAATAGGGGTACCCAACTTGGAAATTCCATTCACGTTGTAGGATTTTTTTCATATCTGCAAACATTCTAGATTTATCAATCACTTTCTAATAGTTCTATTTTTAATTTTCTCTTCAAATGGAATTGACGAGAATACTTGCCTCTTGGGCCTCTTTCGACAAAATCTCACAGGATTCAATATTCCAAATCAAACTCTATCAGGTGCTCAAAAGATGAGATGATAAAAATGAGAATATATAGATACAAAAATAAGTTCTTCATTCATTCACCCCATATACAATTGGTTCATGCAACAACAACTTCCATTAATCAAAGTTTTTTTTTTAAAAAAAAAAAACATTTGGAGTCTATCAGTTTACCTATCAACCAACCCCTTACATAATAGTAGCTTTCAATCTGGAAAAGTAAAGCTTAGATGCTACATTCGACACAATAATATCACAAGCAGGACACCATAAATAATCATAACAACCGTGAAGACTCGACAAATTTGTTCAAACTTCTTCAATCTTGTAACAACATTTGCCCTACGGTTCTCAGCTTCAGGGGGGCATGGTGTGGAGTACTCTGGCAAGGGTATGGGTGATTGACCGTCAATCTCACATAATTCATCACACCAACCAATGAAGTTGTTGCTAGCTTGTTATTTCCTCTCGCAAATAATGGCAAATATATGTCATTAGTTGGTACATATTTGTCTATGTACAAAAATAAATAAGAATTGAAAATAATGAAAAGGCCAAAGTTTATTGAATTCTTACCGATGGTCGTGGACATGAATAATATATTGTCTACCATAATTATTTGATGATCGCGAAACCTTGACTACATAGTTGCCAACACCATATCGACATAAACGTTGAAACCAATTTGAATTTCTAGAAGAGGTATACGAAGCCATTTACTTCAAGTTCTTCACAAACAAAAGCAAGGATTGGCAGATGAAGACTTTAGAAACATATAATCAGAAATATATTTACTTAACAATCACAAGGATAACATTGTTCCATCAAATACAAAACCGTACACTTTGCATGTTACACTCTGCCATAATTTCATACTACTTCATGGTTTGATGGCAGCAATCATAGGTGGGCTTCAATGCATAGTTAGCAACTGTGAAATCCTTAAGCAATTAAGCTTTTAGACCCTTAAATCATGATCAGGACAATTTGATGGAACTAATTTTTTTGCCTAATCCTAATCCATGATGAGACATGTCCATCCCCTTTTTACCACATCCAAACACATCCCCCCCCCCCCCCCCCCCCCCCCCAAATTGTCTATTTTGGCATGCATCAATGTGGGATCTGCAAAGTAGGAAATCTTATATCAACCGATTGATGTTATTTTTGTGGGACCCATGGTCCATTGATTGAAATTGTTCAAGGGATGTGTTCCACTTTGATAGTATGGTATTTGCATTGTATAAAGGGAAATTACAGCAGTTTGAACAAGAGTTATATTTCATTGGAGAACAACGAAAGCTAAAAGAACAAGAAATTGCAAAGGCGGGCCACAATACATAGAATTGCTATCAACTCCTGATTTAGCCAAGGGTTTATCAGCAAATGCACTATTATTCTTTTTCAAGGTTTTATTGTATAACTTGTACATTTGATAGCTTGGTAGTTTGTGTAGTTCTGAATGCCATATTCATTCTTGCATAAAGGATGTATTCAGGACTGTAACTCCTAATTAATTTGTCTAATTATCTATAATAGACTGTACACACACGTATGCTTAGAATGGTGATGAAAGACTGTGTTTTAGTCGAGCAATGTTGCACTATGTATATTATGTTTATGATTGGTCATTCTGTGCATTATTTCTCCTTGATTTAATGGTCTAGTCACATTTTTGTTATTACTATTGTTGTTGTTGTTATTCGATTATTATTACTTATGGGAAGGTAAAAAATCAATTCAGATTTTTTTTCTTTGGCAGAATGGGATTTTGGAGGTTTCCCTGCCTGGTTACTTGCTTTAGAACCGACTTTTAGACTAAGATCATCGGATCCTGCTTTCCTTGCCTTGGTATAGTTTCTATTAACTTTTTATTAGTAAAGGAAGTTGTAAACATGAGAATTGAGTTTCTTTTTACAGTAACAATCTACTTCTTGCTCGCATTGGAAAGAGTTCTGTTATGTGAAAACTTGTGGTCAATGCCTTTGACTAGTGTGCTTGCCTCCTAGTTAAAGGAATAATTATTCAACGACTTCTTTTCTTATATTCTCATGTTTTATTCAATTATATGGTTAGGCATTCAAATTGTTGGCCCTTGATTGGATGGGTGTTGCTTGTTCAATTCATAGATCCATCTCATCAAATGCATTTTGGGCTTGATTGGGCTTACATAGGCCCTACAATTTAATCATCACTATGATATGGTTGTGCTCCTTAAACTAGATCTTTTATTTCTTTCTGTATATTTGTGAGCTAAGAACTACAAGTATAGTTCATAGCGGTTCTGTTGAGCTTATAATAAATGTAGAAACGGGGCCTATTAGATATAATCTTCAAAATAGTCATGAAGTTCATTTCTTTCTTTCTTCATCTTTTGCATAATTGCTAACTCTTCCTCTTTCGAATTGGAGAGGGTGTATCTATGCATTGATTCTCCACATAGGAGTCTCAGAGCCTTTGTATTATTGGATACACAAAAGATTACATACTGGCTATCTAAAACAGAGTAGTCATGTAAAGACTAGTTACTGAGGTGTGTGTGTGCGCTTTTTAAAATAGAGTACTCATGAGAGAACAAGCTGGAAGAAAATGTGAAAATAACAATGTCCAAACAAAGCAGTTTTCCAAGTAAGAATCCTCTCTCTTAAACTCTTCCAAGGAATCAAAACTAGATGCTAGAAGATTTGGATTAAAAATAAAATCCCAGTTGAAGAAAAGCTAAGAGATTAAAAAAAAAAAAAAAAAAAAAACTCATTTCAAAAACTAAAAGACTCAACAATCAAAACCCAAAAAAGATGGGAACAAATAAATCATATTCTTCCATCATAACCAAGCCATGTTGCTTGATAACCACACTCGCCGACTATGATATTATCCTTTCCATCAGAAGCTGCGAAGTAACAGACGAGGCAAAAGAGAAAGCAGACAAAGAAAATAAAAGTGCCCCAAATCTATGGAAAGAGAACAACAACATCCTTAGCAATATGAAAACTCAATATCATTTACACGATTTAAAATAAAAAAAAAAACCAACAACAACATACCTGGGCTGGCTTCAAGGACCAGCGGGCTGCTCCTCTTCCTCCTCTCTCGTTGCTCATCTTCCGTCACCGAGAGAGAGAGAGAGAGAGAGAGAGAGAGAGAGAGATGCGCGTTTGCCTTCGAGAGAGAAAAGAGGGAGAAGAATCAGAGACCGTTTGGGAGGGAGGATGGGTGGGGCAAAGATCGATCTGGTTGTCGTCGGCGGAGATGGAGCTTGTCGTCGGAGATGGAGGAGAAGTGAGGGGGGAAGTGGTTGCGGTGGAAGCAGAAGGGGCAGATCCAGATCGCCGGTGACGAGGACCACTATTGGTGGAGAAAAGCTTGGAACAAGGAGAAGAAGTGCTGACTGTTGACGATTTGGGCATTTCCTCTCCCTCCCACGATTTCTCCTTTTCTTTTTCTTTCTCCCGCTCCATCAAAAGTTGAATGCACTGTTCAACTGACGTCAGTGCCACGTGGATCACCACGTCGGATCGGTCCCGACTTCGGTCCATACAATTTGTCTATATAGACTTTTTATTTGCAAAAACAGGGAATTACAAAAGCTTAGGATAGTTGCCACATGCATACTCTCAGAAAACCCCAACAACCACCTACTCAAAGGATCCAGATTCTACATTATGAGTCCGGATCTCCCATTTGGGAGAAATAGAGAGATACTGTTTTGTCCCATCCTAAATTGTCAACTATGCAAAATCTCTCCTTTGAATTGTTTTTCATTCCAAGAAAGCACTAAAGAGGGTACATTATGCGACATGAGGTTTTACAAACAAGGCGATTTAAAATTGGAAGGAGAAGTATCTCCATATTTTATTTTGCACTCCTACATTACAGCCACCCACTCTCTCTCATTGGCTGACAATTGCTGTGCCAGGTGTCTTAATTTTATATCAATCAGGATGGATCAGTTGGTGTTTTAGGACAAATTATATGTCAATGGGATGAATGATGCCACAGTCCAACTCTATGCCTCTACCTATTTACATCCCTACCAGTCAATGTGCTGACTTTGAGCCAGCTCACACGGTCCTGGGTGACAAAATTGCAGGGCCCAAATTCCAGTTCAGGTCTGATCCAGGTTGTTAGCCAAGTTCAAGTTCATCCAACAAGGGTGGGTCCTGCAACGCTTTAGTCTTGAGACAGACTAGAGTCAGAATAGGGTCTAGGATAGGATTAAAAGATGGGAGCCAATCAATTTTTCTTTTTTTACCTGGTTCAACAGCAACAAAAAATTTTTTTTTAAAGGAAATTTGGGCCACCTCCTATTCATCAATGGTGTCGGACATCATTATCATCATTAAAGTCTCATGGTTTGCACCTGAAGGTTTTAGGTTCGAAACTGCAATACCACACTGAAGCTACAAAGGAGTTTATCCGACTTCCCTCTTGGCCCAGAAGAATTAGTCTAGTCCAAAGAGAATTCTCCTTTAGAACTTGTCTTAACTATTTTGGAGTTGGCTGTATGAATTTTGATCCTCTATTTCGAAAATTTTTGGGCCAAATCTTCAGATAAGTTATGCCTGCGATTTGAATGTCAAAAATCACAGGGAAATCAAGGTGTAAATCAAAGGGCAAGGAAGGCCCACTTGAGCCAACGGTAGATTGAAGTCCCAGCTGGCATCAGCAAAGAATGTCTCCTCGGCTCAGGTGAGTGAGTGAAGAGTCAATTACAAGACCCAAAACCCACAGAAAAACCCTTCCTTTGGCACATCAAAAATGGCCGTTTCCACCATATTGCAGTCTTCTTCTTCTGC
The DNA here is from genome assembly GCA_003546025.1 of Camphora micrantha. NCBI lineage: Eukaryota > Viridiplantae > Streptophyta > Magnoliopsida > Laurales > Lauraceae > Camphora > Camphora micrantha. The sequence continues at coordinate 35,483,413 of QPKB01000011.1, forward strand.
TACTTCGTTTTTGCTCGTTCGATCCACATCCGATCCTTTCGCTTCAAACCAGAGATCATCTGCGTCCATCTCCTTCCTCATCAACAACCCTAGTTCTGCTATCAGAAGAATCCCACCATCTTTTTTTTCCTCTTCTGCTTCTGCTTCTGCTTCTGCTTCTGCTACTCGCCTTGGATTCAAGATCCGATCCGTTTCCAAAGAAGGTGAGGAAGTTGGGGGAGAGGGACTTGGCGGTGGTGGAGGAGACGAAGGCAACAAGAACAGCGGCGGAGGAGAAGGCGGCGGCAGAGAGGGGGATCGAGAGGGAGAAGGAGAATCGAAGGACGGGAAGAAGAAGATGGCGGGCATGTCCATGTCTCAGAAACTGACCTTGGGTTACGCCGCCTTGGTCGGAGGTATGCTTTTCGAAATTCATTTGTTATTGGGTCGATCTTCTTCTTCTTCTGTTTTGGGGGTTTCTGCTTTTCAATTTCGAAACTTTCTTTCTTTCTTCTTCCTTTTGAAGTAGAAAGATTTCAAAATGCGATCGGAACTTTGGAAGCATGAATAAACGTATTGGAATCAGTCAGTTCAGTAGATAGGAAATTACCAAATTGTGAGAAATGGAGTTTCAGCTAAGTTATCTGAGCAATGCAACAGAATTGGTGCAGTGGAATGTGCTTGGGTGTACAGAGAGAGAAAGAAATTGTGTTCCTCAGAGAACCATAGCTCTGTATCTTGCAAATTATTGGGGAATCTGAGCTTCATACTGAACCATTACAAACCTCTTTGGGTTTAGTTGTCAATGCAACAAGGAACCTGTTTAGGGTAAACTTAAAGAGTCGTAGGAAGGTTATTGAACCATCATTTATATCATGTGTGAGAAAAACAAGAGTCATTTTTCATTTAACTTGACTACTTTGACATGCTGCCAATCATAATACTCCAAATTCAACTTGGAAGTATAGCTCCTTTGGTTTGAGAACAAAGTGGAAGCATACCCCATTAAATATACATTTACTTGAGGATACTTGTTTTTATATCACAACATCGAAATTGTGGTGTTCAACCCAAGCACACGAAGGACTTGAAGAGATGAATTTCGCACAAGTGTGCACCGATTGCACTCTCACAAAATTAAGAAGGGACTGTAGTTCTTTCATTCATTCATTGTCTATCGCATTGAAAATAATTCACATAGACTACCTATCCAAAACTACCTAAAAGTGGTTAACATAACTTGTTAACTACTTGAGTGGTACAAAAAGTGGCATGTGACAGCTCTTACACAAGCACAAACTTGGTGAATACAAATACTACCTACCTACTGTGTAGCCTTATATATGACTATTCATTAGCTGCTGATTTACCTATTAGAAAAAAGGACTCTTAACTCCAACCAACTTGAAATGTTAGGAGAAGTGACATGTTACATTATGGACTGGCGGGAATTCACTCCCAAATAGGAATGGATGGAGAAGTATAAGCAGTTAAGCTAATCATGATTAGATGGTTCGGTGATGATAACAAGGGAATAGAGATTGTAAGTAAGGAGATGATTAATGGCTTAAAAACCAAGATTGCTTCAAAGAATACTCTTGATGCTGGGCACCATTTATAGATATTGAATTGAAGACTGCATCACAGACTGCAATATGTGCATGGATGAAAGTAATTTTGGAGTTAATTTCTTTAACTTCTATATTGACTTTGATTTTGTTAGTTATGCTTGGTTTGATTGCAAGACTAGGCACGTAAGACATGGTTGGCATTAAAAAGGTAAAAGAAGTATCCTAGCAATGTGGATTATAGCATTGTTTTTCCTTTGGTGAATGTGCCTGAAATCATAAAATAGAAAACTATGGATGATTTGGGTATTATGGAAGTCAAGAGTATCCAACCTAAATCTGTCTTTACCTGTCTCCATCTGTCTTCCTCTTTCGTCCATCCTCCATTAATTTTTGAATTTTTATGTCCTCAATCAATGAGATTAGAAGTTTCTGCTTCAATCTATTGCCCCTCAGGTTTTCGTAGGTTTTGTAGAGATAGTGGTCCTTTTGCATTCAGTGTGATTTACCTTGTGTCCCTGTCCCCTTTCTATATAGTTCTTGCCTCTTTCCTCCAACTTCGCCAAGGAGGTTACTAGTGTTTCTGGGTTTTGACACTTCTCCCGAAGTCATGTTACATTGCAACTTTCCCTCTCCATTGGCTCTAGGGATGTCGATACCAACCCTTTTTCCGTTTCATTCAATTTATTTAGAATAGAAGATTTAGGTATAGATTTGTGATTTTACATAGCTTCAATGGGTGTTGGATTAAGGTTGCCAAGAGGCTCTTGTTTCTCTTTGTTAATCTTCTAGTGAGTTCACAAAAGCATTCTTCATGCACTTATCAGCAAGATGGGTCTTTTCCAACATCTTCATTCATGTTCACAGCAAGGTTTTGCCTTTTTATGCTTTCAAAGAGATTGGAACAGTGCTCTAGAAAGGTTGAATAAGAGATAAATTGGTGATAGAGCAGTTAAAATTCATGTGGATAACTATGGGCCTGAGGCCAGGTTCTGGCAAAGTAGAAGGAATTAGTAAGAAGCAACATTGTTAGATTGTGGAACAATAGTGTGTAGCCGTAAACTGAGATAAGTGGAAAACAAATGTCCCAAAGCCTACGCTAAAGTGTTTAGGCTTTGACGAGAATGATGATGAGTGTGATCTGATCCCCCAAAAAAAATGATGAAGAATATGTCCTAAATGATGAAAATGGATCCAGGCACTAGCTTGCATCCAAACACTCATTAGCAATCAACATGCAATTATTAGCTGCCATTTCCATTAATCAGATCACACTGAATTGAGGCAAGGGCCTTTGCAGGCTTACCACTAAAAAAAAAAGGACCATTGTGGACTTGCAGTACTTTTCTAGAGGGTCATGAGCTAAATCTGACAGTTCCACCCACCAACTTTCTTCAGGATTGAAGCTATATTTTCATGTTTATGCTTTCAGAAATCCATAATAAAATTCATAAAAAGCCAGCCGCATTCAACAATTTTATCACATTTAAGTAATTATCATCTTTTACACCATCTTAATTTTGTTGATTGAAGCAAGAGTAAAGCAATCCAGGCCAAGGTACTTTACCTTGTGCTCTTTGTTATTTCCCGTCTTTAAATTCTCTTGAATCCACAATTTCTTTATTGTGTGTGCGAGTCCTTGAAGACATGCATTTTATCTGAGACTATGCATTGGTTCCTGGAGTAAAAATGATGGTAGCGTGGCTCAAGAGAATACAAAGGCTGTTATTGGAGAGTTATCCATAATTATGTGGTATGGCCATATGGCAGTTCAAAATTTTTCTGGCCATTAGTCTAGATGGCGTCAATTCAAACGGGAGCAATGATTTTGACATGTTGGCAAGTTGTCGGGAATTTTTGTTTCCCTTTTTAAACTTTTGGAGTGCGGGTGTATACTCTTTTCATCCAATCCAATGGACTTCTATGGATTGCTCTTTTCCATGGAGCCTGGCAGATGTGGCAGAAAGATTCATGATTTGCAGGTCATGCCCAATTTATTTTAGCATTTTCTGCATGAAGAGAAAGGATTTAACAGATCATTGGCTAAAGATGGAGCCAATCAATCTTCTTTGTTTTCTTCTTTAGTAGAATTAAGTTACCATTATCAAAAAGAAAAATTGAGGTTACATAATCTCACATGGTATTCTTGGTTTATTGTCCCATTCTTGGGGCCTGCTAAAGCTTTTTATTCTGCATTTGCAATGTATATATACATTTCTGATGGATGCCCTGGCAGCTGGTGGAGTTATGGGCTACCTGAAAAGTGGTAGCCAAAAGTCGTTAGCTGCTGGGGGCTTGTCAGCCTTGGGCTTGCTCTATGTGTATTCTGAGCTTCCAGTAAGACCTGCTTTTGCTTCAGTCGTTGGGCTAGGTAAGAGATCTCAAATGCTTCTGATATTGAAACCTTAAATTATCTTGCCTTTTCTCATTTGTTTGATGTCATGTATGCATGTATGAACGTACCCACAGGCTTGTCTGCTGCACTCTTGGTCGTAATGGGTTCTCGCTTCAAGAAATCTGGGAAATTTATTCCTGCAGGCCTCGTCTCGATTGTGTCTTTCATCATGGCTGGTGGCTATATCCATGGGTTTTTCCGCGGTCAGCATGCTTAGTGCTGTGCTGAAATCAGAGCTTTGTGAAATTTACATCTTTCATCTTGGTCAGTCTTTCATGTTTTTAGACGGGTCCAGTTTGAAGTACTGACATAAATATTTCTGTGTTTACTTAGTCATCTCTGCCGTTTCGTTTGTTATAACATATAGAAAAAGTCTATCTGTCCCGAATATGGGACAGAATATGGGACAAACAGCCCCCTAGGGGCTGTTGGATCCCAGGGCAAACAGCCCCTAGGGGGGCTGTTTGTCCCATATTCTGTCCCATATTCGGGACAGATAGCAGCGCTCTAACATATATATATATATATATATATATATATATATGTATATGTATATGTATTTTGTAGATCATGCATAGGTGCTGGCTTGCGACATTTAATTGCCTGCGCATGATTTTTGGCCTCCTTTTAAGTAGTTAAAAATGAAGAACGAAAGGTGAATATTCAAAAATGACTATCAAATAACATTTTCCTTTGAACCTTCTGAGAAATGAATACCCACCCATCACTCTAATTATTCAAATCCTAAGAAAATCAAGGACTCATCTACACGCCTACCTACCTTAGTCTTTCACCTCTCACTCTATATCGTTCACCTCTTTAATTATCTTGCCTGCGAAATGCAAGCAAACAAAACGGCCATGCCTTTAAACCAAAATATAAATTATTCATCTGGTTGGGCACTCCCTATTGCAGGAACGGTAAAAATGCTGTTTTCTATAAAATGATGGCTTGGTTCAATCTAGAGATGATGAGTGGTTTTTGGACCAATCGCCTGTTGAACCTCAGTTGAGATCCAAAAGTCCAACAAGTCAGCCTGTGCTGAGATTGGGGATCATAAAACGTACAGCTTCTTGGACCACATGAAGATAAAGAGGGGTAAACAATAAATTGCGAGAATATATATATATATATATATATATTTTTTTTTTTTACTTACGGAGGATTCCCAACCCTTTGGGTTGGACTACTCCGTCCGGGCCCAGAGAGAAGTCGGGTAAAACTCCTGTGGCCCCCAGGTGATAACACTAGTGGACTCAACCTTCGGTTCGGTTCCTGAAAAGGGTCTTAACCACTCGGCCAACCCCTTGGGGTTAAAATCGAAAGAATTGGATACTACAAAGTTATGCATATAGAGTGAAGTGGGACTTAAATCGCTTCCCAATGAGTACTCTGGCCATATGGCAAGATCCAAACCATTGGATCAAGCATCTTTATTGTGAAATCAAAGAGCTCTCAATATTGTTAGTTATGCCTTTCTATAAGGCTGGATGCCTGGATCCCTTGGCCATATAATTCTGATTAGAGTAGAGAACAAAATACACAAGCACATTAGCCTCAAGTGCAATTGTACGTTCGTGCATTGTTAGATAAGATAAAAGGAGAAACTAATTCTCTAGTAATGGATTTGCAGAAGAAAACTGAATGCCGAATGAGACTGACCATTTTTCTCACCCATAATTTTCTCCTACCTATACTAAACATATGAAGCTTGAGGAGAAAATTGTGTCTTTCATTCAGAGAGAGCAACTCCAAAGTTCCCTTGTCTGCTACCATGGGAGATTTTAAGTGCCCCACACAAAACGGAAAAAAAAAAAAAAAAAAAGGGACCAAATGAAAGAACTAGACTACAAAATATATCATACAATGATAGTGAATCCCAAACTTGTACAAGGGAAACTGGACGAGCTAAACCACACAAGAAATCATCAGCTGGTTCAATGTAGTCATTCAAGCAGCTAATAGAAGTCTGATGTTTCAATAGTTTTAGGAGAGTAGCCATTCATAAGTCACACTCTAAATTTAGTTTAGATAAGTCTGTCTTGCTAAAGTGAGTTATGATTTAGAGGTTTTACATCATATTCGCAGTGGCAGCAGGTTTTATTTCTTCCTGAGATTTGGGAGCCTCAGAGAAGCAGCCCAGCTGGGAAGAAGGCTCAGCCCCAGGATCGTTGTCCTTGCTGACGGATGGAGAGTATGGGGTCTTGCTTACCAACCTGCAAAAGAGAAAAAATCAATAAATATAGATGCCTAAAGTGCCCATTTGACAGGGAGTATCTCTGAAAAATCAAAATTTCCTTCGTGTGTAAAAGGACAACAAAGGTTCATAAAAACACAGATCCTAGAAAATGGACAAGCTGGACACTAGAAAAGCCGAACCTGAATACAGATGTTTGACTTTGAAGTGAATAGAGTTAGAACCCCTACCACTTCAGTAAGGATACCATACCTGTTTATGCTGCTTGAAATTTAGGACCTGATTGTTTGCATAGAATACATTGGAATTCAAGGGGAGTTTTCTCCTACACAAACGGTCACATGCAGTCATCCCCATACAACCAGTGGGTGACTTTAATTTAAGGACGTCCCAGTCTTTTGACAGCTGGCCCCCTCTTTAACTGTTAGATGGGGCTCTTGGGGAAGTTTTCACAGGAATTGAATACATAGGAATTTATGGTCAAATGAGCTCCACCAAAGGATTATTAAAGAGGTGAGGGGTGAAGGATATTAGTAGAGGTGTAAAAAATAACCGGAAAACCATATAACCAAACCGAACCGACGGTTAATAACCGTATTTCATGGTTCGGTTACGGTTATTAAAATAGGAAAACCGTGCTTTACGGCTCAGTTACGGTTTTCAATCTCAATTCACGGTTATTAAACGAACCGAACCGTAAAATACGATTCGGTTAAAGGTTTTTCCAAAACACACGGTTAGCTGAACTGTTACAGTAATAAAGGGCCTAAATGAAATAAAATGACTTAAGTTAAGCCCCCGTTCCTCATCTTGCTTTCTCTATAAATCTTTTTTTTTTATTTGTATTTCAATATTTTTTGTTTATATTTTCTTTGATATGTATAGATATTGCTTTTATATTGGAATATATGTTTTCTTTTTCTTTTTTAGCCTGTATTGGAATTAACCGTAACTGAACTGCCTAATACGGTTAACCGCGGTTCAGTTTTTAACGGTTATTTAGGGTACGATTACGGTTATGGTTTTTAAAAACTTAAAACTGTAAAATACGGTTCGTTTAACGGTTTTCCAAAAAAAAAAAAAAAAACGGTTAAACGAACCATTACACCCCTAGCTATTAGGTAGCAATATAGATGGGACCTTGACTTTCCTAGGATTTGAATTACCAGGGTGATGGCTGGGGGTATTCATTTCCCATCTCCCTTTATTAAATTTCCACTGAAGGAGAGGTTATTTGATAGTCATTTTTTTATATTCACTTTTGATTCTTCATTTTAACCACTTATAGAAATACAAAGTCCTAAAATTCCTAAGATTTCTATTACATGAAACAAATAGGCCCTTAAGTGTAAATTTCAATCCAAAATGTATTGAATACTAACCCAGGTACATCAGTTATGTAATCATATAAAGTCAGATCTTGTTTGAGGGTGATTGGGTATCATGGATGACATAGCACATACACGGGAAAGCGTAAAGATCATACTTTATATACATCATGGATGATATAGTACATACTATAGACACAGAAACATGTTAAGAACATAATTTTATATGAGATCATTGAAACAGAAAATGGTATATAGATGAGTAATAAGCATAATTCTGCAGTAGTAATATCCCAGAGAGGGAAAAGCACTTTCTAACTTAAGTTTGTGTCCCTCTAATGTTTTACCAGATGCTGAACAAAATAGGGAGAAATATGAAATAAGAGTTCTATCATATGAACCTGTCCCGGCGCTTCTCCAAGAATCGCTGAAGAGAGTGCCTCCTTGCAATGGGAAGTTCTGCACAGAGGGAGATTAAAAAAAAAGATTCAGACACTCTCGTGCCATAAAACTAACTCACCAGAAACAAAAATCTAATAATGAAGCATTTGGATTTCTTACCAGCTTGCAGCTTGCAGAGAGGATTGTTTTGACTAGGAAGAACCTGAGGCTGTGGAGATGCTGCTGCAGAGGTGCTCTGAAGAGATGGAGATCTTGAGAGAACTGGGGCAGCAGCAGAACTCACTGCTGTATTCTTTGTGTTATTGGTATTAGCAGCGGCAGCAGCAGCAGCAATAAGCATGATTGCATGGGCCTATTTAAAGTCACAGAAACAAGAAATCCGTGCACTGACATCACTAAGGCAGGCTTGAATATCTGATTCACAGCAGAAGAAAGAAATTCAATACGAACCTTCTCCGCAGGAACCGCATCATAGACGCTGACAGTTCCAGAATAGAAAATAGTAAGCTGAGCAGGAGGTGAGGTGGCATTGGGTGTTGTCATGGTGCTGAATCTCAACATAATCAAGCAACAAGAATATGTGAGACTTTTAATGGAGATGATTTAACTTATTTTGCTTTATAAGGAACTCAAACTCACTCACCCATGTGCAGTACACATCCCTGACCAGCAGAGCAAAAGTTAGGACTCTTCTTTTTTTTTTTTTTCTCATGCAAATTAGAAATAGGATTTTAGTATGTGTTGTTTTTTGTATTAATGCAGATAAACATTTGGGAGCATACGTCTAGAAATACCAAGCCCTGTTTCTTTGCATGGAATTGTATTCCTAGGAATTCTGAGAAATGTATTCCTAAAAATGGATAAAATTGAAGAAACAAAGGTGAAGGCCCATAAATGGCTATGAAATAATCTTCCTTCTAATGGAAAATGAATTAAAGGGAGATGGCCAGATGGGAAATGAATACCTAGCCATCACCCTACCAAATCAAATCCTAGGAAAGTCAAGTTCCCATTTAATAACATCTCCACCTTGTATTCTCCACCCCTCCCTCACCTATCTAATAATCCTTCATTGGTACACATTTAACCATGAATTCCTATGCATTCAATTGCATGCAGAGAAACAAGCCCTTGGGAGTAAACAGGTCATAATTTCTACTATGAGGTGGCCTATCAGATGTCCAAGACCAAAAAAACCACTATGGTGTCAGTGTGGAGTATCAGATGTTACACCTAATTTGGGAACAATATCCAACTGATTCTCTCATGATGGATAGATAAAGGTCATATTCATCTTACATATGACACTGTGTACCAATTAAAGAAGTCCTTTGCCATACAACTTATAAATCATTTCTAGTCATCTTTGTTTGAGAAGATATGCTACACTTCACACTGAGTTCTTTGAATTTTCATTAAATCATCATCAAATCTCATCGAACTGAGGTCGGCTATATCATCTATTTGGGTCAACGTTTTTAAGTTCTATGGTTCCACTTTAGCCTATTTATAATTGTCGCTCCACAATAAAAAAATCTCACTTCCTCCTTTCTTGTTACCACTCCACACATACATCTCAAAATATGTATCTTGGCCATATTACTTTGCTTTTTTTTTTTTTTGTCAATTTTGTGTGCCTGATTTTCAGCTACAATTTCAGTGCAAGATTAACTATATTATTATAAAATGTCTCCTTAATCCAAGCAGCATTTGGCCATTACATGATACTCAACTTTACCCCACTCTGCACCCTTCTAATTACAATATCCTCATCAAACCCTCTACCTTGTTTTATAGGTGCCTGTAAGCAATGGAAGCTAACCCACTGTGACCTTCACAATTTTCACCCAACCGAGCCTTCTCTCATGAAGTACATTACTCACACTAAGACTTCCAAAAAACGCTTATGATGATTGCAGTAGAAAGAAGTTCCATGGACAATGTTTACCCATGTAACCCATCTCCCCACTGCCTCCTAAACTAAGATTCTTCTATTTTTACAAACATGTAAGCAGCATCTGAATCTTCTCCAGTCGTAGCAAACATTTTCAGTTGTTCTTCCCTTTTGGGACTTATATCAACCCATTATTCCTAACCTTAAAGAAGAAGGGCACAGATGCACACACAGAAACATATAAACAAGGAAAGACTGGCAAGTATGTCATGGTACGATTAGAAAATTGCTTACAAAGATCACTTGTCATCACGTGACTATGAGTTCGCCATGGGATTGAGCTGGAAGCTATGATGCCCAGATACAACATGATAGGACGGTGACACGTCATAGACATGTAATGGACACGGATTTTACACATAAAAAAGTGAAGTATCGAATAAAATACAACATGATATGTTACCCATTTTGAAGTATCCGTGCATCATAGGTTCAAAGAGATTGTTCTAATTATAACAAGGGGCCAAGCCATTATATGGGCTTAAGATTTTTGGGGAAAAAATAGACAAAAATTTGAAGATATGGGATTGTACATTATAGTGTTGATTTTTCCTTTCAAGGCAACACCAGTCCCCAATGGTTTGTCTTGAATTGCAAGAGGGCTGTCAACATATCCACCATGATGACACACCCACCAAAAGCAGCTATACACAAATATGTGTAGATTCAGAAACTAGATGTTCCTTTTAATGAAACAAAAAGCCTGATGAAAAAAAAGAAAAAATCGAAAACATAACATCTAATATGAAGCTAATTATTTTTTGTGATCATTTAGAGATAGGAAATGAATATGTTGTTTGTAATGAAATGGTACCTGTCCCCTTAAATTTACAGAACCTCATAGAATTTAATGTGCCTTTAAAAAAAAAAAAATTCTTCTTATAGCCTGACCACTAATGACAATGATGATGGTGATCAGATCTAATCTGAAGGATTCACATAACATGGTGGATTAGCCATTATTGACCATACTCTCAATTATGAGAAAATCAGACCCTTCAAAGAGGAGACTTTGAAAGAGGAACCTGACCTTGAAAGAGGAGACTTTGAAAGAGGAACCTGACCTTGAAAGACTTACCTTAAAAGGAGACTCACCAGCTTACTTTTAAATTTAAAGGAAAAATGAAATAAAAAGTCAGATGTTGGGTACAAGAATTTTCCACATGGCCTAATTATTATTATTATTTATCTTTTGAAATTGCATAGAATCCATCAGATCAATGATCTAGATCACCAAACAGAGGGACCCCACATGGGTCATGAAAACCAAAAAAAAAAAAAAACACTACTATTAAACTCCCACATAGAATGGATAACAAAACTTCTAATTTATGAAATCAATGATCTTATGAGCAAAACAAGGCAAGTCAATTAAAGACAATTGACTGTAATTGGTTAATAAAATACACCCACAAAATCACAATCACACGCAAGTGTCCGGCTCGGATCTAACCCACAACTGCCACCACTCATTATTAAAACGGTACCAACCGACAAATTCATCTATACCATTGATTCCCTTCGATTTCCATATCTCAACAACCCAGATTTCTCCCAAGTCCCAACCACTCCCCGACTCTCTGAACCGTTGATCCAACTCAATCAATCAGAATACAGACCCCCAACAAATACCCCATCAGGGCCCACTAATCATCCAAAGGCCCAGATTCGTCACATTCACAAAAAGCGTTATATTCGACATTTTACGGACTGTCCATTTTTCTTACAAACCATTCATTACCAGCACAAACGTGTGGGTGAGGCTCCCACCGCACATTTAAGGTGGGCTCCATATGACAAACGGCCAGTATTCTCCACACGTGTGCCATTCCCACATTAAAGAGGAAAATAAACATGCAGACAAAACTAGGAATTAAAGAAATCTTAAACATGAATTTAGGCAGAGGTGTGGGAGTGGCACGAATACAAATCAGCACGTGTGACCCAGAGAGAAGAAAAAGGATTACGAGGTTGGAATTGAGAGAACATACATACCTGGGACCTGAGCTCGGTGGCTTGGAAGAAGGTGGGTTTGTGCAGGTGCAGGTGGAGCCGAAGAGGGATTTTTGGGGGAAGAAGAAGAAGAGGAAAGAAAGATTAGAGATTAGAAAACGAAAGAAACGGTGTTTGAGTGAAATGATGGAAGGGGGTAGGTCAGGTCACGGACTTCTTCCACTTTGAAGGAAGAAAAATAAAGGGCAGAAACAATACATTTAAAGAGAGAACGCACGATTCTTCAATGGATTGATAAAAAATTTATGAAACGCCAGTACATATACGAACGAAAGTTAGAGATGGAGACTAAGAGAGAGAAAAAAAAAAAATAAAGCTGAGTGATGATGGGGACCTTGAAATGTTCGCTGCTACGCATGTCTATCGGTTCTAGAGGCTGGCCAATCTTGGTTGGACACCATTTAGATAGGGCTGTAAAGTATGGTGGAGCCGTAACAGTTGAGGAGAAGGTGGAATCGGATATGGACTCGGAACTATTTCATAACTAGCTGTTTGGTTTCGGTTGCTTGGTTTTGAAATCGGAACCAAAACTATATATGGGACGGGTTTGGATCCAGGTCAGGATCCGGGTGCAAGTAGATAATGATAATGGAAAATTTTGATTTTTAGGAGAAATTTTTGAAAATAAAAGTAATATGTTGGGTTTCGGGTCTATAGATCTGAACCAAAGTGAAATCGAATCTGAATATATTTACTTATCGGGACCTAAATAAGGAAACAGAGAATCGGTTTTTAACGGGTTGGAACCTCCAACTAATCGAAGACCCATTTACATTCTTACTTTTAGACTTGATTGGGTTAAAAATGGATCTACTAGGTTTAATTCGTAAGGCTCACTTTGATATAAAAGAGTTGAATCCCATCTATTTATATCATCACCATCATTAAAATTCTGTCTATAATGTATATATTGGTGGGTTCAGAAAATAGTAACTTATCGATACCATTCTTTCTTTTTAAAGCTGAATGTTGGTTAAAAAAAAAACCCTCAATTTTGGCCATAGGAGAAGCCACATCAGCTTATTAAGTCCCATTCGTGGATGTGTCCTTTTAAAAACACAAAATATATGCATTTTCAATAAAAGGTGTCTCTTAGGCTAGCATTTTCAATAACATGTTTCTTGGGCTAATTTGTGTGGATGTAACCAAATTCAAAGGGATACCTTCAAACTCGATAAATTAAAGTTATTTTAAACGTTTTTATTTAGTATTTAAAATGAGTATAAATGTATATGATTCATTTATTTTGTATATGCTGACGTGGATTAAGCGATGAATTGATTTGAATTTTTTAATTAGTTTATTATAAATAGATTTATAAGAATGAGAATACTGTTTTTCGTGACTTAACCTGTTCATCATGCTAGTGGTTATTAGTACTAAACCCTAGTCATAGAATACAATGGGACACCTCAGGGAGAGGAACCATCTCGTGTGGTGCTCACGCGGACTACAAGAGGTTTACCCAATGAATAAAAAGGGGAGACCCAATTATAGCACGTGCTGTATTGGGTATGATTTTTTATGGCTCCGCTACCTGCGACCGGATAAAGAAGCGCGGGATTATCAAGGTGGTGGTCCCCTTCTCTCATCTACTCTTCTCCTTCCTTTCTTCTGTTTTTTCTGGGCAACCAGCAGCTTTTGGTCGATTTTCAAAATAAAGATAAAGATGGCCTGATCAAGTCAAAGTTAGATAGACTGGGCCCCACATGAATGACTTAGCCTGTCACCTTTTACTTTGATCTCATGATCCTAGCCATCTATTCCAAGATTCAAAAATAGGAAGTGCTAAAATCTCATGGGTCTCTAGGAATTTTTCTTTTTTCCCTCTTAAATTGTATGTAAAGAAGTGCAATAAGCACAACACACAAGGGATGAGTACTTTTGACCTTGGGCTGCATTGTTCTGGATTTGGGCAATGCCCTTGGCCTGGATCCAGCCTGTTTTCTGACCCAATAGTTAAATAAGCCACAACTGGGACTATTAATGGTTTAAAAGGCCGATGGGCCGGTTCCAGTCCAGGTCTATAGTGAAACCGGAACCATTAAGGAGAAGGTGAAACTGAATCCGGACCCGAAACCATTTCAAAACCGGTTTCTTGGCTCCGGAGGCGGAACCAGAACCATATATGGGACGAGTCTGGATCCAGGTCCGGAACTAGGTAGAGAATGATATTAAAATATATATATATATATATATATATATGGTTTTTTATGAGAGATTTTTTAAAATTGAGATAATATGTTGGGTATTTGGTTCACGGGTCCAAACCAAGGTGGAACCGGATCCTGACTCATTTACTTATCAAGGCCTAAATAAGGACCCAAACTCGGTTCTTAACAGATAGGAACCTTCGTATAATCGGAGAATCGGGGACCCATTTACATCCCTAGTATTTAGTATAATGGCATATACGATTTTGCGAATGAGCTAGACCTGGACATGGACCTGACTTTTATGAGAGTCTGTAGGTTGGACATGGGCCTAATTATTAGGCCCAATGACTAAAACAGTTATGTATAAAAATAATGAAAAGATTAGCTACATTGGTGATTGTTGATCATGTGAACTTATGGATGTTCGATTGGCCCATTTCAACTAGTGGGCTAATATGAGGCGTTTGACAGTGTTCATCATGTAATCAGTACTTGTAAATAGGGTTGTTCCTGGGCTGGGTTGGGTTACACAAAAGCTTCTCCAAGTCTGGCCCATTTAGTAATCATGTCTTCCTTTAAGAATGTGTAGGCCTTAAACCCAGCCCATTTGACAATCAGGATGGAAAATAGCTCCCCTTGACAATCAGGATGGAAAATAGCTCCTCCCCCCCCCCCCCCTACACCACCATGGATCTAAAAACTTAATTGCAATCCAGCCAATGCAAACCTTTCTGGCTACTTGTAAATCACGTTAACAATATTAATTAGTAAATTATGAAACTAACTTAAAGAGTTCTTAACCTGCTAAATTATTAAAAAAAGATCAACAGTTACTTAAAAATGCTAAGAAGCATTTGACCCTAATAATTAATTTATGCAGAAACAACTTGTTCAATGCAAAATAAGTGCATTTAGTGAACACTGGTTGGATCAATCTAGAAGACCAGAAATAAAATATGACCACTGAAAGTTTGAATCTTTCTTTAGTTCCAATCCTTCTTATGGCCGGCCCCTATCTCTCTCTTGTTGGGTGTTTCTTTGACATGTAAATGAGAGGACATGTAATTAGATTTGGGGTGTCAATTGTCAACCTAACCACATCATCTTAACCTAGGATTAAAATACTATAAATTTTAACAATTTTACAAGTTCATATGGTGGGTAATAGTTATATCACTGCATGACTGGCAAATAACAGTAATAAATAAGTATGTGTGTAGGTGTGTTAGGGCTAGGTCTGATTAAAGGTGGTTGTGTTAAATGGAATTCTCCATAGGCTATGGTACAATAAATCATTTAAAAAGAAGGGCCCATTTGTTTGCATGAGATTGCTGAATTCTAAGTAAATATTTGTAAAAATTCTAAAGTTTACAAAATAAGGGTTAGGTTTCGGCAATCGATTAATTAACTCTTACATTGTCAGTCCACGAAAATTGAATTTCTATGTATTCTTATGCAACCAAAAAGCCTGAAGTGGTAATTCAATTTGGTGTGTTTCATCAATCAAAGGAGGATCCCCCACATTAATCTAAGAAGGATGAGGAATGTAACTAATTCCACCAGCCAAACAGGGCACAACAACAAGTTTGAATATGTGGGGACTGGGGGTGACAAGTTTGATTCGATCTAAGACTAGTATTGATGGAGTTGGATAGATCATAACAGGCCAAATCAGACCCACAGGCCAAGCTGATCCCATCCATGATATTAATAAAACTCCTAAACATGTGGTTATGTCGAGTTTAGGCATGTTAGAAGGTCAGTAAATGCAATGACAAACTCTAAAGAAACAAGGGGTAGATATGATTATTCCCTTAATTGCTTACACCATGTAATTGTCTTTCTTTATTATTTTGGTATAAGGCTCTTAGAGGTGGTGTATTGTTTATTTTTTTTGTTTGCCTTCTTTTATTATAATGTTTTAGTTATCATTCCAAAAAGTAAAATAAAATAAAACTCCTAAACATTCTTCCATTGAGGGAAACAACAACAACCAAAAAAAAAAAGGGAAGACACATAGCATACCTCAGTTTCTACAAAATCAATCTGCAAATCCTAGATTAGTGCTTCACATTTAATCTGTAGATGGAATTTGAGGAAGATCGGCAGTCCCAATTCAAAGTGCCAAGGTAGAAGAATTCAAGATAGGTGCAAACCGACATTTATTGGATGCCCCCAAACACTTAAATCCAATGGCAGATTTTCAATAACAGGCAAATGTGATGGCTAACATCTTCTAGGAAGCTCTTGGACCACCTAGCCTATTTTCCTTGATAATGAAGCATGTGCGTCGATGGAGACAGCCATGACAGACTGCTAACCAACCAAAGCTGGGACAGAAATGACAGAGAGTGGTTGATGGTTAGACCTTAGACACCCCATGGTCGTTACAGTGATGACTTGTACGTTTCATTTCCATTTAAGATGGAATAAAGGGAAGGCCTAAGACAAATGCTACATTTCTAATTGAAAAAAAAAAAAAAAAAAAAGACAGATGCTATATCCAAAAGTCCACTTCACCTTTGATTTGTTTGGATGAGAGGGAGGAATCTGTATTCCTAACTCTTTCTTAGAAAACTAAAAGTTTTTTTACTAGAATTTTTAATAAGAATTTGATTTGTTTGGCATTTTTTCTGAGCATGATGGGATGGCTTGTCTCAAATCCTTTGAAATGCTTTGTTTCTTTTAACAAGGGTCTATTTATTTGGAAGACTTATGAGAATATTTGTTTGGGAGAGTTACAAGAATTTCAAACGCTGTCATCTGAAGTAGAATTTCAAATCTCCAACCCCTATCTAAAACTTGAAATGCTGGAATTCTGAGAATTCATAAGACTAAGGGCCTGTTTGTTTGGAAGAATTGAGACAATCCTTGTTTGGGAGAATTTTGATAATTCCAAATGCTGTCCCATGAAGTATAATTTCAAATGCCATCCCCTAGAGTATAATTCTAAATGCTCAACTCCCCTCTATAATTTGGAATGTGAGAATTCTGAAAATTCATAAGGCTAAAAGTGTTTTTTTATATGGTTTGAAATTCTAGATTTTTATATTAAACAAAGTATTGGGAATGTCCAGGGGACAAGATGTTACATAATGTCAAAAATTTCCAACAAGCCCAATTCTTTGTCAAAAATGCCTTTAACCAAGCAAGCCCTAGGGTTTTTACTGGAATTCTTGAAATTCTCAGACATGGTGAGATTCTTTAATGCTCCCTTGTACCTGTGCATCTAGAAATTCCATAAAAAAAAATAAATCAAAGGGGATGGAATTCCTGAATTCCCAAAGGTCATTTGAGATATTTGAAATGCTGAAATTTTGAAATGCTTGTGAAGGAATATGAGACGTTTGGAAATGCCAGAGACAATGTCACATCATATATATATATATATATATAAAACAAACTTTAACATAGCAAATTCTTGTCAGAAATTCTAGTAAATAAACAAGCCATAAAAGTACATTTTCATGGGGTCTTGAATACTGAATTTTTACATCAAATAGAGTATTTGGAATGCCCAAAGGACAAGATGTTACATTATGTCAGAAATTCCAAACAAGCTCAATTCCTTGTTAGAAATGCCTCCAACCAAACGGGCCTAAAAGCCTCAAATGACTTTTTGAAATTTCTAAAATTTCAATTTTCTTATAATTTATTGGAATGTCAAATGCTTCACCCAAATGGAGCATTTAGGAATTCCACCTACAAGGACAACTTTTGGAGAATTTAGAATTCTCTATAAAAAAACTCTATGAATTATAAGAATTCTTATAAATAAAGAGGCCTTAAAATCCTTTTTAATAGTCAATCTTCTTGTGCCTTTATGGTTGTATAATTAGAGGCACACAAAAGACTTACCAGAGTTCAAGAATGGCTATACCCTAGTATGCATTAAAAAAATCCTTTTATTAAGAAAAATCAATTTATTTTTTCATAAGAAAAATATATCACACTAAAAAACAAAATGTTGAGTTAAAAGGAAAATTAGAACAAGTTTTCTCGGTTACAGAACCCTCCAACCACACAAATGCACCAATAAGGCCAAGTACTTGAGGATGATCACTTACCTTATTGATAAGTGACAGTAGTTTTCACCTAACTGCTCAGGGTTCGTATTTTTGGTACGCTATCTTTTTCCTTTTGTATGTGCTTTTTTTTTTTCGTGCAGGCTCTCTCTTGGATCCTAGCCCCCTTATTGATAAATGGTGGTGAATTTTTTTTTTTCATTTCCACCTTTTCAGTCTTAGAAAACTAAAATCTCTTTTGTAATTTGAAGAATATCAATGTTTTTCATGTCCTTTACTTAAGAAAAATGTGTTGCACAAAATAATTAATAAACCAGTGTCTGGCCTGCATGAAAAACCAAAATAAATTCTCTCTAACATTCAATTATTTTATTGCACAAATGCCCCAACAGCGCGTGACAATGAAGTTTTTTGATGCACATGAGGAAACGCTTCAAACTTTTTTATGGTTTGCTAGTAGCTTCAATTTTGGATTTGAAGTGGAAGTTGGGGGATGATATAAAACCAACATAGTCTAAGAGTACATAAATTCGAGGTACTTGAATTTTAGGAGAATGCCCATAATTTATAGCGTTCCAAACTTGCGCGTGAAATTTCCAAGCATGTTAGATGATCGACTGAGACATCCCAGTTGGAGCATTTAATAGTGATCAATGCTTTCACATGTGAGTCAATGTAATGCTCTTTCCACCTCTTAAACACCAACGGCTACGCTCTTTCTTGCTTTAAAACTTTAAAAGGAGCTGATGCAGAGAGAGAGAAAGAGAGAGGAAGAGATGCAATCTCTAGTCATAAGTCAGGTGGATATTGAAGTTGAAGTATGCAACTGGAAAAGTGTGGTATTCATTTCATTGGCATTCAATGCCATTTGCTGCACTTACCTTCCCCCACCATCCCCAATAAATATGAATATCAAGACTCCTCTCTTTGTTCTGCCTTCCTCGATCCACCAACTCATTTACGCAACGAGCCAAGAGAGAGAGAGAGAGAGAGTGAGAATGGAAGAGAAGAGAGAGAAGGCATCTTGCCCAACTGAGGTTATGATGTTGGGGGCTTCCAACAGCAGCAACAACCTCATGAGGGCTACTGAGATCATACTTCGGTTGGTGCCCATGGGCCTCTGCCTTGCTGCTTTTCTTATCATGATAAAGAACGCTGAATCCAACGACTATGGATCTGTTTCCTATGATGACTTGGGAGGCTTCAAGTACCTTACTTACTCTTTATTTTATTTATTTTTGTACACTTATCTCATATCTATAGAGCCTTTGTTGCATGTGATTCTTCGGTTTTTCATTTGGTCCACCTACTGTGTTTGATGTGTGGCGTGGTCAGGTATCTTGTCTACGCAAATGGAATATGTGCGGGCTATTCGATCCTCTCGGCTTTTCTTACTGGGGTGACTGGTGCGTCCCCCACCAGGTCTACCGCCTGGACTGTCTTCTTCTTTGACCAGGCAAGCCCTGGAGCCCCCCCCCTCCCTCTCTCTCTCTCTCTCTCTCTGAGAAAAATCCCAACATGTCTAATTTCCTGCACTTTTCTGACCCCTAATTCATAATCTGAACCATTAGATACTCTCATATTAAAGATAAGCATCATGACGTTTAGTTTTATATCTACTATCAAACTGTTGAAAGTACTCATTTACTCATATAAAAATAGGGATTTTGACAAACATGTACATGTCTCACACAGGTAATATTTGCATATGTAACATTTACATATTGAAAACTCATTTTCTTATTCCATGCATATTAGAAAAACCACCCCAAAGAAAATATATTTTATCCAATGTTAAAAATTTTATTATCCAATAATAGAGGATTATTTTTTTCCATTTTGTAATGAAGTCGAACCTCTCATAAAAAATTACAAAAGGTGTTTCTTTTACTTGGTATTTCAATTCCTTTCAACAAATAACCTAGATCAATTCACCTTTAAAACTAAAATGTAAGTTGAAATAGGATCATCGCTGCCATCAAGTTCAAAGGCTTGAATGTATTAAGGATTAACCAATTCATCTTGGCATATACAAAAAATTGTTATTCTAAAAGAGAAGAAGTTTGAAGTGAGGCGTCGTCTTGGATCCTCTGAGTATCTCATTCATGCTTCCCGTGTAACTCTAGAATTGGGCCTACCTATTGAAAGTTTGAAACTTTCCAGATGAATGCCCTCCTGATCTTATAAAGGGTGTTGCCAAATTTCTCTCATTCAGGAGTTGGCCCTGGTGTAATATTGAGCATATGATTGATAATATCTATGATACATGTAAATCTTACGTTGGGGTCAATTCTAAAGTTTGACATTCCACACGTGAGTGGGCTGAGTATTCATTTTGAGTGAATCGAATTTTCAAAAGGTGTGCCCCATATTATAAAGTTTTAGTTCTTTAACTCATGGGTGTAGTGATTTTTTCTTTTATATTTTTTATGGGAATACTGAGTTCAGATCACCAGGGGATCCTGTTTAAGTAAGAAAGTATTGAAAATTCTTGGGAAAAGGTGAAAGGTTTGGTTGGTGATGTGTTCCTAAGGATCTACATGCTTAAGTTTTGGTTGTTGATGTGTCCCTAAGGATCTACATGCTTAAGTGTTGGTTGGTTATGTGTCACCAAGTATGAATTGGGCCTCTCTTCAGAAACTTTGCAGTATCTCCTATAATTAGTGGATGTAGATTTAAGCATAAAGAGAAAAATTATAAAATAGGTGAGAATGGGAAAAGTCAGAAAAGATGTGTCTAGAGACTCTAGAGGCATGACGAAAGAAACTGGAAAATATGTGGTGCTTGGGTGTGCAGTTGAGGTTAGATTCTTGAGCAGTGCCACTATAGCCTTAAAGAAGAGAATATTAATGGGAGTGGTTTGGACCCTAAACTTGGCAGTATCAAACCTAAAACTTTCCAATCTCTTTTCCAATTTTAGACTTTGGCGAGCAGGATATGCTTGAAATAGGGCCGATTCAATAGATCTGCTTGAAAAAAAGCTAATTCAAATAGACTCTTTTATAAATAGACAACTTGGGATGTCTTTTTTCAATTAGAAATACAAATGTTAAAGTTGTTATAGTGAAAGTAGTACAACTAAAAAATTTTATAAAGTAAAAATGGAATGGGCAAACTTAGTCGTATTAAAAAAAGTTATACTAGCAAACTTGTGAAAGAAAAGAAAAAGAAGAAGAAGCAAAGTCTGATTACTTTAGTCTGTATATGTATTTGAAAGGGATACCTTTTGATTACTTTTTCAAAAATAGGTGAGAGGTTTTGGATTGAATTAAATAAACTTTACAAAACTATCTAAAGCACTCAAATATTCATTTGAATCAATTTGTAAGTCAAACAGACACAAAAGGTAGAGTTGACTGAGACCCTAATACAATTCTCCTCTTAATAATTAAGGATCGGCCTCTCTATTTTGATTTTTTATTTTGAGAATTTCAATATATGCTATGTGATGTGGCTCTTCTTTGTATGACTAAAGAAGACTGCAAACATAAATGTAGCTTTGCTCTTTAAAGCTTCCAATTTGTAAAGGGTCTAACTGGATGTATATCAGCTACAATAATAAGGGGAATGAGAAGAGTATGAAGTGGATTAGGAGTTGGCCAAGTATCACTTTCATCAGATCATTGATTTGAGAAACTCAAGTCTAATGGTTTTGTAAGATTACCTATTAAATTTGGATAAGTGCCTGTTCATAGTAGTGGTGTGTGGGAGGGCTTGGTTTGATGGTGGGTGGGCCTCACCATATGGTATTTGTGGTTGTTATTTCTACAAGAAAGTTGCCTCGAGCTTCACTTGGGCTTTTCTACTAGAAATGCATTTTACTTATATTTGGATGTTATTTAGGTTATTTAGCTGGTGTTTTTTATAATGGTTATTTAGCTAATGCTTCACTGTCTAATGATCTTGTAGGAAACAATTATATAATGCAGCCACACAACTGGTTAATGGCACAACTATGATCTATTTCAACTCCCTCACACTCATGGCCTCAATCCTAATTGACACTGGTTGGATTATTGTTCATTGTTGGACTGAATTATAATAAATATCATACTTACAAGACCATTGAACTTTGAGCTTGTTTGTATGGGAGAAAACAGGAGAATTTGATGGTGGAGAAAACTTTCAAGCGAACTTGAATTGTGCTATACTTTTCTCCACCTTCCATAAAACCAAGAGCTAGAATGGTCAGATGAGTCATACTTGGCTCACCTTCAGACCACATTAGTGACATAAACATGTTGGATTAGGTGAGGATCCATGGAGGACCATGATCCAAATCCAGATCCACGTCGATGTATGTTCTCCACCTCTATTCCCCCTTCTCATCCAGACGAGGACCCTGTGTCCACAAAATTAAGAGCTCGAATGATCAGATAGGAAACCATACTTAGCTTTCCTCTAAACCACATTAGTAGTGTAAACGTGTGATCGTTAAGGGTCCATGGATGACTCTAATCCAAACTAGGACCCAATTCGATCTAATTATATATAAATGAACTCAGACCTGACTTTGGACCCTTCTAAGCAGGTAAAAGATATTTAAAATGTTATTGCTTAATGGCTTCTAAGCAGGATTTGAGCTATAAACCTCAAGTGTGTGGCTTCATTCAAGCTGCCACCAGTTGCACTGCAAAATGCTACAAGCTCTATTTCTGTATTCATTGATAATACACATACTATTAGTATATAATCTGCATAATATATACTAGGGTCTTTCTGGTGTGAACCTCAGGGGATGGACCCTAGTCCAGAAAGAGGGTACATACTACATACCCAGATTATTAAGCTCGGGACCTTTAGATAATTGAGCAATTGGAGCTCCATGATGGAGCATTAGAAAATTTTTTCATATACTGATGATTGTTCATGGGATTGTTTTCTAATAGACACATCAATGCCTTTTCTCTTATTTGGGATTCTCTATATCTTGATAGTTTTAACGTTCATAATGCTACAACTAAGAGTAATCAGAATTCAAACACAACACTGTCATTAAGGCCACTTATCTAACAAGCATGGCATAATGCAAGTAATAATTATTCCTGTTAGAAAGGTTTGGTGTAAGTTGGTTGTGTTTGTGCTTGTCCTCTTATATATGTATTGCACTAGTTGATAAGGTGAAATTTCAGGTTCTAACATATATGATCCTAGCGGCGGGGGCAGTAGGAGCAGAGGTATTGTATCTAGCAAACAAAGGTGACAAGACCATTACATGGAGCCAAGCCTGTGGACTATATGGTGGGTTCTGCCACAAGGCCACGGCCTCCGTGGGCATTACATTCGGAGCAGTGCTTTGCTATGTGGTCCTCTCTCTCATCTCCTCCTATCGTCTCTTCATCACCTACGACGCCCCCATCTGCTTCCCCCGCGATGTGGCCACCTTCCCTGGCTAGCCCACCTAAATGTGTTGGGCCTTTGAGGCCATGCCCAGTTCTTGACAGTAGTATTGATTCCCCTTACCCACCAGCCTCTATCAATGAAACTCATGTAAACTGTATGTGTCACTTAAATAAAATGCCTTGCTTTTCTAGTATGGATGATGCAGAGTTTTGAACTTGTTATAGATAGGCCCAAATCGACTCCAGTTTGGGAGTCACCGATTCAGATGAGTAGAATGAGCCAGGTCCAATCAGACTGAATGTCCTACCCAGGTTATTTATGCTAGTAGGCCTTCTCACCCAAGTCAAGTTTCTGAGCTTTTAAACCATGCTGCAAACACAGCCATGGTTTTAGATGAAGGTTTGGAATCATATATGTCATTCTGGAGAGATATGGTTTGGCTGGTGATCACCAGCATCTTTGATATGTAAGAATGTCTTGTAGAGCATATCAACATTAGAATGCAATTTTGGGTGTGCATTCTCTCTGTTCTTATTTGAAATGAGGTGAAGTGCATGGGCACATTAGATTAAAACATTTGAATCACAGAATCATGGAGGGACTCATTATGTTTTTGTAAGCCTGAAGGTTTAAAGATATGGAAGTGAGTGAATAGAACAATGCCATAGGGACACCTTTCGGATTGAAAGAGCATGTTGCAGCGATCCTAAGTTAGAAATAGCCAAATGGTTCCTAAAAATTTGAGTAGGAGAGAATCTCCTAAATGAAATTTAATGTCTAACCTTATGACTTACACAACTAGAAATATGTTGTAAAACAAGTGAGGAACCCAACAATATGAGATGGAGGAAATTGAATTGCTTTGATATTCCATATTCATATATCTGTGATACAATCTAAACAGTGAGCACAACTGATTGGAAAACCAACTCAAGTTCCTGACTCAAATCAATTCTAATTTAACCAGCATAAGAAGAATAGTAGTTGAATACTTTCCCTAAAACAGAATTCACCACACGAATCAATCTTCAATCCTTGGGATAATATCAATTTGTTGAGACATCTATGGTTGGGCACATAATAGATTGAACTCATTTGATTATAGTCAAAATGTGTAGCCCTTTTGGACTCGTATTTTTATGAAATGGATCCTGTGCACCTCAGGAGTGTTGATGAAGTCAACCCCAAGTGTAGTGAATTTCCACGAACTTATCAAAACACCACAAGTTTTATATCTCAAGTGCTTGTCCTTTGTCTCATCATTCAGTACTCAGCTCAGCACCTGATTCTGAACCATTTTTTCAAAATAGGGCCGAAATTGACGACTTCAATTTCTTTATTCTTTATATATGGAGCCCACCTATGATCCACACACCTACTTTCACAAACTGGCAATTTGACATTGACCCAAGCAATGGATTATCCACCGTTGGATTAAAAAACCTACAATAATTCACTCACTTGGGTAGAACCAGAACCATCAATCAATCACGTCCCACTTTTGTAACTGGCAATTCTGGCATGTTTTTTTTTTAGTGGGCCCCACATTTAGGGAATTAGTAATCTTAGAATTCATCATCAATATGTTTTCTGTTACTTAAGATTTAGATGCTGCTCCCAATCCATGGTAAGAATGGAACTTTCAAATTGTCAAATTTCATCTTTACAAGTTTGGCTGTTTCTTCTTTCCATTTTATTCCATCTTCCACTAGGAGAGTTATGAAGAAAGCTTGTCAAATGGGCAACAAAGACACCTTATATTGGTCTTGATGGTAAATATGTAACATCCAAACATCAAATTTCCAATTCAAAGCCCCACAAAACCAATCAATTACCCCGTGACCCCTTCTCTTTCCCTTTCCACACTCCAAAACAGGAAAAAGATGAAAGGGAATCCCCAATCCTCAACACTTTATACCCTGAGAGAATTACAAGTATTTCTTTATGTACAATTTGATTATACACCCATGGCCCACCTCAGATCATCATTGGTCCACTAGCAGATCGTCCCCAAACAGATACAGCAGCCGCTCTACAGCCCAGCTGGGCTCTGACCGTTCCAAGCCCAGGTCCAGGCCCAACAAGGGCGCCCTACAGAGAGGGCACGTCTTGTGTTCGTCATGGTCGAGCCATCTATCCAAGCACCTCATGTGGAACACGTGGCAGCAGTTCAGCTCCCACACCCTGTCGTCACCGCACAGATCGTTCAGACAAACAGCACACGTGGCGCTTCTCTCTGCTAGCCTACTCTCGATCTCTTCATATCTTGCCACGTGTAAGCTGTCCCTGATCGTCTGGGCTGAAACAGTGGACGGTGAGGATGACGACGAAGTTGACGATGATGGTGGTGATGATGATTGGGGTGGGCCATCTTCCATGGAGGACGAATTACATGGTCCTAGGCCCATGTATCTTAAAGCCCAACAGAAGATCCATCTCAATACACGGTAGAGATGGGAAATCACAAGACCTGAATACTCCACTGAAACCATTTTCAAATGCTGTGCAGAGATGGGTTTTCTGAGAAATTCCTCCAAATGGGTTTTCTGAGAAGAAGAAGAAGAAGAAGCAGCAGCAGCTGATAAAACTCAATTCAAGAAACTTAGAGAGATAGAGAGAGAGAAGAGAGAAGGGGAGGTTTGCTGAAGGCAGAGGAGTCTATTTAAAGGCAAAGAGAGAGGGCCTACTCTATGACATGTTCCACTAAGTGGGTATGAAAGGTGCCCTTTATCTAACCTATGTAAAGAAAAAGGGGAAAAGAAGGAAAAGCAAAGCAGGTGAATGATCAAAATAAAGAAATGGGTTTGTGGGTGAAAGTAAAAGTAGAGTAATGTGGGTTTGGGTGTTGGGAACTGATTGTTGTATTTGCTGGCCTCAAATTCTTTTGTCCCTTTAAGAAAAAGAAGACGCGTGATGATGGAGAATTATAGGTCATGGGTCCTGAACTGCAGGAGAGTTTGGATTTGCTGATGACTGATGGACGTTTTCATGTGTTTTGGACCCACATGTTTGGGTGATCAGAACCGTTGAAGGAGGCCAATCTAAAGAAAGACGGTGACTTTTTTTATTGGATGATTTGTAGTATGCAACTGGCAGCTTAAAGAAAAGATTTAGAGAAGTGATTATGTGCAGCTGCATGAAATCATTCAAAGAGGAAAAGCAAATGGTCGAAAAGAAGAAAGTAATCTTTTGGGCTTCCTCCATGCATACACTGGGATCACGCTTGTGCAAAGCTGTGGAAACTCGAATATGCACAGGAAGTATTCTGTTTTCCACAGAAAACCAAGTCCAGCCTCTAAAAACTGGAATCAAAGTTAACTCTTATGATGCACGGATATTTTGTACACGCATCGTTTCTATCATGTCTGATATTATATTTTTTATATGTAAAATCTATACCTCTACTGTATTTATAGCGTGTCCTTACCGTATTATTGCCGTATTTGGACATTATAGGTTCACTCAGTTCACTCTATAAGCTTTTGTATTTTGTATTTTTCTGTTTAAAAGTAACTGCACTAAATATAGATTTTGCTGAGTTGCATTAAATCTTTCATACTTTTCATTCTTTTTTAGTAGAAAGTCGTGTCACGAACACCAATTAAAAGGGATTGATCATTCTGAGATCTTATCAGCAAATCTTCCCGATCACAGTTGTATAACAAACATCAACATCAAAATTGCTTGTCTAGGGTTGTAAATGCGTCTAGTTAGGATTGAATCACCCATATTCTATTAATTTGGACACAATATGAGTGTAGAGACTGTTAATGCCTTAGAGCACTTTGATTTTAAATGTAATTTCATGATCTTAGATTAGAAAGTTGAATCTGCAAAACATGATTTAGATCATTGGTTGTTCTCTTAGGTCTCAAAATCAAACTATCTGCATTATTTGGGTTCTGAGTCTAATTTCACACCTGGCTGAAATCTATTGAATTCACTTAAATTTGACTCAAATTCTTATAATCTAATATTCATGTTTAAAATAATATTTGAATTTGGACTTAGGCCATCATATCAATGATTTGAAATCTTAGATTTAAAACATGCCTTGGCTTATAAATTAGAAAGAACTGTTGGAAAAACTACGTACAAATATGAACATCTCACTGTACCCAGCTTGTGTTCCATCTCTATTAGCAAAAATACTGAAGCAAAAAATGTTCTAAATCTATTAAAAAAATAAGAAATTCCAAAGTAGGGTTACTAGTAAGGAGTGATACTTTAAAGTATAAGACTCAAAGATCAATCTCTAAACATGTGTGTGATACGAAGGTATCAACTCCACTCAATTATAAATATGTTAATAAAAATTTCATTTTTCCTAAGAGACCATTCGAATAGAGAATAACTTATTATTTTATATTTCTATATTATTGCCTTTTAGGGTAAGACTTAGGAGGCCTCCAACTCACACTCTCACCTCCAAAAGGATGCATTTGGTGTTGTTATTTTATGTTCTTCTTTACACCTATTTTCGTTTATCTAAAAAACATATCCAATAGCATGGAATGCTAACAAATTGAGAAAATCTAACCAATACCACTATTGAGATTTTAAAAGACATTACATAACCAATTAACCCCAATTATATATAAAAAAAAAAAACATAAAAGGAATCTTAGAGTTGAACTTTAAAGAAAAGAATAAGTGACCCAAATTAAAGTTGGTCTCCTCAAGATTTTTATTTTCATTGGCATCCCTAGGCACCCTCCCTGGTCCCGGACCTAAAAAGATTCCCTCTAACTGCCACCTATCCTATCGAATCTACGGTTAGTCTGTTATTCCTACTACTTAAAAAAAAAAAAAAAAATGGTAGCATAACTAAGGTTGAAACACTTGGCTTGGTATGTAAGTGGGGTCTATTGATTTTATCCCCACTATGTCAAAGATGATTTGATGAATTTACCTATATTTATCTATTTATGAAATGTAGCACCTAAAACTTCCTACACTTTATAAAATTCCCTATGTCCAACCAAATGCAATGATTTTCAATTGCTATTTTTTTTTTTTTTTGAGGGTTCTCAATCTTTTGGGCTGACTAATTCCTTTGGACACAAAGGAAAGCCGAGTAAACTCCCCTGTAGCCTCGGTGTTGGAGTGCAATTTCAAACCTACAATCTCCGGATGTAAACTGTTTCCTAGGCCAATTGCTATTTATTTTCTTTCCACTTTCGCTTTCTCTGATATAATAGCTATGAGTGTTACCTTATCACTTATAAATGGACTTCACAAATGAGAATAAGGGTGCTCGAATTTTAAGCCTTACCACATATATTTGAAACTATATTACCAAATTGACAGCCCAAAAAAGCTACATGCAGAGGAGGCAGGCTGAAGAGGAAGTTGATAACGATAGTAAAATTAAATTTAAAGAAGTGCAAATTATGCGAGAATTTGGCGTTATTGATAATGATAGACTTTATGGGTTATTTGATTTTTGCCATTGGCATACGCATTTAAAGTCTCAACAGTCTAGATAGACAGCCTGTGTGAAGAAAATTAAACCAGATCAAATGATCCTGACTGTTTACTTTTACAAAATAAAAGGATCCTAATAAAATAGGCTATACGGAGGATCTGCCTTCTTCTCACTTTTTCCAAGCCGTGTAATTTTGGTCCTTTTTTAGGGATTGTGAGAGTACCATAGAAGATTTGGGGGGAATCAATCATAATTTCAAGGTGGGCCACACTTCTTCCTCTCAGAGATGCTTTCCCTTATCCGGGGCCCATCTCGAACCTTCATTTCAATTTGCCAAATCCATGGGTGTATGGTTCTCATGGAATGGAAAAAGGTGGACCAAAATCTCTTTCTAAGAGAAAAGCAGTAAGTGGGTCCACACTCCACGCGGTCACAGCCAGACCCACAGGAGTGTGGAAAAGAAAAAAGTGGCCGATGGCACTTTCGGAACTTAACAGGTGTAGGTGGGATGAGGGGCCGACACAGACCGGTCACGTGTGCGTCAGATCCGACTCGGAACCCACCAACAACCAATCTCATGGCCACCAGTTGGCATCACCCCAAGATGTGATTATGTGATTTTTCTATTGATAATGATGGTGGCAGTCCCACTAAAAATATTATTGCACCAGTTAATGCTACTAGTATTTTATTTATTAACTATTTCACTCATGTCAAGTGTCAAGGGTTACCGATCTTTTGGGCTGAATTAATCTTCTTGGGTTCGAAAAGAAGCCGAGTAAACTCTCATGTAGTCCAGTGTGGTAGTGCAGTTTCGAACTACAAACAAACCATGGTCTTAAGCTAATTGAGCTATTCCTTTGGATTGATGGCTGATGTTGGTTGGAAGTTGGACGAATTGAATAGACTAAAAGATCTTCCAAGGAATGGAGATGGGACCATGTGCCATGTCACATGGGGGTGGTCCTCCTCCTCCTATGTAGTGATACCCCTTACTTGGTTTGATGAGTTCTTTTCCACATGGGATTATTTTTTTAGTTTGTCTTACTTTTTCTTGTTTGAAAAGATTCAGCTGCCTATTTTTTATACATTTATACTTTGTTTTATTAATATTATTGGGGGTTGGGGGTGGGGATTGGGGTGGTTTTTCAGGAATCATATTATTAGCATATCAATGATTGTATGGGTTCTTAACATATGAGATGGGAAACAGTTTGAGGGGATTCCTGATTACCGGATAAAAGAGGGTTTTGAGATCAAGTCATTAAAAAATAACTATTGAATATGTTCGCATATCTAATGATGCTAAAGGAAACAGAGTTCAGTCTCAATGCATTTTCAAAATGAGATATTGTGACAAAATCACGATAATACTGGAACAAAAGTGGAGAAAAATCAGAGAATTAATCCTAAGGAAATGAATTTTAATAGTGTCTTATATTTATTTATTTTATTATACAATTTTTTTTTACCATGACATTTTAACCTTTGGTTTAGTGTTCAAAGTTCAATGTGTTTACAAGCGCATTATTACTGTGAATTCATCTAGAAGTGGATGAGCTATAAGATACAGCTACGTGTCAAATTGGACGTGGACCTAGGTGCATGGAGGACGGTTTGGATTGACCAAAAGTGGGCCCCATTACAGTTTATGCAGTTTAAATGTCAATAGTCTTATACATTTTGTAAGGGCGTCTTTTGCTAGTCATGTGGATACTTGCAGTTAAGTTGCCACCTGAAAAATGTCCCTTAATTGTGATGTGTGGAGCAACTAGGAAAGGACTACCCTGCTCTCTAGGACACAGGCCCAATCAAAATCCATGCAAAAAGGAGAAGTCAGAAAGGCAAAATGAAGAAAAGAAGAAAAGGAAATCTAGGAAAGGAAGATCCAATAAGGAAAAGGAGTACTCTAAGTAGATTCAAGTCTCTCATTGTAGATCTCTAGAAT
The DNA here is from genome assembly GCA_003546025.1 of Camphora micrantha. Lineage (NCBI taxonomy): Eukaryota > Viridiplantae > Streptophyta > Magnoliopsida > Laurales > Lauraceae > Camphora > Camphora micrantha. Next base: position 35,514,149 of record QPKB01000011.1, read on the forward strand.
GTCACTGGATTATGTGTGAAATAATCAGAATCCATCTCCAATAGTAGACAATTGAGATAAAAATAAAAGATCTTAATCTTTCCAAGCTTGAGGAGTGAGGACACTTAAAAATTAGATATTAATGATCTTCATATATGACACAAAGACATAGATCTCAAATTGGAGTAACTAAAATAAAGGAAAATATATGTTATTGGACACCAAAATCAATAATAATCACTTCTCTCTAAAAGGTTGGATGGTGGAACTCATTTTCTATAAAACTACAAAATACATACAACATTGTTATTATTATGCATATAAGCAAGCAAGACTACCTTTTTTTCCCCTTTCTAAGTTGCTGAAACAAAAACTACTTTTTTCAACAGTAGCAGGAGAAGCTAACTAAGTAGCTAACCCTTGGTTTCTTGCTCTTTAAGGCTCTATGGAGCTTTATTTTGGCGGCTATCTATAGCCCTATCAACTTATATGTATATTTTCTGATCGATTGACTGGTGAGAGAGGGAGGAGGACTTTCAAGAGGGTTCTGATAAGGAATGAGAGAATGGGGTGCATGTGACTTGTGAGAAATGTGGGGCGCAAAAGAAAGGAAAACGGCAGCTGCTTTCTAAATTTTCTTTTCCTTAATCCTTATCTAAACAGGACCAAACCGACTACCTACCATGGTCCCAACATGGGGTGGTGGTGGTGCTATCCCTAACTTATCCACCCACGTGGGATCTGACTTTGTGCTTACTCAGTGTACACTGTGAGATCCTTGACTTTGAATGCAGTGTTTTAGGTACATGTCCCCTGGTTTCCATGAGGACTGCAATGCTGTGGATGAAGATTATCAACTGTGGAGAAATGTTCTAGAGCAAAAGCACGTAAGCGTATGCAGCTCAGCTCTGTGGGGCCTATTTGGGATCACTTTTGATCAGTGCAGGTCATTTCATGCTGCCCCTGAGATTGAAAACTTGGCTGACAGACACTTAGGGACCCACATGTGATCCATGTGGCCTTGCATGCATTTTTTTTTTTATTTTTTGAACTTATCCAATCCCTAGTAACCTACTTAAGATGGAGAGATCACGTCTTACAAAGGTCATGCAGGAACGTAACTGTACAAAGAGAGTAAAGTGGGCCAGGGGTAGACTGAGCTGAGTTAGTTACCTTGGTAGAAAGATGAAGGATAAAGAGGAACTAGAAGTCCTAAACGAGTTTTGGCAATGAGTTTCGGCTAATTAACTTGGGTTAACTCGTTTAGGACTCAGTTGATGATTCATCCAAATCACAGCAAAATTCAAAATAAACAAAAACTAATCTGTAATTCAATCAAGTAGCTTCTTGTGCCGAGCCATGTTGTTAAACTTAACTCGAAGCCGTGTTTCTTAGCACATGAGGCATGAGCATTTTAATCTACGGGAGCTTGCGATTGGAGTGGTGAGAAAACGTCATTGTGAAATCTGTTGGGGATGTGTAAGGGGAGGACTCTTGGGTATGTGCAACCAAAGTCTCACATCGGCTAAAAATAAAAAAGATTATGGGCATATAAGTTGGACTAAATACTCCATTAATATGAGGCCTTTTGAGTTATAAGTTGGACTACGTACTTCATTGGTATGATTAGTTCCTAACAAATGGAGACCCATTCACCTGTATAGATTTGTCTTTCAGTATATAACTTCGTTTCAAAAGCAATGGACCCACTTACATGCAAGTTTACCAATGGGAGGAGGGCAACTTGAAAGGTCTCCTCATGGACGCTAGGTGGGGGTTATGCAAAAAATCAGCCCAAACAGATTATCTTAATCCTTAATTTAACGGCCTTAAAGTTTAATGTATCCTAACCGTAGAATTTTTTGAGATTCAATCAACTATGGGTGAAGGTTTAGTAAGTGTACATATGGGCTTAATGCCAAATCAAGGGATAAAAATACTATCAAAGGAGTTGCACTAATAAAAGGTAGGCTCCACAGTGGTGGAAAACACTTGGAATTGCTTATAGTACAACATTTCCTATCATGAATCTCCATTTTTTATTCCCCCAAAATAAGTGTGTTTGTGCAACAAGAGGATTAACGGTCTATGAATTTCCATCTCCACGGTCGAAAGGGATTCTGCATATCCACCTTATAGGAAATCAAAATCCTCTCTATAGAAGAAAATCAGTTCATTTTATTTTCTTGTATGTGCATAAAATATCGCACCAAACAATGGACGACAGAGTCAATTTTCCTCTCTATCACATAGTCCTCCTTTCTATTACTTCTTGTATGAACACTTATATGTGGGGACATGTGCTGCCTTGATCTCGATGATCAGCCAAATCCTATCATCCAAACACTCTCATTCACCAACTGTACACCAAGGTGGGTGAGGTTCAGGGTGTATAAGGCCCACCGGATCTCCAAATGACTGGCAATCAGCCCCATCCACCAAGTCCTAAAATTTGATCCCCATAAAATCAACTAGTACCAAGATTGGAATTTCTGAAGGGCTTGAATCACACCCATATCCTTGTGGGCCTCTCCAAATCACAACCACCACCTACCTACCCTTTTGTATTCGCACTCATCCATGTGAGCCCTACAGAATCATAGCAAGCACTGGATGCAAAAGAAAAAAAGTATTGGCAACAAATCAACAGAGATCCATACTAATAACTCCAATCTATGATAAAATTGTGTATTCCAAACTCCATCAAAAGCTCCAATTCATGGGCTCCACCTTTGACCGACCACTAACCAAAAGTTGTTGAGGCCGCAACAATCCAAAGGTATTGGCAACAAATCAACAGAACTTCTGTTCATTGAATGTATGCCATTGCCTTCTCTTTTGTTTGTTGGTTTGTTTATTTGGGCCTTTTAGTGTTTTTTCATCTCTGTGCCACATACAATGGCTCGGGCTGTCAATGATTGCAATTTTCTTTCTACATATATTTTATGATGTGACCAAACACATGGAATGCTGCAGAGCCCATCCTGCCACTTTGTACAATTATACCAGTCTAGGAATGTAACATGGGAGGGGTCAGGTTCAAGCTTTAGACAAGGGGTTGGGTCCAAGTCCTGATGTCCAAGACCTGACGGGCCCAAATACTATAATGCAAAATCCAAACTTGGATCCAATCCAGTTCTGACACAGACCCAACCCAATCAAATCCAAGAATTGATTTTAGATTCAATATCCAACTTGGCCTCACCCAGAAACAGGTAACTCTAAACAGAAATGGGTGTGTGCAGTCCTAGGCTGTTGGACAGCCAGTCAGGGACCTATGGAGCATGCATGAGTGCATGAGTTTGAATCCGCTGGGAAAAAAATAAGAAGGCATGAGCGTGTGTGCTCAGGTCTAGATGGACCCAACCAAACCCATCCCTGACCCTATTACAGCCTACAAGGACAGTGCAAATGCCTTGCAAATCCCAAAAGGAACTATCATTTATAAAAGCATATATAAAACCATGGAACAGCAATAACAAGACAAGGGATGTTGAAGACTGATTTTCCATGTGCACATAGCACGTGACAACTTGTCAAAAAATAAAAATAAAAATTGTTATTGTTGCATAGGCATGGCCACAACGTGGTCTGTTGCTCTTTACAGCTACAATATAATTACCACTGAAGAGATGTAGTAAGTCTTTATTAGTATCACTCCGTTTCTTGAAATTAGCACAAACTAGTTCTCAAACGTTTGAAACACAAAAGGGATAAAGAAGATCAAGAACAAAAGTGAGAGAAGGTTTGCACCACATGAGATCAGCCTCAGTGCCACAGTTTATGCACCTCCTTCCATCTTCTCCCTCATTTTGTACTGCAACATGGCAGGAGCGCAGTCTATAGGAGTTTCTCCTGATAAGAGAAATGTATTTCACGATTCACTGATTTCAGCTTATGCTTTCAAAATATTTAAGCATGCAGTAGAACAAATCAACAATCATCCCATACTTGAAGGAATAACATCAGGCAACCTTACAAATAAATGAGTGCACAGTGGGGAAACACAAGACACCCCAATGGAAAAGGAATTTTCCTCTCACATATCCGGTCAGAGACCAAACCCGGGGTGGTTAGGTGGTACCTCATGTACTGTACCACTTACCCAATCTAGCAACAAATAATGATGATCCATCATCATCATAAAGACTCGAGTTTTGAGACACTGTTGTGTCTCAATATTCAAGACCTCATGGAGAGCTTTTAAAGTAGAAAAACTTATCCTGAAGTTGAATCTTAGTTTCTGAATAGCATTGGTCTCCAACGGTATTGTACCAAGTCTTCTCCACATAATACATAGGAATTCATGGTTGAGCTCCACCAAAGGATTATTAAAGAGGTGAAGGGTAAAGGACATAAGGTAGCAATGTAGATGGGACCTTGACTATCCTAGGATTTAAATTACTTGGGTGATGGCTTGGTATTCATTTGCCATCTTCCATGGATTCAATTTCCATTAAAGGGAGGTTGTTTAATGGACATTTTTGGATACTCATCTTTGAATCTTCATCTTTAACCACTTGAAAAAAAATGCAAACTCTTAGAATTCCTAGGAATTCCATTACAAGAAACAAAGAGGCCTTTAGCACCCAAACTTCCAAGATCTAGAACTTGCATTCTAGAGTACTTTGTTCAAGAACAGCAAACTTGAACTATGCAAGAGAACAAGAAATCACAAACCAAAATAACTGAAATTCACAAGATTCAAAAGAGGAGGATAAACCTCATTGAAAAAAAATACATAAACCTAATAAAAAAAAAAAAAAATCATGCATCTATCCTACAAAGTTCAAATATCAGAGTATCCAACTATTTCATATAGAAGGCTAGATGCATATACAAAATCATATAATTGCTTAGAAGTAGGGAACTACCTTGCGCATTCTTGCAGTCTAGACGTGCTCCATGTTCCATTAGAATGAAGACTATGTCTGTCTGATTGAAGAGTGACGCCTGCAATATCAACCTTTCTGTTAGTAATGTAGAGTTTTTACCTCATACTCTTCCAAAACACATTTAAGTGCAACAGGATGATGAAACTGTACCAAATGTAGCAAAGACATTCCTTGTTTGTCACAATAGTTTGCATTCACTCCCTGTCCAAAAATAAATAAATAAATTAAGTTGTTAAACATATGTAGTCAATCCATGAGACTGACAGTTAAGTACCTGATTCAGAAGCCTCTTTACAGACACAGCATCACGGTTCTTAATAGCTTCTCTCAAACCCTGAAGAGTCGAGCCATAAAAGAAAATGCAAAAAAAAAAAAAAAAAAACTGTTTCAAGAGATGCTTTTGCAATATTAACAGCATTGCAAACCTTGGGCTCCACAGGAACATTCTTACCTCCCCATTTACTTCATATTCTGTGCCAGGTTTATCCAAGCTACCATTTGTTGCTTGACCGAGATTGAAAAACACACTACAAAGCCATTACAGAAAGGAACTGAGAAGCAAGATGAACATTGATGTGGAAGAATATCAGGGAAAAAGGTTGACAGACAGCCCAAATGTGCAAACATGAAATTGGACAGACATAAGTGCCACATTAATACGTATCGATAACAAGCCAGAAAACATTAATATTGTGAATCCATGTTACATAATGGACCAACTTTCACACAGTTGCATCATTTGTGTGGAACTACCATTTTCTCAGCCATCAGTCTGACAAAGGGTAAATGAAATTTGTGAAACACAACCTGGAAATTTAACAAACAGACCTATGCTTGTTGTTTGAAGAACTCATGTTCTTCGAACTAGAATACGTTGCATGCTGTGTGCTGATAACCTTTTTTGGCCGTGGATTGGACTGAACAGTTGAGGGGACAGGACTAGGCATCTGCAACAAAGAAATCAATGAAGTGGAACAAAGCACAAAAGGCAACAAGCAGAACATTGAAGTTGCATAATAGTTTCATACCTTCAAGGGAGTTGGTTCCGGTGTTGGAGCTTTGCAAATGCATAAAGGCATTCCACACCGGCACTCAGGCACTTCTAAAATAGGTAGGGTGGTAGTTGATTGAGGCTGCACATCAACATCCTCATTCACATTTAGTCTTGAAATTTTATCTGCTGCAGCAGCAATACTATCTGAAGACTCCTGAGTTCCATCTCTCCCGGATCTAAAGAAGCAAAAAGTAGTGCATGGAAGACACATGGTCATTATATAAAGAGGAATAGAAATTACAAACTCACAAAAAATCGAACAAAAACAGAAAGTGATCATGACAAGATTCAGGATATATTAATAATTTGTTCAGGTAAGGTTGGGTTCTGCAGGAACATTTGTGAAGCAGCGCAGGTAGGGGAAGAGTAGCCAGGGCTACTCTCCAAGCCGAAGCTCAGGGATAGGGATCGAAAGTGTCTTGGTCTCACACCACGAACACACAACCGAGAGAAAAACTCAACGAAGTAATCTTATTAATCAATCAACGTGTTTCTAAGGAGGAATTACAATCCTTTATGTAGACTCCATACCCTAATTCTAATTTAGAATCACTTCTAATTAAAATAAACTCTAAATCAGATAAAATGAAAAAAATCCTAATTACTCTCATAACTATCCCTGACTTTTAGCTATTACTAATATAGGCTAAAATAATTTGGAGGTTTGGTTTAGAAATCATATTCAGACAACAAAAGTAGCACAGTTTTAGTGCCAATAAAAATAAATGCTTTTGATGCCTTTTGGCCAATGCCAAAAACCACAATTTGAGTTTTTACAAGTGACAGAAAATTAACATAGGAAGAAGTTACAGAGGACCCAAATCCAAAAATTGACTCCATGACCCAAGACTGAGTTCACATGTCACACTATCAAGTGGCAGCAATCGAACATGAACCCACCAATGTCAATTCAATAGCCCCACAAGGGCTTTGATCAAGAATAAAAGTTACAGCTCTAGTTCATGATATATGTTAGATTTTAGTTTTCAACATGTGAAACTCAAATGTTGCGACAAGACTCATTTACTGTTATAATCATCCTTTTCTCACCTCTGATACCAATTTCATAGAGAAGAAACGAAAGACATCAAATAGAGCACAATCATATAAAATAAATTTGCAGATATATCTGCATGATTAAGCATCCTGTTAATCAGATCTGAGAGTCCTAATCAAAGAAAATAAATCACTTCCAAGACTACAGTTATCTATAAGCATTTCAAAAGGCATCCTCTGAAATGTACCTATATGTTTGTTGAAGTGGGTTCTGAGCAAGGATTCAAAACTAGGAGTTGGGGGTGATTAGTCCCCTCGCGAGTCAAGCACGTGACTCAGCCAAGTTGGGACCAAGTGTCATCCGAATCCATAAACCCCCCTAAAATATAAATATATATATATATATAAATAGGGAGATGCTCTAGTGAGAGATGCTCTAGTGAGAGACACTCTCACCAAGTTGGTGAGAGATGGGTGGGGGCCCTCACATTTAAGTTGGGGGTCCTTGCATTTAAGTTGGTGAGAGTGGATATGGAAGTGAGGGCCCCCACCTATCTCTCATAAACTTGATGAGAGTATCTCTCATAGGAGCACCTCCCATATATATATATATCCCATATGGGAAATATTCATGCGCATCCATCCCTCACCATATTATGGTGAGGGACAACAAAGTAGGACCAACTTTATGATCTATGATGCACGTATACGCCGAAGTGGGTAATGTATTGTGTCGTATCATATCCGATACTTCACTTTTTATGTGTAAAATCAGTGTCCCTGCATGTCCATAGCGTATCCATGCCCTATTTGGGCATCATAGTTTATGATACATCTGAACCACCTACACACATGGGACCTCCTTAAGTACACTAGACCCATCAAATTTCCACCTATCCAAATGGATTGGACCGTTGGATCGAAGGTCAAGTTCTTTTCTTTAATACAAAGTCGTTAAATTTGTGGGCCATGGATGAAGGGGTTAGAAGCATGGGATTGACCCCAACTTACTATTTGGGCTCATCCAAGAAGGCTCTTTCCATATTCCCAAACCCCCCACCCCCCAAAAGTTCTTTTCTTTAATACAAAGTCGTTAAATTTGTGGGCCATGGATGAAGGGGTTAGAAGCATGGGATTGACCCCAACTTAATATTTGGGCTCATCCAAGAAGGCTCTTTCCATATTCCCAACCCCCCCCCCCCCAAAAAAAAAAAAAAGTCCCAAGATCAGTGGGGTCCTACATGGGCCCCATTAAGTTTGTCCCTCACCATATAGTGAGGGAAGGATGCACATGAATATCCCCCTATATTGTGCATGTATATATATATATATATATATAGAGAGAGAGAGAGAGCCACTGGGTATTGCTCTTTGGAGATCGATTAAAAAAACCCTAACTTCTCTCCATCTCTCACCCTGCTGCAATTCCTCTTCACTGCTCTCCCTTTGCCCTTGAAATCCTCCACTACCAAAAGGCCACAGGTCTAGGTACCTCATCCCCGATACAAGGTTCGATGGAGGTGCAGAGAAGCAGAAGGAAGGAGGAGAAGAGGGAGAAAATAGAGAAATGACAACTCCACACCGAACACCTTCGATCTTTTTCTATCCAGCTACCAGTAAAATCAGAAAGGTTTTATAAATAAATACCACATATGTTGAAATAGGTCTTTCTTCAATTCAAAACCTGTAAGCAAATCTTGCTAAATATCCATGAAAATAATACTTCTTCTTCTGATGTGGTTTGGCTTTTATTTTGTTGGAGCAGCTATTTTGGTTGGGAGTAGAAGAATCAGGCCCACAGACACTAGTGACAATAATTCAAATAAGAAGCAAAACCCTAACCCCCATCAAGTCCAAGCCAACCTCTACTCAACTCGGTAAGGACTGAGTCCAAGACAAGTAGCCTGAGTCGACTTGGACTAAGCCAACTTCTAATACCATGGTTCTGCGGGTTAGCATTAGCAGTGATGGATATATGTTCAAAAGAGAGTTTCTTTTGATTTTAGAAAAGAAAAACCATAAAGCATAAAGTATGAAATGAATTCTTTTTATCTTATGAAATAAAGAAATCCAGTAAACCAAAGACCTCTCACCACTAATTTTGATTGGTGTGTGTGTGTGTGGCTGAGTTGGCCTAGTGGCCGGGAGAGGAAAGTGGAAACCGCGCGTGTGTAGCTGAGTTGGCCCAGTGGCCAGGAGAGGAAAGTGGAAACCACCCTGCCAGGGATCAATCCCTAGCAGAGGCAATGGGAGCGGGAGTTTCTATCCACAGCAACTCCCTGTGATTCCCAATTTTGATTGGTATTTGTACATACCTGTTTCAAAAGGATATTTCTAAGATCTCTGAGAAAAACTATAATAGACAAATTCACACACAAACACAGTCCCATAATCCCATATCCCAAGCCATGCCGATTCATCTGTTGGGCCACAAATAAGTCTGCATCCAACCCAAAGGCTTAAAAACTTAGCCTGAACTAAGCTCAAAACATGCTAGTTCCCAGGCCCAGATTGACTCAATCCAGTTGCAACCATAGCCCACAGTGAGTATGGTGGTAATGTTTAGCTAGTTAAAGGAGCCTGCAAATGAATCCATTTGGTTATCTTTGTTCTTATTGGAGTGGAAAATGACTTCTCGAAACAATGCGTGAAACAAACGGTATCTATAGGCTTAATAAGAGAAAGATGAACTAGAGACCTTGATCATGTAAGCTTGATTAAAGATACAAATCCAAGGGTACCAGTGAAAGAAAATGAGATCAATGAGAGAAGAGGAATGCATTTTAAAGACCTGTTGGATATAGACTATGTAAGTTGAGGGATGGTCAACAAATTATATGAAAACAAACAGCATAAGCATCCTGAGCAAAGAAGAAGAAAATTACTACATTGGGATTAAGATGATATTGCATATAGAACTATGAGTTTTGATAGAAGAAATCGAGAAAGTTGCATGATTGTAGACACTTGCATTGGAATCTAAACAGTTTTGAGGTGTTGGATTCATGGATTCAGCACAATTTTTAAATAAATTTAATAAATAACGCTAATATGAAAATGGAAACAATAAAAAGAAAGCACGTACTAATCTCACTCTAAAAAAAATCAGTCTTATCAACAGAAACAAATACCTTTTTCCATAGGCCCTTCTCATCTTATGGGCTCCCTCCATCTGCTTGATGAATGTAGATCCATCAATTGTTTCAATTCCCTCATACATGCACAATTCAGTTAATTCTCAAAAAAGATGCAAGCATGTTTTCTCAAGCTGACCTCAGGCTGAAAATTGATTCAAACTCCAAAGATCTCCTCTACTTAACTTTCCATACCCCATTATCCTGCTGTTTCTGCTGCATAACAGATCCATCTACACCTCCAACAGTGGATAAGAAACTCACTTGTCCCACCCAAAGATATTAAAATCCCAAATCTACAACCTTAAGGGTATGCAGAAAATCCATCCCATCTAAGACCACAGCAGATAATAGCTGGTCTTAAGCTGTCTTATTACCAACACTGCCACTAACAGTACCACTATCTTTCCCTACCCCAGCCTTCAACTTGCAAAATGCATCAGAATGGACTTCTGAAACAGCATCTTTTATCAACATGAGGGAAATGCATATAGATTTAGCAAATATCCTGAAATATGAGACGTAATCGTTGAGAAATTCTCTAAGAATACAAGGACACTTCGACACTTCAATCATCCCATTTACGTTGTATTGATGTCCTTTTCCCTGTCACTAGTCAATATGCTCTGTTGCATTTACTAAAATTCAATTTGATCTACAACTCAATATCAAAGGAATAAAATGTACTTCAATATGTTATATAAGTACAGGACATTTAATATGTTTAGATAAGTACATAAAAATCTTCATCAACTAATTATCAGAATGCAAAATATAAACTTCAGAATATACAAAGAAGGGCAATGGAGTCAAGTACAAATTCATGCAGAACCAGAGGTCTAGATTTTTGTCGACCAAAACAAATATGCTAACTATCCACAAATACGCATCTTCTTGTCTCATGGATCATTACTTCAAAAGTAGTTTGATATTAAAGAATAAGAAAGGTGCTAATGCATTGCTGACCAACCTTCAAATATTAAAAATAATCCAGTTGGTAAAGCTTTCCAAGCAAATTTCAACCACACAAAAATAAATTAATACTTAAGAAAGCATGTCAGAAAAACCAAAAGTACACCAGTAAGAGATTTACCGGGGGGGATTATTGAAACAGTCATAGCAAACTCTAACATTGGAATGTATGCCGAATTGTGGTAATTCCTGGAAAATAGTTTTTACAACTTAACATTTATATGGGACCTGAAAATCATATCAAAATTTAAGCCAAACATCTTGGTTTGAGGTTGAACTTCCATAAATCCTTACCATTTGATAGGATGAATGCTCATGGCACAATGTCTTTCCACAGCATCGGCAGTGATGCTGCAAAGAAAATACGTGTCAATTAGAAGCCATGCCCACATTCAAATTTGCACATAAACACCAACCACAAATATCCGGGCAACTAACATATTGAAGTACTCAATTCCCATCAATGTCCGACCACTAAAAGAACTAAAACCATGGAATGTTACATAATCGATACAACATTTTAACACCTTTCTTTCAATAAACGGGTTCGGGTTCAAGAAAACAAGTGAAACACAGAAGCAAGTTCTAGGAATGTTTCTGTCTTCTTCTTTTTTTTTTTTTTTTTTTAACAGTAACGAATATTTGTATCTTTCTGACCTCTTTCCACAGAAAGGGGACATTAATAGAAAGTGAAACAGAGCTTTGGCAATGGATACAAAATGGAGTGGATGGTTGTTTTTCTAAGGAACTAGCTATTCATCCTCCCTATCTAAAAGCGAAATGAGACTTATGTATATCTCCTTTTCTGACTCTCCACCCTTCTTTCCTTTATCAAATCCTTCACCCATTCCCCTTCCATCTGGGAAGAGCCAATATAACCTAGGTTTCATTGTAGAGGTCAGGAAAATTTGTATGGCCAACCACCTATTCGACAAGCCAATGCATGTATGTGATCATCAAGGGGCATTTACATAAGAAGAAATTTAGATTCGCATTATTATATGAACTTGAACTTTAGGCAGGTAACTAAGAAATAACGAGAAGGCAAAACGCATGTAGCTAAGATGTGAAAGCAGAGATGTGTTGAGAAACAAGAAAGGAAAAAAAATAGGATGTGATTTGCGGGTGCCCTTAACGAAAGCTAAATTTAAGGAATGTCTTCTGACATGGTATATGCATGTGCTTAGAATACTGGAAACAGTTCTTATACCAAAAACGGCATTGCTGCAAGTGCAAGGAAGTAGAAGATGGGAGATGTCAATAAACACTAAAAAAATAAAGTTGTTAGGTAGTGGAGTAATAAAGAACACAGCTCTAAATAAAGATTAGTCCATTAGTAGAACTTACAAAACCAACCTGATGATGTTGGTGAAAAAAAAGCATTCCAATTGTCACAGCTTATAAAGTGTACAGAACAAGATAAAAGACTAGCTCAAAGATCTCCCTTTTTCTTTCTTTCTTTTCCCAACCAGCAATGAGGGACAGACGGGTCCTACAATTTGGTAGTCCAATCCATTTATCTGATGCACCACATCATGGGAGGGGTAGTGCCTGCCATATAGACTCGATTGGATGGTTCTAATCACCCAAATGGTGACTTGCAAGTGGAAAATTGCACAAAGTTCCCACCTTTAATAAGCGTAAACTGAAATGATTTCCAATGGGGGAAGATTTCTGGCTTATCTCCAATCCATGACAGTACCCATCATATGAACAGTCTAGTTTACCAATAGTCTCTTACAATTCCTTCAACCCACTCAACATTACAATACAAAAATGCAAATCCCTCCAAAAAAAAAAATCAACATATAGCGAAAACATCTACTCAATTAACGACCCCAGATCAGTTTGAGAGATCCCCGAGGCGATATAAAGCAAATCACCATCTCCTCCTCAATCAAAAGTGTGGAAATCAAAACCCAGACAACAAATTCCTGAATCATGGGCGATTTCGATCCTTCAAGTCAACAAGAGTTACATCCATGGAAAAATAGCAGCAAGCAAATCATCTCAACGGACCCCAAATAACGAGATCGAATGATTGAAGAGACTATAATAAATGGATGAAACATGTGATCGTAGAAAGAGAAAGTAGAATTGGGAAGAGATATGGGATTTGATTACCCGACGTCTGAAGGTGCTGAAACTGCAATTGCAGACATCGCACCGATCCGCTTCTTGAAACGGAGGCGGCTCCGCCATTTCGCTCTTGCCGATTTCGCCGATTACAGCGACTCCGACACGGAAAGGAAGAAATCGTAACACTGAGAGAGAGAGAGAGAGAGAGAGAGTCTCAGACAGAGATCTTTATTCGTTGAATTCAACGGCCAGATCGAAATACGAATGGAATCGTTTTTCACCTCTGGATCCGATCCTGAAAGAGTGGGGCCAGGTCATGTTGTGGGGCCCAGTTTGTTAAGCCTGGATACAATTAGGTGGGCCTTTCTGCTGTGTTATCCACCGTACACGTGTCATATGTGATCTGTGTGGTGGCCCACTTGATGATAATCCTAGCGAGCGACTGAAAATAACCCTCTATTTGTTGGGCTGATTGTTAAAGCCCAATTCAACAAACAGAAGGAAATGTTAAGCCCAGTGACAAATTTATTGTGTTGAAAACTTATGGGTACACTTGGGTCAGGCCATATTGATCCTGATTGGAGCCCATCTTGTACTGAGCATTTGGGCTATGTTTGAAGGCCCAGCCAGGCCTGACAAATTTTTAACATGGAGGACTTTATAGTTTATACAGTTTTGAAATGAGCTCTCTCTGGGCCTCACTCTAACACCCATGTGCTAGATTCTATGATGCATGGATATGGCGGGGATATCAGATATGCCACGGACACTAAAAATAAATTTTACACATAAAAAGTAAAGTATGGACGATATTACATGGTACATTGCCCACTTTGAGAGTATCGGTCCAGCAGCCCAAACCAGAAAAGCATTCCGGATGGCTGGTGATTTGCATCCTAGCAGAAAACCATGGAACTTAAATGGGAAATTCTTGAATTTTGAAGTGATCTAACCCTTCTTTGGGATAGATATAATGTGTCACCCATAAAAATACATTTGATCAAGATCAGCCATCCAGAAGTATTGGCCAATATAAGCTGAGGCTCAATTTGTTTAACAATTGGGCCAATGCATGAAATCCATGCCTGTTCATTCACTTAAAAAAACCAAGCCCTTATCTAACCCAAAGAAGGGTTAGATCATTTCAAAATTCAAGAATTTCCCATTTAAGCTCCATGGTTTTATGTTAGGATGCAAATCACCAGCCATCCAGAATGCTTTTCTGGTTTTGGGCTTCTGGACCCATACCTTTTTTCCGCAGTCAACGCAAATCTGAAGGCTGAATCCAACCAAACCTGAACTATTGGTATATTGTCCTGAACGTGCATACATATTCTTCATTAAGAACTGGTGAATGTCTACTTGTCCCGGGACTTTTGTCCCGGGACGTGGCACGGCTCCCATGGGGAGCCGAGCCAAAAATCGGGACAAGTAGCACAGCTCTAAGAACTGAATTGTTATATTTTAATCATGGACCACATGAGGACCCGATTCAAGAAAATCTGGTCAGGGACCACTTTTGCATCCTAGGATTGGGACCTGGACTCAGAGTCTCAGACCCGACCAATCGAATCCTTGGAATCATCCAATTGGGATCGTTTTGCATTTGTCAAATCCAGCTGGGGCCTTCGATTTCTATGGTCTCAGTTCCACTTTGGAGATAATAGCAATTGACTAATTAAATGAAGGGGAGTTCTATTAGCACCACATAAGTGTCTCTCCACACCGCAGAGAAAAAAAAATCATTTCCTAAACTACCCCTCCTCCCTTTACTCTCCCTCCACCCTCTTCCTCTCCCCCACCCTGTCCTCCCCGCCGGCAGCCCGCGGTGGCAGGCCGGCAAGCAGCCTCCCTCCCCCCTCCTCTATTTTCTCTCCCTTCCTCTTCTCTCCCCCCCCCCCACCCCCCCGCCCCGGCGGGAGGGGGAGAAAAGAAGAGGAAGGGAGAGAGGGAAAGAAAATAGAGGAGGGGGGAGGGAGGAAGAAAGAGGGAGAGGGGGGAGCCGGTGGGGTGGGGTGGGGTGGGGGAGAGAGAGGAAGAGGAAGAGGGTGGAGGGAGAGGAAGAGGGGGAGGGGGGAGGAGTAGTTTAGGAAATTAAAAAAAAAATTCCATTGCTGGTGGAGAGACGCTTCTTTGGTGCCAATGGAACTCCCCTTAAATGAATCCATGTTATATTTGATAGCAATGGGTCAGGTCAAAATGGTTACCCAGGTAATGCTTTTTATAGACATTATCCATCCATGAGGTGGATATGATATCACATGTAAACCCATTGTTTAGGGAAGGTTCAGGTGTGGACCTGCTAGGGTGTGAGTCAGGATGAGTTTGTTCCGACCCAGTACACCAAACCCAACTCATCCTATTCTAATTCTACAGGAATAGAGATAAGATATCTAATATCACCTCCATTGCCAGAATGCAACATGTATCTTTCAATCTTTGGGATAGGAAGGGTCTCATTACAGAACAAAGAAAAAGAGAAGTTCATTATTTTTCCACAACCATTATTATCCAGTTCTAGGCTACAATGTGAATATATATGGACAATGTTTATGCCATTCAACAGTACTCTAAACCCAGACCAAAAAAATTGGATTTCTCCCCCATCAAATGAAGAATTTGCTACATTATACATCAGCCAATTTCTGACAACCCAAGTTCCTACAAAATAAGAACTTTTCTTACCCTTGTCAACACACACCTTAGCCCACTTGTGTTTACATGTGGATGGACCCCACTCACAGAAAGACACCCCTCACAAAGAGGGCCCCTCTGATCGTGATAGAGATAAGGATAGTTTGAGTTTAATCTAATTTTCTATTCTTATCATATCTCCATTCAAATTCAAGTCGAGAGAGTTCGATCCAACTCTCCATCCTTATCATCTCTCTATTTAAAATTGAATGGAAATTTTAACACCCATTAGCCAAAAAGCTACAATGAGATATATAAAGAAATAATATCAACCTAATCTAATCATAATAATGAGAGATCATCTCACAATTTTTGTCATTTTTCAAATTTATTTTTTATGGAGAGGACTTGATTGAAAGAAATATGGAAAACTTTTATATTCTCTTGAGATATTCAAATCTTTATGTAATTTTTCTAAAATGAGCTAAAAGTTTATTATTTTTTTGAAATTCTCCCTAACAATAATAATAATAATAGAAAATATTTTAAAAATATTAACAAGTTTGATAAATAAGAGAAAACATTTGAGTAAATTTTGGTATTTTTATTTTATGCCCTTTTGCTCCTACTCAAATTTCTCTCGACGTGTTTAGATGTGTAGTGAATTGAAGTATGGTAAGGTGAAGCATCAAATCAAGAGAAAATGAAATATAAAGGATTATGATGGTATTTTATTTTTAGTTGTTTGGTGTTGAATCTTTTTTACTTTTTGTATAGAAAAATAGAGTTTTTTTTTGTCTTTTAGTAGATAAAGGGGGTTGCTTTTTTATTTTTATTTTTGAAAAATGGGGTGGAAATTTTAAAATTGTGTACTTTTGATATGACCCATTGTCATTTCTTATCTAGATTCACTTTATTTTAACTTAACTAGTTAATTGCCAAACACGCTTAAGAACTTTCGATAGCAACAAGGGTATTCTTGTCTTAATAAGGGCATTATTAACCTTTTCTTCCTAAAAGATAGAGTCTTATGGTATTATCCCTCCCCCTCCCTTGGTCCCACATCCAACCATATTTAGAGAGCATTTAATGAAGCTCTTGAGTGAAGCCCATGTAATAAAATTAAATAGGCTCGAGATGTGGGTCCACTCAATGGTATTGAGTGGGGACATACTTTGGAAAACTATAAATTTCATAAAATAAATGCTCTAGTTCTCTATATAAAACAAATTGAATTTGTTTATAAAAATTTTAAGAAATATATTTTTTTCAATCTTAAGCTGGGTCATTTTAGTGAAATCTTATAAGGTTCGCACACTATATGAGGAGGCTATTTTTCAAAGATTTAGTTATTTTATAAGTGAGTCTACTTATGTACGTAGAACTCTTCTATCATATTTTTTAATTCTCTTTTTACTATATCTACTGTATAGATGGCATCTGCGGACATTGAAATCATCCTTGCCCTTGATTTACCAACCTCAAAGATTAACACTATTTTGATAATATTTTTTCTCTTTTTTTACAAGATCCAACTCAATAGTGGGTAAATGATCGATTTGCATCAAAACATGGCATGGTGCCAAATCAAAGTGGGGGATATAAATGTGAAGGGAGCTAAATTAATCAAATATTGACCCAAGTATGTCCCATAAAGTTGGACTTTACATGTAATCTACTTGTAAGAGAAAATTTTCCTTATAAGTGAATCATATGTAGATAACAAGGGAAGTGGTCATTTCTTGAATGATTTAGATTTTCCATAAGTGGGGCCCACTAATATTATTGGCCGATCAACTTTGCCTCCACTAGAAGAAAATCTTAGCTCCGTCCTTGATCATCAAATTATTTTGGTTTGAAATGATCTTTTGTGGCAAGTTATGGATGCTAAATTGGGCTTCTTGCATTCTTCTCATCACATGGATATGATTTGTGTCCCACGGTGTTGTTGATTAAGAAACAGTTGGCTCCCTAGACATTTGAAATTTGTTATTTTCATCACCCATGTACCAAAGTTACCAAATCACGAGAATCAACTAACTTTGAAGAGGCTAAAAAGTGGTTGGTTCTTTTATGGCACAATCTAATGATCTTATCCACCTTTCCTCAATGTTGCATGGGTGACCTTCCATCGTACGTCCAATTCGAACAGGATAGTAACACAGATGCATGCATCATACTAGCTAGGGTTTATTTAATTGTCTTAGGATGGTTGGGTTAATCATGAGATCATGTGTAGTGACTGAGGGTCAATGGATTTAGTACAGTCAAGAGGGTCCTTTTTCTTTTCTTCCAAATCTCTCAAACCTTAAAGTGGATCACAGAGCATTTGGCTTATTGTATTACTAGTGCCAATCACTTAAAAGAAAGTCACTACTCAACTAGCACAACCCATTTGCAAAAAAAGCCTATAAAGAAATGTTAGATAGGATCCATGAGCGGATTTTTCATTAGTTTGAAAATTTGGTCAGGCTAGGTCAGATCAGGTCCTTGTCGAGACTGATCAACCATAGGAACAAGCACTCAATGCTACAATGGGTTTTTACCGAATTGATTTGGTCCCAACTTTGAAAATTTGATCATAAAATATTTTAGGCGTTTTGACATGTTAACCCTCCTTAAAATTCATTTTTCTAACTTCATGATTGAAATTCAAATAATGACACTAAAGTCATTTGACTTTGTTCTCTTTTTTTTTTTTGCTATTAAAGTTTTTTGCTCTAGACCACATGATATCACCGGAACGGAGTATGTAACCGTTCCCATGATATAATGAGTCGGAGGCAAAAAAAAGTTTGTTTTTATTTTTTTATTTTTTATAAGTCTCCTCATTAGCAGTGATAAGTCTCATTTGTTAGCACCTGATAGTTCCAAGAAAAAGGAGATCCACCATCCACTATTCTAAATCCCATCATAACCAACACGACCCATATCTGAAGCTTCCTTGCCCTTGCCCAAGCTTATATTTAGCCTGACCTTGTTATGATAACCAAGTCCCACTTCCTCCCAACACCTTTCTCCACTGTCACCCATAAACAATGAGAAAAAAAAGCATTAGACACAACAAAATCTCACAACCATGTTTTGTTGGTTGTAGTTAATTTCCATCTATTTTTCATTAGAAGGGATGATGAAAGAAAGTATTCTAACAACTGATGATAACAAGGTAGAAGGACAGTAGAGAAAAAGAAGGAAATTAAACCCCACTTGGAGTTTGACTAAAAGGAGGGTGGGTGTCTTGGCTTCAAATGAATGGATTCTTTCGTTTATTAGCACTGTTGGGTTGATTTTGTAGTCGTGAGTTGTGACTTTGAAAGCAAATCACACGCGTTGGTGGGCGGTGTGCTTTGTGTCAGCTGATTCTTCTTTTCTTTTCAAGGAATGGTTAGAGAGGAGGAGGGGACCGGCACGCACCTCATGTTTGATTACTTTCAGATCACGAGAAGTCGTACCCAGGTCGTAATGGCCGCCCCAAAAAGCTAGAAGTAAAACCCACTTGTTCAATGTGTCGGAAAGATTGGGACTTGGGGATGTAAAAAACAAACTCTTGGCTTATCATGCAAGTCAGTCTGTAAGTTTGATGGCTAACTTGCTAGCTGCAACACATGGCAGGTTGGTGGGCCTCTGCAACATTACAAGGGACTCTTCTAGTTTATTAGTGCTGCATTTCACAGTCAAATTTAGGACATGTTTCTTTGGCAAGAATTTTTAGAATTCATGCCTGCGGGAATTAGTAGAATTTGAGATGTTGGAATTATAAAATACTACTAATTCCGGCATTCGTGAATTTCCTGTTTCTTTTAGGCTATTTGAACTCCAAAAATTTCCTATTTCATATCTATTTGAATTTCTTGATCTCTTAGCCAACATAAGTCACAAATCAACCCAGCCATCCAACCAAATAGCCCCTGTGTCTTACCAGATCTAAGAGAACCCACTGATTCCATTTCATTAAGACGCCAAAACCCTTCTTCTTTCCATTCCATCAAACCCCTCTAGAGAAAAATGCATGGAGCAGAATAAAAAGAAAAAAGAGAAAAATAGGCAAACATATGAAAGCAGGGTGGAGGAAGAAGATGACCAGACTTGATTTTGTTACAGTGGAATGAAGGAAAAGATGAAAATCAATAATTGGGGGAGAGCCGGAGTTTCAACAAGCGGAATGCTTGAATTTGTAAATGCTAGAGTTAATGCTAGCATTTAGGAATTTTACTTTTTTGGAATTTCGAAATCCTACCTGCCTCAAATGCTTGGAATGCAAGCAAGTGAACATAGAATTTCTGATTGAAATTCAGGAATTCACATACAACCTAATTTTTTGTCAGAAATTCTTGCAAAGAAACAAGCCCTTAGGCACTCTCACTCATATAACTTTGTCTCTTCCTAAATAAGCCACACAAAGGGACCAAGGGACTACTTTAAGGACCAAGGGACTCTTTTTTTTTTTATTATTCATCTTTAATGAAACCAACACCATCTACCACTTGTAACTATAAGTCATTTTTTGTTTCACAATCTAAATTAGTTCATACTTATAAAATGTTGTTTCTCATTTATTGATTAATTAGACCTTGGAATGGGTTGCATCTTAAGTATGTACACACCTTGAGGACATAATAACCCAAAGAATAGCGTATGCATCTAAATTTTAGGTAACGGTTGGCATCAAATCTTTAGAATTTTTTTATAAAATTGTGAAAAACTCATGTTTAATGATTGTAAATCTTGAGGACTGAAGATGTTCATTTTGGAGGACTTTGAGGTTCAGCCGTTTCGTGTAGGATTTGGAAGTCTTTATTTTACAGATTCTATGCATCTATAACAGTTTTTCTCAGCTATATGCATTGAGGTGAACCGGATATAAATAAGCAATTCTCTACCATACAAATCTTTGAGAAATCCATGTTATTAAATATGCTCTTAGATCATTTTTTAAATTGAAGTCTAAATAGCCTTAGATCTTTTTTTTTTTTTTTTTTAATTGGAGTCTAACTCTTGGTTCAAGTTAAGTTTGGGATAAAATTCTCAAGGTTACAATTTCAGCACTCCGGACCCATTTTCAGTCTTGAACCTGATCCATGTCTTGAATATTGTAGCCTTCCCTTGTGACCTTGCACTGATGGTAATGGTCCCAAGTGGTCTCCACAAAGAGGATTCCCACATGAATCACATATCTTAATGCAGCCAGTACTCCTTGCCACATCAGGCCAGTAGTAATTATAGAACTGTAATATTGGTGGTGGTTGGGGCTGTCAAAAGTCATTGGGCCAGGCATGGACAGCAGAAAACACAAAACATACGCCATTGGTGGGTTCATTTTGACTGAACAGGCTATCAGCAGGGAGTTGTCGGCTAGCTGTTGGAGAGTAAAACACTAAGATGACCATGTCGTTATTAGTTTTAATTTCCCTAAGCCTTTTAATTTGAGTTTGTAAACTTGGGCCACGACAGATTTGTGATCCAAACACCCTTTCCGCTGATATGATTGGCCCCACCAAAGATATCCCATGCATGATGATATCTAAGATTGGAAGATCTTAGCCAGCCATACTTGTGTCTTTTTCCCATAAATATTTTGGATTGCTTGATATGCAGCATTTTTAGAGCGCGTTTGTGTAATTCCATTTTTTTCTTTTTTTTTGGAACAAAGTGAGGATTGCTAAAATCAAATTCTATGCAGTAATAAAACTCATGTTTGCTTGTTTGGTGTAGCTGCCTTTTTTCATGGAAAAGCGCAAAATGGACTAAGTTTTTTGTGATTTTTCGAAAAATAAATTCCTTGAAGTGTCCTTTTTTTAATTGTTTCCGCAAAATCAGTTTTCCATATGTGCGCACGAATGTGCTAAAAGTTCATTTATCTTTGCAAGTCAGATACTAAAGAGCATATTTGTTTGCATAGACTACATAAGAATTCATAATTAAATTAACTCTACTAAAAGATTATTAAAGCAGCAAAGGTGAAGATAACGAGGTGAGGAAGAATATTAAGCAACGATATAGATAGGACCTAGGCTTTCGCAAGATTTGAACTACTAGCTAGGGTGATAGCTAGGTTTTCATTTTCCATCTTTCCTTGATTTAATTTTCATCGAATAGAAGGTTATTGATGATCATTTTTTTTTTTATATTATTGCACATTTGGTTATTCATTTTTAACCACTTATATAACTACAGTAGCCCTACAGATATTATTAAGATATTTATCTACTCCATTTTCTGGCTCATTTGTTCAAAGCTTGAATGATTGAACCATGAGCTCCACATCCACATACTCCAAGCCCAAGCACGCCATGCACATACCTCACATAAATTCTACATATTAATTATGTTTATCCATACAAAGGGATTAAGGGGGCTTGCAAAGTTGCACCCATTAATAAGAGATTAGGTTCTGTAAACTTTTTTTAATCCAGTCCCTACTTTTCTCCCACCATTCTCCAACCTGAAAGTGGGCTGGCCACTTGTATTAATATTATATCTAAATGATGAGATAGTGATCTTCCCATAGTGATCCTCCCTTTCAAGATTATAAAAAGACATTATCATTACCCACCAACAATAGATAAAGCTGGTGTGGACTCCATTCATCTCTACTACAGATGATCAGTGCCACACCACAAAACCATGCACTAAACAATCCCAAGGATTTAAACAAAACCTGATGTGTCAAAATTTTTAGGTTAGTAGGACTTTTAGTAGTAGTAAATCAAACATTAATGGTAATTTAATTAATCCCATCATCGGATTGGGGACTGTTTGGCAGCGCTTATGCGATAAACATGGATTCTTAGTCACCAACAACATTTTCATCACCTCAGTGGATTGATGATCCAATTCATAGTATTAGACTAAGCTGACAAAATACTGCACTGAGTTAATTGGCAACACAATTGATAAACAATTCCTGAGTCTACCAATCTAAATTTGGATCCGGATGAACACAGGTCCTAATCAGATTTTAGATGGGACAATTATTAAAGTCCAAATTCAAGTTTATATTCCCTAATCTATGACAGCCAAATCAAAGTCAAATTTCTAATTTTATATATAAAAAGCCCTGTAAAAGTCAATTTGGACAAAGCACACCTGATTTAAGTTGTTAATAAATTTGCACGGTGGAATTCAATCTGGATATGCTCTTCATAACCTTAACCCATACGTCTTTCCTTACTTGAATATCTTAATGAGGTATTTCCATTGAATATGGAATATAAACTAACAAGAAGTGAGAGGAAAAGGAAAAATTAAAAAAATATATTATCGGCCGTTATTTTGACCCGTTATTTTGACCGTCATTTTCAAAATAACGGCCGTCATGATCCTTTTCGACTGTTATTCTCACTATTTTTTATACATGGACCATTATATTGAGAATAACGTAATGATCTAAGCCGTCAGCAGCGGCCATTTTTAGAAACCATAATTTTCAAATATCAAATTTAGACGTACTTTCAAACCTTAAATTGGAAAAAAAGATTAAAAAGGAAATCTACCAAGCTCTCAATTCTTTACTGTGGGCCCACACAGCCAATCGCATCAATCCCTAGGTGCGAGCCCACAATGCAATATCTGTGTACTGGAGGATGATCCATAATAATCCCAGCTTGGAGGGTCATAACCATTCATTTGTTTTCTTTATTCACTGTCGGCAATATTCCATTGCCTTTCTGTAGGCCACCAATCTAAGGGTGATCAGAATATTTCAATCTGGGAGACTTTGAAGAACACACCATCCAGGGGCCTGACCTACAATACAAACGCGGAATCAACATAAACTAGAGAAAGAAAATAAAAAAGGATACTGTGCATTCCATGTGAGAGTGCAGATTGCAGACCCAAATTTTCTGCCATTTCCTACAAAGAAACATTCAACTGGACATGCAAAATTGCAAATTGCAGTTTCATAAACACTCTGCAAGTCAATGTACTCTGTCTCTATCCCTCCAACTTCAAAATCCATAATTAATAAATAAGATTAAATTTATCAACCAATCCCTCACATCCATTGCCAGCCAACTTAGGATTAGAACTCCTTCCTATCCCTGTTTAAAACTTGACCATATTTCTAATGACTCAATCATCATCATCATCCAAGTTATCTTGTTCAAACTATATTAAGTCAGTTAAATGAATACTGTTTCTCCATTCCGACCGTATTTCTAGAGACTCGATAATGAACTAGTCAAGACTCAATCAAAATTCAAAACCCAGTTGATTCAACCTGTTCCCTATCAAATACACTTAAAATGGAAGAAGTTGTGGTAGAAACAAGCCATTCTTTTTTTTTTTTTCAAGAAAGAGGGTACTATGCCAAATGTTTGTGTATCTGACTTTTCATCAGTGTTTTGTGTTTTTATGGCCAAAATTTTTAATTATACCTCTGAATCCTTATTCCAAATTATACTCAAATATATCCCATATCATGTTTTCAGCTTTTGCCAATTTATGATCCCATACTTCACGGGGCTAACATACTCCCAAAGATTAACAAGTCAATACTGATCAGTCCTTGGTTTGCCTTGAACAAGTTGCTTCCTCCCTTTATGCCTTTACAGCTTTCCTCAACCACAGTGATTGGACAAGAGCATGTGAACAACCATGCAGCTAGAAACTGCTTGAAACTTGATATAAATTCACATCAAGTGAGATGAATATCAAAAATTAAAATTAAAAAACTGCAGAGAGATTAAAAAGTCAACTTCTCATTAAACAACTACAAGTAAAATTCATGACAAAGACAACATAGGAATCAAATTAATCATATTCCTTACCCGTGTTTTCTTAAAAAAAATAAAAAAATTCAAATACAAAATCAACCCACACCCCATGAAAAAAGGGTTATGTTTCAATTATAAAAGAAAGAACGACTATAAAAAAGCACATGTATGACTGGTTGAAAAACAAGAAGACAAGGGAAGGGCCTGATTCACATCACCTAAATTTGGTCAATGTCCTTTTCCTCTTAATTAACTCCCATGAGAGACAGGTAGAGAGTGAGGTCCTTGATTGAAGCATTTGGATATCAAAGGCTGGAACCCTCTAATCTCCACTTTGTCTTCTTCAGTCATGATCCAACGTTCTTGAAAATTACATGTAAGTTTCTAAAACTACTTTAAAATTATCCTGTCAAACAGAGGAGAGAATCCTTAAAATTGCCTACTTTTTAGTAGCTTACAGTTGCTGATAAGCCATGTCCCAAAAGTAAACGCTTTTGAGTTTCAGAGCCCATTCAACGTATAATATGTTAATCTCACGTCAACACTTCCGCTTTCATGGTCTTCCTGTTCTTCCAGCTACTTGTGTACATAACAACCACCACCACCTTCTTCTATTAGTCCTATTTTTCTTCTTCTTCTTCTTCCTCCTCTTCTTCTTTATGAACAGAGAAGAAACCTTCCTTCAAAAGCCATGCTTTGTAAATTCCATGTATCTCCAGCACCTCTTCATCATCTTCTTCTTCTTCTTCCACTTCTTTGTATATTCCTATCCTTCGTATCTCCCAACAACGCC
Organism: Camphora micrantha; assembly: GCA_003546025.1. NCBI lineage: Eukaryota > Viridiplantae > Streptophyta > Magnoliopsida > Laurales > Lauraceae > Camphora > Camphora micrantha. The sequence goes on from QPKB01000011.1 coordinate 35,539,402, forward strand.
TGCACCCAAGTGGAAAGGAACTCTCTCCTTTCCTTTCTTCTCAACATCTCTTCAACTCCTCCCTTGAATTGGGTCGTCACAGCTCAAAGCCCCGACTGTTGCAACTGGGAAGGCGTTTCCTGCAACAGCAACGGCTCTGTAACCCGTCTATGGCTTCCTCGCAGAGGCCTCAGAGGACCCATCTCTCCTTCTCTCGGTCTCCTTCCTCACCTTTCCGACCTCAACCTCTCCGGAAACTCTCTCTCCGGCGGCATCCCGGCGGGGCTGCTCGATCACCTCGAGCTCTTCGACCTCAGCTCCAACACCCTCGTTGGAGAATTCCCTTCTCTTTCTCTTGCGTCTAATCTCACGTTCTTGAATGCCAGCAACAACAGCTTTTCGGGTCTGTTTCCTTCATCTATCTGCGTCAATTCGACCCATTTGAGGGTCCTTGATCTCTCCTTCAACAGATTCACTGACCCGATTCCTCAACTGGGTCCGTGTTCCGAGCTCCAGATTTTTCGTGCTGGCTCCAACAATCTGTCTGGAAATGTCCCAGATGACCTCTTGGACATGGTTGCTCTGCAGCAGCTGTCTCTGCCCTTCAACAGATTATCGGGAAATCTCAGCGATCGGATTGTGGGGTTGGTGAATTTGACGGTTCTGGAGCTCAACAACAACGAATTAGATGGTGGGGTGCCTCCAGAAGTAGGAAAGATGGCTAATTTGGAGCAGCTGCTGCTCTTCAGCAATAGGCTTACGGGTAATCTTCCTTCCTCTTTAAGCAACTGCACCAGGCTCAAGACCCTCAATCTCAGAGACAATTCCTTGGTGGGGGAGATTTCTGTTGTGGACTACTCGAATTTCACTCAATTGACTACTTTAGATCTTGGAAACAACTTCTTCTCGGGCGAATTGCCCGGCAGCCTTTACAGCTGCAAGTCGCTCACTGCTCTGCGATTGGCGAAGAATGAATTGGAGGGGGAGATTCTATCTGATATGCGCTATCTCCAATCCCTCTCTTATCTCTCTTTGTCCAATAACAGGTTTAGGAATATCACCTCTGCTTTTCGGATTCTGATGGGCTGCAGGAACCTTACTGCTGTGCTTTTGTCGAGGAATTTTATTGGGGAGGAGATTCCAAATAGTGTGGGTGTTGATTTAAGCAGTTTGCAGAACCTCAGGGTTCTGGGTCTTGCAGATTGTCACCTGAAGGGGACAATTCCCGCCTGGTTGATCAAACTGGAGAGGCTGGAAGTGTTGGATTTGTCCATCAATCAACTTTCCGGCTCGATTCCAGGGTGGTTGGGGACCCTCCCCAATCTCTTTTACTTAGACTTGTCTAGTAATCTTCTTACAGGAGAATTGCCAACGGAAATTACAGGCATTCCTACATTGGTCTCGGAAGAGGCGGCTGCAAGGATTGACACCCGCTATCTTGAGCTCCCCGTATTTGTCAGGCCCTGGAATTCGTCAAGATTGCAATACAATCAGCTCTCTGGTCTCCCCCCTGCAATAATCTTGAGGAACAATAGCCTCAGTGGTGCAATCCCCCCAGAAATGGGTCACTTGGAGGTTCTTCATGTGCTTGATCTTAGCCACAATAACTTCACTGGGATAATTCCAGACCAGCTCTCCAATCTCACCAACTTAGAAAGACTAGATCTTTCTTGGAACCACCTGTCCGGCGTCATTCCTCAGTCACTAAAGAGCCTTCACTTCCTTTCTTATTTCAGTGCAGCATACAATAATCTACAGGGGCAGATACCAACAGGCAGCCAGTTTGACACCTTTGGCTCTTCAAGCTTTGCAGGCAATCCTGGGCTGTGTGGGCTGGTGCTCTCGCAGAATTGCAGTAGTGAGAGGGAAGGGGAAACATTCTCATCTCCTGCACCCAAATATCCCACCAAGAAATTGCTTGTGGGAGTTGTTGTGGGAGTATGCCTTGGTGGGGGATTTGTTCTCACTCTCCTGGCTCTGTGGATGCTTTCCAATAGAAGGATCAACCCTGGTTTATCAGTTGACAGCAAGTTCGACATCGATATTGTTTCTAGCAATTCAAATCTTGGTTTTGTTCCTGATGACATCATCAAGAATTCGGGCTCGGTTATGTTATTTCCTGTGAATAATGCATTCAAGGACCTCACACTTTCTGATATCTTGAGTGGAACAAACAATTTTGATCAGGCAAACATCATTGGTTGTGGGGGTTTTGGTCTAGTGTACAAGGCTACATTGGCTAACGGCGTCAAACTAGCAATCAAGAGGCTCTCGGGCGATATGTGTCTGATGGAGAGGGAATTCAAGGCAGAAGTGGAAGCCCTGTCCACTGCTCAACATCAAAATTTGGTCTCTCTGAGAGCCTACTGTGTGCATGGCAACTTCAGGCTCTTGATATATTCCTATATGGAGAATGGGAGTCTGGATTACTGGCTACATGAGAAGGTTGATGGTGGAGCTAGACTTGACTGGCCCACCAGGCTGAGGATCGCTCAGGGAGCTAGTCAAGGACTGGCATACATGCACCAGATATGTGAGCCACATATTGTGCACCGTGATATCAAGTCCAGCAACATTCTTCTTAATGGGGATTTTGAAGCACACCTCGCAGATTTTGGACTTTCGAGATTGATACTTCCCTACAACACACACGTAACGACTGAGCTGGTGGGGACCTTGGGTTACATACCCCCAGAATATGGCCAGGCCTGGGTGGCCACCTTGAGGGGGGATATTTACAGCTTTGGCATAGTCATGCTGGAGTTGCTTACAGGAAGGAGACCTGTTGAGGTATTCAAGCCAAAGATGTCGAGAGAGTTGGTTGTGTGGGTGCAGCAAATGCGATGTCTGGGCAAGCAAGATGAGGTCTTCGAATCCTCGCTGAGGGGCAAGGGGCTCGAAGATCAGATGCGGCAAATGCTCGATGTTGCTTGCAAGTGTATCAACCACAACCCCATGGAAAGGCCTACCATCAAACAAGTTGTTGGTTGCCTTGAAAGTATAGGGACTGACCTACAGATGCCCAAATAAATTGTCGTCGTCGTTCTTCAATTCATCTCAACAACAATGGTTACAATTGGGATACGACTTCCTCTTGTATCATGGATGTATATATGACTGCATATATACAACAAACACTCCACTGGATTTGTCCAGTCTCCTGATAAGTTGCTCCCTTACAGAAATGCAATTGGGACGGCATGAATTCCGAATAAGCAGATTGCTCTCATCTCACTTTGCAACATTTTTCTTGCATCATAGAAAGAAAGCAGTGAGGTTTGGATCTTGGAAGAAATTCATGATGTTTTTGTCTAGGTCCCTTTTTTTAAGTACTTTTTAACAGTGTAGACAGTGGTGAATACATAGCCTAAGAGAAATCGATGCATCTGATGTCCTAGAACAGCTTGTTGAATTTGTGACAAGCCTAATAGAGATAAAATGATATATAAACAAATAGAGAATTTGATACATATTATTCACGTGTCAATGCATTGTCTTACCTATCTATCTATAGAAGCAAAAGGGAGTGATTTTTAATCCCTGCTATCTTGTCTTACAGCGCATACCATATGAGATTGAAGTGCAGGACCGCTTGATGTCTTGTGACATCCTCTTTGGAGTCCTCTTATTTTCCTTCCCTGCTGCTTGCTTTCCCATCCAGCACATAGCAAATACAAAGCTGATCAGCAATTCCTCATCGCTCGCTGTTGAGTTTGCTTGACCGAGTTTCCCCCTGTTTTTTTTTTTTTTTGGCAGCAGAGTTTCTCCCTCTGTTAGAACATGGAAATTGCCCTCCTTTGCCTTGTGTTCCAAAAGTACCTTAGCTTATAGGAAAGGGAAAAGAGAGAAGAAAGTAGACAAGCATAGAAGTAGGCATTGATTAAGTGCTGCATTTGGCTGGCGTGAAAGCTGCAACCAAGCAAGAGGTGTTTAGTTTTATGCCTAATTCAGTCCAAAGCAGTTAACTCGTATGCCTCTGCTGAGGCATGAAGATATAATGTTAATATTGGTGCAGAATATGTCTTATTGGCATAAGTCATTCATAACACTCAATGGAATGCTTATGAATGAGGCATTTTTCATATGTTCAGCTCCTTGTATGGCTATTATCTTCTCCCAGATGATGCTAAAGATGTAATTCTTCATGTGCATTATGTTGGATGCTAGATTTACCAAGATGGATTTTACAGTGGTGGATTTTTTGAAACTGACAGCCAACAGTCATCCTCTTTTATTCCCCCACCATGACACAGTGATGACTCATTTAGAGACCCATGTTACATAATACATACACAATGCTTAGCCCACTGTCTCTTTTATTGTCAAATGAAGTTCGAAATGCTTTTACCTTACCAGTAAAAAAAAGCCAATAAAAAAATGCTTTTACCTGTGTTTTTAGATTAGAAACTGGAGACCCCATATACTGAGGTCACATAGCCAAACATGCTTAAGAACTTGTAGTAAAACATGCTTAAATTGACAAATACCACCCAAAATAACGTCTAAGGGGTCATTTGTCTTTTACGCATGGGATATGTAAATACAATTTACACAAGTAAATGATGAATATTCAAATTTTAAGTATGTCACGTTTACACATGTGTTTATTACAACGTTTGTCTAATAACACTATTTTCGCATCAGTTGCACATGTGATTCATTTATTTTCTGTTGATTGCCTCGTTGGATTTTTCATGGCATTTCTTAGTAATATCCTACAGAAGGCCCCAAAATTAAAACTATCCCAACATTTTTAGGATACCATAATTTCCTGTGATATTTATTACAGTCCCGGAAATACGTTGGATTATATATATATATATATATATATATATTTATATATAGGATTGGAACGCCAACTGTGAGAGTGGGGGTTGGCAGTTTTTTCTTTTTCTTTTTTTTTTTTTTTTTTTTTTAATACCTCCCACACTCTACACTCTTGGGTTGTGTTTTGGATTTTCAGTGCCATCCATTTGCAGCTTGTTTGGCGCTCAAGTTTAGAGGAATGGTTTTTTTTTTTTTTTTTTTCTTCTAAATGTTTAAAGAATAAAATGTTGGTAGATCATTAATGAGGCAGCATATATCTTTGTCCATTGCCCATGCACATTTTTTTATGCAACTCTATGCTGATTGGGAATAATGCATTTCTATTCTATAATGCACAGTGACAGAAAAAAAATTCCAAAAAAATTGCATAAAAAATTACATTATATGTGCAGTGCACCAAAAAGGTTCTCGTAGTTTCTTTGTAACAGCGAAGGCCCTTCCACTAATTTTCACTATTTTTTTAACAACAATACTGTTCTTGAGCTCTTCTTTATCTTCTTCCTTCCATACACAAATGCACTTGTGATATATTTTATAGCATCCAAAGAAGTCTATTAAAATAAAATAAAGACTCCTCTTTTTTTTTTCTTACTCAAAATTCATATTTGGCTTCTAATATGATTTTACGCTAATAGAATTCCCCTTCTTTTCTCAGGCGTCAAACTTGCATAGGGACCGGAGAATTTAAAAAATAAAGTTTTCTTTATCTTATTTCTTTCTTACACAAATTCACTCTTGATCAATTTTATGTCAGTCAAAGAAGTCTAATAAAATAAAACAATATAGAGGTTTCCCTATTTTCTTCTTACTCAAATTCATATTTGGCTTCTAATTACAATATAGTAAAGTCCCAAGGTTTTGTTTGAATTTAGTTTTGACCAAGTAACTTTTAATTTTTGACTTTTTTTTATTGAGCTGCCCATAAAACAATTAAAAACATATATAAATTAAGAAATATGATCTCGTGATCTATTGACTTTTTAAATAACGAATCTAAGTTAATCACTCACCACACAATATTTATATATAATAATAATTTGTTCAAATAATATTAAAAAATAGTTAAATGGAGTGGAGACTCTATCCACGTGGGTCATGTCCGTAATTAGCTCGGATTATTGTGCTAATACAATTTTTAGGCTCCACACAATTCTCCTTCTTACTTGAGCTCCAAACCTGCATAGAAACTGGAGAAGTTAAAGGAAAAAAAATAATAATAATAAATTTCAAAATTTCCTTTTTTTGGAGTTTTCCTCTATTTTCGTTATGGTGGGACCCACCCAGTGAGGATCCCGCGGGAGATGTGAAACGAGGTTCGGATGGAAAATTGGAAATGCATCCAATGCGTCTCTGCCTCGTGCAGAGTCTTATTTCCCTCGTCGTCGGCTCCGACTTCTCTCCCCCTCCCCATTTTGTTTGGATCTCTTTCTTCGTCTTCCGCGAACTGAAATCTGATCGGGTCCTGGGGTTTTAGAAGAAGCAGGCAGAAGATCTCTGCTAGATCTACTGATCGTTCGATGATGCAGAGCCTGTCAAAGCTGACAGTGTTCCTCTGCTGCGTGTGGGCCGTAAGCCTCATCTACGGCGAGATGGTTGCGTTTTGGGTGCCTCTCCGCTCATGCTCTTGGCCTCAGCCTCCTCCTCCTCCTCCGCCGGTAATCTAATCAGAGAATCCACCCAAAATTTTCTTTCACTTTACTTTCATTTAAATCTCACACTCGCAGTTGAGCTGATTTCTCTTGGCCTTTTCAGCAAACAGATGGTTTGCAAAATTCCCCCAAACAAGTGAAAGTTGCTGTTGTTGCTGACCCCCAGGTGACAAATCTCGCCGCTCTCTTCTGGCTATGTTTCTTTCTGGCCAATTTTTTCATTTTGGGCTATGTTTGTTTGATAGTCTGCAATGGTAATGGTTGTGGGGAACTGGATGTTGTTGGGAATTTTCTTTAGGCGTGTTTCATCCTTGTTCTGTTTTCAAGGGCTCAAATAAGTTTTTGGAGTCGATTGCAGTTGGGACTTTTTGTGTTGCGGGTGAACTCGGGTATCGGGTGTGAAACGGGTTGTTGAGAATTTTCATCTTGGGTAGTGTGGAACTTGCCTTTTTGGGTGATTCACTTGTAAAGTGAATCCAAGTGAAGGGTCACCCTCATCGAAAATCTTATCCCACCCACTTGGGAGTTGAATTTGTGAGTTCTACTTCTCCTACCAACCCTATTTGCAGCTATTTTTACGATGCCTGCCTTGATTATAATGAAATGTGGAATGGGCGAAGGGAATGTTGCTTCAAGTGATGAATGGTGAATCTCTCTTTACCTTTCCATTACATCTCGTTTTCTAGCTCTGCACATGATACCATTGACTTGGATTGATATTTGTTTATCTTATGTTTGACATCCTCTTCAATCTTTCCATCCTTACTAGTTATAGAGTCAAGGTGCGGGAAGGAATCTCTTTGTGGTATCCATTTCTCTTGAGCTTTAAGTCTTACAAGAGTAATATTGATGTGTTGAAGTTGCAATTCATATATTCTATTTTTGTATGACTTATTTTAAAGCCTTGGATTCTAAAGTCTATTGCCATTTCTTAAGTTTTGCACCTATGCAAACTCTTGATTCATGCACCAACATTATGAGTATATCATTTGCAAACAACATATACCAAGTTATTTCCTCTTGAATATGTGTAGTTAACTCGTCCATAATTGGTGCAAAAAAGATATGGGCTTAAAGCTGACCTCAGTGCAAATCTATGGTCACTAGAATGTTTGGAAACTCACCTGTCTCTCAACATGTAGTTCTTACACTAGTTATCGGTTCCTCATGCTTGCTTTTAATGATGTCAGCATTATCTCTTGGGACACCCCCTTTTATCTAAAATCTACTGAATCAAATTTTCATCTGAAACAGTTGATGGACAGGACCTCTCTTAGACTTGCTCCAAAATCATTTGCTCTGGAGGCTATACAGTTCTATACTGATATATACATGAGAAGATCTTTTCATTCATCCATACTGCCTTTCAAACCTGATTTCGTTCTATTTTTGGGTGACCACTTCGATGGGGGGCCTCTCTTGTCAAACGAAGAGTAAGGCATGGAAATCACATGTTTACTTCTAACCTTGCTCTTTATGCATTAATCAGATCTTATTTTAGTAATTGGAAGAGTGCATTTCCATTCCATTGTACTTCATGTTTCCAGTATTGCTGCATAATTATATTTCCTATTGATTTATTCATAGTTTCATACTAATCAAATTTCCACATTTTGATGTCCTGAAGTAGAAGGCAGAAAAATAGAATGTTTTAATGGTAAAGTATGTGTCACTTTCAATTTATTAGATCTCTGTATGTCTTCCTAATGATGGAAATCTGATATTAACTGATTTGGTCCATTTATTTCTTCAGTCAGACATTAGCACAGAGTGTATAAGTTGTGCCATTGCAATTCTTTTTAGAAGTATTCTTATAGAAATCTTTCCTAAGTTTATGAAAACTGTATAGGAAGAATCAACTGATTGATGTCTGTGATCATCTCATATGGAGAACTTTCACAAGTTGCTCTGAGCTTGCACAATGAATTTGTGCAAATTGCAAATGTTAAAACATTTCACTGAATGTGATACTGTAAAGAAATGCATTTTTATTTACTTTTTATATTCATTATAGGACATTTAGGTTTTTGCAAGCTAAAATTTTGTTGATGGGGAATTTCTGCAAACACTTGGTATGCAATGTGATTCTCGAACACCAATCACCAACCAAATGCTAGGGAAATGCAATTAAGACAATACACATCAAACCGCTAACATGTAGAGAATTGAAAACAACATAAGAAGCACACAACACACGGCACAAGATATACATAGTTCAGCCACAATGTGTGGCCGACATCCATGGGAGAATAATGCAAAGCTTTCTTTACTTTTAATGGAGATTACACAACAAAGCCAACCAAGTGAAGCTCTAGGAACCCACTTACAAGTACAAACTTACAAAGTTTTATCTCCTCCCCATTCCTGGTCTTCTCAGATAATCTCTTCTCTCTTGCCTCCTCTACACTCTCTACCAAGGAATGCATCTTTTTCCCATTAGGGCTTTTATAAAGGGTAACTAGCTCTCAACCCTTGGACTAGACTCAATCCAATGGCTCATAACAAGAAAGCTAGAAGGGAGAGTAAAAACAAAATAAAGAAAAGCATGGTTTAAAATATCGGCCGATACCGGTTCGTATCGGCCGATATGAACCGGTATCGGCCGGCACCGGTCCGATAAATGAAAACTTATCGGTATCGGACTCGGGCACCCTATATATCGCCAAAATATCGGACCGTATCGGCCGGTATTTTCAAAATATTGGTTGAGACCGATATATCGGTCAAATATCGGTCGTAACGGTCTCTGTTTTTTTTTTTTTTTTTTTTTTTTTTTTTTTTTTTTTAATGGCAGGAATTTCTGGAAAAACAGTGAGAGGGAGAGAAGGAGATTTGGGGTTAGAAAAACACACATCAATGGAGAAAAAAAAAAAAAAACCCTGATTCCAACACAATTCCGTCCACAAACATGCTAGAAAAAAAAAGAGAAAGAAAGAAAGAAGAGGAGACAGGGAGGAGATGCACACACCTGGGGGATGCTCCATCACCATTTGCAGTTACGCTCGTTCCGTTGTCATCAATCGTCACGGATCGGCGCTCTATAGGTTCGGCCTTTCTCCTCTTCCTCTCCTTCCTCTTCTTTTTTCCTCTTCCTCTCCTTCGTCCTCCTCTTCTCCTCCTTTTCTCTTTCTTCTAATTCTCGTTTAACGTGTTTCCCTCTTTTCCATTTTTATTTTCCTCTTCCTCTTCTTTCCCTCTCCCTTTTCTTCCTTGTTTTTCCCTTTTCCCTCCCTCTCTGTTTTGCTGAGCACCGACCGCCCAACTGAAACAATGAAAGGGCAAGGCCCTAGGGTTACTTTTATTCAAGATTCCATCAGCTGGCCATCACGTGTTTACCTTTTTATGAAATGGCCATCACGTGTATTCCTTATGGAACTTGTCAAACTGTGGGCTCCACAGTGGGCCCACCCATAGAAAATCAAGATATGTGGGCCCTTGGACAAGTTTCATTTTAATTTAATAGAAAAAGGGTGTACAGTCAAATTGACCAGTTGATTAATTTTAAAACATCAATCGATTTCATTTAACCACATTTCTAATTAGAATAAGGTTTAGCCAAAATCCATATAAGAGGAGAACAATTATTTTAATAGCTTATTAATAGTGTGTAGATGATAGATCTACTCATATACATGATTTTGAATTTTTTTGAATTTTATTATTTTTAAATTTTTTAATATTTAAATTATAATAAATTATTTTTTGGGAGCATATCTTTTTCACCCATACCAAAAAAATGACGATGATGATGATGTCGAGCCTGGGCGACACTCCACTTGGAGTTAGGGTGTCATGCATACCCATCAATCTCTCTATACTCTCTAGTCCCCCCTAATTTCAGGTAAATCATAAACTTTTTAATGTCCAAGTGTTTTATGATTTATCTTTCTCACTATCATGCTTCAGATTTTAATATGTTATATTCATGGTTTTGAATTTCACAACTTGTTTGATGATTGAGTTAGTATTAAATGATAATTGATGTGTTATCCTTATTTTCATATCTTTTACACTAATAAATTGATCATAAGCCAAAATAGTGGTTTCACTATATGAAATACTGGAAAAGACACCGAATCAGCGACACAGACGGGGCTCATGACTTAAGGTGACCGATATTTTGATTTATTGTTGTTACTAATGGAAAAAAATATTGTTTTCCAACATTTTCTAATATTCTAGATTTTTTGGATATTTTTGCGATTTTTTTTTAGCAAAAAAAAAAATTCACACCGCGACGACCGCGATAGACCGATAACCGCGACCGATACCAATATCATATCGGTTTTTTGTCCCAGCCGATACCGCGACCGATACCGCTATTTTGAACCATGAAGAAAAGTACAATGGGGGAAAAGCAAATAAAGTGATTTGGCTTCACACATCTATTGTACACGGACACACAACACATACACAACAAATTTAACTCTGTGATACATTTATTCGTCTATGTACTCATCTGATGATAAGCTTTCACTTTCATGTTAAATGAGGTAACTTTTGATGTAGAACATGAGTACATTGGAAATACAGTATAACATGTATTTTTAGATTGTGGTTGAATAATTTGGGGCATAATCCCTATGGCATCCAATAGGGATGGGTAGGGAAAGACATCCAAGCCTGCTTCTACTTATCTTTATATTTACAATTGTTTCTGACTCCTTTTAATGAGGAGGTTGTTATATATAGAGGGTGAGCACAATTTGCACATCGAGATTACCTGTGCACATATGCTGCTGCCACTGGGAAAAAAATATTCTCCACCAGTTCTAAATTCCATTTTTTGTTGTCATCTTATTCACAAATCTTCCACTACTGTTCTTAATTAGTTCACACATGGCTTGTTAAGTCTTGTAAAATAACACTTCCTGTTTAAAACATCCTAGGTAGCATTACTACTCTTTTATGTAACGGTCCCAATATTTGGTTTCCCATGTGTCTTCTGAACTCTTGACACAATTTACTTAAACAGATGGCAAGAATCTTTGAGCCGATTTAAACACATCTTTGATCTGAATCGCCGAGGAAGCAGTGCAGACATCAAATTCCACTACCTTTCTGGGAATCATGATATTGGTTATGCAGGTTTCAATTCCCGTCATCCAGAGGTATGTTGAACTTCCTCCACCAAATGATTTCATCGTTTTTGTGACTTCCAAGAATGGCTTATTATTAATTGTGCAGTTTAGGGTCCAAAATGGTGATATTTTAATCTCAATTTTGAAGAAAAGTTGGATCCCAAGTAGAAAGCAGAGCGGAGGATTTATTATCAACTTAAGGAGCCTAGAATCTTTAAGGCTATTTAATTTTTAATTCCCAAAAAATAACATGAAGGAAACCAATCCACAACATGTCCCTACCGTATCCATAGCGTATCCCTGCCGTATCTGGGCACCATAGCTGCAAGCTTATCTTACATTTGAGTGGACTTTTGCATACTTTGGGCTGCACATTAAGTTTTGACTATACATTCTGCGCTATTTTTTCTTGGGCTGTGGACACATTAGAGAATTCTAGAAATCCGGATTTTGACTATTCCACTATTCCTTGCACAGGTGTTGCCTCTCTGCATGTGAACTAAATTATATCCTTCTTTGACCTAGTTCATTGGGGCATCCAAGCTTATCTTGAACTTTAATTACATTAAATAATCTTCTAGATAATTGATAGTTGGGTGGAGCATCCAGAACAGACTCCATAGTTAAGCATGCTCAGGAAAGAAATAATATTAGAACCAAAGACATTCAAGATTTTAGTTGGTTTGAGTTTTTGGGTTCAACTGTTTCCTGATTTCATGGTTGGAATGATCATTCACAGAAATGCTTTCAAGGCTAAACCTCTTTAGTTTTTGACTGTTTGCAATTTTGGATTTTATATTTATTGGTTTGAGACATTACTTTCAAACAGGTGATCGACAGATATGAAAAGGAATTTGGGCCGAGAAACTACCGTTTTACTGTTGGGAAGGTGGAATTCATTGTTGTAGATGCACAAACTCTTGATGGTAAATAATGAAAATTTTTTTTTTTTTTTTTTTTTCGCTCATTAGGTTTCTGCTATGATACTCAAGTCACCAAAGCAACTCCTAGAGTTTAGATTTTTTTTTCTTCCCATTTCTTCTTTGGTTTGGTAACATCAAGCCCCATTCTTAAAGGTATACTTCATATCTCGTAGACTCAATGGAGGACCAATTGTGACCTCTATAAGTGATTCGTTTGGGCAATTTTTTTATTGCTCGTTAATCCATTGGTTTTATAATCAGAAGGATGCTTTTAGTTTGTTTTCTCTGACACGAGGGAACTTGCTTTTATGTTGGAAACATCAGCATCATCATTGTTTGAACAGAGTGGACATGAATGAATCCTACAAAAACTGCAAATATGCTATGAAATATGGATTATTCCATTTATTAGGAAAAAAAATCTATATATAAAGAACATTTGTCCAATAACTCTTACTGTGTAGTCTTATCCATATTGGTCGCAAACTTGGCACTTTGAATAAGAAAAGGAGCTCATATTAATAATTTCCATCGCCATGACTTTCAAATGGTCAAAGGGGTTGAGAAAGGCCATTGATTCCATTGGGAATTCTAAATGGTAGAAGACAGTTATGATGTTACCAATAAAAAAAAAAAAAAAAAATGCTTTTGAGCAGACCAGTAATGCATTATTCATCCTTCATCTTCTTGACTCGCCCGCCAAATGTACTTTTCTTTCTTTTTTTTGCCGAGAAGCAACTATATATAGAATTTAATAGAAGGTAAACTATGGAGCAAAGAAAAACTGTCTGTGAAGGTAAGGAATTTTCAATCAACTCAGATGTAGACAGTCCTGTTTTTGCCATTGAATTCATTTTCCTCACTCATTCTTTTGGAATATGCACAAAGCACACATTCATCGTACAGGACATCATCTTAATCTCACAGAAAACTGGTGCCAATCTCCTTGGCGGTTGAGAAAAGCCTTGTTGGCTGTTGCCCAATGTATGACATTGAAACCACTTCAACTTGTAAAGACCTTGATCTTCCCTGATTATACTCAAGTTCAACCCTTCTTTTTTGCCACAGTTTCAGCTATGTTTGAATCATCTAATCGAATTGGTCCTGAGAAGGCCTATACCAATAGCAGTACTTCCATTATACGTTCTTATATGGACTAAAAGCATCCAGTCTACTTTTGTCAGGGCCTTTACAAAGTGATGTGACATCCATTGCATGGAATTTTGTTAAAAGTGTATCGAAGGGTATGTGACGTTGATACATTTCTTAACAGCATTTGGCCTTTTATTGGAGGATCTTATTGACATTTTATATATATTTTTAAGATGCTATGTTGAATCCAAGGGTGTTACTGACACATATTCCACTATATCGGCCTGATGGAACTCCTTGTGGTAAATACCGCTCTTCTCCCATTATCAATCAGGTATGTACACTTAGTTTCTATTTTCTTGCAACTATTATTATTATTATCACAATTGTTAACTTCACAGTTGCTTGTGCTTTGGAGTTAAAGCAATAGTACAGAAAATTATTTCATCAGACATGTTGAAAGGCTTGAATAGGTTATGAGAAGCATGTTGTCATATAAATGTTTTAACTCTCAATGGTCTTTCAATTGGGTCCAACCTTCAACCTCAACTACACTCATCACCTGTTTTCATGTTTCCAAGTTCTGCTCCTCCATGCCTAAAAAAATGAAACTGTCCAAAAACTAACACTATAGAAGATCCATTCCCATATTATCTGTAATGGTTCGATGCAAATCTATCTACTAATGTGGTCAAGTAGCAATGAGGTTGCAATAAGGGCAATTTATGCCATTGTAAACGTGTTCAGGGATTAGCACATTTCTCTCTGAGTCTTTTGGTGTTAAATCACGCATTTATTTGGTTATGATGTCTCAACTCTTCAGTTGTGAGCTGTAAGTCAAAACATTCACTTCTTGCAAATGACCAATATATCTAATTCTTTTGTGTATTTGCTTCCAGAGGGTTTCTCGTTCGCAGGCTGATCAAGGAATAACGTAAGTACACTCTCTATATATTTTGATTTGTACGGAGAACTTACATATTCTGCTATTATGGACAGATGTCCAATATCTACTAAATTTTTTTACTTCAGGCTAAAATGTTCATTGTATCTGGTCGGTCTAGGCAAAAGAGAGAGAGAGAGAGAGAGAGAGAGAGAGAGAGAGAGAGAGAGAGAGAGAGAGAGAGAGTAATACTTTGATGATATGTCTTGTAATTTAGAGTAATACTTGATGATATGTCTTGTAATTTTTGATATTTTAGAAAGCTTATTATTATCTTCGTGCATTGTCCTTTCATTCATTGAGTATATGACCATATTTGTGCGCATTCCCTAAGTAGACAAATTGTCAGCATTGAAATGCACCAGCAACAGCTTTTATCAACTCAAAAAAAAAAAAAAAAAAAGGTTTTCATAAGTATATATCCCACTCTAGAAATATATTAGTTCTTAAGGTTCTCAACTGTATGAATTGGGGGGTTTGAATTTTGGACAGTTTCTTTGTTGATGTAGGTATCAGAATTATCTCAGCGAGGAAGCATCCAAAAGATTACTGGAATTGCTCAAACCTGTAGGTTCTCTTCGCTCAACCTCTTCTTGCTAAGATAACTTATATAGGATACTGGATTAAGTTTAAAAAGAAAAAAGAAATAGAAAAATATTACCTCCTCAGTTTACTGGAATATGAGAAGCATTTTTAAAATAAAAATGGATAAAACTTAGCATGCATTTACTATTGTTGTTATGTTCTTCAGGTGCTTGTCTTGTCAGGTCATGATCACGATCAATGTACTGTGACCCACATGACATCTGTTGGACCAGTGACGGAGGTAAGCTCGCAATAGTTTATTGTCTTTTAGCCATTACTATAGCTTCTAATATCTCAAGTTATTCAATGCAGCACACTTTGGGGACCTTGAGTTGGCAGCAGGGAAACTTGTACCCATCATTCATGCTACTGACTGCCAGTGCTGTAGAATCTTTGAACACATCCTCCCAGAAAGCAGTATCCACGAGTCTATGTTTTCTTCCTATGCAAACACACATTTACATATGGTATTGACTTGTTAATTCTAGAAAATGTCTATTCTTTCTTTTGAATACTGGTCCCAGCTCATGAGTGGGCACGAAAACATCTTGATGTACCTGTTCTGATTCAAAATTATCAGGTATCTCTCTCTCTTTGTATTGACCCTCCTGCTGCTGCTTGTCTGGCCAACGAATGGTTTGGGAAATCTTCTTGACTATAGTCATTTGGTGGAGTTTATTGGAGCAACAAGCAGCATCTTTAAAACTGGATCCAAAGAAAAGGATGAAGATGAGAACTGTGAGTATGAGATGATTTGGGATGCAGAGGGCGCAATGCATCTTGTCAAAAAAGCGAGGAATGCTCCAGTTGCAAGTTCAAGTGACACGGGGTTGGCAGCAAGGTGTGTATTCATGTTTATTTTGGATGCATGAGGCTGTCTTCAGGCATGTATACTTGTGTTGTGCATGATTGCTTGGGTTTCCAAATTTTTTTTTTTTTACTTTGGGTATGCTTCATGAATTTGTGTGTATGCCGTTGTTTTTTAAGCAACCATTCTTTTAGGGCTAGAATGAATAATGTTCGGCACTTCAAATACAGGGGCAATGCTGTGGTTCGACCAACAGCAAAGAAGCACGTTGCTCAAGAAGCAGGAACATCTTTTACTGTGGAGTTGAATACAGATGTCAAGTTGGATGATACTGGAAAGATACCCCGATTAAATAAATCAAAGGAAAGGATTGTGATTAAACGACTGATCCGGGTGTTTCGGTTGCTTATGGTCGTTGCAGCTGTGAATGTCCCACTCTATATGATGTTGCTGTTTAAGGATTGGATTGATCAGTGATGGGATGATGCAGTTATTTTTGCTAGCTTCAGTTGCTCCTATACTTCTTCTGAGTACTTGTCCTTTTGGCGATAGAAGTCATGAGTTACGATCTGGATTATGAGGTGACGTCCATTTTCAGCAAACAGTGTGACAGCGAATGAAGTTCTCTGAAGACAGTGTGCCATTTCATTCTTGCTTATTTTTTGTATGCTGTAATGAAAATCATATATATATTTTTCACCTGTTCTCTTGTCAAAATCATTATGTTATTTATTTGCTGAGTTCCACCTTGCAGATGAGTTACATGTCTAATGTCTATCATTCGATCGATCGAGCATGTATGGTCATTGGCCTAAATTTCTTGCAATTTGTTTAAATGGTCAGAGTTGTCTGACCGCTGCTGCATTATGAACCAGAAGTACTATCAATAGCCAGGATTATAACAGATGCTCTCACATTACTGAAATATCAATCTCATATTCATCAGGCACTTAAATCTCTCAAGATTAATTTCCTGAACCACCTAGAAAAATGCGTAGATCCGCTTGGGGCATTTGCAATCCCCCTAGACTTCATCCTGATAAAAAGATAATTTGGCTGATGACAGTTTTTATTGTAAACGATTTTGCACAGGGCCTGAGTTCAAAGGGTTGGTAAATTTCTCTTTTGGGATTACTTGCCGTTCTGTAATACAAGACAATATCAGAACCCGGAGTCTGCAATGGTCATTGGAAAAAATCATTTTTGAGAGAATCTCTCTAATTCTTCATCTGTAGTCATTTTGGGTTCAATTAAGTAAGTTTTACTTGGGCCACGGTCCAATTAAGGGTTGAGTGTCTGGGGTCTCTCTAAATTGTTGCTTCCTAATTATTTAAAATTCATCTCGAACTAGGGTTTGATAATCATGTTTGATTAAAGGAAACTGAAATTCACTACTTCCAACTGTCATTCCAGTTTCCTTAACATGGATTCAGCAACCATCTGTCCTGCCCCATTTAAACGGGTATTCTACCTGTTGTTCTCTATAAAGCAAAAAAAAGCAACGGTAACAATCACTGACCTCCTGCCCGTGGAGAGGTTGTGCTTCTCACCATCGTTGCCGTTATTGGCATCTTTGCCTTATTCCATCAATCTATAGTCGCCTTCAAATAAATCAAAGAGAAAACAGCCTCCAACAAGTAACAAAGTGAAACACATAACCTTCCAAACCCATAATGCAGTACTGTACTCGCCAATACCTTATCATAAAAGAAAGCACTTACATTAATCTCATTAAGTTCTGCCTCCCTGTACAGACTAACAGACAAGCATTTTATATCGTCTTGCCATATGATTACTACTTTGCTAGTGCTACAGACTACAAAAATGTGAAGAGTAGAAAAGGTAACAGGACCCAACTCTTCCTCCATTGGGAAGACTAAAAACCAAACAGGGGAAAAACAGCTACAAACAAAGGAGATAGGAACTTCCATCAGGTTAAAGTGTCATCAGTTGACATGGAAGGATCAACGCATTACAGGTTTTACAGCTTATCCTTTGGACCGAGGGTTCGACCTGGGACAGAAACATGTTCAAGTCAAATTCAGTATAACTGGCTGCCTCTCAATCAGAAACAGAAAAAAATACATTGCAGAAGAGCTTGAAGCGTATCAACAGTTACTTGTTTTGGGTAGGATTTGGCACGCTGGGTGGTATTCTTCTAAAGCTCGCGTCTGTCTGCTTATCGGGCTTCCTAGCATCTCCCTGCAAATTCTTGAGCGTTTGAGAATGTGGTTTTTGTATTAGCAATCTTCTTGCCTGGCCATCTCTGCTTTCATGGGAAATTGATAGAGATGAGCTCAGGAGGAGCATGAGTATCAGCGCAGTGAGAGCAGCTAAAGATCTGGAATGTGGAGTCATGGGTCTCTCTTTTTGTGCAAGGAGGATGATATTTCCCAATGTTGAGGTGAGGTGGAAGGTCTTCTCTATCATTTATACTTGTTTTGAGGGATTTTTTTAATGGGGTGATACAAGTGATCATGTGATGAATCTTTGACTGTTTCAACTTCTATCCATTCCTCGTGATTTTATTTGTAAGAGTCATGTGATCAAGCACGTGATTAGAAAGAAACTGCTATTTTAGTTACAGCCTCAGCCCTTTTCTTTTGCTCTCTCTCCAACTCTATACACAATAACTAATATATTTAGGAAATTACTTCACCTTTTCATCATCATCATTATCATCAAAGCATTGTCCCGAGTCCCAATTATTTTGGGTTGGCTACAAGAATCCTGTTTTTGCATTCTGATCTCTCACATGCTATATTTCACCTTCTTTCTTTATCTAACTAAAACTTTCATTAAGAAAAGGAGAGAATACAAAGGGACAAACAACAATCCAATAGAAGACGATTGTACTAACCAGTGTGGTAGCTTTTAGAGAGAGAGCAACGGTTCAAATCTCTTTCCTTGTAATATCAACTGATGCTACAGATTTCACTCCTTCAATCTTACATGTGTTGGTGGGAACTTTTCAAAATTTGGCTAGAAAATAAAACCGAAAGATAAGGACAAATAAACTGCAATAAATAGATAAGAAGCAAAGCAAAGCAAAGCAGGATAACTGATATCGTCGTCTTAAAGATGGAATTGCCCCCATTGTTAATGAGTATTTCTTCTATCTCCCTTCTTGTGTTCCTATTTTTGTTCGTGGGTGCACACATTGGTCATATTTCTACAACCATGTGCTTGCTGTCTAAGGCATTAAGCTATTCATCAAATGAGTACGTATAACGACAGTATGACATTGTGTCAAAATTTTTAACTACCACTAGAAGAAGCTAATCATTTTGAATTACACACACACACACTCTCTCTCTCTTCAACGTGCGTGTCAGGAGAACCAAGAAATCATTCAAACTTGGGCGCCAATTGAGGAGGTTAGAATAAGATGGGAAGCTGAAGATGCTAAGCTGTAAAATCAGAAAACTTGTATGTAGGCAGCAATCCCAATTCATCATCTCTCCATCTGCATAAGAACGTTACATCCGCTGAAACTTTTGAATATCTTCACTCAACCCAACAACTAAGGAATCTCTGCTTGACCCACATCTCTCTCTCTACTCTACTTTACTCTGTGAAGAGAAAACTAAACGCATATATTATTAGAAGATGAGGAAGTTGTGATTGGAAAACTTGTCGGTTTGTACTGGGTTTTCTTATTTTAGAAGATTTGAAGAGAGAGAAAGAAAGAGAGAGTCCTTTGTCTTTGTCTGTACGTAGGGGGTGCGTGCTAACTGCTATCTGCTGTGGTCTTCGAGTCAGCAGTCAGAACCGAACGATGCTTTATCAGGTTTCAAAAATGTTTTCTTATTTTTCACAGAAAGACGCCTGTATCGATCAGCTGACAACTTCAGAAAATGGCTTCTATTATTGTTTCTACTCAGTTACATGCAGAGGTATGGGTAGTCAGTCTCCCTTGCCATCTTGTTAGATTAAGATAAATATGATGTGTTGGATGATATTGAAATGTTATTTCTTTTTTATATTACACATCAAATTCAGCTTCATTTTCTAAGATAGTTGGAAAAAAAAAAATCAAAGGGATTTGAGATTTCAATCAATGCCCCTCAAATACTCAATTTCCAATTTCATAATTAAAATTCTGTAAATGTCACCAAAGTCGTTTTTAACCCCTTAAACACTCTGCTGACATTTAGTTATGAAATTGGAGATTGAGTTTTTAAAGGGTATTGAAATGTCAAATCTCCAAATATCAAAATAGATCAGAACAAATTGAACGATATAGCGATTGAAAAAAGGAAAAGGAAAGAAAAGAAAAAGAAGTCGCCAAACTAACCAATATGTTGGTTTCTTGACTTCCCTCTCGATTAAAGATAATGACTTACCACTGATGTACTAACTGCAGCAATCCAATTCACACAATTTGGCTAATACATTGTTTAGCTACTTCTTTAAAAATAGTACATTTTTAGTTGAAGTAAGATTGGAACTGGTACATAATTACTATGCAAGTTGCAGTAGTGACATTGCTGACAACCAGTGGTGCCGTGGACGTGACTTTTTGAAAAAAAAAGTCTTTGGGTTTGTTTGTCAAGGTTAAACTGATTGAGAAATAATTTATGATCAATTAGATATGTTTGAAATAAGTTATTTCAAGTAAACCTTTCTACGTATTTTTAACCATAAAAGCAAACTTATCAAAATATAGCAAAGTTATCATCTTGTAAAAGTATTTAGACATATTTGTTATAAAAAGTAAAAGTAATATAGACAAATTTGTTGTATATCAAAGTTATATGGGAAAATTTTTCAAAGAAAAAAATCTAAATATATTTAATTGATTTAGACATTCATGTGTATTTGAAAATGTTTCCTCTTAGTGTTTGATTATTTGCATAGAATAAATAGGAATTGAATACTTATGAATTTATTAAAAATGAGCATCAAATGGCCTTTCCTTCTATAAAAGTACAATCAAGGGGAAATGAGATTTTAATACTCAATCATCACCCTAGTAATTCAAATTCAAGTAAAGTAAATGTTTCAACTACATCGCTACTTTATATCCTTCAAAGTTCACACCTTGCCTTCTATCATTTATCCCTCATCTCTTTAATAGTTTCAAAGATGAACCTCTGAATTCCTATGTATTTATTGCAAACAATAGGCCCTTCAGGGCCTTTTATTTTGCACTCGTTGACATATATAAATGATTTGCATGCATAAAAGTTAGGCACCTTCACATTTATCTATGTTCATCAATGCATCATCAAATAATCATATTTGTTTGCACTTATTTTAGCATGTATAATGCATAAATAAGAAGTGAAAATGGTGATCTCCCACTCAAAACAAAGGCGCCAATAAAAGTCTCACACAACGATTTACATTTGGTAATGGGATCAAATCCCACTAACCACTTTTATATCTTCATTTTCGTGGCCCCCATATTTGTAATCCAATAGTACAATTTGTATATATAGCTAATAAACTCGAAGACGTTTAATTTTATCATTTAAATTTTCATAGATTTGTGCATTTAATTTATTTATTAAACCAATAAACTTGAAGAACTTTTAGTTTTATTATTATTTATTTCTTCATAGATTATTTTAGGGGATTTAACACGAAAAACCCTCCTACATAGGCATTTCTTTATTTTGGCCCCAATAAAATTGAGTAGACAGAATGAGCCCTAAATTTACATTTCTCTTTTTTTTTTTTTTTTTTTTTGTCTTTTAGCGTTATAGTCGATATCGATCATCCCTGCATATCTACCAAAGATTGAAACCCCTTTATTCGCCATCCGTCTTCCTCCTCTTTTCCTCCTTTTCCCCTTTCTATTTTCCATTGTCGTTGTCTACACCCCTTCATCCCCATTCAGTGTCGGTTGGAACTCAATGGGGACATTATTTTCACAAATGAGTTAAAAGAAGCCAAATCTTGAATTTTTCAGATTCGAAGAAGAAGATGATTGCTTTTGAAAACGGATATTGGGTTCCAGGAGAAGAGCTGCTGTTTTGGAAGAGGTGTTGAGGAAGATGGGATTGGAATTGCGACATGGGGTTTTAGGGGGTGAATGAAAGTCGAAAAAGGGGGATTTTGTTGGGTTTGAATCGAAAAAGGGTAAAAGGTAATGATTTTTACAGACATTACTTAGAAAGTTAGGATTTTGGGAGATGGGTTTTCATCTTTTGAGCTGTAGCTGAGTTTGGGCTACTAGTATTTAGACTCTTGTTTTTCCTTCAGAGGCTCGTGGAGATGCGTTTTTTCCATTGCAAAGAGGTGTAAGGAATCAAGTGGAAAGAGGAATGAAATGCAAGTTCGGAGCCCTTAAACCGATCATTTAACTATATCAATATCAAGTTGGAGGGGTTTTCAAAATAAAGCCCTTGAGAGATAGAAGTAAGAAATTTGGAGAAGACCTAGAGGAGAAATACAGTAGAATCTTGTAAGAAATTTGGAGAAGCAATGAGTCACAAATCTGTATTGGGGTAGTTTCCATGAAGGTGTTCGATGAAATGACGAAGAGAAAGGATAATGAGATTTCACGCTCCTTTCTCTTATTTTTCTCATGGGAAATTAGTATGCTGCTGTTATAGGGTTTGTCATTCCTTGATTTTGCTAACTAGGAGATATTGGAGGAGATGAATTAGAGAACATGGGTGGGGTTTTCATTCCTTGACTGTTGTAATTTTTAAATAGATTTCATATATATATATTTTGAAATGTATGGTCAAGACTTAAAGAACTTGTAATGTTGTGACTGGTTTCCCTCTATTTGAGATATTTGAAATGTCTTTGAGATGTCCGGGCTCTTGAGCTTTTGAAATGTCTGAGTGAAGGACTGAAACCTTCCCCACCAAAACTCTCAACTATGACGTTAAAGGATGAAATTGGTATTGGCTAAATCGGTGGAAGTTGCGAAATGAGTCGGATGAAACCTTCCCCACCAAAACTCTATACTAATATTTTCCCCATTACTTTCATGTAATACCCATCTTCATTAATATCTGTAGCATTGTATTTTATTAACAAACATCTCTTTCATATAGAGATGATGAACTTGTCAGTATTTGTACCATGGTATCCAGCAACGATTTAAATAAAGCACTAGACGAATCCATTTTTATGGACTATCATGTTCAAGGAAGACATTCCTCATCAAGACAATTGTAATGACTGCGAAGTTTTCACTGTGGCATTCGCGGAGCATTGTGTTCACCGCCGTCCTATCACATTTACACAGTCTGACATCCCTTACTTCCTTAGCAGAATTGTCATTGAGTTATTCAAAAGAAGTTGACAAGTGAATGCTAGTAGGTTGAATCTTCCTGAGTTGTTGAACCAACTAGTTTGATGTAATTTTTTTAGCTGGTTAGAAGAAGTTTTGGGAAGGTTTTTTGGGCAGTAGAAGGAGAGGCCAAACATAGATACTTACTTTCTTTACTTCGTAATTGAAATTGTAGAACTTGTGGGCAGTGGTTGTGGAACTTCTATGGTTTTGGGCAGTTGAATATATGTTGTGGAACTTCATATACAATTATTTGAAATTGAATGGTTTGATAATGTATGGTTGTTAATTGAATGTGTGAATGGAATGTACCAATGTATTCAGAACGATGTTTAGTACAATGAAATATATCATTCTCTGGTTTGTTTAACATGGCCAATAGTCGATATCGACTATTTAGCTGAAGCCTAAAAAATACAGTCATAGTCGATATCGACTATTTAGCTAAAACATAAAAAACACAGTCACAGTCGATATCAACTATTGTCATTGTCGATATCGACTATTTAGTTGAAACATAAAAAATACAGTCACAGTCGATATCGACTATTGTCATTATCGATATCGACTATTTAGCTGAAACATAAAAAACACAGTCATAGTCGATATCGACTATATTATAATACTATAACTTACTAAGTGTAACTCTAGATGGGGTTTGCTAATCATTTTCAATAACAAAAGTGGAAAAAAATAAAAAATCATTAACGGGACAATACAAACAACCATTATATTATTATAGATAAGTTCTCAACAACATATAACCCCAAAAAAGGGTGATCCTTACAAAAGGGAAAATTATGTTTAACACTTATGCCCTTCCAAAAAATGCTTCAACAAAATGTGCAAGCTCATCACCACTACATCTTCTATCAATCACATTAACACCAATAAAAATGGACATGATGACATTAACACATGTATCCCCCTTCCGAAAAATCCCTTCCATGTAGAGATTACATTGTCCAGACGGCTACATCTTCTATCACATTAACACCAAATACTAACACCAACCAAAGAGGAGTTCACATTAACTCTTGCATCCCCCTTCCAAAAAATGCTTCAGTAAACTGTACACTGTCCATAATGACTGCATCTTCTATCACATTAACACCAAATATTAATACCAACCAAAAAGGAGTTCACATTGACTCTTGCATCCCCTTTCCAAAAAATGCTTCTGTAGATTGTACACTGTCCAGAATGGCTGCATATTCTATCACATTAACACCAACAAAAAAGGAGTTCACATTGACTCTTGCATCACCCTTCCAAAAAATGCTTCCACCAATTCAACCAATACCAATTTTATCATTGGATGTCATAATAGAGAGTTTTGGTGGGGAGGTTTTGACTCTTCACTCAGACATTTCAAAAGCTCAAGAGTTCGGACATTTCAAACACATTTCAAACATCCCAGATAGAGGAAACAATTCATAACATTACAAGTTCATTGTGTCTTGACCTTACATTTCAAAATATATATACATGAAATATGTTTGAAAATTACAAAAATCAAGAAATGAAAACCCCACCCATGTTCTCTAATTCCTCTCCTCTAATATCTCATAGTGAAAAATCAAGGAAAGACAAACCCCATAACAACAGCAGACTTCTTTCCCATGAGAAAAATAAGAGAAATGAGCGTGAAATTTCATTATCCTTTATCTTTGTCATTTCATCGAACACCTTCATGGAAACTACACCAATACAGATTTGTGGCTCATTGCTTCCCCAAATTTCTTACAAGATTCCAGTGTATTTCTCTTCTAGGTCTTCTCTAAATTTCTTACTTCTCTCTCTCAAGGGCTCTATTTTAAAAAACCCTCCAGCTTGATATGGATATGGATATAGTTAAATGATCGGTTTAAGGACTCCGAACTTGCATTCCATTCCTCTTTCCACTTGATTCCTTACATCTCTTTGCAATGGGAAAAACGCATTTCCATGAGCCTTTGAAAGAAAATAAGAGCCTTTCATTCTTCATAACTATATCCATGAAAAATGTTGTCAGCTTAAAATACTAGTAGCTCAAACTCAGCTACAGCCCAAAAGATGAAAACCCATCTCCCAAAATCCCAACTTTTCAAGTAATGCCTGTAAAAATCCTTACATTTTACCCTTGTTCAATTTAAACCCAACAAAATCCCCTCTTTTCGACTTCCATTCACCCCTCAAAACCCCATGTCACAATTCGAATCCCATCTTCCTCAATGCCCCTTCCAAAACAGCAACTCTTCTCCTAGAACCCAGTCTCCATTTTCAAATGCAATCATCTTCTTATTCGAATATGAAAAATTCAAGATTTGGCTTCTTTTAACTCATTTGTGAAAAGAATGTCCCCATTGAATTCCAACCAACACTGAATGGGGATGAGGAGGGTGTAGACAACGACAATGGAAAATAGAAAGGGAAAAGGGGGAAAAGAGGAAGAAGACAGATGGAGAATAAAGGGGTTTCGGTCTTTAGTAGATATGCAGGGATAATTGATATCGACTATAGCGCTAAAAGACGAAAAAAGAAAGAGAAATGTACATTTAGGGCCCATTCTATTTGCCCATTTTTATTAGAGTTAAATTAAAAAAATGCCGGTATAAGAGGGTTTTTACCGTTAAATCCCCTAAATTTTATAAGTAATTTGTGAAAAACACCACCGTGGTGAAGTAGGAACTATAAACCCTTCCGTCGGCTTTCGCCGCTTACAGTTTACAATTCTCTCCTCTTCAGGAGTCGAGTCTCGTCTCGTCTCGCCTCATCTCCCGTTTCTTCCTGATCTTTCTTTGACAAAAGCAAAGGTATCTTTAGTGTTTTCTCATTCATTTCTCTCTCTTCCTTGCAAATTTCTATTGCTTGTCGTTGCCTTCTTCATCTTGTTCTTACTATTTCTTTTACATCCCTCTCATGTTCACTTTTGTCTCTCTGTTTTTTTTTTTTTTTCAAAATCGACCTAAAATAAGAATCGTCAAACAAATCATCATCCATTATATCAATCATCTCATGTTCATCCCATTATTATATAGATACTATGCTTAACCTAATCTTCTAATTAAGGCGCCAGGAACTACCTATGCGTGTGGTTCTTTTTTTTTTTAACACACTGGTGGATTTGAAATCGTAGTTTTGCACTTTTCTGTTCACCTGACTGTGTCCTCACTGACTTTGATTTAGTAATTAATGAAAGAAATAGGTAATTGGGTTTTGTGGATTTTGATACACGCCCTTTTGTTGAAATACTGATTTGTGTTTAGCTGCTCATTTGACAATATGTTCGAGTTTAAGTGATGGTTCCACATTTGATGTCTGGGATATAGTTAGATGGGTTTTACAGTCAATGATCAGAAGTTCATGGTAATCACAATAGATAGTCCTTTCTAGATGTGCTCCACCCAGATGGTTACTCTCATATTTTATGTGATTCAGCTAGTACAGAAGTTTGGTGGTAGAAACCTATATCTATTGCCATTTTCTTCCTCTCCTTCTTCTTCTTGGCAGAAACCTATATCTATATCCAAACAGAGTCTTCAAATCTGACCCTTTTGGAGATAATTGTTACAATGGCTGATGACATGGATTCTTATGTGATAGCGATGATGCAAAAAAGTTGGTCATGCACAGTTCTGATGCTTATGTTTGTATAAACAGGTATGGCTTACTCTGTCTTCATAACCTCATTCATGGCGGCTGCTGTCTGGTGTATTGCATATGCGGCTGTTGCAGTTCTTGGGATGTTTGGGGTTTTTTAACTTTTGCTTGCAGGTCTACTGTTAGCTGGTGAAACTATTGTTGATTGCAATCATCATGGGGTATGCACAACTTGTTATTGGTCCTGCAGGCAGTGGCAAGGTAATGTACTTGGTGTTTTTTTTTTTTTTTTTCTGTGCCTAAAAACTGGTAAATTTTTTCTTCATGCTAAATGTTTCTTTATCTTAATTTGGGCTTTATTTTAAATCATCTTTGTTTCCTTTGCGCCCCCATCTCCCCTCTCTTCCTCTTTCTCCTTTTCTTAAATAGTTCTTTCTGTAGCTTCTTGAATCTTGATTCAAATGTTACCTTATTGGCTTATTCTATATACTCGAGGATGTATTCTTTGTAACGGGAATTTGCATTTTGCAAAAAAATAAATATGCCTTGAGCTAGATCACCAAAACATCTAACCCGCATTACTCATTGAAGATGATATATTTAGAGGCTCTAGAGCCATTCAAATTTTCATTTACAACATGATACAATTACTCAATGGAAGCCACTGTATCCTTTGGCCTCTCTGACCTTTTTTTCTGCTGAATCAGTCTACCTACTGCTCTAGTTTGTACCGACATTGTGAAACCATTCGGAGAACAATGCATATTGTGAACCTAGATCCTGCAGCAGAGAGCTTTGACTATCCTGTAGCAATGGGTATCTACTAGTTACATTCCCTTTTTATTCTCAAGTCTTCTGAACTGTAAATTTTTACTCTATTGTTTGAATACTGTGTACATTCTTTTGATGAATTCTTTGCCTTCAGATATTAGAGAACTCATATGCCTGGATGATGTCATGGAGGAACTCGGCTTAGGTCCAAATGGAGGCCTTATTTACTGCATGGAGTATCCTTTGAGGGTTCCTGTTCCCTCCTTTGTCTATATCTCATTATTAAGTGAAGAAATTTTATGCAAGATTTACTCATTCAGAAGTTGTGACGTTAAAAAAAAAAAAAACTGTTTCATGGGGAAATTTAAGTATAGCATGCAGTTAATCCACCTGTTGAAAAATTATCAGTTGGATCCTTGGAAGTGTCTGATTTGCATTTATTTTAGTTAAAAGTGTAATAATGATGAAAGAGATATCTTAACAAAAATAAAAATAAAAAATTGAAGGTAAGAATTTCTATGTTGCATGTTTTTATTTTCATTTTTGTTAACAGTGCAATTGCTTTTGTTTTAGTTCATTGCTATTCCTTTAGTGCGGACATTTCTGGCACCTTGTATCCATTGAACTGGGTTATTTAGTTTGACTGAGCTAAGGGCCTGTTTGGATGCACAAGAAAACACAAGAAATTAATATTTTATAAAACCTAATCTTTCATTTTCTAAAGAAAAGAATCTTGTGCGTTTGGTAACCCAAGAAAAAACTAAAGAAAAGATTCTTTTCTTTCAAAAAACCCAATATTTCTTCCTACAGCTCCCCACTGTAGAAAACTTTCTACAATATAAAAATCTTTCAAAATGACGATTACAAAGTGGTAGAGGAAAGTAAATACTTTAGTTCACCAAATTTATCATGATGTATTTGTTTACATATATAGTAAAGTAAAGTAAAGTAAAGGTAAATGTCACAACACACTAAAGGTGGGGTAAAATAAAGGTGAGATAAAGTTTATGGTGAAGTAAAGTGGGAGGGAATGGTAAAGTAGTTTCTTTTTGTGTGACTTTACTTTATCACATTTTATCGTAGTTTTATATGGTAAATAAAAAGTGACCTGTTCACAGGTGTTGTAAAGTAAAATAAAGATTGATATCCCATTATGGTAAAAGGTGAGGTAAAGTAAGTTGAGATGAAGTATGTGGTGAAATAAAGTAGGAGAGAGAGTTGTAAAGTAGTTGTTTATTGTATTGACTTTACTTTACTACACTTTACTATAGTTTTATATGTTAAAGAAAAGTAACTCATGGTAAAAAACGTGGCAATTGAAGTTTACTTTATCACACTACTTTTTATCCGGACGTGATAAATTACATATAAATTAAAAGTATTTAATTAAAAATTATTCTAATAATAAAATTTACTTTAATCGTAGCACCTTCCAAAAAACTCAATTGAAAATCTGTAATATGCTTCAAAAATTGCCAAACACCAAAAATATTACTATTCTATACTATCTTATTCTTGTAATAATTAAATCTATAATTATTTTATTCTGTAAACATCCAAACAGGCCCTAAATATTTGTGTGCAGTAGAATGCGTATCCTACATGGATCTCCTTTTCTTGTTTGAATGTTTTAAACGCCAATTAGATACAAGTCCCCTTCCTGAATATTACGTTTATCATCTTTTTCATAAACTTCGTTGGTTGTGCGCATTAGCTTCCATGCTTCTTTACCCTGATGATATGATCTGTAGCTTTACAACTGTTTCTTTATCAGCATTCAATTCATTTTTAAACTATTGCATGTTTCTTTCTTTGGCGCCGCTTTCTAGTCATCAACAAGTTCTCCAGCTATCATCAAACACCAATTATAGCTGTTCTTTGTACAAACAACTTAGTAATTTGATACATTTACCAAGTAAAAATGACTTTGTTACATATGCAGGAAATGAAGGAGATTATTTTGAGATTTCTTTCTGTCAAAACGGTTTCTGTTATTGTAGGTTTCTTCTATGTTTTTCTTTTTGATTCAAAATATTAGGTTGCCCTTTTACCACACTAGCTTTTGAATGAGCTTCTGGCTTGGAGTTGAACCCAAAAGCACTTTCTACCATGGTTTAAAATAGGTGGAGCTGTATCCCTGTGAGTAACCTTGTTGGCGTGGGTTCTATGGTTTTTGGTCCCTAAACACAGTTATTTCCTATTTTTTTATTGGAAAAAGCTGGGGGAGACTCTTAGGAACATTTGCACTTATTCTAGAAGATCAGAACCACATTTTTTTTAAAGATCCTACATTTGAAGATCAGTAAAACTATTCATTTACTTGAATGTAGATGTGGGTACCTGGCTACCTGCAACAAATTAAAACTCATTATTAATGAATGAAATGCTAGAAGTCTTAAAATCCTAGATTCATAGTACTATATTTTCTTTTGTTATTTTTGATATTTTTAAAAGTTTATGGGGCCTAGGTTGTGACTTGGTCCAACTTGGCTGAGTTGACTCATCTTAAGGGGGATCGAGTCGATCCTGGAGTCCAGTTTTAAAACCTTGTTGTCTACTATCTGTGGTTTTTGTTGATTGCAATGGCAACGAAGTCTTTCCAGTAACAATTGAAGTTAGGGACAGGGCCTTCCCCACAACTTCCAAGTTTTCTTTGATATCATCACACCTGAGTGGAATAAAATTGGCAGAATACAATTGATCACATTGTGAAATTATCATCTTCCCTTTCTTATTATCATCATCGCCAACTAGTCATGATGGCATGTAAATTGTCTGGTCAACCTGTATATGCACTACATCATCATTGAAGATTTATCCCTGTTTCTTTTGTGCAATGTGAATTCCTTAAAAGAGCTTCAGGCACCTTGAAGAAAATTTAGACGATTGGTTGGCAGATGAATTACAGAATTATTTAGATGATGACTATCTTGTTTTTGATTGCCCAGGTATTTATGCTTATTTGTTTTTCCTAATTCTACTTATAGGTTATACTTTGTTTCTTTTTAGACTTGGTTGCTTTGCATTACTATTTTCTACAGCTAGACCTATTAACATGTATTTGGCAATTTGTTGGTCTTATTTTCTTTGATATAAGTGACATCAGTTGGGGAATACCTTATAAATCTTTGAATAAGGGCTTCTTACTAAGTTATGGTTGATTTGTCGGTAGAATAAAAAGTGGAAATGGAGCCACTGTGGAGTCTGGGGAAGTTAAAGAGACCTAGCTTCATTTTTTGAAGGGTTGTACAAAGGGGAGAGACAGGTAAACCTACTTTGGATGGTGTTCTTTACCTTCGATTTTTGTAGATACGACTAATCGGCTAGAGAGAGAATTTGAGGAATATGAGGTAAGTGGATCATGTGGAATGTAAGGGAGTCGAATCTCCTGGGCTAGAGGGTTTAATTTTTTACTTCATCAAGCCGGTTGGAATTGCTTTAAGAGTGGTTTTTTTTGGAGATATTATATGAATTTCATGAGGGGTATATTTAATAAGAAACATAAAGAAACTTCCATTATTTTGATCCTTAAAGCCCTGAATCTGGTGGAGATAAAGCATTATAGACCGGTAAGTTTGGCTGTGTTTTATAACTGGTGCAACGTTCTTAAGGGTGTGTATTATAACTAGTGCAAAATACTCATTAATCGGTTGGAAGTGGGCTCCCATCACTCATTAACCCACATTTTCATTGCTAATAGGTAGATCTTGATGGGTTGCAACTTGCAAATGAGATTATTGATTTCTAAGAAATCCTAGAAGGGATTATCCTTAAGATCTACTTGGAAAAGACCGATGATCATGTGAAGTGGAAGTTTGGTGATGGTATGTTGGGAAGGTTAGAGTTTTGGTGAGAGATAGGGAAGGTGGGCTTGGGCATTTATTTAGACGACATCTTTTCCTTTCTTTGGTCGACGGTTTCTCCTTACTTTTTTAAGGCCCCCAGGAGGCTAAGCAAGGTGACCTTTTTGGCCTTCTCTTTATCGTTGTTGTAAATGCCATGTGTGCTTATGACAAGATAATGTTTTTACTTGTGGGGGGATTGGAAACAGGAAGAGATTGTTTGGCTGTTACCCACATTCAATTTGCAAATATTACAATTTTGTTTGGCTTTGCAAATGTGATGGGGCCCAATGATGGATGGAGTATTCACACATTCACCATGGATGCCCGACATTTGGAGTCATCACTACTGGCAACCCAACGAGTCTGGCCTTAGCAAGAGGAAATGAGAGAACTTTCATTGATCAACCCAAGGATTTGA
This sequence comes from Camphora micrantha, assembly GCA_003546025.1. Lineage (NCBI taxonomy): Eukaryota > Viridiplantae > Streptophyta > Magnoliopsida > Laurales > Lauraceae > Camphora > Camphora micrantha. The sequence goes on from QPKB01000011.1 coordinate 35,571,160, forward strand.
GCGCTTCAACCTGTGTCAAGTGCACTGTGGTTTGAATTGCCAACGAGTTAGTAAGGTGCCCTGATCTGCATCAGTGACTTTCAGAGTTGTTTGGGTTTCCCATGCCTTAGCTACATATCCAGTTTGCCTCTTAGAGACACCCTTTTAACCTAGTTCTGGTTTGGTAATAGTTCAACTGTTAAAGTGTATCATACCACTAGCAAAATTAGCATTTGGATCTACACACACGCTGATATATATATATATATAGGGAAATATTTATGTGCATCTATCCCTCACCACATTATGGTGAGGGACAACATAGTGGGGCCACTTTATGATTCATCCAAATCATCTACACACATGGAACCCCCTAAACTACAATGAATCAATTAAGTTTTCATTAATCCGAATGGATTGGACCGTTTGATTGAGGGTCAAAATTTTCCTTTAATATAAAGTCGTTAAATTTGTGGGTCACGGATAAAGGGGTTAGGGACTTGGGATTGACTTCAAACTTGATATATGGTCTCATCTCATATGACTCTTTCCATCCCCCCCAAGTCCCATGATCAATGGAACCTTAGGTGGGCCCCATTGAGTTTGTATATGGTGAGGGAAGGATGCACATGAACATTGCCCATATATATAGGCAAATATTTTTATTTTTATTTTCATGAATGGGTCATCCATTGGACTTATCATCTGCATGGTTTAGAATTGCGGTATCGATTGCGGTCGCGGCCTACTCCAAAAACTAATACGGTCGCAATATCTGTTGCAGTCGTCGTGGACCGTGGTGTGAATTTTTTCACCCCAAAAAATTTGAAATAATATAAAAAAATTTCAAAACATTATAAAATGCTAGAAAATAATATCTTTTGCCATTAGTACGCACTATATACCAAAATATCGGTCCCCCAAATTCATAACCTGTATCACTGTTTAACTTGTAATTGTTACATATGTCAAGTTTTGATGTTTGATCTTTGTGCCCATCCTTATAATTTATAAATTCATTAATGAAACTCATATCTAAAATCCAAACTATTCAATTTAAGTATCATCTCTTATTATCTTTGTAAAAAATCACATTCTAATGGAGTTAGAAATTTAGATTTTAGAGGGGCATCTGTTTTAGACTAGTTTAGATTTTTTTTAAGTGGGTTGGTTAGCAAGGTGCAATTAAAAAGGTGAGGATATTTTAAAAATTTTGTAGGCTTCATAGCGGAGCTCACCTAAAAAAAAAAAAAAAAAATCTAAACTGCTTAAAATAATTGCCCTCCTCTTATATGGGTTTTGGTTAAATTTTATTAGAATCGGAGATGTGGTGCTGTCAAATTGATTGAAGTTTTGAAATTGATCAACTGATGAATTTGACAATGTGCCTTTCTCCTATTAGAATGAAACTTGTCCAGGGCCCACATAAAAGAGGGACAATCATTTTAATCAGTTTTGATTTTCTGTAGATGGGCCCCACTGTGGAGCCCACGAATTGACAAGGGTTTTAAAGTACCCACTTTGGCTGACGGATGGAAAGAGGGGAACCCTAAAAGGAGCTTTTTGCCCTTTCGAGTTTCAGTTCCTGCGATGCATAACAGAGGTGGGGTTTTTGGTTTGGGGGGGGGGGGGGGGGGGGGGGGGGAGAGTGAAATGAAAACGGAGAAGAAGGAAATGCAAACAAAGAAGAAAGAGAATAGGAGGAGAAAGGGAGGAAGAAGGAAGAAAGAGAAGAGGAGAAAGAAGGAGAGGAAGAGCAAAGAGAAGAGGAGAAAGGGGCTTACCTTGTAGAGCGCTGATTTGTGACGATTGACGACGGTGAGATGAGAAAGGGGCTTACCTTGTAGAGCGCTGATTTGTGACAATTGATGACGGTGAGATGTGAAAAAAGTGATGGAGCAGCCCCCCGCCAGGTACGCCCATCTCCTTCCCTCTCTCCTTTGATACTTGCCCTAGGATTAGGGCTTGTGTGGGTGCCGAAGCATGTGTCAAAACTAGGCCTGTCAATGGGACGGGCCGGGCTTGGGCTTAGGTTGTCCAATCCCGTCATGAAAATAGGACGGGCCTGCCAGGTGTTGTCCAATCCCGGCCCTAAATTGAAAGGGCCTACATCAAATCCCGTCCCGTACGGGCCCAGGCTGGGACAGGGCCGGGCCTGGGCTTAGCCCGATCCTAGACAGAAGCAAAACATTCTCTAATTATTCATGCTGTCACCAGACACCTGGTGTGAACTGGACTTTAAACCCTCCTCCTATTTTTTCGGGCTTGGGACCGACAATGCAATGCAACAAGCAACATGGCGGAGTTAGAAACTTTTTTTTTTTGGCCAGTGATAGTAGAAATTAGGAAATCAATAGAAATGAATGAGTATCCTATAAGCTATATGGGTCAAGAAATGATTGAGTATCATATATGAGTCAAGTTAAAGTAATGTAGGATTAGTTAAAAACTTCTTTTCTTTTTTTTTTTGGACGGTGAAAGTAGAAAATAAAAAAAATCAATAAAATGAATGAGAATGAGTATCCAATTTTCCTATATGGGTCAAGTAATTTAAAAAAGAAATGAACAGAGATGTATTGTCCAAACCCAACCCACTGGGCTCAATTTTTTTTAAAAGCCTTGTATTTTAGGGCTTGGGACGGGACGGGCCTGAACGGGCTGGGCATCCTCTGCCCAGTCCCAGTCCCATTTTGGCCGTGCTTTAAAATGTATTGTCCAAACCCATCCCACTGGGCTCAAATTTCTTTTAAAAGCCCTGTATTTTAGGGCTTGGGCCGGGCCGGGCCGGGCTTTTTACCCGTTTCATCCCATCCCATTGACAGGCCTAGTCAAAACACATCTCAAATTGTCTCCACAGAGACTTTAACACGAGGACGCACCTCTCTGAGGGAAAACCCACGATTGTATTCAATAATTCAATGTCTGAGATTCTCATCTCTACAATGTCATATATATATATATATATATATATAAAAGAAAAGTAAACTTAGGCCCTAAGCAAATTTAAACCAATAATGGAAACTACCCTAATTACAATTAGAAACGTACTAACTAATAATTAGGGAAAATAGAAGGAAATAAAAATATATTCCTAATCTACTTGGGCGGGACCACTAATGGCCCGTTCTGCATTATCCTTTTCTTCTCTTCTTTCTTTCTTTTTTTTCCTGCATGTCTGTGGATGGATTGGTGTTGAAATCAGGTTCATTTTTTTTTTCTTTTTCTCCACTGCATGCATAGATTATTTAGAATAGATCTGGATTTTTCTAAACCCAACCCCCCGCCCCCCCTTCCCCTTCTTCTCTCCCTCTCATTTTTTTTCTCTAAAATTTCTGCCATTACAAAAAAAAGAGACTGTTACATTATAAAAAAAAAAAAGAAAGAAAGACCGATATTTGGCCTATATATTGGTCCTGACCGATATTTTGGCGATATATTGAGTACCGAGTCTTAAACTGATTTATCGGATTGGTATCGGCCGATATTTTAAACCATGATCACCTATCTTCTGTGATAAAAAAAAAAACCATAATTTGTGTCGCTACATTTGGAGAGTTTTGGCATTCCAATAAGTTCAGTTGGTGAGGAGGAGAGATTTGATTTTTTGGGTGTGGTTTGGGGGGGGGGGGGTGGGCGCGCTAGTTCTAGTGGTTCCATGCTACATCAGTTTTTGCTTGTGTTATGTGATGCAATCCATACAGATGAGAAAGTGTATGCATCTATGGGCTGGTTTTCTGTACCAAGTTTTGAATTCTTTCTTGATGTACAGGTCAGATAGAACTCTTTTCTCATGTTCCAGTTCTGCGCAACTTTGTGGACCATCTGAAGCGCAAGGATTTCAATGTCTGTGCGGTGTATCTGCTCGACTCACAGGTTATAAACTTACAGCTGACTAAATTTTCTTTATTTCTATTCTGGAAAGCTGCTTATCAATCCCGAATCTTAACTTTGGAATTTTCTTATATTTCAGTTCATGACCGATGTAACCAAGTACATAAGTGGGTGCATGGCTTCTCTTTCAGCAATGATTCAACTTGAACTGCCCCATATCAATATCCTTTCCAAGATGGACCTTGTGAGAAACAAAAAGCATCTCAAAGAGTGCGTTTCTTTTTCAACATCCTTGCTTATCATGCTTATTTGAATTATTTAGTGACCTGATCATTCTTTCTGTTTATTGGTTGTGTAGTTTTTTAAATCCAGAGGCGCAGATCTTACTGTGTGATTTAAATCAACATATGGCTCCTCAATTTACCAAGCTAAATAAAGCTCTGGCGGAATTGGTGAGTTATCAAGAAGACATGAACCTACTTCACTCTTTCTATCTACAAGATAAAGTCAATAATAGCTACACGCACTTGAATATACTTTGTTCTTTCGCTAATCTTCAAGTTAATGTAGGAAGCCAATAATCAATGCAATATGGTGGTCATGTATTTATTTCAAAAAACAAGTAGGTGGATTATTTATGTTTATTCATTTATTTAAGTAGCCTGTTCTCCTTTGAATGGTCCATGCTGCCTGTTCGAGCTATGCATGTACAACATGTTTTAGTCCCATTGTCCTCAACAATTGTGGGCATTAGTTTAGAGGGTTGAGCCTTTGATGCAAATCAGATGCCCAAGTCTTAATATAGTAATCACATATTTCTTTGATACCACTTGATGCAACTTAGGTTATTGAAGTAAAAGTTTAGATAACCTAAATTGCAAAATTGTATATTTGATAATTGAAAAGAAATAGAGAAGGCATATAAAAGACCAGTTGTAGAAAAAGAGTTAACAACAAGAGCCCATGGCATGGTGGAAGGTGCTTACTATTGCCACCTTGAGGTTGAGGGTTAAAGATTTTGTTACCAATCCGAAAAAAGTAGAAAAAGAGATAATCAGTATGGTGTGTTGTTTTTTATTGGTTTTGGGTGAAATGGGTTTCCCCTGTAGCGTTTGGGAACATCCCGAGGCTTGGAGGTTTGCCTTCAGATCAAGAATTGGTAGAGCACTCTGATTTGTTCCTTCATAGTTGTAATTTGGTCTATTTGGTAAAAGTTGCTCCACACCCCCACACCGCACCCCCCACCCCACCCCCCCGACACCCAACCCTGCCCCCCTGCGCCCGGCCCCGCTCCTTCCTCTCTTTTCGATAAATACTGTGTCATGATTCTGCAACCTTGTGGTTGAGATTTTACTTCATTAGGTTCAGCATCAGGCTATATCTTAAGCATTGGCTTACAACCCTTCCTTAAGGGGTCTCAACGACCTTTCTGGAAGTATCAACCTTCAAGCAATTAGTGTTCAACTTGATACTGGCTCATTTTCTGTTAGAAAGGTGACTTGACTATTTTTTTTTGAAGTTTTTTTATGGCCCAGTGTGCATTAATGACAATACATATTAGTAAATGGTTTCAAGTTTTAAATTGCATGTCTTGATTGGTGCACTTGGTGTGGACCATGCAACAAGTGGACCAACTCTTGTATGATCCATAGCCTGCAAAAATAACCTTGATTGGGAATTTATGACCACCAAATACCATTACTTACTTTTGGTTCAGGAGTTTTGAGTAGTGGTCCAGTAAAGAGAGGTCTAGGGATAGGATGGTTTGAATCAGCAATATTTCTGTGATTGTTGACCATCGGTCTACCCATGTGGTGGCTGATTAAGTTGGCAGGATTGATCGACATGTTTCCTAGTTTCTTATTAAGTTGGTATGGTAAAGAATGAGCGGTAGAACATGCATGCTGGATTGGCCTTCAAGTGTTTACTGAAACTCTCATCTTCCTTGGACGTGGCTAGCCATCTGATCCAAGTTGACTTATTAGGCATTTGCGGTCTTTTATGTTGACTGTATCAATTCAATTTTCACTATATTAGGCTTTTATTAATAATATTCATGGAGCTTGGTACTTTCTCCATTTATGCCATTGGATGAAAGGTGAGTGCATTGGAAAGTATACTGGTGTGTTGCAGTGATATATGTGGAAGTGCTGGGTTCTATATTGGATTCTTTGTTACATCTTTTGTGACTTGTGTGTTTTTGTCAGGTGGATGAATTTAGCATCGTGAGTTTCTTGCCTTTGGACCTCAGGAAGGAGAGCAGGTCTCTCTCTCTCTCTCTCTAGGTTTTTTAAGCTTATTGGTAACTGTATATTTGTAAGTAGAAAATTCTGACATGCAAGTGTATTTTAGTGACCTTTTTTTTTTCTCCTCTTTCCTTTTGGCAGTATCCAATATGTGTTGTCACACATAGACAGCTGCATTCAATATGGGGAAGATGCTGACGTGAAGGTTAAAGACTTTGATCCAGAGGATGATGAGTAACTTGGTGCCTGTGGCCAGAAAAGAAACATTCATGAAATTGTACTCGAATGTAGATAAGCCATGAATGCAGTCTCTTGAATGTTGGTATCTTGAAATGTCGAATGCAATTGTCCATTAGCCTATCTGGTTTTGTTTGGCATTCTTTTTGAATGGCCCTTTTTACCTAGTGCTTATTTAGGGACCATATTCCTGCAAATACCAAGTGAGATTATTTCTGTTCTTTTTTCCTAGGAGATGAAACCTGTCCATGACTCATTTGCCTAGACATCTTATATATATTAGTTAAGGTAACTTGTTTGTTTTTGTTTGTTTTGCATCCACATTCATGGAACAGTTGGTGATTGTTAGGAAATTAGTTTTAGTTGATTTGTTTTTAAATCATTTCCAGATTTAGAAACACAACCAGCCTGAAGGACTTTAGCTGCATTAGGTGCATTTAGTTTTTAAATCATTTCCACATTGAAAAAATATCAGCTAATAAACTTCAGTTGCATTTAGTTTGTTATTCAGTTCAACTTTATAAATTACGCAATTTTGTTGTTGCATAATCTCCCATAAATTTAAGTTTTTGCTGTCATGCTGATTTGTCTTGTTTGGCTAGCATCTTATGTTTTATGCTGTTTACTGAAGAGAGGGATAAGACTGTTGGAACACACTGATCATATATGTGATTCTCTTTACGGACACACACCTTAGATTGGCATCCCTGCAAAGGATCATTTGATAATATTTGTCAGTGGCAAGATTTGGCTGGAACCTCATACAGAGTGCACCAGTTTTCAATTTCCAATCAAAACCATGGGTTTCAGCTGCCAGTGTTGGATTTTAATGAGGAGCTCAATTTGCCTTGGGCCAAATCCAATCCACTGTTTCAGTTGGAGACTAGAGACCACTACTCTCTTCCTATTTCATTTTTTTTTTCTCTCTCTCACGTGAATAACAAATACAAGCGAAGTTATGCACACACCTCGTACAACTCAAATGTGATCAAAACGAGACTGCCCATTCTGGAATTGGAATATATCAATACCAGACTGTTGTGAGCTCATCTATCAATATCTTCGCGCAATGGAGAAGAGGATGATTTCTTTGACTGCTGAACTGACCGTAGTGTGTTTTATTGGCTCTGTTTTTTCCTGATTACTCAATGAATTTTTGCTCATTGATGTGTATGAATCCCGATGGCCTTATTCATGGATTATTCCAAGTTTAAATTTAGGGGATGTGGATGGTGGAATTTTCAGATCTAACTGAAATTAGACATATGGGAGTGAAAAAAAAAAAAAAACATGATCTCCTTTCAAGGGCGATCTCTCCTCTAAGGTCGCAGAAGCAGATGGATAACAAGGGTGCCTAGAAGTGGTCCCCACAGAGGTGGCACTCTCGGGGTGATTGTCTCAGCAGAATCTTTTCTTGAAAGTCTATGATAGGACCCAGGCAGAATCCAAAGGCCTACCCATTTGCAACCTAAACTCCATATACACATATCATAATATGGTCAACAGGCCTGCATGTTAACCTGAGCCTCACTTGATACACTCCATCTCCATGTGAAAGTGACCCAAATGCTCACGTAGACATGGATGATGGTGTTACTGTTGCCAGCTGATTTCAACTCATCTTTGTTTACTTCCAACATTACATAAAGAGATAACACTCTCCAAACCACGTTTAAAAAAGGGTAAACAAAAGAAGAAAACGCCTCTTACCCACCCCACTGTGTGCGTTGTGCAATACAAATCCCTACAGAAAAGGTGGAAACTAGCCACCGAATTTGCCGTGTCTGCTAGCACCCGAGCCATGGACATGTCCCTCCCTCCCCATGTCTCGAGATGGAAGAAAAAAACAAGCATTCAATCAATAAACAAATCACATAAAGAAGGAAAGAGCTTTCACATGTATTTTTTTTTTTTTTATTACCTCTCCTTTTCACATCTGCACTTGGGGTGAAGAACAAGAGCCATCATCCCTCATTGCCATGATACGTTGATTCCAATCATTCTGCCTCAAATGATGCATTGACACACATCCACGCCTCAAAAGCTCTTTGCCCTTTTGCCCACTTGCTTTCTCTCTTAGCAATTGACATACTTTGTAAAGGTAAGGATGGCATTAGGGGGACAGAAGGGGCCCAAGAAAGGCTTTTGGCTCTCACTCTTTTGTTAATTATACACACTAATCCATCCACTATCAAGACATTGATTGATGCACATTCCAGATACAAAGGCTGCATCCAACAAACTATTAGAAGAAATAGCTGTTCATCTGTAAGAAGAAAGAGCCTCGGACCAGGAGGAGATGGGTAACTGTCTAAGGTGTTGCATTGCCTGTGTTCTTCCCTGTGGCGCACTTGACGTTGTTAGAGTGTTACATGTGGATGGGAGCATTGACGAGTATCGACAGAGAATCACGGCTGGAGAGGTGATGAAAGCCAATCCAAAGCATGTTCTAGCTCAGCCCATAGGTGAAGCATTGGTTAAAAAACCATCCTTCTTGCACCCGGACACCGAGCTTCGGAAGGGAAAGATTTACTTCCTTGTTCCTGCCTACACTCTACAGAAAGAATCCAAAGCCAAATCCAAGTCTATGCAGCTTAGTTCTTCCAAAAGAAGTAGAGCAGATAAAAGCAATGGTAGGCCTAAGGAATGCACATTGACACCACAGTTGCAGTGTGAGAGACCAAGCAATTGGTTAGGTCAGCAGAGAATGATCAGTAGGAGAGGCAGCAATAACTGGAAGCCAGTTTTGGAGAGTATCTCAGAAGTGGATGACACTCTTCCAAGGGCATCCTAGAATTGGGCTCCTCTAGTTCCCTTCTCCATCTACTCTCATTAATTGGCCCTTTCCCCCTCCAAAGCTTGGAAAATGACTACAGAAGTATCTTACTTCCATGGGTTATGTGCCGACCAAACTAAATAAAGCTCATTTTTTTGGGATTGGATTTTCACAATTACATGAATTCTCTGTACACAAACTCACCCCGAAGGACAGTGTGGTCTTTGTAGTTTGTAATGATAATACTACAATAAAGATTAGCTTTTCTTCTATTTTGTTTCTTCTGAAGTTCCACTCAATATATCCGTCTGTGAGCAAAAAAATATAGGATTGGATCAAGAGACAGTATATACAGTAATTTTAAGTGTAGATACGAATGAAAAGACCAACATGACTTTGAAAGCTTACAGATGGACAATGTAAAGTTTCCAACATAATTAGATTGCACAGAGGGTGAGAAACATTCATTCATTCTATCAGTATCTTTCGGTTGTAACAGGTGTTTGTGACTAGTTTCTTGAATAGGAAAGCTCAAGTGTACAACTTGATTTTGAGAGCTTATGACATCTACATTATGTAAAGTTGTGATACAATTATAGTCACTTTTTACTGAGGGATTATACTTACTTTTTTTCAAAGTAAGATATTGTTAGCAAGCATTTTGTTGTAATGTGATTAAACTGAGACATATAATAGCATAAAAAAGTGCCTGTACAGTAAAATTTCATGCAGATGGGAAAAATCTGTGCCAAGGGGGACCCATTTCTTGTCAAAGCAGTGCATTAGTCGAGATTTCTACAATTGATATGTCTCTCTCTTATGCATGTTTCATATTTACTGTCAGATTGGAGTCATTTTCACTTGAAGATTTCACGTTTCATCTTAGGTGACTCACTAGCAATCAACTGTTAATGAGAGTAGTTAGACCCACTACACTCTGCTTTACTAGTACAATGAAACAAAGGGTGTCTTACAGTTGTCATGTGTCTGGTTGTAAAAGTTGTTAAATTGAGAAATAGTATTAATACAGGTGCATGATAAGCAGTGCTACAAGCAAAAAGTGCACTGCAGGATATTTTCCATTCAACCAATATGCCAGAGTTCCTATACTGTACTGGTTGAACAGAGTAAAACAGAGGAGAAGAGAGGAGAAAATCTTGATTCCCTCCATTATGTCATCCAAGGATCAAGAGATCCAGCCCTACACCCATAGTCAGTTGAAAGTGACAAGGTATGTGAGGCTCATTGGATAGATCGAGAGAACTTAACAATTGTCTGTGAGGATTGGCAGCCAAAAACACCTTCTAAGCAGTGAAAGGCAATCAACTCTAAACCATCCTATTATATTTTTTTTAAAACTAATTAGGTCATCTCTATGTTAAAGGGTTGCATTAATCTGTCCTCAATCAAAGCCCAGCAGCTTCCATCTGTCCTTTAAAGCCCATCAAAGCTATATATTGAGGAATCAAATATTAATTGCATTAGATGAACTAAATTTAAACATTTCTGATGTTCTTCTGAGTTCTGACTTTCTTTGGGCTAGGGACATCTTATAGTGTGAAGTGTGTGGGCTCAAGACTTCAAGTCCCTTGTAAAACAAAAACACACAATGGTTTAGGAAGACTTCAATAACTGCTGAAATTATGAAAAGTTGGCCACTGCCGACAACAGCACTGGACACTTGATTCCTTGCAACAAATCAAGTTCTTGTGTTAGGTCAAAACAGTATACACAACATCTTTTCTCTTCCAAATACTTATCAAACAACTGTCTCATGTAATGAAAGCCTAGGGGTTTGCAAGTTCTTTTTCTCTCTATCTGTATTCAGGGCCATACATGCTCTCCATTCTTTACAGTCTCAACATTGCACTTCCATCTTCCTCATTTCATCTCCTTAATTAATGATCCTGGTGCACCTCACAAATCCATCTCCCACCATATCCATGCATGCCTAGAGCATGAAATCAAGCGAATGCATACATCATACATAGAAAATGACAGACCAAAGGCCCAAAAAAGATACTTTGGACCAATTTCCTTCATAATAAAAAAAAGTAAAAACTCAGAGCTCTAAGCTCAAGACTAGAGCGAAAACCAAAAGCAACACTCAAAACAAAGTTCGCAAAGCTAGCTATTTGTTTATTAATAACAATTTTAACACTTTCATATTTCTGTACAATAAAATAATTACAATTCCCACTCTATGTGAAACAGGATTCTCCAAACTGAGCCAAATTCAAACAAATCTAAAACAAGTTTAAACAAATCTGGACATCTAAAAAGTTTGTTTAACAGGTAAACAACTTAAGAACTGCTTTTAGGCACACCCAAATGTTCAGACACTTAACAATTCTGATTTTGTATATTAAGAGTGATCATATTGAAAGCTCCTAGCAACAATTGAAAAGCCATTCCTCTAAAACCTTTGTGTTTTGGGCACTGGGCTTCTAAAAGATACCAAAACAGAATCAAATCTTCAGATCTAAACAAGCCCAGTGCTCATCAAAAGTGACCATCAAATTATCATTCCTTCAAGTGAAAATGAATATGTACCCTTCGCCCTAATAATTTTTTTTTTCCTACAAAAGGCAAAGTCTATAACTTCATCGTATATCCTTTATCTCTCACTACTTTAATAATCTTTTGTATGAGCTCACTTGATCATTGATTCGAGTGTATTCAATTGAATGCAAACAAATGGGTCCCAACAAATTTAGAACATGTTCTTTTGCAAGAATTTTGAGAATTCTTGTATGGAGATTATGAAACTCTACTAATATTGTCCTCTAATTGAAATTTCAAACACTCCTTATCCATCAAACATTTGAAATGCTGGAGTTTAGAGAAAGGTTACAAAGTGACTTTTCAATTGGATTGACATTCAAACTTTCAACAAACAAATATATATTTGTTTTGAAATGCAAAGGGGACCCCAACATTTACAATTCACATTCATAATAGAAATATACAAGGGATATTGCCCATATACCTTCCCTAACACTTGACATTCACCTAGCACTTGATTAGTACCATATTCTAAGTCAGTGCAATATCCCACTCATTGTATTAAGTAAACTAACTCACTCCGCGTGACTTACTACTTCTTTGATCTCATGCAATAACTACCAACACCTCAAGATTTTTTCCTCGTTACTCTCCTGCTTATTGCCCCCATAGGATTCATCATGCCTGTCTAATGTAAGTCCACATCAAAGTTCAAAGTTGGGATCATCCGGTGTACTACTACTATGACATTCTGGTTATTCAGATGAACAAGAACCATTGGATAAAATGGCCCACCTTTTGATATCCTCTAATGCATCACCATCATCCCCTTTCTTCTCCTTCTTGTAGAATTGAAAAACAAACACTTGGATCTGTTCATTTTGCAATTTCTTAACTGGCGACTGAATCCAAGAGATAGTTGAGTTGGATTAGGATCACGGTCCGAAGGTTGGAGATTCAAAACTGCATTACCACACTAAAGCTACTAAAGCTACATATGAGTTTACTCGGCTTTCCTCTGGGTCCAGAAGAATTAGTACAATCCAAAAAATTGGGAATCCTCCCGTAGGAAAAAAAAAAAAAAAAACTGGACGACTGGGATTTTCCTTGGTCCCAGGCCTTAGGGCTGGGCATCAAAGGCCAAAGGGAGATCTCCCTCCTATCGAACGGCTATTAAAAGCCATTGCGCTGTGCTTCAATAAAACCCCTCCCTCTCTCTCTCTCTCTCTCTCATTTGAAAGATTTCTTTGGAATCCAATTCGCAAAAGCGTGTGGTATGGAGCTCGCCTTCCCTCCCAAAGCAATCGGAATGCTCACTGCTCCTATCCTCACTTTCAAATGCAAAAACCTTGCCCGCCTTCCTCTTTCTTCCACATCCAAAACCCATTTCTCCAATTCCACTCTCTTCTTCCCCAAAACCCCATTTCCCCTTTCAACCCATTCTCCCAGACCCACCCCTTCTTGGGTTCTCAATCCAACAACCCCCATCGCCTCCACCAATGCCTTATCATCAACTACAGAGGAGACGATGACCGCGGAATCGAATTCCCCACCTCGGGTTCTCCCTTCTAGTCACTGGATTGTTGTCATGGAGAAACCCCCAGATGGGGTTTCTTCAAAATCGGATGTTATCGACCATTACGTCAAGACCTTAGCCAAGGTTTTGGGAAGGTGAAGCTGCCACTTGTGGCTTTTTACTGGCCTTTGTTGTTGTTTACGGGTCATGAAATCCGAATTCTAATGTGGGTTTCTGTTTTTTTGCAGTGAAAATGATGCTCAGATGTGCATTTACCACTTTTCCTGGCAGACCCACTTCGGTTTCTGCTGCGATATCGACAAAGGAACCTCTCGGCGCCTTGCAGGTAAGCTTAATGAATTCGTAAAACAGTCATTTTGCAAAATTTCCAAAATTGTGTTGTATTTATGCTGAAAGAGGCCCTCATTATATCTATGCAAGAAATCTAGGTGTTTGGAAGAGAAATGAAGTTCCTGGTATCTATGTTATGAGTATGTCTATGTAGGCACAAAGGATGATCGTATGTTGTACTGTGCATCTTGGGGTGGCATGGAAATTGGATATCACAACGGTTAGGACTTAGGATATTGTTTTCTTGAACTTTTCTTTTGTAGATGAATATCGCCCTGGTCACTGATATTTTTTTTGGATGGACGAGTTGAAGATACTTTGCTGTGCTTAAGATTTTGTGTTCCAGTTTCCATGCTCTCCCAAACACCATGGGAAAGATGATAATCATTCTGCCAAAAATTTGAAGTGCACGGAGTTTGATGTATGTCGAAATGCACTGATAGTTATTTCTGTTGTATTTATGAGATACAACTGCATTGTCTTTTGTTGTTTTGAGCGAACTCTGAGGAAAGCATCTTTTTTTTTCCCATTTTATTTTATAGATTCTTTATGGTGTAGGTCTGCCTGGAGTATTGTCTGTTAGGCCTGATATACATTTCCAGTCGCTTGAAAAGGATTATAGTTTATCGAACTTTTCATTGGGAGACGTATCTAAATCCAGCGGAGGAACTTCTGAATTTCTGGCTGATGGCAGTTCAAAATACTGGCTTGTTCGCATGGGAAAGCCACCTGTTGAAGTTGTCACTAAGGCACAGGCGGTGGACTATTATTCACAAACTCTGACAAAGGTTTTGGGGAAGTAAGTTAAGAACCTGTGTTGGGTATTACTCTTTTTTTTTTGTGACTCTTTGGTTTCATTCTCATGTTAGCTGCATTTGTATAATCTGTACAGCGAAAAGGATGCACAAATGCGGATTTACCACATTTCTTGGCAAAATCATTTTGGTTTTTGTTGTGAACTTGATGAGGAATGTGGTCGGGAACTAGCTGGTGAGTGTACATGTGTGGACGTGTGGTGTTTGCACTTTGCATTGATTGACTTTGCAATGTCCGTGCCGAAACAGTGAAGCTTCACTTATATTTTTTTGCAGGTGTGCCCGGGGTTTTGTCTATTCAGCCAGATTCAAATTACGAGTCGGATCATAAGGATTATGAAGGTCTGACATTCTTGTTTCCATTACCTTTTCCAATTTTGATTGCTCTTTAACCTGATGATGGTGGGGGGGAGAAGAAGAAGAAAGTGTTTTTCAAAGGTTAACTAGAATGAAGTAGAAAGAAGAACATAAAGATGTCCTAATAGAGAAAACTTGAATGAAATAATTTTTTCCTTTATTCAAGGATGGACTTCTCTGTTCTCAGAATGCCCTACATTTACAATCCTTAGCTTCTTTGTAAGGTAGAATTCAAATGTTATAACATCTGCAAACCAAGCTTACTTTCAATGTTATTATGGCTCCTTACCAACCTTACTTTCTAATCAAGAACAAAGTGACCGAAGTACCATTACTTAACTTTCTAATCCCATTTATGGAGCTTCGTGCCCAATTATTTCAATCAGCATACCTCTTTTTTTTTTTTTGTTCTTTTTTCGTTCTTTCATTTTTGAGAATTAGTTACTATCAATACATCTGTAAACTCTGTTCCTCTAGTTTTTTGTTTGGTTGAGGTCTGCACTGACATCATGGAGAGCCTGTAGCACTGTTGAAGATGCTTATTGCTGCAACCACAGGGATGTGGGTCATCATTGACACTCATGCTAGCATCATCATTTCTACCTATTGTAGGATCACAGTTTCTGACACAAAGCTGTGAAACTATGTGATGTAGGATCTGCTCAAATACTATCTGTACCAGTAATGTTGGTCTCAGGAATTCCTCTAATGAATTGTCAGATTCGGCATCAACTTCCTTAAAATTCTCTGCCGGATGATATGTTTCTTGCTTCCGGAACTAAAAGCGGAAAAAAAAAAAAAAAAAACAGGTTTCACACGGTGGCTACAGCTGCACCAAATAGATAAGAAAGAATAGGTGCAGAAATCCGAATTTCAATCCGTTACTTTTCCATGGACTTTCAATGTACAAATGTGTCCTAATTATCTATAAGTTTCCATTTTGAACAATCATTTGTAAAGAGCCTTTTTTTCTTCCCTAATTGGTAACATGAATTGAACCTACAACCTGTTGCATTAGTGACTACCTTCCACTATGTCACTGGCTCTTGTCATTGTAAAGTGCCATTTGGCAAAAAGGGATATTGCAAACAGCGCCAAATCTTACTGTTGCGTCTTTCTATCGATGCCTTTTTATTTGGTGAATACTGGAACACTATGCAAAGCTTAAATTTACATAGTGGAATTGATTATTCTTTGCAGAAAATTTTCTGCTTGGTAAATGGTGCCAGTGGTGATAGCTTATTTATGGCTTAATATATCACATGGAGATACCTTTTTTTTCTTCTGTGAAATGGAACACGTGGATTGAAGTTCAAGTAGCTATTTTTATTACTAGTATTTATTTTTTGGGGGTTTGAATATTCTGTTTAATGCTATGAATTTCATGTTTTCACTTTTCATGACTTTCCAGGTGGGGATAAATTGCAGAATTTAGTGGATTTGCCGGATAAGTCAGATGCAAATCAAACACCTTACATAAGAACAAAAAGGCTTTTTGTAACTGGTATGCCTTTGTCTATACTGTGTTTTGTTTATTTTATTTATTTTTTTATAACGGAGGGTAATCTCAATGGGCCCGGGGGAGCCGGGTAAATCCCCTGAGGCTCGAGTGTGGTGGTGTAGTTTCGAACCCTCAACCTCTGGGTGCAAACCGTGGTCCTAGGCCAATTGAGCTACCCCTAGGGGTTACTGTGTTTTGTTTATCTCCTTTCATATTTGCTTCATCTTTAATGCTTATAGAGAGATTTACTTTCTGTTTGGCAAGATGAAGAGAAGCATTGTGATACCTGGAATCCCCTTTACTTATTTATTTATTTTTGGAAAAAGAGAGAGAACGTTGTGGAGGCAAAATATTCCCATTTGTATGTTTGCTCCTACAAGAGTAATTAATTTTATACAACTTAGTTGCCTTTTAGGAAGTCTCATATTCTGCTGGTTGAAAATTGTAACAAGACAGACATTTTACCTCCAAAATGGTTTGTTATCTCTTTGCACCAACCCAGGTATCTGAGTAACCAGAATGTATTTCTCACCAATTTTCTCTTTCAGGCACTAATATGCATCTATAAAGTAATGTACCTGTTACATGATTTCATTTCACTCTCGTTGTCGGTGCCATAAAAGATTACAGGCCAAAACTAGTTGATGTTTTCTTTAGCTGTAATTGAGTCTGAACTTTAAATTTCCCCTAGGGACCTGCTTCTGAAGCTAACCATCTCTTGTCCTTGAAGTTTGTAATAAAGTGAGAATATGAGGCTTTTTTTTTTTTTTTTTGGAGAAGTTTTGTTCCCTTTACGGATTAGGTGTTGTCTAGTGCCGAGATTGAGTCTAAGGGCTACTCTCTCTCTCTCTCTCTCTCTCTCTCTCTCTCTCTCTCTAAGTTTTCAGAAGTTCTAATGCAGCACCGGAACTGCGAACAAATCTGGAATGAATGTGGAGAGACCCACAAGGGTGTTTGCCGAATCCCTCTCGAGATTCAACTCACACGGGCAATCTTCACTCGAAGAGAGACTCACAGGCATAGGGATACAAGATACCCATAACAATTCTTTATTGAATAATCAAAAGCTATCTTTGCCAATGGTGGGATTACATACTTAAATGAAGGGTTGGATATCCCCTTTCCTAGTAGGAATTTACTTTCTTAAACATTAAAGGAAACTAAATCATTAATGCACACTAGATCTCCTAGAAACTAGCTAAAAATAATTAAAAAAAAAAAATCAAATCCAAATCAAACTGAATTCCTAATCTAATGACTTCTAGATAAGTCAAAACTCCTAATTAACTTATATCCCACAATAAATTGGCTGTGCCCAATATGCTTGGTCGATCAATCATCAATGGGTCATGGGTTTGACATGCACCAGTTCTCCCCGTCTTGGGAGATAGCTCGACCTCAAGTTCTATGAATGTCCTTATGGGTTGAAAATTCATTGTATGAACTTCGGATGTTCTTTTTTATCTTCATTCTCTATGCATGACTTGGAAGCTAGACTCAGTATTTGCAGATCCGTGGCTGCATTCTTCTACTTTTGATTGCATACCTTCGATCTTTGGATGCCAAAATCTAGATTAACATGAACTATTGCCTTGGATTTCGTCACCAACTACCATGGTTGAAAATCACGGACTCACGGTCACAGAGGTCATCATGGCCTACCTTGAAAACTAATGTCACAGTGCCCGTCATTGTGTGAATTTTCATTTGTCCCCAAAGAAAATCTGAAAAATATAAAAATATCTAAATATTGGGAAAATGCTGGAATTTATTTATTTATTTTTATCAGAGCACATTATAAAGTAACTCATTGATTCCCCTAAAATGATATAGGTCATGTATGCTCACTTTTCTTATTTGAAACTACTGAATATGTTAGTTTTTAGTGATTCTACACCATAGTTACCTGATTCACAATTTGTCTAATTCGCTTCCGAGTTCGTAGTTCGCGATTCGAAACTTACCTCAATTCATAAATTCAATAGGGTAGGTTCACTTAATTCGCTTTTCAATTAGTTTGATTCACAATTCCAGTTCAATGTACTAATTCGAAGTAATTTACGAGAGACTCCTCTTTTTCTTTTTTCATCAAAATGTCTTTTTATATTGGGATTATCATTAGGGCTTATTTTATGAGATCTTAACCACTCATCGTCTCACGTAGGTTGTGGAGTAAATTTTAGTTTGATCAGAGTGAAATCCACCGTTAAATTGTTGTTCACATGATTAAATTACACAAGAATAAATTGGTCAAATTATGTGTTTTACATTTAATTAATTTTATGGTGGCACAAACTTAGATTTTTGTGAATTTTGGCCCCACTTGTGAAAGGCTTATTTTTATTGGTTTAGATTTTATAAATGGACTCTAATTCTAAATTAATAGAGATAATTATATCTATGTTATACTTTAATGAAGTAGCACAAAATATAATATTTGGCTTCCACCAGATCTAATTCACATGAATTTTTATGCATTATATTATGATGG
This sequence comes from Camphora micrantha, assembly GCA_003546025.1. Classification (NCBI taxonomy): domain Eukaryota; kingdom Viridiplantae; phylum Streptophyta; class Magnoliopsida; order Laurales; family Lauraceae; genus Camphora; species Camphora micrantha. Next base: position 35,589,765 of record QPKB01000011.1, read on the forward strand.
GCTAATCTTTTGGTGGGCCCGCCCATCCCATAAAAGAGGAAGACACATTTTATTTGAATTAGATTTATGATTGATAGGCCTCAGTGTAGAGCACCTCCACTTTAGTCAAGTCAAGGGAGAGACATGGAGACGGAGAGGTGGTACAAACAATGCATCACTGCATTTATTACCATCCCACCATCCACTTTAGTCCAATCCAACAAAGGTAGGGAGAAAGAAAGATAGTACAGCGCATGGAAAGAAACGAAAAAACAAAAGAAAAAAGAGTATGAGACCAAAGGGTACTATTCTCCCATCCCATGTATGAACGACCGTAGCATCTTAAATGCTCTTTACCTTCCTTTCCATGTACGAATGATTAGGAGTTAGGACTCTTCTCTTTTTCAACTCCAAAAAACTGCTGCGAACTCAAACATTTCAAAAATGCCGAATCGAACAGCGGATTGTTCGATTCGAACTATGCGAAATTCGGGGGCATTTTTACCGAATTAGGTAACTATGTTCTACACCACATATATGAGAATGGACCATCAAAGTGCAACCCATCATTTCAATAATCCAAATATTTAGCCATGGGTCCCACTAGTTACAAATAGATTACTCCTGACACCATCAAGTAAGGTAGATTGGTCTCCCTCTTTTGCGGGACCCGCCTATATGCGTGGTGATCAAAGAGATAAAAAGATGAAAATGTTTCATCATGACTAAAGATTGAACAATATCCTAATCAATGATTTAAAATTTCTCGCATGGATTAAGATTGGGCAACAATTAATCTCACCCAAGTATCCTAACCTGTGATTTAAGGATCTTACAACCTAATGCTCTTTGTTAGCTATGCATCAAAGTTCACATGACTGATCAAAACCCTCAGACATATCAGTCCTCTCTTGAATTGGCACGCTCCGTAATTTGACCTTTCTCAATTGTTGGATTAAACTACTTCAATAATTGCACTTAGAAAAAGGCATTAAAATTTATAGGCTTAAACATAAGGACAACATTTTTTAACCAAACCCACCTCTTCAGGGAGGGAGGGAGGGATCATTTCAAATACGGTGGGAAGGAGGCTTCTTTCTCACACAAAGGAACCCTATAACGGACAAAAGAAGGCTAAATAGGGCCGTGGGCCAAGAATTCCAAGCTATTGGTTGATAATTAGGAATTCTCAGTTGTGTTGACTAATATTTTCAAATTATCGATGATATCGACCAATATCTGCGATAAAGTTGAAACCACTACAGAAAGCAATTATTGTACCCGTCTCCGCTGATAGTCAATACGTATTGGCTGATATTTTAAACCATGAACATGATTGTGCTTGATATACCGTGCTGTTTCGGAAGCACCTACACAAAATTTTCTATTAGCAGTTTTCATTCATGTTGCCACTCACCTTTATTTGAGGCCAGTGATCATGAATGCCAACTATAATTGGTTTTGATACTATTGTGAGGATACCCCCTTTTTTTAATGGTACTATTGTGGGGAGCTGGCGATACTTGAGGCAAGCTCATATGGAACAATTGTGATCAGTTTTGTGGTCTTTTAGTGAGTTTGCATCCTCCAATAATGATGGAAACATTCAATGGACAGGCCTCTCATTTTACACATCTGAGAAAACGTTGCGGGCAGCATTTGAAGGCTTTGGGGAGCTTGTTGAAGGTATGGTTCCCTCCATCTCTTTTCAATGAATGCTCATCGACCATATGACGTTCGTTATCTTTGATGTCTTACTACCACAAATTGTGCTCATAGTATTCTTTTTAACAGTTAAAATTATAATGGATAAGATATCCAAAAGGTCCAAGGGTTATGCATTTATAGAGTACACAGCAGAGGAAGCTGCAGGTGCTGCTTTAAAAGAGATGAATGGCAAGGTACTCAAAATCACAGTTTGTGTGGCTTTCTATTTGACTCTTTCCCTTGGCAAGGAGATTTGACTCTTTGTGGTGGTTGCAGATCATTAATGGCTGGATGATTGTTGTCGATGTTGCGAAGACAAATCCAAATCGTCCGAGACCAAGAGTCTAACATGTTAAATTCATCAGCAAATCCAGCCTTCATCATACAAATACCGAGACAGAACTGAGGTACGGAAAATGTATGATTTGCCTGGTTGGTGTGTGTATATTGGTTTGGGGGGGCAGAGTTGGAAAGAAACTATCCGGTGCATAGTTGCCACTACCCCTTTATTATGTATCTCATTGACTTCAGATCATATTCCCTTAAAATCCAGGAAATTGTAACAGTAGGAAAAAAAGAAAGAAAGAAAGAAAACAAAAAATCTCAATGATATTGATGTGATGCCAGCTATCAATGCTGTTATGACCTTTCTTATATTATTAATCAACAGGGACTAGAAGCTTTTGATTAAGCATAAACTCATCTGAAGAGGATGATGCAGGCAGAAGACCCAAGCTTAGCCCAACGTAGGGCCTTCATCCACTCAACAGGGGCCCACACAAAGGACATGATTCACGTGCAAAATGTTGTCTGATTGATGAAAAATCATATGTTTTGGTAGGGTATTCAGTTACCTATCCAAGCCCAACGTTGTACAATACACAAGCATAAAGGAGTTATGGGCATATGGCTCATTTACTCACGGTAAACTGGAGTCCTTAGTTTATGTTAGGGAGAGCAGTCAGCGGATAAGTAGTAGAAAAGCCTTGGTATAACTACATGGAGATGATGTTTAACCTTGTGTACAATTTGAATATATTGAATTTGTGGATTTACTTATAATTCTGTATTTGTTTGGAGAGTACTACATGGATTAATGAAAAGCTTAAGCTTCAGTTTAGGGATCGACTTGGTCTCTCCTCCCCCTAACCCTCCTAATTTGTTGTCGAATTAACTAAGATGGAGGGGCTTGATTCAATTCTCTTTCAGGTCTCTCCTTCCCCCAACCCTCCCATCAGTTTAGACTTCGCTCCTCTTTGATTCAATTCTCTTTCAGGTTTTCGTTTCCCATGAGAGGGAGGGGCTTGATCTCCAGTTCTCTTTCGCGTCAACCTTATGATGCCTCCAGCCAATCTGACTGCCAGTTGAATGAAAATATTTGGTGTTGGGAGGGGTGTATGTCTTACAAATGAGCACCAGTATAGGCACTGTGCAGATCAGCAAAACTGACTACATTTTAGGGTGTAGTGGATTGAGCTATCTTCAGTTTGGTAATCTTTAATTACTTGCTATAGGAAATCACTCTAGTTGACAACCTTTCGGAATTCTTCAGTGAGGCCCATCTATTATCAATCCAGACCCTTCTTTTACCCCCCTTATCATCTATATTTGGTATGCGTCTGAATATTATCACAATTCAACTGATTCACCATTTTAGTTTTTTGCTATTTTGTTTAGTATTTGGGTATAAACTTTGGTACAAAATGCATGAGAGGATCAGTCAACGTGCCTTTAGCATAATCAGTAACTAGCACAGTAACACGTGCTAAGCACGGGCATGCTCACCAACACATGCAGAATATGTTCTATGACCCATTTGAAAAAATTTAGATCGTGCAAAATCACCCTCAAACACTTATCGGTAGCGATTTGGTTTACATAGAATAAAATTTTAAGAAGAGAATTGAATGAGAGAAGATTACGAGAATACGTCTTTTCTCAATCCAAGAGTCCGTAGAGTCGAAGGTTAGGAGAGGTGGAGTGGGAAGAAAAGCAAAGTATTGCTGAGACAAAAAGTTGGAAGAGTAGGAAGAGTGTGTTAGTTGTAGAACATGGAAAATAATTTTCGATAAAATCAGCCGTTGCAGTCAAGATTAACTTCAAAACCCTTGGCTTTAATATAGTTTAATTGGGATGACTTTTTGTCAACATGCTCATGGCTGGATGCTGTGGGCACCTTTATTTTGACACATATGTCCAAGGATCGATCCCTCTATTCCAGCTTTTGAAGTATCACTCCTTATCAGTAGTCTAATGTAGAGAAGAAAATAAAAAAAAATAAAAATGGGATGACTTTTCTGCCTTTTTTATTCACATCAGGGCTATTCATGGCCTGGGTAGGGCCATGCTGAGGTATATAGAGGCCCAATATGAAATTTAGAAAACACAGGTCCATATTTGGCCCTCTTCAAACATGTCAGGCCTGAGACTGCCCATTTAGCCAGTCAAGCAAAGCCGGGCCAGGCTGGGCTTCTCAAAAGTTCTAACTGCAAGTACAAAGTTTTGGACCCATCTTTGTTGGGCTTACTGGGCCAGACATTGCGCTTCTATCACTTCATTCAAGCCTCTCCCAAATATTAAATGGTGGACATTTTAGATCCAGGCCCAGCCTGAGTTTAAAACCTAAGCCCCAAACCCAGTCTAAGCAGGCTGGCCCGGTTGAGCCTGGCTCATAAGCAGTCCAACCTATCTTGCCCCCATTTAAGAGAGAGAGAGAGAGAGGGAGAGAGAGAACAAAGCATAGGTAAAATACCGGACATATGCTGAAGCTTCTCAATGGATCTCACACCAAGCAGATTGTGGCGATTTACAATGAATTTTTTTTCAAACAAAACTGCTTCTGATACTTTACAATAAATTCCTTGAAATGGCCGATTGTTATCGCCACAGGATGGAAAATACAATGTGATGACTATGAATATCAATTATTCATCACTCAGTCCTCAAATCTAAGATACCTACTCAATCGTTTCCAAAAGCCAACTGGTGCAGCTTCTAGTTTTTCTACAGGTTCCTTAAAATTGGCCTTTTCACTCAGCTCTTCAAATGATATAACAAGATTTTGAAGCCTTGCAACAAATTCAATCAAAAGAGAAGTAAACGTAACCAACGACAACACACTTGCATTCTCATACGTTTTGGATTCGTCTCCATCAGACACCACATCGAAATTGAAAGAGTCTGGTGGAGGCCACGATATCTGCTTCTGAAACATCGTTCCTGCAGAATAAACTGGTGGGGATAGGGAAGAACTTATGCCCATCCCGGCGTTTCTCACATCCCAGCTCCTTGACAATGCCACTGGTCTGAGATCTAAAAGAGCTTCACTAGAGGATTTTATTCCAAGGCGTTTGCCATCTTCTGTGATGTTGAAGATGTCCTTTGCATCTACCACTTTCTCGATGTGATTACCACCAATCTCCCAACTCTCGGCATTAACAAGAACGTAAGATTTTCGGTCTATCTTCTTTTGCAACTCTTCAGCAGCCTCATGGACTTCTAAGAGAATGTCTCCTGGACCCAGTTTCTCCATCATTTTAACTTTGTTACCAAGTTCACGCAAGACTTTAGCTCCTTCATTACCTACCCTCTGCATCTCACTGCTAAAAATCTGCCTCCGCTCTGGTGGAGCCTAAATTTCAATTTTGAAGGCCAAAAAAGGCAGAAACTTAGTTAATGTTTATTATAGTAGTATCAACTTCAAGACAAGAAATACAAAATTGATTGAAACAGTATATCACCCACTTCAAACAAGAAATACAGACTTGATCGAAACAGTATATCACTCACTTCAAAACTACTGTATGCATTAGCTATCAGTGTATGTCAGGCCTCCCAACAAATCTATATGAGTGATGTTAGACGTGACATTCATGTATCCAATTGCAATGGACAGACTCACTACAGTGATCTCTGACATGAGATTACAAGATGACTTTCTCAATGTAATTTCGAATGGTTCATGAAGATATGGCGAAGACAACAATACCTATAAGAAGTATCTGTATGTCTATGTGCATCTATCTTTTTTAATCAGCTTGTTTGCGTGAAGCCTATCAACAATGATTTGGAACCAAGAAAAAACATAGGACAGAGAAAAATAAAGGAAAATTGACTCAACCAAACATAAGTTTTGCAAGCATGGAAACAATAGCTCACCACTTAACACCTTAATTAAAGGAAATATAAAATTATCAAAGGAAGTATAATGGACAACAACCAACACCAAATATACAAGTGGAAGAAGCATCTACCCAAATAGAGATTAATATAAATACTGAAGCAACTATCAGATTGACACTTGTACAGTCTCAACAAAAACAAATAATAATAATAATAATAATGATAATAATAATAACAACAACAACAACAACAACAACAACTGAAGATAAAAGAAACTAAGATAAAAGAGGAAGCATGCCTACCTGTATCTCTGAAAGTATGCAACCGTGCAGGGCCATGACCATGAATGCACAATACCTTAGAGCGCCGCTAACTTTGACATAGCTCTTCCAAGGATATCTGAGCATCTTATAAGGACCATGTGGCGGCTCCCAAATAGCAAAACCTTGCTGCAAAAACGAGAACTTCATATAAACAGCTCCTCCCTCTACAGAAAGGAAACAGCACTGACGGTTCAGTTGTAACAAAAGCATACCAAAGTCTCTTCTTGGCTTGTTGATTCAACAGCTGACCTGTAGCCACTATACAGGGGATCATCAGAGGCTTGGTATGTGAGAATCTTTGATGGTACTCTCTCATATTCAACGCATTGAAGATACGCGTTCACACAACCTAAGCATAAGCATTGATAATCATCTCAAAGTTGATGAGCCAACAAAAGAACACAATGATCATTTGTTACCTTCCAGAGACTTGGCGACGCCCAAGAAATTTTTCACCACTAAATTATGCAGATCCTCGCCTGCCCAAATGGGATAGATGCATATATTTACACCCATACCAACTGCAGCACCAATAGCAATAAGCAGGAAGCGAGTGACTGCTGTGTGGATAAACTCCCTCGTTTGGTACCCAGATAACATTACCATACAGTAAGTCAGCAAGAAAACCCGGAAGCCATATTCATATGGTTTCATTGTTGGATACAATTTCACAAAGGTAGCAAAAAACCCTAGCCATACACAGCATAACATCGAAATAGTTAGTAAACATATGACTAAAAGTTTTCATCATAACACCAAAACAATTAATACAAGTATCAACAGAAGTACATATGATGCACTAAGAGAATAAGAAATTTTCAGATTCCCCCAACTCCAAACCAAAAGGAAGGCAGTAAAGACTTCCCCAGGTACAAAGACTCGAAATGACCTGTTTAGCCAAAATATCAGCATGCATTGAAATTGTCACCAGGAGCGTGGTTCATCAAGTCCATTGGTGAATTCTAATTTCTAAATATTAGGTTTATTCTGATGGATATGATCACTTTGTATTTTATAGAAAGGAGGCAATAAAAGGGGCAAGGGGGACTGCAGTATCAATTTCTGTGCTGACTGTCCTGCTATTTTAGATCTCAAAATAATCATGACATTTAAAATAAAAAATCTGTGTTTTATGAAGCACTTCCTTAGAAGCAAGAACCAAGGTTGTAAGCATGGTATCATTCTCTTTAAGAGGAAGCGTGCTCTAGACCTTTTTCATCTTGGGAGCCAAGAGAAAAACCTAGACACACTTCTTGCGCCAAATCATAAGCGTCAATTGGATGATGGTGATCTCGATAATCCTAGTTTGTACAAAATATAGCAGGCAATCCTATTTATCTCACAATCACCATGCCAGATATGTTTCATCTTACTGTTGTCAGCCAAGACATGCATAGTGGGACGTAATTTGGTATTGCAAATCATTTGGAGGTAATTTGGTTACATGAATGACCAAGAAAGAGTCCTCAGTTGCAAATTCTAATGTCGTAGTTGACTAACTGGCATTGGTATGCAGAGCCTGTAAACTTACATAGCTAAAACAGCCTATGGAAGCATTATGGTTCACCATTGCATACATATAAATGTGAGTTGTGACAGACAAGTTGTGATTCCTTTTTTTCCCCTATTGGTAACATGACTTGAACCTGCAGCCTCTTGGTTGAGACAACAGACACATATGAACAAAACCTATATTTCACTATTGCACCAAACACATTGTGGGTGGGCTGTCATAACTAGCTAATTTATTATATCTACTCCACATCAAGTCCACAGAATACCCTGCGGTTAATGTGCGTGCTTTTTTTTTTTCGAAAATGGTGACTGAATTCAGTTAATGTGTGTGCTTTACACTTCAAATTATCAAAAGCTGGGTAAGACTGCTAAGGACAGAAGACATTACATTTGTGGACCTCATGTGAGTAAAGAATCTCCTTCAGGATTACCTAGATAAAGCCACAACTTTCTTTCTCTTTCTTTTTTCACAGGAGATTCAAACTCGAGCACCCATGCACACTTCATATGTCCTTAGGCAAGTGACCAACAGCCCAGGGGAACAACTTTCATTTTACTCATACAGAGCAACAATTTCCTTATCTCATTCTGATTATGCCATCATCATTATCCTGCATCTAAGTCCTGATGCGAGATGTAACTGGAGGGCTCTGTAATTGATTGAACATAATCTGGGTTAATAAAAGGCAATGTCTCCCGCACTCGGGGTTACATAATCTTTACCAATTTATCTTTTCATGATTTTGTCTCTCTCCTTTACCTAGATCAAGATTCAAGAGTAAGGGTTTCTGTTCCTAAATCTATGGAGAAGTTGCTAGAAAATATGTAAGAAAAGATAACTACCATGACTGAAAAGCCCACATGTGTAAGCATTCTTCAGCAGGTAATGTTAAATTGACCCAAAAGCCCTTTAGTTAAATCTCTAAGAGACGATAACTACTAGGCCGAGACAAGAAGATTAGCCAAATACAATCGATATATGATGGTGCTCCTTAGGACAGAAATAAAAGGAGTGCCTTTCTCGGCAGGACACACATGTAAGCATTCATCAGGTAAATTCTAACATTTGATTTCCCTGCAAGTCAGGCCGGGCTGTAGCTTGTCCAAGGCTCCCATCTTGTTTAGTTTATCAGACCCAGATCCCTCGGACCCAGTTCATTTGCAAAATGTCATGCTATTTGCTGCAACAGCCAGGGGAAGGATAGCTGTTTTGCCAGCCGCAATCTTTTAGCCTTGGCCAGAAGATGAGTCATGTGAGGTCTAAAACACATATTGAATCCATCCCAAAGTGGGGCCAGGGTTCTGCTTAGTCTGCTGTGGCCCAGCCTATGGACAACCCTAAATAAAGACGACCGATGCAAATAAAATAGATCTTAAATAAGAAATCCGGTAAAGATTATGTTTGGACAAACCTATGATAAAAATGCTGATAATGATGATTACTACTTCATACTTTCCAGCCAGATTAGATAGTTCTGCAGCACCAAGAGCAAGTCCACCAGCAGATAATGTCCCTAAGCCCCGATTAAATCCTTTACTAAGTGTGGCACCTGTACATGATATGAAGATAATCCAAAATATCAGATTCCTCTTATAAACCTCTCTTTACAAAATGTCAGTTTACTAATATTCCAACAGCAGGAGTGAACTATCACAACCCTCTTTCACTCACTAAACCTCATGAATTGGCATTCACCCAGTTTGACACTAATCTGAATTAGGCCCATATCAATAGAAGCAATTTGATTTGGTAAGATGGGACATAGGGTGCAATGAGTGTGATGAAGTTCCCCTTCAGATACTAAGGCCCCCATGAATTGGCAGAAGCCCAAATTTGACTGACATTCACCCAATTCACCATTTGGTTCATTGGGTTAATCTTCCTCCGCCCTCTAATCCCTCTCACAACTCCTTTTTTCAAATGAGTTCCTACGAATTCAATACAAATTGCAGAACTAGAGAAAAAAAAAGAAAGAAAGCATTTCAATATCGTCTACTAAGTAGAGAGAGAGCCTGCCTAGAAGAAATAATAATAACTTACCAATGCTGAATTCGAAGACGACAACAATAGTAAGGATGGCCCAGACAGAGTAGTTGCTGAGATCCTCGAAGGGTTCTTTCAAGAAAATGAGCAGAGACATGAGGGTAAGAGCCAATCCCATCTTCGCAGAAAATATCACCTTCCGTGGATCTGAACGCGCCATCTCCCATCCTTTCCGTACCAAATCCTTCCCTTCATTCCACAGCTTCACCGCTCCATCGCTCACTCTTCTGAAACACATGATGCACTTCATTTCTCTTCCTTCTTCGTATGTATCCGATCCGATATCCCACTCGCTATCCTTTTGCGACAGCAGCCTCTCTTTGCTTTTCTGGTGGAAGTTGTATCGAAACGATCCGATTTTCGCACTCGCCATCTCTTCGATTCTTCTTCTTCTTCTTCTCCTTCTTCTTATCTGATCTTATCTTTATCTTATGATAATGTTAAAACCCTATTTTTAGTTTGTTGGTTTTTGTGTGGATGATCGAATAGACAAGAAGACTCATAAAAATAAACAAATCAGTAGCAGCTCGAGAATCGAAACGGAAATGAAAAGTATCGATGGAAGTGTGTGAGTCATCATACATACGAAATATAATAAAAAGCGATCTCAGATAGAGATTGAGAAGAGAAGAGAGGTTGGTCATTGGTGTGTTTGGCTGCCCAAGTAAAGAAGCAATGTATAAGCACGTGACTATCTGCATCGTATCCTTCCACGTGGCAAGCTCTGGATGGATGAGATGAGGCTTGGATGAGGACTTTGATGGAGATGGGAGACGGCAATAAAGACATTGTAACTTTTTTTTTTTTGTTTTTTTGGTGAAAACACATGTTGGTTGGGCTGGTTTGACAGTTTTGGGCCTTTAGATTGTAATAAAGCTGATATCAATGCAGGAATGATGGGTAAAAAAGGATGAAAAGAGTGAGGAAGAAAGTTGAAATATAGTTGAAGTGAATGCTTGCTTGTATCACATATCCAGATTTGCATTTGCTAATGGTTGCTGTAGTAGAATCTTGGCTGATCAAGAATACAAAATGAGTAACATAAATTTTTTGCTCTTCTGGAGTAATTCCTCCGGGCCTACAATTTTTTGGGCATGACTAATCCCTCTAGAGGGAAGCCGGATAAATTCCCCTATAACCCTAGTGTGGTAGTGCAGTTTCGAACCTACAATCTACAGGCGCAAACCATGGTGCTAGGCCAACTGAGCTGACTCTTGGGGTTTGAATAGGATATAAATAAGAAATTTGTAACTGTAATTGATGTGGGGTAAAATTAGAAAATATAGAAATAATCAAGGATAAATCTTTGGTTGTACCGACGATTGGTGAGGGACTTGGATATGTGAGTATTTATTTGAGCCAAAGAAATAAGGAAATAATTAAATATACTTCATTTGAGGTGTATGGCACTTTAGCGTCAGATGTGTGAAATTTAAACATAAAAGGAGGGTCATTTAGAGGCCAAAATGTACACATGTGACATACATGTAAGTGAGTGCAAATAAACATGTACATGGACAAGTGTTACAATATATGGGCAGAACTATGCTGCATGGTACTATGATGCAGACTCAGGTTAAATCATGGGTGGGGGCCACATTTGGAAAATCCTACTGAAACTAGTATAATGATTTCAATGAAAACTCTCTTTCCCATTATCAAGTTGTTCATATCACTTCTACCAAAAAAGTTGTTTATATCACGTATTTCAAAAGCATCCTTTCATTGGTGGGCATCACATGGATCCTGCAGCTTCTATAATTGGAACCGACCTCTTTAATGGTCCCTCTCGTTTTTGCTTTTATTTTCTTTCTAATTTGACAATTATGGGGACCTTTTATCTTTTTTTGCAAAAAAAAAAAAAATTCCAAAAATTCCATGAGGACTCTTGTAATTAGGGTTTTACAGTATTTATGAATGGATGGGAACATAATTAATTTTTTAAGGGTTTGCCTCTCACATGTGCTTTCTAATGGGCGACCAGTTTCCTTGATTGAAGATCTCTGTTGATGGATTTACTGCCTTGTTTTGGAGTGATTTTTTCCGATTAGTTGTAGAGCAGCTCAAGAGAATAAATTAGGATTGAAGTAAATGAAAAAACAATTATATATATAAATATATATATATATATATATTCTCCCCTTGGGGTTTGTAGGATCCGTATATAAGCCTCCATGGTTTCAGTATTTTCCATGTCTCCAAAATAGTAGCCTTGCAACCACCCTAAGTTTTTAAAGTGAAATGACGCTATTGCCCATCTCTATAGCACTATCCCTGCATAAATCCATTTTTATCAATAAGGGGCACATTTCATTAAATCCAAATTGATGTCATTGGTTGAAGATTTTAGATTGTCATAGGGTAGCTCAAGAATAAATTAAGATTTAAGTAAACAAAAACAAAAGAAAAAGAAAAAGAAAAAGAAGAAAAAAAAAAAAAAAAAAAAACCACTACCAAAATCATAGTCCTTTTCAACAGAAGTATGAGTTTTCAAATTTTGAAGATTTTGAAGATTCTTTTTCGTATATACGCTCAAGGTCTCTAGAATTTGTATATAGGCCCCCATGGTTTCACAATCTAGTGATACATAATTGCCTTTTCATTTTAGTACCTTCAATATTCTCATAATAGTAGCCTTACAATCAAAGTTTTTAAAATGAAATGACACTTTTGCACATCTCTACAGCACTAACCCTCACCGTAACAATCAATAATGTACTTTAATTGATTATAATTGACCCAATCCATTCACGGCCCACAATTTGATTGATGAACATTCCAAAATACTTGATTAGATTTCAAGTGAATGAGAAAGTCATAAATGGAGACCACTGGGGCTTGAGGGTTAAATAATGATATTTTTTTTTATAAATAATGACATACTTGTTTTTGTCTAAGGAATGTTAAGAGAAAAGCCATTTATTTTTTACAAAAATTCAATTTAAACCTCGTGATGGTTACCCATTCTCATTAAGAAAATTGATTTTGGGGATATAAAAGATATTTAAAAAAAAAAAAACAGGAATGTATCACCTAGACTCAAACCACTCGGACCTATTTATAAATTCTATAAAACTTAAGGCGGTAAACACAAAATACTCAAATTTGAAAGATTAAAAAAAAAAAATTCTCCCATCATAAACGAATTGGATATGGCAACTTACTCTCGATCTTGATATAGGCAACAAACTACAATTGGATATGGCACTCAATCTGCACTTGATGGTACGGGATCCTTCCTATAAACCGGCACTTAGAATTGGCTCTCCGACTGGAGGATTTCGATCTCCATCTCGAACGGGTGGAACTTCATTTCTCCCGCCGGCCCTTGAACCGGATCTGCACCCATCCCTTATGAGCGAAACGTCGCTATTCGAAGAAATGACTTTAGAGAATTTCAATCTTTCTCCCGTCTGATCTTAAGAGAATTGGGGAAGATACACTGTAATGAAAGTAATTATATTAATAAGACATTTCATAACTGACTTGCTAAGTAAGATACCAAGGAGAGAGGTGCTTTCTCGCCTCATTGTTTTCCGTGAGATTGAAAAAGCAGTCGATTTTGGATGCGAAAAGTTTCATGTATAGATAGATGAGTAGTTCGTCTTCAAGTTACTAATATGGACCCAGGGGACCTCAACATCCTGCTGCTCATGGTGTTTCACGATCAGTATTGGAAATGGACGGAGAAGTGGTGGAACGTGCGGAACCACATATTGGATCACTCCAGTGCGGCACGAAGCCGCTGACGCCGAGTCGGCTCCTATGCCGCTAGCTATGCCCTGTGAAACCCCACCAAGATAATACAACCCCATAGGTAATTTCTTTGAGTTAGTATGCAAACCTATTTCATCCAATCCTAAATTGCCAACTCGCCAACTGTGTAAAATTTCTTTCTTAATTTACTCGATCCAAATTAGCAATAATTACCTTAATTTTCTGTTTGGTAGAAACAGGGAGACAAAAGTAACAAGGAGTAACCATCATTAGCAGCACTCTCCCAAAGTGGATTTTTAAATGACAGGTTGGATGGCTGCAGCAGTGATGATTACCAAAATCATTGCGTGATTTACGCAAAATGATCTATTTCCATTACATAATCCAATATTTTGAAATGCCCCAAACAGCTTGCAATTATGAACACCTTCAAATCTAGAAACACTGGAATATATCATGCATTTTATCATTACAAAAATTAGGAACAAAAGCTTTTCTATTACCTTTTGACTTTCTCAGATCAAACTGAAAATAAATAAAATCGTAAAAAATCAGTAATTCTCGATAAAATTATTCAGGCTTAAAGTTTCTAATTAAGTTCCCACACCAAATGCAAAACGAAATTGCTTAGCCGCGTGCTATCTGCTGAAACTGAAGCCTCTCCACGATGGGTGTGATTTCATCAAACAAAGAAATGATCTGCAAAAGATCATTAGCTGGGTTGCCTACATTGTTAGGCCATCGGGGTTTTCAATAATCTTTGCAAATGTCTGAAGAAAAGCAGCCAAGTCAGCACCATAGATTATGCGGTGATCAGCTGTAACATTCACCTGATAAATGATTTGAAGATGGTCAGTAACAGATTGTGATCTGACTAATTTCTTCAACAAGGAGGCCACTTCTTCACATTAACAGGCTTAATATAATGCAAACATGAAAATCTATATACTCCATACGAGAAACAAGCAATATGATGTGGCACACCTCTCCTTTTCAGAGTTCTGTCACTTTTGAGTTGTGTCACCTCACAAAATTCATGCTACTAGCCATAATCACATTATTAGTATTAATTATAATCAATATCATCAACAATAATGTGAAAAGAGATACGCTGTGTTGGCATTTATTGGAGTATTGGACCATCTATAATTGATGCAAGTCATTCATATTACATTTCCTTTGCATTGGCATTGGCTAAAATTCCGCTTCAATTAGATTATTACGTAACATTTGATTGATCATGTCTAAAATACATACATATCTATCATTTAAAAAGTTGACTACGTTTAATAACATGTTTAACCAAGCCCTAAAATCATGACTAGAGACAACCACAGGTTGGTGTTGTGGTTGGTGTAAGTCCAGTTTAGTCATTACTCATTAGAAGATAAACAATTGTCAATGGATTTAGGCCAAAGAGAGGACCTGACTTTAGGGCAAAGAACTAGCCTAATGATCACCGAGAAATCCGATCAGAGAGAATTATAATAGACAAAGACGAGCTTCATACATATTATATTTGCACATGCATATAATTTTAAGGGATTTTTACCAAAAAATTATAAAGAACCCATTATAGGCTAATTAGTTATAAATATTTGAAATTTTGCCAAAAAGGGTTAAACTCAATTTTAGGGATTTTTTCCTTGATCGCACTGTCTAAGCAATTTGATAGATTGGCATCGGATCCAGTCAGAGACAGTTATCCTTTCCCACGTGATCGCACTGTCTAAGCAAGTTGATAGATTGGCAAGATCAAGAAACCATCCATTGGATTAGATGGCCACCAATTCAGCTTTCCGTGATTTCCCTCTAGTTGAATCCAAGAGCTTATCCCTGGTCACGTTGTTTTCCCAGGCCCAACTGATCATCCAACACAATAGAGCTCCAACTGGTAGCGATGACTATAAGTGGGGCGCTTTTGGCCCCGCCATCCATGTCTGGTAATACCAGCCTAAACGTGTCGTCTGCCATTACAGGACTACTGCTTTTCTTTTTCCTCTTCCTTGAGCTTATGCTTCCCTCCATATCATTTTATCAACATCTTGCATGATGCATTCTCCTTATATTATAACATAGACGAATGGCCAATGAATATTATAATACACAACTTGGTGTTGGTTCCTGACCATTTTCCCCCTTGCTGGCTGGAAAATAGTAAAAAGAGAAAAGAGAGTTTCGGGTTTCTTAGGTAGAATGGTAAAAAGAAGGTTCAATTAAGGTAAAGTAGCCATAGGTTGCAACTTGCGATATTGCGACCTATGGACACTTTTGTCAAAAATAAAATCCCTAAGATCCGATTATCCCTTTTTGACAAAAATTCCACTTCCTATCACTAATTAGCATTTATTCAGATACTTTATAATTATTTGGCAAAATCCCTAATTTTAATATACAAGCCATTTTAAGGTTCTTGCCTAAAACGACATGGACTTGGGCCCATACCCAAGTACTTTTGGGTCCACTATTGTAGACCCAGACCTACACCCAATCCAAAAATTAAATGGGTTCAAACTAGTGAAACTACAAAATAAGTACCTATACCCTATTTTATGGGTCTTGTCCCAGATGAATGGGGATCCATTCGAATACATGACAAAAGTAATAAATCTTTTTGACATTCCTATAACAATTATCTAAATTTTAAAATATTATTAAGTAAGTCCTTTAAATAAGAAAACCCACAAAGTTTCTATTTCGTAACCAAGTTTTCCCCCCTACGGGAGTCCCGCACGGCTGCCGTGCAGGATTTTCGGTCCCCGCCTTTTATGTAGGGTTCCCCCTAGTTATGGACTTTGGGGATTGAAAGTCCCGCACAACAGCAATGCGAGACTCCCATAGGGGTAGCACCGCATACATATTACACTTCATAAATTTATTGTGGTTAAACAATTCATAGATGATAATAAACTAACATGCAATATATATATCTTTATCTCTCATTATAGCTCATTGTGATAAAACAATGCATAATATATATCTCATGAATCTAACTCTTGAAATAGAGTTATTGAGGAAATAGGGAGAATCTTGAAAAATAATTTAAAAAAATTAAAAGAAAAAAAATTCTCTCATGTTATTTTATATACAAGACTTATAAGAAATACATATGAGAGAATTCTTGAAATAGAGAGTTATTGGGAGAACACTTGAAATGGAGAAATTGGGGAAATGGGAAGAAACTATAGAAAACTTAAAAAATATGTGCGAAAATTGAAAAAGTAAAAATTATAATCAACAAAAGGTAAGTTTTTTTAATTGTTGTTGTCATTTATTTTGATGTTTGGATTTTATTAAGTGGATCCCACCGAGGAAATATTAGAGCCTTATTATAAGATTCTCTAATTCCTCATGTCTGAGGATCTGGACTCTCAGTCATGTGGCTTAAGCTTAGAGCAAACCAAACCGGTATATATAGTAACCAAATAGTAAACTTTTTTTTTTGGTCCCATTTTTCTCTATATCATTCACTCAACTTCTCTATTTCAAGACCTTCCTGATAATAACCCTCTTTCAAGAATTCTCCCGTGTCTACTTTTAGGATGTGAAATAACATAAATAAAAAATAACATGGTTTTAGAGTAATATATATATATATATTTCATATGTTAATTGCTTAGCCACTATAAATCTATCTCTTCTAGAATGAATGGGTACATCATGAAATAATAATGTATTGACTTATTTTGGGACCTTATTAAATTAAGAAGATTGTGCTAGAAAAATCAACTTACTAATAACTTTTTAAGATCATGAGAAAGGGTAGGGAATAGTCTTTAAAAACATCTATTACTTTTTGTAATGTCAACAAGTGGATCCCACTCATCTAAGACTCAACCTATAAAAATAGTGCACGGTAAAAATAGTGCATGGCTACTTACTTTGTGCCTATTTAATTTTAGAGTTTGGGTCTTGGTCTACCATACTGGACTGGGGGAGATTTGGAACTTGAACCTAATGTGGACTTGTATTTTGTTTTTTCTTTTTATTTTCTTTATACAAGATATATATATATATATATATACACCTCTATCTCGGTTCTTTACTCGGTGACTTCATTGAGTCTAGGTCCTAAGATTAGGACCTGACTTTTGGCCGAAACTCATATGACAAGTGTCTACAGAGTCTAGGCATAACTTAACCTAGACTCAACTTGTTGTCAATGCTCTGATCTCAAAGACTTTAGTCAAAAATATTATTGAACATAGTCAAGTTGGTTTATATGATGAATGATAGTCAAAATTAGCCATGATCATCTATAGGATATGGATAACTGAACGTTTTACGCATGATCAATCAAACAGTATGTAACAATCTAGAATTGAAGTTTCGGCTGATGCCCACACATAAGAGGTCTGTAATTTAAGCAGATTGGATCAAGTAAAGATAGGTCTTATATATCTCAAATCAAAATATCTCCTCACATTTTTGTTGAGTGAAATTAAAAGAGATGAGGTGGAACTCAAAGAATTCATTAAAAAAAAAAAAACTCAAATGGAGAAGAGTGCCACATTATTGGATATTTATGATATGTACTGTATAGATTCCTTCAACAAGTAGGTTGTTTCTCACATTAGTAGGCCAAATGTAATGCAAATATGAAAATTAGCTCTAACCAATTATTTACTTCAAGAGATTCATATCATTTTCTAGCTGGAGAAGGTGACTTGGTTCCTCAAAGGGGGAAAATTTTAATTAATTAATTAATTAAATGGAATAAGAAAGTGAAGATGGAATAAACAGATCTTTCAAGATTATGTCCAAAAATGAGCTAAATAAATTTGTTTAACAATGTTGACCAATGTGTTGCAAATGTAACAATGATGATGATTAAAAATAATTCTTGAGATGTTTTACAACAGTAAATAATATGTTTTGAAAAATAGTCCACCTCCATATGGGATAAAAAAGAGAACCTGTTTAAAAGAATTCAGAGCTATGATTTGTGCAGGTCAAGCCTCACGTGCTGGTAGCCATGGATTCAGAGCCAGGCACTGCATAACCCATTAGCAGATTCCCCAAAGCAACTGTGTTTAAAAGAAGTTAATCTAGGCTGTTTAGAGCTGTGATGCAAGGATAGTACAAGCCTTATAAAATGAATATAGTAGGACAGAACAAAAAATGGTTGATGCCATATCCTCCTATTTACGAACATATTATGGTCTCATGAGCGCGTAGGCTGTTCGGGGGCACGAACTATCATTATCATCATCAAAGCCTTGTCCCAACTATGTTGGAGCCAACGACATGAATTTTGTTTCTCCATTCTAGTCTATCCTCAACCAAATCCTCTAAGTTGCACTTCTTCAGTTTATCCTTGATACTTACATCCGATCTTCTTCAGCCCACCCTTTTCATTGGTGGGCCATCAACCTAGATTAAAAAAAATAAAAAATAAAAATGTTCCTCAATGGCGCCATTGCTGGCTTGCATTGGGCATGGACATGTGTCCAAACCAGCTCAAACGAGTCTCTTAATTTATCACCTATTGATGCTACCCCTAAATGCTCCCAACAGTACTCATTTTTTATTCTATCTTTCTAAGTTTTACCACATCCATCTCAACATCCTCATCTCTGCTGCACTATTTTGTGCATATATTGCTTCTTGATAGGCCAACATTTTGCTCCATTGGTCATAGCTAGTCCAATAGCTATTCTATAAAACTTTCCCTTCAATCTTGTTGATATGCACTGATCACAAAGCACAATATTAGCAAATCTCCACTTTAACCATCCCACTCTTAACTTATGCTAGACATACTCCGCCAACTTGTACTGCCGATCCCAATCCCAGATAAAGAAGGGTTGCGTTAGGCATGTTGACAGCCGGCATAAAACTTTTCTCACAACTCCAAAAATTAACTCCCAGCTTGTAATTATGAATTCTTAGTAGACTGTTGGATTCTATCTTCGGTTGAGTAGCAACAGACTAGAAAAGAGATTCCCTAAGCATAAAACAGAGGTGCAAGGACTGTGGGTTGTTGTCTTCAGTAAAATTGAGACTGTCCAAAGACAGCATTTGATTCAACAAAGACTCAAAAGTTTCTCAGCCACACTCATGTAGAACTGTAGAAGTAGAACCATGGGCAGCAGGAGCAGAATATGGGACAACTTCACAGCAAGAAACCAGAGGTTACAATCCTCAACTCAGATAGGAATTTATGAACTCAAAAATAAAAGGATACCAAGTGCATGGGCACGCAAACACACAAAATATATTGAAGAAATCTGGAATTAGATGTCCACGGACATCACCGGTCACTAATTGCTGGCTCTCTAGGATCCTCGCTTAATGGAAACACTCAAATTCCCGTACTATGCAGCTTAGCTTCTAACCCTTTAAACTCCTAATTACACTTAACTCCAAAATAAATAGAACTAGAAGAATCAATTAAAGTCTTCTCAAACTTGATAGAACTACCATTCTATTTTGAATAAAAACTAAAGATTTAGCAAAAGACACGGATGTTGATATAAGTTCTTGTGCCGTTCACTAACAAGTTAACCTTTTGGTGTTACTGGTTGTAAGATGGTACTAGAGCTAGAGGTTGAAAGTTTGAAATCCCTGGGAAGCATATTACCTCCATATGTCTATCTGGTCTATCTGTTGGGTTCCGAATTCAAACGGCTTCCCGTTCGAGGGGAGAATTGATATAAATTTTTGCTGTTCACTAACAGGTTAACCTTTTGGTGTTATCGGTTATCAAGAACGGACAAGATTACTTTTTTTTTTTATGGTAACGGACAAGAAGATTACAACCCCTTTATTTACAATCATCGACGACCTAGTCTTCCGATTAAAAGTGACTCTCTTGGAAATCCCTATGTTGCTAGAGCATTGGCAACCACATTTGCATCCTTCATTTCATTAGAGAATGGCAATGGGAAATTCAACAATCTAATTCATCAAAAATTGAAACCAATCCATGGTTGCTTGATCTTTCCTGATGTGGAAGCAATGGCATTAAATTAGTCAACTTCCCCAATAACCAATCAATAAGGATTTCCTTAAGAAACCTCATCGCTATATCAATGCCATTACTTCCACCTCATTGAGCTCCTTCATTCAAGCTATGTAAAATAAACAATTTTATCAACTTTTATACATCAAAGCACCCAACACCTTTGGATGCACTACCATATCAAGTTTCATAAACGAGGTGGCAGCACCAGCCACTCACCTCCTTTTATTTTCCCCCCTGCAATGGTAGACCTCCATCCCTACAAGAATTTTATAGAAAAAATTACAACTCCCTCCTTGTTAGATCCAATTGTTCCCAAGATAACTTAAACTTCCCTAGCAACCTGGTCTTTCTTCATGGTTCTAAACACCCTTTGATTTCTTTCCTTCCAAGTGATCCATAGAATTATCTTTGGAAGGACCCTCCACATTTTTTGATCTGTATACTCAAAAGGACCCCTTCCCACAGCTAACCATATTCTTCAATAACGATTCAGCAAAGACCTAATCCGAGTCGCGCAGCTCACAAAGCAAGAAAATAAAACATTTATTCTGACACACTCAACAATGATTGAACATATGATCAACCGATTCCTGTATCCTCTTATGCATATTAAATATATAAAGTACTTTACGGGAGTTTCATTCCAGTAGAAGCATTGACATTTGCAACATTTTGAAACTTGGACTAGTGTTCAATGATTAGCCAGTATGTATTTAGTTAACCTACCTACTAAGCTTACTGACTATATTTCATTAAAAATGTTTGTAGAAGGATGCAAAACCTAGTTCGCCTTTGAGAATAAGACTAGCTACTAGTACGCTATGGAATACTCTTGTTCTGCTAATTAATCAATTTATTGTTGTTGTTGTCATGAAAGGTCGGACAATGCAATACATGTTTCATAATTAAGCTAACTTGTCCAATTATTGTTGGAGTTACTTGATCTTGGGCTCATTGAATGAGAAAACTAGAAGAAGATCAAACTCTACCAATATCATGGCATTTCAATTTTATTTGTTATTTGAAAATGGCTATTAAATATTAAAAACAGGAATCAGGCACTTGAATCCATTGCATGTACAAATGCATGCATGGCTTCCACAGTCACCTTTCAAAATTTTGTTATCAATTGAAGTAGTATATACAACAAGGGAAAGAACTTACCTGCATTTTACTCTTCACACTGAAGAATCCATCTCCACCTGCCACAACTGTTGGCTTTGATGCTCCTACAGCCATAATAGCTCCCTGTACATAATCCCAGGAAAGAGTTTTAGATGTTAAAAATGGATAATAATTCATGAAATGATGAAGTCTAGACATGGACAAACCACTTACTTGGCCTGGAGGAAGGATAGCATCAAATCTGTCCACTCCAAACATGCCCAGATTGGATAGAGTGAAGGTTCCTACATAGAGACTATGACTCAGTTTCCTTATGCCCTCAACACAAACAGAAACAGCCCCACTCAAAGTGCTATGATCAAAGTTAAACCTGAATTATACTCAGTAGGCTGAAGTTGCTTTGCTCGAGCTTTGCCTACCAGCTCTTTCCATTTTTGTGACAGTAAATAAAGATCCAACTGCATCCATTCCATGAGTAAAATAATTACACAACTATATCACTTTACTAAATCGAAATGGATGAGAAACAACTCATCCTTGTTTTCTACTAACAATGTTTGATCATACTTCCTTGGTACTACTACTGTACTAGTGGAGCCCAGATTTTTGAGTTCCAATGCACAACAGGACCCATAGTGAATAGATGATCTTAACTGCCTAATTATGCAATTGTAAATATGGAGCACTGAATGTAGTCATCCATGACTATCTACGAATCAGAAACACCAGATAGAACCAATATAGAAGATATATTAAAGCAAGGGCCATCTCATGCAGGCCCACAAGATAACTGTTAGATTATCAAAGGCTAGTTGTTGCATGTACTGTTGCTGGTAAAACAATATACAAAATTCGCAAATTATAGAATTTACAGACAATGCACCTTATCTGCATCCTGAAGAACAGGAGTTATGAGACCACCATCGATTGCCACTGCCACAGCAATATTTATACTGCTGTTATAAGTAAAACTCTTCCCATCCTTA
The DNA here is from genome assembly GCA_003546025.1 of Camphora micrantha. Classification (NCBI taxonomy): domain Eukaryota; kingdom Viridiplantae; phylum Streptophyta; class Magnoliopsida; order Laurales; family Lauraceae; genus Camphora; species Camphora micrantha. The sequence goes on from QPKB01000011.1 coordinate 35,612,250, forward strand.
CAACTTGCATTCACAACAGGATGTTGTGCTAGTGCCATTGCAGTAGCCTTTGCCAACAGCACAGTCATGGTCACCCCCTTCGACTTAACCTGAAAGCATAAACATAATCACAAATCAACAACAACAACAATAATAAATTAAGGCAAATTCTCCTAAACCCTTTTACTGTTTTCATATACGCCCCACAAGTTCAATCTGATCCTCCTGAGCTGGCACTGATCTTAATTTGACACCCATCAGGACATTAGTCTCCATTGGGTTTTTTTCATCACAGAACTTAGCGGAAAATAGTCATTGAACTTTGGCGAAGTAAAATTAAGGGTTAGGATAATTTGATTTCGCCGGTATTGATTCTCATGCATCCAACACATTAAGTAAACATTGACTGGACATTAAATCAAACAGGTTGGGGGGAGAAACAAATGCATACCTTCTCGTAGAGGGCGTCGAGTGCATCAGTCTTAATAGGATAACCCACTCGGAATGTAGGAACAGAGAGGCTCTCCAACATGTTCTTAGACACAGCAGCCTGCATTGTGGTGAAAGGAACGACAGTGGAACCGGGTATTTCAGGAAGTGGAGCAGACGCAGCAGCTTTAGGAGAAGGAGCTGCAGAAACAGTCTTCACAGAAACCACATTGTCACTGCTCACTTTGGGCGAAATCCCAGCTGCAGCCTCTACATCAGAAGGCGTAATCCGACCAAAAGGTCCCGTCCCAACAACAGATCCAATATCGACCTTGTGTTGCTTTGCAAGCTTCTTAGCATAAGGCGAAGCGACGATCTTCCTCGGCCCTTCAGGAGGCGGAGATTGTGAGGCAGCAGGCGAAGCCTGAGCCGGAGAAGGCGAAGCCGCCGGCGGAGGAGGAGGAGGAGGTGGAGATGAGGAGGAAGAAGAAGATGCTGCAGCCTTGGCTTTGGCTTCTGCGACTTCGTCTTCGGACTCGGCGAGGAGGCCGATGGGGGCGCCGACGGGGGCGACTTCCCCCTCGTCGACGACGATGACTGCGAGGATTCCATCGTAGAAGGTCTCGACGTCCATGTCGGCCTTGTCGGACTCGACGACGACGACGCTCTCTCCTTTGGAGACGAGATCGCCTTCGGATTTGACCCAGGAGACGATCTTGCCTTCGGTCATGGTGGAGCTGAGGGCGGGCATGAAGATCTCACGGATCTTGGCGCGGACGGTGAGGGGCTTGTAGCGGGGGCGGGGGGCGGAGGAGAAGGAGGAGGGGTGGCGAGGCGGCCATGGGAAGGACTTGGAGAGAGAGGAAGAGAAGGAGATGGTGTTGCAGGTGGGAGAAACCCTAGAAACGAAGGAAGAAGAAGCCATTCCCACTTACTACTCTCTCTCTCTCCCTCTCCCTCTCCCTCTCTCTGGTATGGAAATGTATAGTAGAGGAGAAGTAAAAGTAGAGTTGGGGGAGAGGGAGAGAGAAATAGGTGATGGGGGGGGCGGAGACGTCGAGGAGAGTAGTCTGTGGTAACATCGCCCAGTCGTGGAGTTAGGAAGGAAGTGGTTGGTACGATAGTGGGGCCCATTTATTATGAATGACAGCCGTTTGATGATGAAACCCACCTGTTTGGAGAAGAGTGGGTGTTTGATGGACGGTTGAATTTTGAACCCGGCAAGCTGGATATGACAGCTGGTGATGGACCTCTCTCGCTTCTCGTGTTTTTGAATGAGTTGGGGCGATCCAATTCCACGGTGGTTCGTTTTAATGAGTGAGTCTCTTGCGTCTTCCATTTCCGTACCAGCCCTACTTTACTTCTTTAATGTTGATAGGCTCCTCGTGTGTTTTGCTATTTGTTTGAGCCACTACACAATTTAATCATCTAGTGGGGCACTTGGCTTTTTGTGTTTCCATGATTGGCATGAGGTTTAAGTTTTCTTTTTCTTTTTTATTCAACTATGTATTATCAATATTTGAAACTCACGTACACGCTGGTGAAACGATATAAGGTATAAATTTGCTCCCCACATCTTATGTTTAAAATCATCCTAAATTTGGCCAACATGGTTTTGTATGAATTTGGTGAGCATACTGAGGGTGGGATTAATCTCATTGGATTCAGTACCTCAAGGACAACCATGTTATAAAAAGAAGGGATTGAATTTGGGCCAAGGTTCTACAAGCTTGGTCGGATTAAGCAGGTTGACACACATTGCATGCAAGTTATTTGAGTCGGATCGGACTTACTCGCTTTAGGTACAGATTGAAGTTACTTAATCAACATGTGAGATATGGGTTAGACTTCAACTCCTAGACCACCCTCGTCAACCAACTTGTTTTGACTTAACCCAACCATTAGCCAACCCTAAATTACAATACTTATCAAATTTAACACAAAGCTAAACTCAATATAAAACGTTCTCTACCGAGCTAGTATACAACATACTTTGGATATGTGGTCCAGCTCATATAGCTAACTTGGATGCATTCATATCATTGATGATAGGATGGATGAAAGGTGTCTTTAGGGAAAGCCATCATTCAAAATATCAACCTCATCGTAGTATTTGAGTCCTTGATTAAACAACCTTAAAGTTTAATGGAAAACTTTTATTTTATTATTATTATTATTTTTTATTTTTTTTTTGAGTTTCAATTCAATGATGAGTAAAGATTCAATGAGCAAAAAAAAAAAAGAAGCCTAATGCTAGATTGGGAGATAAGGGTGTGAAAGGTGAAAGCGAAGAATGAATCTAAGTGAACTGACGGCTAGAAACGCAATAAGAATTGCAACAGCTTGAATCAGGCACTAGTTATGAAGATCTGTAACGGTTTATCGAGATCAATCATGTAAAAACTCACTCCTTAAGACCCAAGAATAAAGATGGACATACGACAATTTTACATCTAGTGGAAAGGAGAGGGTGATCTAGTGTTAGAGAATGATTTATTGCGACTATTTTAACTACTATCTCCATGTCTATATATATCCTTATTCAAATTCGAATGGATGGATGATACAGATAGAGAGTTGAATTAAACTTTGTCAATTTGAATTTATATGGATATAGGATGAGGATAGAGAATTGGACTAAACTCAAACTATTTCGGACTCATTGTGAGGGGTGTCTTTTTTTTAATAGGGTCCACTCACATGTAAACACAAGTGGACCCCACTACAGATACCAACAAAAGAATTGCATTGATCAAGAGTGGGGACAAATAGGCCTCATAGAGTTACTGCTCGAGCAGTCTCTCTCTTAGGAGAATATTTTCTACACCCAATAATATATTTCCTCAATCACTTTCCATTGAAAAAAATGAAAAAGAGAGACGAGCCAAAATTCATATCAAGCTCGATCATACCTACCATTATATTGGAACGTTCGCCATAGAGAGAGGCCACAATCAAAATCAAACATTAACCAAAGTGGTCTTTGGCTTCTCTTAAACCTTAATGGCAGGCTTGGAATTAGATTTAATGGTGCATGTTGACCTAAATTTGGATTCGGATCCTGCGTACTTGTTGGGCCCTAACCCAAGCCCATGTGAGTCCAACAAAGGAAGCGTCTAATCTAATATGAGAGAGACAACGTCACAATCTCATTGTAATTAGTATAAGCCCGTCTGGCTTCAAAATTCAGCACCGCATCCCCTTAGATTTTTCGGTCCTATTTTAATGAAACTAATCATCTTTAATTGAAATGGAGTTCAAGAATAGTGGGCGAATTGCAAATTGTTTTGTCGATTGTTATAGCTAAGCACTTTATTATCTTTGTTTCTTTGCTTTAGTTTGCTAGAATGTAATGTTTCTCAGCCAAGGGGCTGAGACCCAAGGTAGCCCACGCAAGTAGGAATTAAAAAAGTCCACACGTTGGGAAGAGGAGCCCACAAATATGAGAAGAGTTGCATACCAAAGGGACAACACAAGTTGTGTTGTAAACGGGTCGGTTCTGGTCTAGGTCCAAGGTGGACCTGTAACCAAAACCGTTAAGGAGAAGCTGGAACTAGATCCGGACCTTGAACCATCTCGAAACTGGTGTCTTAGCCCTGGAACCGGAGTCAGAACCATATATGGAACGGGTCTGGATCCGGATCCGGGTATGGTCGTATGGGTAGATAATGATACTAAAAAAATATGATTTTAATGAGAGATTTTCGAAAATTGTGGTAATATGTTGCATCTCGGGTCCACGGCTCCGAACCAAGGTGAAACCGAACCCGGACCCATTTACTGATCGGGCCTAAATAAGGACCCAGATTCTGATTTTAACGGATTGAAACCTCAGGGTAATCGAAGAATCGGGGACCCATTTACATCCCTAAACACAAAATAGCCAGGTGACATCCGAGATTACAAATGAACTAAACAATCCCATGTTGTCGAGAAATATGACTTAGAATCTTGGTTAATCTTCTAATCATGAAATTGTAGAAGTAAACTCAAGTACAAAGTGAAAATTGTCAAACTCATCCTTTTTTCGCGATATTGTGGCAAATATCGACACTGGTTGACTGAGCACTTATGTGTGTGTGTGTGTGTGTGTGAGAGAGAGAGAGAGAGAGAGAGAGAGAGAGCCTGATATGGTCGGTGTAATCACCTAAGATTCTTATTCCTACAATCTTCTAATGGTTGCTACAATTCATTCACTTTCATGTATGGGTCCCCACAGTGTAGTGTATACAATAGAACTATACAAATGAAAATTATTGTGTTTATGTGCAATAAAAAATTAAAAAAACAGATCCTTGATACAAAATGGTTGAGATCTGTGAAATAGGTCGATTCCATGGCACAATACCAAAACCAAATCCCTTACACTTTATAGTTCCAATTTTGCTAGTGTCAGTGTAACCAACATATCTTCCCTTTTAGATATGCTACTTCAAGTAAGGCAATAAGAATAAGGAGAGCAGGGGAAACTAAAGCTTCGATTCTGCCAGGGAGCTGAACTGCTCCATTTGATCCATTATTGTAGTGGGTGACTTATGCTAGTTTTTAATAAAGAGAACTTTTGGATCCCATGAATTGTTGGATGCATGTCTATGGTGGATGAGCAGCCACATAGTTCTGGTTCAGAGAAGATTGATTGGTATCTAGTTAGATGGTCTAATGACTTTTCTGAGGCCAATCTGAATATGAGTGCCGGAATTGAGTTCACATTGAAGACCACTTGAAAATGGAATGGGTGAAGTTTAATAATCTCTTTCCAAGCATCTTAAGATTTTAAAATGTGACAATGTGAACTGACTTCTATAAGTCATAGGTCTTTTTTTATGTGTTTTTTCCTCTTCTAAATACTCACATACCCACAAACACACTTGGTCAAGTCCCTCGCCAAGGGACTAACAGTCCTATTGAGCCATTTAGTAATGGTAAATCAACCAATTGTACAAAGTTTATGGCATCCAGCAATGCATTGAACATCATAGTAAGAATAAAAAAGATGCTATCATGTAAAAATCCCTAATAGCACAGAGATTAAGCATAAAGATAAAAGGGTCCCATATTTTAACTTATATTTAAACCCCTTCGATTTTTGTATATTTATATTTAATGTTAACGGATCGGATCGGATTGAATCTGCGGATTAAGGGTCAAATCGGTCACCGATCCATTGCTAATGGATTATAAGATTTTCAATCCATCACCTATCCATTTACTTTCGGATCGGTTAAAAATCCGCTGATCAAATTAGATTAAATTGATTTTACGGATCGGTGGATTTTTTGTACACCCCTAACATAAATGCTAGAGCAATATATGTCTTGAGGCCTATAAAGACAAGTCTGATAATGGTTGAAATTATAAATTCATGTCTGGTTGGATAAAGAATGCAAACTTTCAACTGACTCATGACCTGGTTCATCCCCTCCATCAAATATTCCAAATCCATTGTTATAATATAGATCTTTGACCTACAACGGATTTGGATTTGTGCCAAATGCAAATCCTTTGACAGCTCCAACATCGAAAACTACAGTTAAAGCTTAGCCTTAGCCTATGAACATAGAGATGCAATGAATTCTTAACAATTAACTTTCATACAATAGTGTACTCAGATCAACATGCATCATCTCTTTCTCCAACAACATTTTATCAACTTTTTTCAAATAGATTGAGAAAAGATCTATGGTGGAGATCAGATTTTTTTTCTATGCAATTTTGAAGAGGTTGGTGCCTCTTGTTCTTGTTACCGTACACGTGGCAGGAGCAGGGTGGGTTGGGACCCTGCACGTGGTGGGCCTTGCCAAGGGGTCAAGAACCATCCCCTGTTGGCTGCATTTTGTTAAAGCTGTCTGGGCATCAAATGAGAACGACAAGACCCCCAACAGAGGATCTTTCAATCTTGCAAATATGAAAACTCTCAAAAATCTTAAATTCCATTTTCCTCTATTCATATCTCATTCCTGTATATAAACCCATTCATTTTCTCTCTCTCTCTCTCTCTCTCTCTCTCTCCATATACTTCCATTCCAGCCTTTCTTTCTCAGCTCTTCACTCTCTTTCTCCTCCAACAACATGCCTCTTAAGAGAATTAGATTGAATGAAGCACTGAAGAAACTGCACCGAAAATCATCTTCCAGGACCATGTTTGAAAGACACAAGTTAAAGTCTCCAGCATCTCCCACAAGCATTCTCAACTTCAGAGGCGAAGAGGACTTGTCGCCATCTTCAGCCATCCCTAGAGACATACCAGAAGGATATTTCGCTGTCTATGTGGGCGATGAGTTGAAGCGATATGTGATTCCTCTGAATTATCTGGATCACCAAGCTTTTCGAGCGCTTTTAAGTCGAGCTGAAGAGGAATTTGGTTACAGTAGTAGCGGTGCAATACGGATTCCATGTGACACGGTCTTCTTTGATCACCTCCTTTGGCTCCTCAACAGACATGACCCTTCAGTCCAGAGCCTGGAGATGGAGGAACTGCTCGAGTTTTATCAATGATGCTGAGACAACTCTTATTTGGGTTGGATTTTTATGAGTCCATTACTCATCTTTTTCTGGATAAAATTGAGTTGGGTGTTCTCAACTTGTTTGATACAAGAATGTATGTGTTTCCTTGCTGCTTTGCTTTATTATTGGTATCTTGGTGATTGATACTGAGATGTCCATTTCTAATTGAAATGCCAATTTGGTTTGAAAGCGGCAGTGGGCGCGCGTTACTTGAATTTCTATTTTGTGTAGATCAGCTTCAGTTACTAATTACTAAGGTTGGTTTTTCTTGGAAAAGAAAAATCAGTCTTGAGTTTTCTGATTTTGGTTTCCATGAGAGTATTCATAATAAAAGTTGGTGCTTTGCATCTTCTGTGAAAAGGGACCTGGCTGTTCCATGAGGCCATTTTCTAAGGTTTAGGGTTTTTTTAGGACACTTTTGTGTTTTTTTTTTTTTTTTTGGAGACAGTCCAATCCAAAAACAATAAAATCATTAAAGCCGTATCAAATCAGCCTTTTGAAAAGTTCCTATAATTATGCCTAAAACAAGCTAAAATCACAATCTATCTTTCTACCTTCCTTAGGTGCATAAAAAGATTTTCTTAGTGTGTCTGTGAGCTTGATTTTAAAGCCTAGAATATGAAGACCTTAAAAAGCACAAGGAGATTACATATTAATTTCCGCAGTTCTCTAGTGAAGGAAGATCTCTCTCTCTCTCTTTCTATTATGTGGAAATGGAACTCACTGTCATTCGTATTTTCCACAGTTAATGACAATTCGAACTTTCATTGAAAGTTTCCTCATTTTTCACTGTTCTTATTGGAATTTTATTGGAAATATTTCCTCATATATTAAATATGTAATGAACATGAAGCTAATTGGGACAATTACAGCTGTGGGATGAAGATTGGGTCTGTTGACATTGGATTTGTCAAAATCCATCATCAATCGGGTCGGTGCTGTTCTTGATCAAGAGAAATGATTAACAATTGAACTATAACTTCAGAGTCCTCAATCCAAGTTCAACTTCTGTTTGATCTCTGCTTGAGAGTGTCACTCAACCAAAGGGAGCTAGAAGACAATCTTCAATTTTTCAGTACAACAAAAAACTACCACTCTTTATTTTCTCAATTGCGGTTTCATGCATTGTTATGTAAAAACATCAAATTTACACAAAAGAAAAGAAAAACTAAACATAAGAAGATTAATGCCAATACATTTGGATACCCAAACCAACTCTCAGGTCTGAGAGAGAGAGAGAGAGAGAGAGAGAGAGAGAGAGAGAGGTGGAGATGGGCTTGGGATTTTTCTTTGCTTGTATATTTTGTTTTGTGGGCTCATCAACAAAGAGATATATCATCTCTTTTACCAGAACATATGTAAACCATATGCAGATAGATCTATCATCTCTTTTATTTGATAAGTATGCTTGTGGTTTTAACTTGTGCTGTTGCACACTTCAAAAGATAATCTAAGGTCATAAAAAATGAAGGTAGACTTGTACAAGATGTGTACATTTTCTCATGTACGGATATTTTTCATGACTTTGTACATGGTATGTAGATTAGCCAAAATCGCAGTGCCGACAAATCCAGCACAAGCAACAAGAACTGCAGCAAGTGGAGTGTGGATAATGTGTACAAGAGAAAGGCCTAATGTCAACGAAGCCATGATGTTAAAGCACATTGGAGAGTAGAGACTCACCTTGGAGGTTGGAGAGAGGTTTGATGGAACCAATGCTGTTATAATTGACTATTATATTATCAATAACTTAGGAGGAAACCTACGGGTGACTCCAGCAAAGAAAAATTATCAAAGAATGTCTATTTAAGATGGGGGGTTTGTGTGTGATGTTTGTGGATGTGCAGTAGACCAGATCAGATAACCCCAGTATGATTTATTGAAGGGCTGTAAGAAATTAAGAAAAAGGGAGAGGCTTATAAAACTTCAAATAAAGTAGTGAGGAAAAACATTAGAGTGTCGAGTTAATGACAATATGGATTTAAGTAAAGGTGAGTGGAAAACCATCAGCAACTCCCAAAACTTACTGACTGATAGATGGGGAAAGGCTTCGATGATGATAACGATGATGCTTACTAAATATTGTAGCTTCTTGTGAATAAAGTTGTTTTAATTGTATAATAGCTTCTTCTAGTTGTTAATATAGAGTTTCCATTTGATATCCTTTTTCCTAGGTTTAATGTTATAAATATTTCAAAATGCAGTGCATGTTTTTACTGTATGTACTTTAAAGAAACTGTCAATTGAAACATTTTCTCCTTGATAATAGAAAACGCACACCTTCATAGGCACATTCACATATGGTGGTACATATATACTCCTGGTTATAAAATTATAAATTGAATGGAGGCCCCATATGGTCTTGTAAACAAGTTCTGGATTACATTCATCTACCAGTTAATTAAGCAGAGGATGGTTGTACATTAATTAAAGAGAAAGAAGAGAAAATTCCTCTTACAATGCTAGAAGTCATTTACCAAAAACAACTTGAAGTGGAAGGGCCAAAAATTCAGCAAGGTCTTATCCTAACAAGGAAAAAAAAAAAGAGACAAATAAGCATTTTTGATTCCATCATATCCAGCATCCAAGTTACTACTCTATTGGGGCCAATGAGTAGATACCTTGCTAGAAATCAGAAACATGAACTTGTTCTTCTCATACATCATTTCGTTAAACTTCAAATCCCAGATTATGGAACTCAGTTCACATGCTTGTAAATATTTTAGTAATGGTTATTGTCAAGATGTCTACATAATGTCTTCATTTTGCTGAGCATCATTTTTAGTCCTAATCATGATTTGTGTGTACAAGTAAAGTGTACGCAGCTGATTAGGGCTTCACACTGGAAAGACTTGTGTCAATTAATGGCGGGTTTGTACTCCAAGTGCTTCATAAGCCATTAGAAAACAGGTACCCAAATAATTGGAGTCAGGACTGGATAGATGAAAGGATATTAATTTAAGGTAACCCTTTTCCCAGCATTACAAGGTAGGTCAAGTGCCACTTTGACGCGAAAGTTATAAACAAAATTAAAAGAGAGGAAAGCATAGGTAGTTAAATCCCTATAATTGACTATTTTAATTTCATTAATATGCCAATTTTGCCAGATGAAGATATATAATAGAAGGATAGATCAATTCCACGTTGGAGTATTTATATTAACAAACTTTGAATAATGAGATTAGGCTAACATTAATAACCACCCAGATGTTTTGGGCCTCATTACAGTGTGGTTTTTTTTTTTGGTTAATAAGCTGGATTACAGTGTTGACACAGTGTGTCCATTTAGCCTCCAATCAGATTATTGAGGCATCAAGTCCATACACTTGACACAATGTGGGACCTAATCCTGGATGGGAGAGCAACCCAACTACTAGCTCAGCATGGAGGGAAAAAGATATTTCACTACATGCATTCTCCACTTCTTGATTTTTATCCTCTTCAATCATCTACTTGTTGGTCACCAATCAAACTGTTAAGAGCAACTAAGGAATCTCCATATTTGTTGGTTTTCATCATACCCAATGATACAATGTGGAAATGGGAATAAGGAAATGCACACTCCCTTCAGAAATACTATGAGGGACCCATAACTATTATCTTGTTTAAGATGTGCATAAATAACATTAGCAAGCAGAAGGAGGATCCTTAACTTATTTCAGCTCTCTATGTGGGGTAAGGCAATGGTGCTTGCATGTGTCTCCCCATCCAAGGAACAGTAGCAAAAGATAGAATGGATTTTCACTTGTCTACAGAGACAACTGGGCCACAGAAGAAGAAACTGAGGTAGCCAATAAATGAATGGAGGAAAGAAACAGTAATGGTGTTGTCCATAGAGATATTTCGTTCCAAGATATGCTAGCAAATTAGCAATGCTCAGCTCACTGTTGCTTTTTTATTTTTTTGAGATGGGATTTTTTGACATGGAGTGTTGCTTTGTCCTTGTTATTGTCACTTTTTTTTTCAGAACAGGGTATCTGAGTCTGCATTCTGCAGTGGTCTAAAGACATCAGAATCCTTTCATTATGGGGTGAGAGGCAGGTACTAGACCTTGTGGGCAAAGGAAGATGTCCCAATTACTACTGCCCTGTCAAAAGGACAGCAACTAATGAACACCTTTCAACTAGGGATGCTCATGGGCTGGACCAGCCCAAGCCTAACCCATGTTGGGCCTGACAAGGCCTGGGGTTTAGACCAGGGAAAAATTCCCAGGCCCGACAATTAACGGGCCCAGGCGATGTATGTTTAGAAGCCACCTCAAGCCCAAAATGTTTGAAAAAAAGATGAATATATATATATATATATAAATATATTTTTGTTTAGCTGGACTCGAGGCCTGATAGCTAAATGGACCCGGCTTTAAAAACTTTGGCCTGGCTCATCCCAACCCATTAACCCTACTTTCAGTTGCACTGTAGTATATAAAATCTTCCAAAAGCATTTTGGATGGCTACTGCTATAAAACAGGGAACAGAGGAGCCAAACTGTTACTATATCACTTTCATGTTTTAAAACCATGTCGTCTAACGATTCTTCTGGTGTGTATTAATCTGCTAATAAAGAGGGCTCCATCTTTGCTGGGCCATAAGTGGAAAGGTACTGTTCCTCCAGCCCAACGCGCAATTCTATCACTATCTTAAGGACATATTAACTACAAAAACATGTGACATGTAGGACTGTCCCCTTTATCAATCTACAACACTATTACACTGGATGTTACCTAGTCCTCGGCTCCAATTCCAGGGTGGAACCAGAAAATTTGCCTTTGGGTGGGTGCGTAGGTGGGTGCCTGGGTGTGACTATGGAAAAAAAGAAGAGAAAGGGGTTTCTTGGGGCCAACATAAAAACTATAAATTTACCATGGCAATGAGGGGTTCTCCAAATTTCTGCTTGCCCCCCCTTCCCTATTCTTGGGGGGCTATTGTGAAGAAAAAGATCATAAATTTACCATAATGTTGGGGGTTTAGAAAATATAAAAACAAAGAGTAGTTCTCAAGCATCATCTTTTATAGGCTAGCTACCAATGTTCACTGGACCTGCCTTTGATTATAAATAATAAATTAATTAGATCTCTCTTATATTAGAGGATCATTAGCCTCCATCTTTCATACTACATGTTCATGCTACGTATATACATTATAAAGTTGTCATTAATGTACAAAATTATCACAAATAACAGTGTTCGTCCGTATCATCTGTACCCATTGATGATTAGACCTGATATAATAATCAACATTTCAGCATGTCTGCAACTCAACATGTAAAAGGTAGTTTGGTGAAAATATCCCAAATGGTTAACAAAAAAGCTACATGTCCCAAATGGTAGCATTACTCAATGGTTAAGTATTTTTGTAATGGGACATTAACCTACTGGATGTCATGTCAGTATAACTGCCAAGAGGCAGAATTTAGGAATGCAAACAGGTCAGATCAAGGACAATCCACACTTGCTTTCTCTCTTCCATTAACTAATCACATATATCCTAATAGAATTAAAACTTTCAGACTTTATATAATCAAAAGATTAGTGACAAGGAAAAAGAAGAGAGACCCATTTTTTTTATACACCACCAAGCCAGGCATGAAAGCCACACATTGACCCAACACCCATCAATGAGAATTTGAATGGATCAAGTTGGGCCCACATCCTAAGTTGGTCTTTAATTGTTATCATTATTTTGTTATCCTCTTCCTCCAGTACTAATAGGATCAACAAGAGTCCATTGGCGTCCCCTACAGAGCTAAGTATCCACGTTGTTTTGGCAGAGATATTTTGGATGGTTTGGTCGTTTGTAGGGACTTTGATAAGAGAGGGGAAAAGTAAGGAGAGCCACAAGAGTACATTACTGGGTCTGGATTCTGGAGGCGAGTGATCAGTGGCAGGAGTAGGTCAGTCATGCGACAAAGGGAGGTTGGGGTCACGTGAAGTTCACAAGCATGGGAAGGGAGGTTGGGGTCACGTGAAGTTCACAAGCATGGGATCAATCATTTTTCCATGCTTTAATTTCTGTGCTTTTGTCTTCAAGTGCTTAGGATTGGGCATTGTCCAGAAGATTTCCTGCACTAAGCTTTCTATGTACTTGACCTGCAGTAACCTAAACTCCATTAAGATAGCACTTAGGGAGATAGTAGCAGCTAGGGAGAGGAGTTGACCACAATTATGACCATTGAGAAGGGACCGCACACTTTCGTTAGCTATTTTTGCTGTGTAACTCACAAAATACGTGTTTTGTTATCTAAACACCCGACGTATCATATTATTAATACCATTTATAGGATCTTACATTCCATTAAACTACCACTTATTTCAAAATTAATTGGTGATAAAAAAACGGTACAACAATCATTTTATGGTGAGGGCGAAAACTTAATCACAATTATGAGTGCTCAAAACGAGAGAGGACGTTGACCTCTAAAGTTATAACTTAAAACGCTATAACTTTTGGCTTCATCTCTTCAACAAGTTGAATAACTTGAGGAAAGAAGAAGAAAAAGGTCCACCTATCATCCGTGCAAATCTTCTTATACCAACTTACCTCCTAAATAATTTGACAAAGATCCGGCTGTAATAACCCCTAATCCACCATCTCTACAAATTGAAGGGTGTTTTCAAAAGTAATTGAACTCGTCATGTTTTACTACTACCATAGAGATACTAATCATTTGTACTTCTACAACGAAAAATAATTCATTGTACTTTGTCTATCTGTTTAAAGCTTGAGAATGCCAACCCAATCCAATGACAGTCATTATTGGAGAAGGCAATGGTGGGTCATCGGTTGAAACCAGTAATAACTAGACTCACATATTTAAAAAATATATCACTATTTCAGGTCTAAATTCAAGTTAAAGTTGAATCTTATTCCCATGACCCAGACCTAAACCCCATATAGTCTTCGAATTTGGGTTGGGATTGGATTCAATTTAAGTTTTATAAAAATATTTACCAAAAAAAAAAAAAGTCTGATATATATATATATGAGAAATTATAAAAAAAACTCCCTTATCTCAATATGAGAGTTTTTACCCCTATCTAATAGCCAATGATTTGTTAGTATTTTGAGAGAATCTACCAAAAATCCACATTTTTATGAAAGAGATTGGATGTGTATCATTGATACCATGTGTCACACTTTTATTAGTTAAAAATGGTATTTTTTTTTTTTTTTTGTGTGAAAAACGCCTAGGGAGTTTTGTAGCTAAACTCATATATATATATATATATATATGGAGATGCTCTTATGAGAGATATCTCTCATCTTAAATAAAAGATTGGGCGAGGGCCCTCACATACATATCCAATGCCAACAACTTAAATGTGAGGGCCCCACCCCTATCTCTCATGAGAGATATCTCTCATGAGAGCATATATATATATATATATATATATATATATAAGCAAGACTCTCCTAAGCTTAAGCTTAGGATAAACTCTCGTAAGCCCATGCTTGTAGGGCCCACCTTTGGTCGATCCAAATGGACCAAACATATAACCCCTCTAAATTGTACATGTCCACCAACTTTCGGTCAGATCCGAATTTACTGGACCGTTGGATCGACTATGTATCAATCCAAATGTATTGTTGACCATTAAACATTTGGGCCCATATGGAGATGATAGAAATCACGGTTATGACTGATTTTTTGCAGAGAGTAAGATCCGAGGGAGTCCTTGAAATTCCCCCACCCCTATCCCCATGTGGATCCCCAGGTGGGCCCCACCACACACTTGAGCGTACATTATCCTAAGCTTAAGTTTATGAGAGTTGACCCCTATATATATGGGGAGCGCTATACAACGCAACACCTCTCCTAGTTTGGCCCATTAGGATGCATTATGATCATCGAAGTTTATTGGATGAAAAGATCCACATGAGGCGTATCTACATGCAAAAATCTTGAGCTCCATAAGATCATCCTAACTTTGTGAACCATGGCCCTAAAATTTAATGGTTTTTATTATGATTTCAATCCAACGGTGAGAAAAAAGTTGAATGAATGTCAAATTTGGACTTGTGACTATTCATTGGGGGGTAGTGTGTGTGAAAAGACTTAGATTGACAGAATATGGGCCCTATGATTAAAAAAAAAAAAAGAGTGTAGAAGAGGGGCATTTTTAAAGTGGGGTGTTTTTGAGAATTTCCATTATATATATATATATATATATATATATAAATAGAAACCCACACACGCTCTCTGTTGCGCAAGGTAACCTTTATTGCCACCAGAGACACCTATGAGAAGTTCAACCTCCTAATACTCACTAGCCCTCTATGAATTAACGTTACTCACAATTGGATTAAACTTTATATAAATATAATTTTAAAAAACCGTTAAACTTTTAAGGCCCCTAGCTAGATCAATGGTTGTGACAATCTAATTGAGATAATCTTTGCCCAAAATCATATCTATAGTGGAACCTTTCCATCATAGTATTCACTCATAATTTACATACATCCAAGTGGGTCCTACAAAGGGATTGAAATCTTACCTCTCACATGCTATGTATGTGGTATCTATTGTGTCACATCTATTTTGGGTCTAGTTCCTCCAGTTGGGAACTACACAAATATCTTCGTGTGTGAATCATTAAATCAAACCCTAACCCAAATTCATATGTAGTCCAAATTAGCACCCAGGCTCTTTTTTCATGGATCAGGCCCGGACTGGGTGTGGGAAAATGCATGAATTCCTATTGCCTTCCATAGTCATCTTTTATGAATTAGTAAGTGCGTAAAAATCATAAATGGTCTAAGGCCCATGAATAATTAGAGTATGCATGCATAAAGTAGGTCTCCTCATCGGTCCAGCCTAAAATGGACTCAAGTGTCATTGTTTTCGGCCCGTGAGTTTGGTTCAGGTTTACTTTATGGCCCAATACCTACATGGTCTAGTTTAGGTCAAACTCAGATAGAAACAGTAATAATGTCGTTAAAAAACTGTATCTTAATTCATCTGTGATTATATGGTACTGGTTAGGGGTGTTCATGTGCCGGGTTTGCCCGGCCCTGCTTTCGAAACACTGGGCCAGGCCTCGCCCAAGCCCGACACAGGCCATAAAAGTTAGGCCCAAGCCTGGCCAATTAATCAATCGGGCCGGGCTGAACAGGGTCTTTCATCACTTTTGTGGGCATTAGATCACTAATTAAATCAAATTACATGCATTTCTTACACAAGCCGGGCCGGACCGTGCTATAGGCTTTCCATCACTTAATCCAGCTAAGTAATGTAAAACTGTAGCTAATGAATTTAAGAGCTTCTCTTCCAACTACTATATAGAGCCTATGATTGGCAAGTGCACGATGGGTAAGCAACAGGAAAGAAAGATTACATTAAATGAAGGAAAGCTCAGTCCGACCCTCCCATCAAACTCCGCAAATCACTGCTTCCAAAGACTTGCGGAGCTGCAGCAAATAAGACGGTCATTTGGAAAGGACCGTGTTTTTCAAGTTTTTCGATATCGTTTGCCCACAAATGAAGATCTGAACTTATAATCATCTCACAAAGCTTAAAACAGCTATGGCATCCAATATCAGCCGTTGGTTTATTTTAGATATGGAGATATTTTCAAAAAAGTCCAGACCAACCGGTGATGACTTTTTGACTTCTATGGGCTCCATTTGCATAATCCAAACCGTCCAGCGTCTTCATAAGTCCAAAAATGGGTAGGAGTTCAAATTTGGGAGCTTGATTCCTCATGAATCATGAAAAACTTGCAAAAGAAAGTCAGAACCATTTATCTCCCATAGTGCTAGAAACAGTGTAACAAGGCAGTCCATTTTCCCCTATTATGCTTCTTGCGGCCCCCACAAGCACAATTTGAACCGTTTAGAATCCCCAAAAGATTAAAAAAAACGACTAGAGGGTCCAATTCCAGCCCTAGATCCTTCATGGATTTTGGGATCCAGAAAAATCATACATCTTAACCATTTTTTTAATTTATGTGGCACCCATGTGCATGATCTAAACCATTCAAAATTTTTAGAAGACCGAAAAAAAGTAAAAGGATGAAGTCTTAGGGCTTGATTCATCATAGATCGTGAGAAATTAATGAAAAACATGTGATCGTTGGATGTAGTTTAGTGGTGTTGGTAGGTGTTCACCAAACGTCACGTCGAATATAAAGATTCCTCCCCTCAAAAACCCTCATTGAGGATAGCATAGTTCCATAGGAACGAAAGAATCCTTTGTATAGAGGATTCCTCCCACTGGCAAGGACCGTTGCCAAACATCACAAGCCAAATGAGAGGATCTCTCACTCTGTTAATTTTCATTTGTGAACAAAGGGTTCCGCAATCTTGCTTCTTTCTCAAATAAGAAATTCATGTTCTCACATCAGTATATTCTTTTTGTGTGTTGTGCAATGAGAGAATCTCACTCTTTACGAATTTCCATTTCCGCCAAAGAGAGGAATCATGCATTCCATACTCACATAAGAAGTCAAAATCTGCTATTTTTAAAAATTAGAACATTTTTCCTCCCTATCGTGTCGCACCAAATGCACCTTTAAAGTTTTTCTTCTATATACACATAAAACAACCTTCTAACATAAGCTCCAAATGAGGCTTCGTCTCCAGAATATCAAAGAGAACCAATTTGCTTTTGATAATAGGTGAGGAATACATGAGGAATCTGTAGATTTGAGGATTCCTCACTGACCTTGGAAGAGAGATTCCTCGCTGATGGCTCACATTGATAATGGTGCATATTAATGTATATGGTTGAGAAAAATTGGTTTCTATGCTTAAATCTAGAAAAGTAAGGATTTTCAAATCCTAAGGATGTGGTCAGACCTAAAGAACCTCAAAACGAGAATTTTCATCGGTCCAAATCATCGAGGATTTATCATTGCCAAACGTGAGTTTTCCATGACTTCACAGAAAGCATAAATCTTGTCCTTGAAAATTTGGTTACCTTGAAAGAAAAACTACCCCCTCCCCCTCCAGCCAGAAGTCTTCCTTGCCACTAGGCCAATATAAAACTTAAAAAATAAAAATGATAAGAGAAGATTTGGATTTCTAAAACCTATTTTACCATTCATATCTACTATGTATTTAATTCCGTGCAAGCAAACAAATGAGCCCAAAGATTTGGATTTCTAATATGCTCTTGCACTTCATAAAGGAAATTGCGGATATAAACATAGGGAAACACATCTTGATGGTCGTGGAAATGCAATAAATGGGCTCCACATGTACAATGTTAATGTAGAGCCCTGGCTATATATATGGAATTGAGTTCCTAGGAATTAATGGCAAAGTGGATCACAGCAAAGGCTTATTGAAATAAAGGCCGCAAGGACACAAGGTGAATATCTAGATGTGACCTTCACTTTCCTACTATTTGATTTAATCGCAAGAGAGCTTGGTATACGTTTTTCAACTCCCCGCAATTTATTTACCATCAAAGAAGAAATTATTTGCCGATCATTTATGGATCCTCTCCTTTGTTGTCTTTTTTTTAATCTTAACCACTTTTAAAAATATATTTCTTACCAATTTTTGGAATTCGGCTCCATGTAAACTAATAGGCCCTTCTTGCAAACTTGGTAAATGCTAAATCAGTTGATGGACGATATCATCAGGCTCAAGCAAGCTTTGGGCTCTATGTTTCTTAAGTGGGTGTAATCAGTAACTTCGGCCGGGGTTTTGAAAGTCCGTCGAGCTTTGACCCTTTTGTGGGCTCATGAGTCTAGCCCATTGGCACTTGCCAACCAACTCACGAAAGTGTTGGTCTACACTCTATAGGTTATTTCCAAGTTCGTTCTAATAATTTTTTTCGTATTCCTTACTTTTTAAATCATAAGGGGTTGTTTGTCTGCACCCATTTACATATGTAAATAGAGAATATACGTAACACTTACACATTAGTCATGTTTGTCTATAATAATTTACGCATCTTGATTTGTAAATTAGATGTATAAATAGTGTGAAAATTGGCTTTTTTCACACGAAGATTTGAATACATGAAGGTGGGAAAAATAAAATACTAGAACACATGGGATTTCAAAGAACACCCGTTTAAGGTGCACGATTTGGTTTTATGCATTTCTGTTAAATAGGTTTTAGGTTTGAAAACCCCATTATGAACACATTAAAAAAAAGTAAAAGACGCTTCAAAACCAAAGTAAACCACAAACGAAAGTCCTATCCTAAAAAATATCTCTCTCTCTTGCCCTTGTTGTACCCAAAAAACTCTATAAAACATATTTACTTTCTATGCTTATTCTTTCATAACAAATACTTCGGGATTTGATTTTTTATTTTCTCTTTTTCTTTTTTATTTTCTTTTCCACATGTAGTTTGCACGTTCCATTTTAAAATCCAGAATCGCATTTGGTTTTGTTGTTTGGTGGTTTCATTTGATTTCTAAAATTTGGTATAAAATGCTAGCTGATTATTCACGGTGTGTAAACTTTCCCAACAATGCTTGTCAAAAATCTGCATATGGGCATATATGTATGCAGTACACATGAGATGGGAGGTGCATATAGACTTGGAGATGCCTACAAATCTTTAGCCATTTTTGTGTCTCACAAGTGTTGGAAAATCACATTGCTCACAAAGCGTTCGTAGAAATTCCCCAATAACAAGATGCATATAATCGATTGACTTGTAGTTGTGCATCGCCATCTTTTGACTGAAATATTGATCATTTTAATGACATCAAAATTGCTATTTACTGGAACTAATTTGACAGACCTTGACTTGACCCAAGTTATATAAATTTCCAGGTCGATGTCCAGCTTTCAAATGCAATGAATAAAATAAAAGATGGATGTTGACAAGCACCTTTTTTTGTGGCCATGATAAAGTCCTGTGGGCCCCTTTTTTAAAATCCACGTAAATGTCAATGTTTTGAAGGGACCTGCCGTGAGTCCTGCTGTGAACTCACAAAACATGTATCCCGTAACTCAAACACCCGACCCACCATGCTCTGATACCATCTAAAGGATCTTACACCCCATTGAGTTACCACTTATCACAAAACCAATTAGTGATAAGAAACTGCACAACAATAGTTTTATGGTGAGGGCGAAGGCCCGACTACAATTATGACCCGCTCAAAAATGAGGGTGGACGTTGACCTCAACACTTCCCTTGAGAAACTCCATTCCAGTTACATTCAGTGGTGTGGAATAGTCTACATGGGAATCTTTTCAGATCTAGGTGATCCCTTTACCAGTTAATTCAATGCAAATCCAGTGAAGATGGCATTATTTGTTCACTGGTGTAAGGTTGGCCTTGTTTGGGTCTGAATTTGGGCTCATAACTGAATTTCCAAGCCCGAATGTTATTAGGATCACGCTTGGGCTTCATGTGAATTTTTCTTTTTGTGGATTACATTTACATGTATAGTCTACGGGCCAGCTTGGGCTGGTCAGGTTGGGTTGCATAGGATCCGGATCCTAGAGTGTCTCACTCAAAGAATCCTTGTGTGGAAGAACAAGAATTCTACAGTCAAGCTCACCCGCTGAAGATGTAAACCACTCAAAATGCAAGCACTCCCCTATATGAGTATTGAACACAAATAAGAGTTAGTCCCACCATAATATTTAGCATATGATTTGATTAATACAATCTTATTCATCATTTATCATATTCATTGTGTATTGATCGTATGCTTCATCTTATAATAGGACGAGCTCTTATTAGAGATTAATGATATATTATACACCACAAGAAAGTTTCATTTTATTTTGAATAGGTAGGCTCTAGACTGGTCCTTGCTATGAGGGAATGACTTGGACAAATGATAACAGGAAGGAGTGAAACTCTATAGTGCCGTACATGTTATACAAAAACTGAGCCCGTCAAAATATACACCTCCTGGTTAATGGGATATTTTCAATTTTTACTTCAGTTGGAGTTCGTCCCACTCCCACCACAAAATTTATCTTTTTATATCTAAAAAAAATATAATCAATAAATATGCATAATCTTGTTTTGATCTAATTTTTAATTAAACAATCAATCTTACATTGGAACCAAATTTTGAGCAGCTCTATTTTGAAGACTTAATCAAAGCCTCAAGAGGATCCGAACTCCACCTATGCAGGCCCAATATGCAAAACGTGTGGACCCTGCTCATCCCTGTCGTAGGTGACTCACCAATCTCTTTCACAATGACTTTTGTAGTTGAAGTCATCGGTCCGTTTTATTTTCCCCCACCTCAGGACAAATAAGACAAGGTTCGTCCTTCAAAAACACGTCAGTCTTGGTCCAACAGGTGGGAAACTGCAAAAGGTACCTCATTTACGGTCCGTTTGGGACAAAGAAGGGGAGGGGAGGAAAAATTTGAGGGGAAGAAAAATGAAGGGGAGGGAAAATTAATTTTACCTCCTCTTGTTTGGAAAGTCAAAAAGTAGGGGGAAGAAAAATGAAAAAGTAGAGTTTTGTTTGTTTGTAAGATAAAGAGAAAATTACCGTTTTGCCCTTATTTTTGTAAAAACTTTAAAATTCTCTTTTATATATAAAGGGTAATGTGGTAATTTTTCCCATTTCCCCCCCTCCTCTCCCCATTTTCCCCCCATTTTTGGGGGGAATTTTTTTTTTACACATTCACCCCCCCCCCCCGCATCCCCCCATTTTCCCTCCCCCACTTTTCCAAACACCCTCCAAAACAATTTTCCCCCCACTTTCCCCCTTTTTTTTCCCTCCCCCCTCTTCCCAAACAGAGGGTTAGTCTACAACCATCATTTTCACTCAAAAATTATAGGTTCAAAACTGCACTATCATACTGAAGCTATAAGGGAGTTTATCCGGCTTTCTATCTGAGCCCAGAGAAATTAGTCTAGTCTAGAGGATTGGAAACCCTCCGACAACACAACGAAAAAAAAAAAGGTCTAACGGGTGGGAGACGAATTAATTAATGAGTGAAATTGACAGGGTACATCAAGTAGTGCTTGTGAGCAAGCCTATTTAGCTGCAAGCATTTACAAATATGCTTGTTGTTGACTTGATAGAAGTGTGATCCCAAAACGTAGAATTTC
Source organism: Camphora micrantha (assembly GCA_003546025.1). NCBI lineage: Eukaryota > Viridiplantae > Streptophyta > Magnoliopsida > Laurales > Lauraceae > Camphora > Camphora micrantha. The sequence goes on from QPKB01000011.1 coordinate 35,634,154, forward strand.
GGAATGCTAATGACAATAAGCTAACATCAGTGGCCTTCACCAGCATTTCCATGAGATTAGTAATAGGGTGGCCTTCACCTACATTGCCGTTAGGGTTACAAATGGCATCCGATTCTCCAGTTATCCAGAAGTTCCAAACCGAAAAAATAAAGCATGGAACCTATTTTAAGTCTAATTCATAAACGGGTCTGGGTCCAGAACCCAATGTAGGTATCGATTGATAAACGGGTCCAGTTCTAGATCAATATAGGTTTCGACCTGCGGACGTGGGACTTAGCATATGAGTATTTGATATTGCAAATGGTAGCTCATAATCAACTTTTCTTTTTCACATTTTTAAGTATAATTATAATGGTAGTAGACTTGATACACTGTTCTAAGTTGAATGATATGTTTATTTAAAAAAGAAGAAAAAAATTAGAAACGATCTTGAAATCAGATCCCGGTCCTCTAGGTGGACTCTGTTCCAAAACCGGATTCGAATTTTCCTATCAGATCCAAGTCTGAAACCAACAAAACAAGTTCCAAGTTAAAATCGGAACCTTTATTTTAAAACAATTCCCAGTCAGGGTCAAGCATGGTTCCAACCTCGGAACCATCCCTATTGCAGTCCTAATTAACATGAGATTAGAAATAGGATTTTCAGTAATTGGACTATAATTATAGTCAAGTACACTCTTTCTAGCCTCAGAGTATGATTATTATTTTTTAGAGTCCGTTCTGAGCATTAGTGGATCCTATACAGAAAACGATTTTAAAAAGTGGTCCGTCAGGCCTTATTTCATTTTTTTTCCAACTTTGATGGGAGCGATACTAGCTTAGCTCGTGTCTGATAAAGGCGATGCTAGCGTCGCTCGTTAGAACATCTCCTAATGTCTAGCGTCACTCGTGTCTGACCATAGCGACACCATGGGCGACGCATGCTCATCAAAACATCTCATAATGTCTTCTTCTTCCTCTCTTCCTCCTATTTCTCCATCTCCTCTGCCAGGCCTAAACCATAAGTACTCATAATATGAGAGAACACAGGTCAAAAAGGCTACTTTTATTGTTTTAATTAAAGAACTAGCATGAAGCCCATTTGCGATTCACAGGTTAAGTCTCTTGCGGCCTGAATAATATATTAAAACTAATGCTCCTTTCATATAAATTTATTTATAATAAAATAATTAAAAAATCCAAACCAACCAAAAAAATATGAAAATCAAACCTTTTTTTCCCTTAATCCATATCAGCATACACGTTTTAGTTTAAAAATAAAGGATTCGTAATGATTTCTGCTCATTGTAAATACTATATAAAAACTTTGAAAATAACCTTAGTTTATAAAGTTGGAAGGCATCCGTTTAAATTAAGTCACATCCACAAAAATAGGCCCAAGAGGCACATTTTATTGAAAAGGCATATATGTATTTTTAAAAAGACACATTCACAAATGAGCCCCAATAAGTGGCACATTTTATTGAAAATGCACAAATGTATTTTTAGAAAGACACATTCACAATTGGCCCCTAAAACTAAAGTGGCTTCTCTTAAGGCAAGAATTTAGTTTTCTTTTCCGAAACACTATACAGATTTAAAGATAAAGAATATTAATATTTTCTCTCACAACAACCATTCACCTCCCAATTGAACAACTTTTTCTTTTTTTGGTGATTTTTATCTAGGACAATCCAATGGACTCTAAACCCAACTTAGTATTCAGAGTTGGTTTTACTTAAAATCAAGTATGATATATTCAAATTCAAACTTTATTTTTCAAAATCATAACTCAAATTAAAATATATCAAAATATTTGAAATAAAAATAACTCTCAATTTTTGTAGTTATACTTACATCACATTTACAAGCCTTAGAAAGTGGTGCCAAATTTATATATATATATATATTATTAATGTATTTTATACAAAACTAATCACATAGCAGTGTCAACTCATGATGGAACAAAATTTTCCACCTCTCGTAAATGTGGAGGACATGCATTTGAGAGTTCAAAATCTCAATAGGTGGGACCACTTTGTAGGTTTGGTTGCAAGCATTTCTAATCAAATTTCTCTCTTATCTAAATTTTTTTTCCGCATTAAGGCTTGTTTCTTTGTTAGAATTTCTGACAATTATTAAAAATGGCGAAGGACTTTTCTTTTTGATATCATATGATGGCTTGTTCCCTTGCATTTACAAATGTCAGGTTAAATAAAAGAAAAATTAAGTCTTAGCCACCTAAAAGGTTCCAAATGCCCTACAAAAAATTTAAACTAATTTCTGGATGATCAAGTACTTAAAAAATTTATGAATTCTACAATGTCTAAAAAATCCAAAATTAAGAGAAAAACTTTTCTTAATTCCAGCAAAGAAAAAGTACAACATACTCCTTTTGAGTCCGGATCCCATGTTCTACGAAACAGGGGCCTAGTGCTTGAGCAAATTAGAACTCGCCACCTGGACTCCAAAGAAGAGGAAATTAAGAATTAGCTTTTGAGAGTACAACTTAGCACATACTTTTTAAATGCTTCCAGCTATGCCCTTGCAATGTCTCATGTAATCAGTAGTTTCTCTCTCCAACCAATTAATTATTTTTATTTTATTTTATCACAAGATGGGTCTAATGCAATTTAATGTAAAGAGAGGGGGTAATTGACAATTCAAGAACCCAGTCCATAGTTTCACCAGAAAAGGAGAACAGTGCCCTGCACCATCTTCACCGGGATGAATTTCACACAAAGAATTTTTGAGCCAATTGGGTAGTGGGCCAAACAGGGCCCAATACTACAATGGTCCCCAAGGGCCCTACTCTCGGATCACTGGTTCAGATCCACCATCAGGTGGGCCGTGGGGTCCCACTTGGAGCCTTGCAAGCACCGCCCCCATATGTTGATGTCAAGGATTTATTTATTTCTCTTTTTTTTTTTTTCAATGAACATATGGGTGGTGTGGTGTGGTGAGCCTCGCAAGCACCGCCCCATTCTCCTTTTCCTCTATGCCTCTAAAAGGAGTTATAGTCTGCCCTTATGCATGAAACCTGATTGATTGATAGATGGTCAAATATTTCATTTATAGGGCCCTTTGTAGTTGGATAGATTGATTTTATCTAATAAATCCCAAGTCCCATGTGTAGATGAGCATCATTTGTAGTGTCCACCATTACATAAATGCATAATCCTGTGATTTTTTTTTTTTAATTTAGATGAGGGTACCTGAGTACCTCTATTTCATCAAAGGTAGGCCTTACCAAGAGCAGATCCTAGGGCGACCATCGCAGACCTGTCTAATGGGACCCATCGACCTTAGCCCCAAGTTCCTTTTTAAAAAGTGGGCTATTGCCAACGTGGGATTAATGACATAAATCCAAATCTAGCGGTTGGCTCTGGTCGTGCCGTGCTGGGCCGGGCCCCAGTCGGGCCTGGACAGTGCAGCCCATGGGCGGCTCACATATCCCCCTCCCTTTTTTTTTTTTTTTTTTTAAGTCTTAGAGACTTAGACTCTTCACTCTTGGCCTTAGACCAATTTCATTAAAATAAAGAAATTAAGAGAAATAACAAGTAGAATAACACTAATGATGTTTTGAAAAAATACATCAAATAAATTGTATTTCCTTGAAATGTAAGTTACAAAAGTTCAAAAAAATTACAAGTTTGAACTTGGATCAATATATATAATGAAATTCAAACCTTCTGATAAATGAAAAAAAAAATTACAACTTTAAAAACCTATGATACATTCTAAAAAATAAATTACAACTTTGGAAACCTATGATACATTCTAAAAAATAAATTACAACTTGAAAAACCTATGATACATTCTAAAAAATAAATTACAACTTTAGAAACCTATGATACATTCTAAAAAATGAATTACAAGTTGAAAGCCTATTATGCATTCTAAAATATATATATATATATATTATGATATATGTAACGCCGCTAGCTCGTCTTCTATCTCGATCTCATCATCATCGAGGTGTTGTTCCCTATCATGTGCTTGATACCAATCCCGTAAGCACATGCAAGTCTCAACGGTTTCTTCTGTAAGCATAATCCTCCTGGGGTCAATAAGACGCCCACTTGCACTAAATGCCTGCTCTGATGCAACTGTAGACGCCGGTACTATTAGTATATCATGGGCTATGGCGGAAAACATGGGAAACTTAGTTTCGAATGATTTCCACCATGCCAAAAGATCAAAATCATCTTCATTATCATCCGAGATTGCAACAGGATAACTCCCCAGGTACATTGTTAACTCATTAAGGTTGTAAGATCCTCCGGAAGAAGAGGAGTTACTTTCATGAGATTTCCTCATAATACTCCAAATAGTCTTCTTTTTTCTTTTATGTACTTGGGGAGGGCCTGTTGGGACCATAGGAGCTATGGATCTACCTAATCGGGTAGCATAATCCAAATAAAGTGTTTCTAATTGTGTCTTAATTGTTGTCATGTTATTTATATTAGTTGTATTCATATTAGAGTTTATTTCATCAAGAAGGTTTTCTAAACCTTGTAATTTCAATTTAGGGTCTAATGCAGCAGCTATACAAAATGTTAAAGGAGCTATTCTCCAATATTATGAAAACTTTGCCTCCATTTGTACACACATGAGTTGAAAAATTGGAAAATCTCGATACTTTTTAAAAGTAAGACTTATTTCATAAAAATGAGCTAAATCTTGATTTGATGTGGGATAATATACCCTGGAAAAAAACAATGTTGCATCATGAAAAACTTCTAAAAAATCTCTTATTATCTCAAGAAGGGTCCATTTATCATCACTTATAAAAATATTTTCATGCTCCAAATAAAGTTGACAATATTGATTTAGTGCCATTTTATAGGCACATGATTTTTTTAATATTTTATAGGTAAAATTCCATCTATGCTTTATATCATATGATATTTTCTTTGGTCTTAAATTCAAATTTACACATATATCCCTCCACCATTGTTTTCGCGAGGGAGAATAAAAAATGTATCATACAATCCATTTAATAGTCTCTAAATCTTCTCTAATTAATTTAACCCCTACTTGTACGATAAGATTTATAATGTGGCATGCACATCTATTGTGAAATAAATCTCCATTTAAATCAAGTTGAATCGAATGTTTTAGTAAATCTACTGCAACATTGTTAGTGCTTGCATTATCTAAAGTTATAGAAATTATTGTATTTTTAATTTTATATTCTCTAAGTTTTTCAAGGATGGTGGACCCTATCCTAGCACCAGTGTGTGGAATTTCTAGCATAGAAAACGAAATCATTCTTTTCTGCATCACCCAATCACTATCAATATAATGTGATGTGATTGCAATGTACCCCAGATTTTGTTTAGAGGTCCATAAATCTGAAGTTAAGGTCACTTTTCCAGGTAAATTTTCAAAAACAGTTTTTAAATTCTCTTTTTCTTTTAAAAAAGTTTTTATTGCATCATTTCTAGCAGTAACTCTAGATATTTTCTACCATGAGGGAACAAAGGCAGACCTAAAAAATCTTTCAAAACATCGGTCTTCGGAAAGTATAAATGGAAATTGGCGACAAATTATAAATTTAATAAGTTGATATCTAGCATTAGTAGGGTCATAATTGAAAATTCCTAAACCGCCAGATGAATCTGTTTGAGAAAGTTGTGTTTGAACCATATTCCCACCTCTTTCCCCATCGTTAGCGGTATTCGTGTGTTTACGCATACACTTTTTCATGTATCTGCTAAGGTGGCCAGTGCCATTTGGTGATTTGCCACTGAGGAGATCTTTGCAAAATTTACGTTGTGCATTTTCCTCAGTTCCTCCCATGGGACTTGGGACAGTAACTTTAACAAAATAAGTGCATACAGGAGAAGTCAATCTTGATTTTCTCTTCTTTTTTACTGTAGAAACTGAAACTGTAGGATTTTGGGGACTATTGCTTTCTACTTCTATGCCATGACTTTCATCTAAATGAAAAAAATTCAGGATCTTCCTCATTTAGAGAGAAGTCAAGGTTAAAAGGTTGTGATGGTCCAGCCATTTTTCTAAATAAAAGATTTTTTTTAATAAATAATTATGTATCGAATGTTTTTTGTGATAATTTATATAAGAAATGGGAGAAGATGAGACTTAATAGATAATATTACTATGTATATTATTACTAAATAAAACTCAAAATTAAAGATAATAAATACCTTTATGAGAGAGGGAGAGCTAATAGAGAAATTCTTCTTAGTTGAATCCTCCACTTTAGAGAAGTCACCCTTACTGTTCACTTCTTAAAGAACTTTGTATAGAGAGCTTAGACTTTAGAATGAGACTTAAGAGAGCTTATAGCCTTAAAACTTTAGAGGGAGTGTGAGAAATGAGAGAGTAGATGAGTGTAGAGAAATGAGAGGAATGGGGGCTATTTATAGAATTCCTAAGTGATAAAATGACATAAAATACCCCCTCATATGACCGTTTTATAGCAGTTGGGGGGGTATAATGGTAAAAATTGATCAAAAGACACTAATACCCCTCATTTGACCGTTTATAGCAGTTGGGGGGGGGGGGGGGGTTAAAAATGTAAAAAAACACTTTAGGACCGTTTTTTGAGAGGGGGGGTGTTTTTTTTCAAAATTATAGCCGTTGGGGCCCAGTGGGCCGTGTCGTGCCTGGCCGGGCCTGGACGTGCCTCGGGCCGTGCCGGGCCGCCAGCGAGCTTGGGGCACAGGCCCAGCACGGCATGGATTTTAATCGTGCCGTGCTGGGCCGTGCCTCGGGCCTGGTAGCCCCTGGCCCACTGGGTTCGTTGGGCCGGGCTGGGTGGCCCATTGACCAAGTCAACGGCCCCAGGCACGGCCCAGGCACGATTTTTTTCGTGCCGGGCCCGTGCTAGGCTTGGGCCGCCTGCCCAAATTTTCACCTCTAGTTGGATGTGTGGGAACGGATGGCCCATCTGATGGGGGATACGGATCAATGATCCAAAAGTGGGCCCACGGGGACCACTGTAATACTGGACCCACATTGAGTGGGCCCTGTTTAGCCCACTACCCCCTAGGTGTGAAACCCTCGTGGGGAAATCATCCCCTCTCTTTGCTTCAAATTGCGTAAGAACCATCTTGCGATAAATTAAAATAATAATAATTAATTGTGTGGAGAGAGTCACTATTGAATGACGGTGACAAGAGGCAATGCAAGGGTATAGTTGGAAGTGCATAAAAATCTGTGCCTAGTAGTACTTTCAAAAGCTACTTCTTTATTTTCTCTTTCTTTTAGAGTCCAGGTGGCGAGTTGTAATTTGTCCAAACAGCACTCCACTATTTCGTAAAACCAATAGGCGAAACGGCCGCGACAACCAAGTCCACGGTTCCCAATTTTTGGGCTGGTTTATTTCTTTCGGGACGAAAAAAAAATCAGATAAAACCTTTGTGGCTTTTAAATAATAATATAAGTAGGCTCAATTTTTAAATTAAAAAAAAAAATTCTTGAATTGATACCAAAACTTTTAATTCCAAAAAAAAAAAAAAAAAACCGAAAAATGGTCCTTTACCTCTCGACCAACCGAAAACCGAGATTCATATAAAGAGAGAAAGATACAACCGCAAACTTGAAAGAAGACTTAGAAGAAGATCCACCAAAAGATGAGACGGTAGCTTTCTTTTTCAAATTAAATTTATTTTGAAATAGTACACGTAGCTTCGTCCCCAACAGCACCTAGTACTCGGTGACCGTCAACACGCGCTTTATCCATCTCCAAAGCTCGGGCGGCTCTTCTTCACCATTGACCAAGTCGAAGACCACAGGCGTGGCCCAATTATAAAGAACGAACCCCCTCCCACCAAAGGCAAACGCACCCACCCCTCTTCGCTCATTTACAAGAGATCCTCATCCAATACCCAAAAACACCACCCCAGATCTCTTCTCCTCCCCCACAAAACAACCATGTACTCCTCAGCAGCAAACCACTACCAAAAGGACTCATATCCACCTCCCCTTTCATCTGATCAGCCGTTCGATCATTCTTCTGCAACAGGCATTCCTGTCAGTTCAGCAAACTACTACCCCAGTGCTCCCCAACCACTACACATCCAATCCCAACCTCGGGTTCCTTGGTCCACAGGCCTCTGTGACTGCGGTCATGACGTTGGAAATTGTATGTGCTCTTCTTCTTCTTCTTCTTCTTCTTCTTCCAGTAGTTTGTTTGAGTGATTTTTCAATGATCCTTATCTGGGGTTTTGTGTATTGGCAGGTTGCCTGACTTGTTGGTGCCCATGCATCACTTTCGGGAGAATTACAGAGATAGTGGATAGAGGATCTACTTGTAAGTGCTTCAAATGTTTTGGGCAGTCTTGTCTTTGTTTCTGTTAATTTTTATAGTAACTGTATCATGGGAATAAAAATCACGTGTGTTAATCAGAGTGGACACGTAGTCGAACATCGGATCTCCGGTTAGATGTCAAATATCTTATTAATTAGATCAATTGGGTCTACAAGTTTAATGATTTTCAAGTTCATTTTTATTGCCATTCAATCGAATATTAATGGCCAAATTAAGGAAAGGTGTGGGTTTGACTTGATCATAGGGTGATTATTATTTTATTTTTTTTCAAAAACAACAGGAACGTTCTTAATCTTTAGAGCCTACATAGAGGTGGCAATTGATTTGAATGGTTTGAAAGGTCTCCACCTGTGACCTGATCTACCATTGTGTGAAAATTTGGGGATCTTCTTCTCTCAGTCCTTGCTGTTTGATTCGGAAGGATGGGTGTCGTATTTTGCATAATTAATACGGTCGTAAGTTGTTCAGTTATTCTATCAAATGTGGGTGGTGATGATCAAAGGAAGCAATGAATCTGAAGGGCTCAATTCAATTATTGGTGGGGGTAGATGGAACACAAAGACTGGACTGTCCTTAAAAAGTCAAAGTCTTTACCTAAGTCCTTTCAGTTTCAGTTGGTTGATTCCTTGTAGTTGTTGGGTGTTTAATTAAACTTTTAAATGGGCCGGAATGTTTGTTTACTTTCTCAAAACCTGCATATTAGGAAGGTAAGCTCTCCACATCATACAATTATGAACATAGGCACCATATTACATTGACTCAATTGGAATGAAGATTGGCAGTTAGGTTGACTATATCTAAAATACTAGATTAACACCAATATGGAAAAAAAAAAAACCATCCTTTTGAATTAATTAATCCAACATATGGGTGCACTCCTAATTTGAAAGTGACAGATTATAATCTATTCACCTCTCTTTGATTTGTAATAATATCTTCACCTCTCTTTAACTCGTACTAAAACATCTTAATGTAAGATACTAACTGCTATGACGTGGGTGCAGCATGCGGAACGGGTGGTGCTCTTTACACACTAATAGGGCTGGTAACTGGGTGTCCATGTCTGTATTCATGCTTCTACCGAACCAAATTGAGGGGCCAGTACCTCTTGCACGAGGACCCTTGTATCGACTGCCTCGTCCATTGCTGCTGCGAGTACTGTGCCTTGTGCCAAGAGTACAGAGAGCTCAAGAACCGTGGCTTCGACATGAAAATAGGTCTCTCTCTCTCTCTCTCTCTCTCTCTCTCTCTCTCTCTACATATATATATATATATATATTATTCTTATTTTCTCTTATAAACATGTTGATCTCTCTCTTGTCTCTCCCTCAAAATTGTGTTTTCTCATGTGGATCTGTTTATGGGATTGTTTGAATGTGCAGGATGGCATGCGAACGTGGAAAGGCAGACCCCCGGAATTACAACCTTGCCTCCATCTGTGACTGGAGGCATGAGCCGTGCTTGAACTGAACTGAAGGGTTGGTTTGGGTATTCAGTTGTCTATGTTGTTGTATTGTTGTAATGCTGGCTTATGTTCGATTGTGAACTGTTAAAATATATGTATCAAAGTGCTTGCTCTGCTATTATGTATGATATTGATATAGAACACCAAAGACTCGTATAAATGGTTTGGTTGAACATTTTGGGTAATTGTTGTTGTGCATTTGGTTGGCGTTCGCCCAATTTGGCCCTTGAACCAGTTGGGGTGAATTTTGTATCACTTGTTTAGGATGTCAGAAACTGGCCTACTAGGCCAAAAGGTCAAGTATTCAGGTGAATCTGGCCGTGTACTCTTGTCAAATTGAGTCGACTCACCCTACTAGGTGTCCCTGCTGGGCTAGTGTGTTTTTTTTTTTTTTTTTTTTTTTTTTTTTTTTTTTTTTGTGTGTGTGTGTGTTTTTTGCTGGCAGGTAAATTAGAATTAAGGAATGGATGAAAGTACATGGGCAGTATGTTGGGTATTTTCTAAAACCAGTGATTTTAAAAAATAAATGTCAAGAGGCTTCTTGGATTTCTCTTTTCAAATATTTTGAGTGTTTCTTTTTAAAATCAAGTGTTTTGTGCCATTTGAATGAGATGTGTCTCTTGGGCCCATTTGAATTGATGTGATCCATTTCTAAGAGATGCATTCTAACTCTATAAATTAAGGTGATTTTCAAGTTTTTATATAGCATTTAAATGAGCAGATTGCATTAGTATTTTCTTAAGCATATTTCTTTTTTTATTATTTTTACTTTGATTTAAGGGCAAGTCCATATTTCTGATTCGAAGCTGATTCTAATGTTTAGACTTCAATTCAAAGTTGGGCATTGTATCCTGATGACAGAATTTCAACAAAACTACCTGCATGTGGGAAATCGCTATATTTAAGAAAGCTTCTTAATTAGTGTGCCTTGCCCATTTTTCTTTTGATTTCTTATTTAATTTCTCACATTTACAATCATTTGCTTTTATTCACTAATTATTTATACTAATTGTTTATTTAATTTTCCTATTACTTGTTCTCCGTAAGTAATTTCTTCAATACAAAATCCCTCCCAAAAGGCCAAAAGGCTGAAAATACAAGCTCAAAAGGAGGGGAAAAAAAACTGCCGGGCCAAGTTGGATCAACCAAATCAGGGCAAATAAGGACGAGTTCTAAAATCAGTTTTTTATGTGAATAGAGATCCGGTTGAAGCATGTGGGACTGACTTCTTCCAGGGACGAATGAAGGTTAGGCCTTAATAATTGTCGGTGGGGTGTTGGCATTGGTAAATATTACCATGTGGGGTTTTAGAGGTTCATATAGTTACCTAGTTCGCTAAAAATGCCTTCAAATGCGATTACTTCAATTCGTGCAATTTAACATGGATTAAACTATGTCCATTTTTTCTTCCAAAAACTTTAAAATACCTTTCTAGAAAGGAGAAAAAATGGTGTTGTTGAGTTCATGAATTTACACATTTACGTATCATTTTAGGATGAATTAGGGATTTAATTAAGTGAATTGCATCATTATTTATATAATTTTATTTATTTTTTTTCATTTTTTTTAAGTCCCCGATGTTCTACTTCTACCCATGTTTAAAACAAATTCAAACACTAGCCTCCACTATTCAGAAAAGAAAAGACGTCGTGTCTAAAGTACGTAATGCCAAAAAAATTAAAAAAATGGCTTAACAATCACAACTAACCAATCAACATATTTTTATCAATTAATAATGGGTGGATCAATTAATATGTGTTTAATTTGACATGAGTCTGATTTTGATTGGAGTTAGAGCCCATTCTCCATTTCACCATACCAAAACGGGGAGAAAATGACTGCTTTGAGGACTTTGATTTGTTACGGTGAGCTTATATTATTCTCATTTTTCAACTAAGCTCACAAAGTTTAGTGATTTTTCATTTGACCTAGTGGCCATGGGGGGTACCAAAACCTATCCTATCAGAACATGTCCTTTTCCTTTTCAAAAATAGGTCACAAGAGTTGGTGGACTGTAGAGATCACGCATTTAAAAGTGGGCCCTCATGATGGACACCCGTCGTATCACTGCCATGGTCTTTATAATATAATGGGATACTCACCGGACAAGTGATCCAACATCAGACATTTACCCCCAACAACCGAACTTCAAATATTTTCCACATTAGTATTCATAAATAATGGTGCGATATAATACGGTTTTAGGATACCGCACAGCTTAGAATATCGCACAGTATCATTTATGCGATATTGCATAGCCCTAAAATATCATATAAAGAAAATATTTAAACTTGGATCTCTTATTAACGACCGTCATTTCCAAGGGCAACTCTCCTGACAACATCCATATTATAATCGAACTTACTTTTAGTATTTTTTTTAACGACAGAAAAGTCGAATAACTTAGATCTGGTTTGTCTAGGTCAGGTACACAGATCCATTGGTTAAGATTATTATTATTGTTATTGTTATGATGATGATAATGATTAAAGAAATTAATAGTGTCCCCCCTCAAAATCCAATTATTTACATATATAGTAGCCTTGAAAAAAAAAATAATCCTTTCTAACAAGAAAAGTCCAAAAAGGTCCAATCGAAACCATCCATCTTCATGAATTTAGGTTGTTTTGGCCATTAATAGAAGACCAACGTAGATAATACAGCAGTCTAGGCATGCTATTGACATTTTGATGGGATTTTACACAAAGTAATCATATCCTATTACAATTAAATGTAATTATATAGAATTAAAATTCAATCATCCACACCCATGATACATACCATATGTTGGCATTATGTAATGGTTTTAGTTGTGTTAGCAAATATATAGACCACACTGTGGGATACTCCTGGTCTGTGAGGCATCATGATCTGGTCGGACGGGAGCTTTTCAATCCGGCCATTTATTCATTGGACCTAATTTAATTCTTGGATCCACACCACGTATACACCTCATTGTTAAAAAAAGGGATGTTAAACCGATCCACGCGCAGCCCGCTTTAGGCTAGGCTTAAATATGTAATTTAGGCCTGTTAAATAATTGGGTCCGGCTTGGATTAAGTAAAAGAAAGCCCAAACCCGGTCGTATAAGTAGTGCAAGTAGTTTAATTCAATTAGACAAAAATTTGCTAGAAATACCATGAAATTTATCAAAAGCCCTATTCGTCCTGGCCTGGTTCACTAAATAGGCGTGCTCAGGTCTGACTTTTATGTCCCATTTTGGGCTTGGTCCGGGCCTGGGCCTGTGTTTTTTAGTCAGGCCTAGCCTGGCGCGGCCCATGAAAATCCCTAGTTGAAAAAAAAGATGTTTGGTCATGCCCTTAAAATAAACTGGCCCGTCTCATTCAATAATCAGGTCAAAAAGTTAAAGTTCAGATCAGCCTGTAGCTCAAAAATAATGCCGAGATCTAGCTCTATCACCTTCCCTACCATGGGGTCTTCTGAACCGTCAAATTTTGGAGGAAACCTCTTCCTAAATTTCTCATATAGATCATTTGGATCCACTTCTATAGGAGGCATAACTACTTGCACTGGCTGAGCTGCCCGATTTGTCAATTCCAGAATTTGAGCTTGAAACCCTGCCTGATCTAAATCAGCCTGTGCTCTTTCTGTAGCTCATTCTTCTTTTTCTCGCTGCCTCTCTGCAGCCCGCTCCTCTTCAGCCTTCTTTTGTTGCTCAATCTGATTAGTTTGCAACTGCATAAAGGCTTCCATAAGTTGGTTGAAACAGTCGTCATTAGAATTCGACCCACTTTCATTATTATCCTGCGATTGACTTTCTTGGTGTGCCATTTCCAGCAACAAAGTGTCAGTAGTTGATCCCTAACAATAATCTAACAAACAACACTACAGACTTTACCGTGCGAGGTAAAAGCCTGTCTAACGAGATTGAAATCCTCACCACGTCCTAATTGTTTCTATCAAGTTTTAAGTTTCGAGAAACGTGCTTGTTCTGATACCAACTGTCACGTCCCCAAAATACAACAAAGGGATAACGTGAAAAATAAGAATAAATATTCAAATTTCCTGTGTTTAATGCAACATAAGCTCCCAAATATAGACTCACAAAAATCTTGAAACATGATGAGCCATAACAAAACATTTGCGAAAGCATTTAAATCAATTGGTATCAATATCCAAAATCCAAACCAACACATAGCCAACTGAATATTTAAGGTTAAAGTTTCCAAAATAGCCTAAATAAAACAACTAAATAAAAAATATTATGGAATTAAATTAACTTAGGACTCTAAGATGTCGATATCTCATGCGCGAACTCAGACGACTCCATAGCCATCTCCGGCTCTCCACTCAAGTTCAACACCTGGCTCAAACGCTTGAAACGTTTGACCCTCCTTCGTCTCCTCGACAGGGTAGGGGTTGGTACCTATGCACCAATAAACAAAATAAACAGTAAGCACGAAAGCATAATTTATAAATAAAACACAAGATCAATGTGAGTAATGGCATATAAAGATCATAAGAGAATAGCAATGGAACAATGATGAACAGAACGTACAATCTAAATCTATTTTACACAATAAAGCAATATAATAATCACACAAAAGCAATGCCACTGTTTTGGGTTGTCAGCTTTAACTATAAAGCGGAAAAATCCGTTCAAAGGCCGGCAGTCGTAAACCGGTTCGTAATCATAAGCTGGATAAACCGGTTCGAAATTTGGATATTTCAGTATTCGCACACATCGGTGATCAGTAGTCCAATCCCAACTGCAGTCATTCGAATATGACCCAATCAATATAATGACATAAAGTCACCAACAGTTAGACCCATCTCAGAACTACCTAGATCATTGTAACTAATTGTAACTGCTCTTGGGATTGTCTCCAACTAATTCTGTTTTCTGGATGTGTACAAATATGCAATCCCTCTCATTGTAATATATCTTTGAAGGAAATACATTCTCAGAGCTACAAAAGCCCTTTACTCCTTTGGTCTTCTTGTTGCTCTGTCTTCATGGTATTAGAGCACTCATAGACTTGCGTCAGAAGATCCTTATCTACACTTAGCTTCCTCTGCAAGCTACATCTGCAAAGCTTTCTCTACAAGCTTTGTCTCTCAAGTTGTGTTGGAGAAGTTGTTATTCCTTCTTCAACAAGGTATCTATGCATCAAGAATTCATCTGCAAAGCTTTCTCTACAAGCTTTGTCTCTCAATCAAGATCGTGTTGGAGAAGTTGTTCTTCCTTCTTCAACAAGATATCTCTGCTTCAAGGAATCATCTCCAAGCAAGATCCGATTTGATCTTCAGAAGCTTGAATCAACATCTCGATTCACAGATCTGTGTTTGTCTGGCTCGATCGGCACAAATTTGTCAAGATTTGAGGTCTTTGATCTATATTGTCTTCATCAATTAAAGGTTCTTCTTTATCGATTGATTTCTTCTTCTTTGTTGAGTGTTCGTCAAGCATCTTCAATTGCATCTTTCAGCTTTTCAGATGCAAGATATTCTCATGCCTTCTTGTTCTCCGACATTGGCAGCCTGATTTCCATCAAACTGGACAATTAGAACTACCTGCTATGGAAGTCACAATTCATACCGGTCTTACGTGCACACGGTATGATCGGCTTTGTGGATGGATCTCATCCTCGTCCTCCTGAATTCATACTTGATTCAACTAGACATGCTTCTAAGGAAGTCAATCCACAATATCTCACATGGATTCAAAACGTTCTGTGCTGGATCAATGCAACTTTGTCTGCACCTGTTCTTGCTCATGTAGTTGGTCTCGCAACTGCTCGAGAAGTCTGGCTTGCGTTGAAGAAGAGGTTTGCCTCTCTCTCTCTCGCTCTCGCTCTCACATCATTTAACTTTAGACTCAGTTACAGACTATCAAGAAAGGATCTCAATCAGTCTCAGATTACATACAATGAATCAAACACCTTGAAGACAGTCTTGCTGCAGTGCTCTGCCCTGTAGATGATGAAGACCTGATCATTCATACACTAAATGGCCTGCCTGCAGAGTATGGTCCTTTCAAGAATTCCATACGAACTCGTTCTTCTCCTATCAGCCTAGAAGAAATTCACGTTCTTCTTCTCTGTGAAGAACTCAGCTTGGAATCTTCTCAAGCTGCAGTCACTGACTATTCTATAGCTGCCTTTCTCTCATCTAAAGATGCTCATCCTGCTCGATCTGTCTCCACACAATTTACCAGAGGTTCTAGTCGTTCCTACAGTCGTGGTAGAGGTTCTGGTCATTGGGGAAAAGGCAACAAAGGTCGTGGCTCTTCTTCATCAACTCAGAACAGTTCTCAGTCTTCTTCCTCCAAACCATGCTGCCAAATCTGCAACAGAACTGGGCACTCTGCATTAGACTGCTATCACCGAATAGACTTCTCTTATCAAGGCCGTCATCCTTGATATCTGCAAAAAAAAAAGGGTTTTGAAATCCAAATATGGGTGTGCTATATCGTCAACATAAAGATCGGAATATTGCTACAATAATACAGTCATGAGAGAATCAGTTGAATCAAACCCTAATACCATTATCATCAATTGAAAGGGCATAAAATGGGTTTTTATATACATCAACACGCAAATCAAAGAAGAACACATGTATTAAATCTATAAATTATGGTTAGGCAAGGGAGGAGACGATCAAGAATTCCTGCCCAGAGTGCTAACCCAGAGAAAAGTTGGAAGAGAGATAATTGTGTATAAAAATAAAAGAGTATGGTGATGGTGTATTATAAATAGAGAATCAGAATAAGAGTTGTAATATAACTTAAATTATAAAGGGTATAGAGTTTGGATTCCAAATATATAGGAGTTTGGATTAGAGGAGAACTAGAGTTTTGGTTTGAGAATAATTATACCATTAAACTGGACTCGGGTTAACTATGGGTCAAGACATTTATCCAACAAACCTAACTCACCAAACCTAAGCCTAACGTGGTCCCCACTTAAACTAATCTCGTATTTAACTAAAATACAATCAATTATATAATAATAATAATAAAATAAATAATATATATATATAATGAAATAACCAAAACGACACGGTCACCGGCAGCAATTATTACTCCATCTCCAGGAGCTTCAACAGAGACCATGACGAACACCATAGACATGGCCCATACATCCTCTCCACTTATACAGATCGAACACCCAAACGCATCTTTCTTTACTTTTATTTCTTCTTCTTTCTTGTTACAGAGATACAACACCCAAAGGTCCCAATCAAACACACCCTCTTGTTAAAGGACCATGTACTCCTTGGAACCAAATCAAAACCAAGACGCATATCCTTCTGCAACACTAGACGTCCAATCCCAATCTGGGGTCCTTGGTCCGCAGGCCTATGCGACTGCTGTGATGATGTTGGAATTTGTATCTCCATTAGACCATTTCTTCTTTCTCTTCCTCTTACCATGTAATTTGTTGGAGTGATTTTCAGTGTTTGATCATTTGGGCTTGTGTTTTACAGGGTGCTTGACGTGGTTGTGCCCATGTACAACTTTCGGGAGAGTTGCAGAGATAGTCGACAGAGGATCCGTTTGTAAGTAGTAGAGATGCTTTGGGTGTGTTTTTTGTCTAGATTTTTAATGAGACGTAGAATACTGAATGGTTAAGTAAGAGAGTGCAGCATGCGGAGCGAAGTGTGCAATTTATACTCTGATCGCAATGGTAACGTACGGGGTGTCCATGCATCTATTCATGCTGCTAACGATCCAGAATCAGGGGACAGTACCTGTTGCAGGAGGACCATTGTCACGATTGCCACGTCCATTGGTGCTGCGAGCCCTGTGCCTTGTGCCAGGAGTACAGAGAGCTCAAGAACCGCGGCTTCGATATGTCTCTAGGTCTCTCTCTCTCTCTCTCTCTCTCTCTCTCTCTCTCAACTGTTTCGCATGTGGGTTTATTTGTGGGTTGTTTTGAATGTGTAGGATGGGATGGGAACGTGGAAAGGCAGACTCGTGGAGTTACAACCTTGCCTCCCGCTGTGAATGGAGGCGTGGGCCATTAGGCTAAAAGGTGTTCGGACTAAACTGAAGCAATGGTTTGTCTTTGCAGTAGTAGTATAATGCTGGCTTATGTTCTAGTGTCAGTTTGTTATAATAAATCTAGCTATCAGACGCTTGCTATGCAATTATGTATACTATAGAAGAGGAAGGAATTATATATGTGGTTTTGTTGAACGTTTGAGTGGCTGTTTTTTTGCATTTGGGTGGGGCCCTTGCAACTTGACCCTCGAACCAATTGAGGTTTTTATTTTTATTTTTAGCATTTTTAATGATTTTCCTATGTTGGATTACTGGTTACTGGTGATACATAGGAGGATCCCTAGATGCATGTCTGCTAATGGGAGGAAGGCAGATAGTAATTTCATGGGGCTCACTTAGATGCAAGTTTACCGATGGGAGGAGGGAAAATGATAATTAAAGTCTCATTATGAAAAAGGGTGAGCAAAAGGATCAGCCCTACCAACTTAGATTAAACCTTGGTTTAATAGACTTTTAAAGTTGATTGGCTTCTTAACTATAGATCTTTTTTTCTTTTAAGAACCAATTCAATGGTGAGTGATGGTTCAATGCATGTAAAATTAAGATTCAAGCCGGATGGTGGCATGACTAGATTATCATAGAGGCTATATAACTGATCGAAGCTGGGCTCATAGAGTTGGATTGCCCAACAATCCATTCCTAGGAGAACTTTTTTATCTAAGTGTGGCCACCAATTCTCGAAGCAAAAGGAGTGGGATGTGATAGTGATGGACTAAACAAATAAATTGTGATCACTAACAAAGCATGATGGACATTTTAATAAATACCAATAATTTATTTTCATAGATCAAGGGTTTATACTCTTTATAAACAAGGACCGATGTTTCTCTCACAATAACAATACATTGAATTTTAAGAAATGTAGTCCTTTGCATTTTATCAATAACAAATATCTAACAATCTCAAGTCACCACAAAGACGAAGGCTCCCATTTGGAGAAAAACTTACGGGCCATATTTCTTTATTAATTTTTTTACTAGAATTTGTTATGTTGGATTTTTCAACAAATGATGTCATAATCTTATCTCTGGCATATGCAAATATCATGTTTTTTTTACAAGCATTTCAAATTGGACTCATCAAAGGTTTCATCATCTTCGAATTGAACTCAGCAAAATCTTTTTCACAATTCTATTATCAGAAATTGGCTCTCCCAAAGTAAAGGTATCATTCACAACTGCATTTAGTTTCAAATTGAACTCATCAAATGTTTCATCATCTTCCATCTTGATGGTTTCGAAAGCTATATACAATTTCTAAAGTTTCGACTGTTTGACTGTATCAGTTCCTTCATGCACGGTCTGCAGAATGTCCCAAAAATGTGGACATGGAACCGTTATACAAAAGCAGTCTAGTTTCAGGTTCAATATGGTCTCGACTCGAAACCGTCCCATTCGCATCCGTAAGTTGAGCTGGGCCTTTTGTGAGTTGTATGGACTTTTCTAGTAAATATTTGGACAAACTATTATTAAATTATAAGGATTCCTTATATGGTCCAGGCTGGGCTAGCTTTAAGCTTTCTATTACTCAAATCCAAGCCTAGCCCATTATTAAATGGGCCCAAATTATATCTCCAAACCCGACTCAAAGCAGGTTAGGCGTAGATTGGGCCTGGGCTGTTTCAGCCCATGAGCACTCGTGCTAAAATGAACCTAAATGCGCCACTACTTGAATGAACTAAGGGGAGAATCATGTTCTGTCCGGAAATGTGGTGTCAAACCCTGAGCCAACCCTCAAACTTGACTCACATACAACCTGTTTTTGAAACGTGTCAAAAAATAACTGAAGATTGAGTCTGAGCTCACTATTGACACGACCCGAACCCAAACCCATTTCATCCCTATTGACTGGCTGGTTACAATCATAACGTCGGCATCATCCAATACATGGCCTAGTTTGATTGTTGGCCCACTTTTGATGTAATCAACAATAACCATTCTCTGTGTATTCTCCTTTATGAGGTCGTGTTTGGCAACAAATCCTTGAGAAAATGTCTCACTTTCCACAATGTCAAGGAGAACCCAAGTTTGGTAATTGAAAATTTTCGAAAATTTGGACCAACGAAAATCTTAATTTACGAGGATTTTCAAGTCCAACCACCTCCCATGGAATTTGATAATCTTTACATTTGTGGATTTTTATACCAAAATCACTTTTTCTCAGGTATATGCATCGATATGCACTAATATTGATGCGAAATCCTTAGCTATACAAATCCTCAATGAAGAATCTCTGCTGAAACGACAATGAGGAATCCTCATTAATTCCTCACATATTCCCAAACATACTCTAAAGTGAGAGAAAAGAAAAAGATGAATGTGTGGAGGGATGCCATGTGCCCAAAAATTGACTTATGACAGATTTGGTTGCACTAATCATAGCTTATTCACGGGTTTCACAATTTTTGTTATTAAAGTTGGTCACGACAAGTGGCAAGTTTCTAATTAAGTTGGTCTACAACTGTAGTTTTGGCTTTGATTAAGACTTAGATGGATTGAAAATGGAGGTGCATTTTAGAAGGTTGGGCCGGCACTGATTGTGCTTATGATTGTTGGATAATGAGGGAAGATTAATTAGTTTAAGGCATCCACTAAACAAATAAGACACATGTTTGCATGATTTGTGGGGTTGATTTAGCTGAGGTATGGTTTAAAGGGTTTCTTTTGATTAGATTACTTGTTTGGAGGACTGTTTATAATCACTAAATTTATTTGTTGGGAGCTGATTGTGAGTGGATGTTGAACTAATTGGGCCAGGCTGATTGGATTTAGGTTTCTATGGCCCACCCCATTTCATTGAAAAAGTTCGGGTCGTCAATGTTTTGGCCAATATAGGCCCAGCTCACTATCGGTCTACTTTTGGGGTGAAAGGGGGGGATTTTGCAGACCTGTAGCGCTGGGCTGGGCCTGTTACTTAAAAGAGCTAAACTCCTAAAGCTCAGCTAGATGGCCTTGCATACCAAGCCCGGTGAACCCCACACGATAAAAACAGAACTATTTTTTGATGAATTGGGTCTGGGCATGACCTTTTAGGTAAGTGGGTCGAATGCAGGCCCAAATATTAGGCTCCATGAATAAACACTGGGTTTCCATAGTCTTCATCCTTGTCGGCGCAGCCCATCTTCAACTGTTGGTCCACATAGACTTGTTTAGTTGATGACTCCTTAAAATAATGAATTACTTTGACTAATTGTCCACAAATCATATAATATGGTCATCAATAGCCCAACTAACTCACGAGCTTTTCTGGGTGAACTCAGTGGGCTCATGCCCAAGATCATTTTTTATAGTCTCAAGCATAAGCTAAGCCTACTTTACAGGCCCGGCTTGAAAAATGTGCTTAGCTTGAGCAAGTCTCTAATCAACTCAACTCTACTCCAAAAAAGCTCAAAAAGTGGCTCAACTATCTATTTGATGGCTTGATGTGTCAAAATTGTAAGGCCCACATTCAATGGTCCAAAATGCCAGCCTAATGTGGGCCCACCATGAGTGGGATTTTCTGAACAATAGCCCACATGACTTTATCCTACATTCTATTGATATTAGGCCATTTTTCCCCTTCTTCTCTGGCAATGGTGAAAGTAATCTTGAATAGAAGAAGGACCTGTTACCCTTGCCCCTTGATTGGATGGGACATTGGAGTCAAGATCAGATGACCTAATTACAGCGGCGGCTTTAGAAATTCGAGTCAGTGGGGTCAACAAAAGGCTTATCTTCCGTAAATCGAATAAGTTATTTTACCCTTTATCTACGTCTGTCATTTACTTCCGATAATTTGATAAATATAATATAAAATTTTAATAATCCATTTACAATAATCTAACAAAGATAATATTGAGTTCTAAAAAAGATTAAACATAAATTTTAATACATTGTTACTAATAACTCTTAATCCAAAAAGATAATCCAAATACATAAACTTTTGTAGCTGCCCACAACAGGTTTTCATGTGTTGAAATCATTGTATAGTAGCTTAATTATCAAGACTAGCAACCGCATCATTTTCAATATATGTAACCAAACAGTCATTCATCCATTGATCTCTCATTCAATTACGCACCATGTTATTTACGTACTTTATTCTTGAAAAAGCACTTTCTACCATCGCAGTTGGTAAAATTAACGCCAATTTTAGAAGCAGATAAACCAATTGGTATATGATATCCTTGTCTCCACTAACTTTCTAGGAATGTCATAAATTCCTTTGAGTCCTAAAAACTCATTGCTAGAGCGCATATCAGCAATGTGGGCCCATTAATTTTTTTTAAATTTTTGGTAGACAGTTGACCCATTAACTTAAGTAGTGGGTATTTTATGGTGACTTTTAATCACAACCATAGCAATAAAGAAAAGGTGTAAAACAATCTAATGTGGGGTAAAACTCTTAAATTAAGTGGGGTCAAAAGCTTCCCATAAGTTTAATTCAAAACATAAAAAAAATTATCTTTAAATATTTGTTTAGATATCAGTGGGGTCAATTGACCCCACTAGCATCAACTTGGAGCCGCCCATGTGACCTAAAGTCAATACATGCCAAAGCTACCTGGTCAATTGACCCCACTAGCATCAACTTGGAGCCGCCCATGTGACCTAAAGTCAATACATGCCAAAGCTATCTGGTCAATTGACCCCACTAGCATCAACTTGGAGCCGCCCATGGACCCAGAGTCAATACATGCGAAAGCTATCTGGTCCTAGAAATTTATAGCCCTTGAAGAAACTGGTTTTATCCAATACAATATTCCAAATACTTGTCCTGTTTGGTTTCATCTTTTTCCTTATTTTTCATTTGAGTATATTACTTAGGGTTCTAGAGCCTAAAAATATGGAAAACTTGAAGGATAAGATAAATTGGTGAAAAGCTTATTATATCCATGAGAAAAGACCCCATCTTGACTGTGTTGCACTTGAATGATTATTTTTCATGTCACATGCAATCGTCCCTAGTGAATGGGGACCATAGGTTTAGAACATAGCAAGGGACACTGCATTGGCCAATGTTGTAATCTTTAAATATGTATGTGCCTTGTCCCAAAAGACCCCATCTTGACTGTGTTGCACTTGAATGATTATTTTTCATGTCACATGCAATCGTCCCTAGTGAATAGGGACCATAGGTTTAGAACATAGCAAGGGACACTGTATTGGCCAATGTTGTAATCTTTATATATGTATGTGTCTTGTCTCAATTACACGTATGAATTTCAATGTACTATGGGCAGATTTTTAAATAGATTGTACTTTTTTAGATTTATTCTTACCACTTCTATTAATATTCTCTTTTATCTATCCATTTTCCGTGAAAGGCCTTCAACATATATGAAGAAACTTTTCCACTTTAACGCTGCTATTGGCTGTAATCTTTATGTATAAGCTGAAATATTGATTACAGATTGGTATTTTGATTTATTTTACTCTATTTCTTTTTAAAAGAAATAATTGAAAAAAAAAAAGCTAAATTTCATGTGTGATTTTTCTTTTGTGCGCTTCTCCCTTATGAATAATTCTCGATCACAAATTTTTACTTTCGGTGGCACACAATATTATTATACAAATAGGTCAATGAGCTCTACAAACTCTAATTACTTTTGTTTGATATTCAACTTGGAAGGGAATAACTTAAAAAAAAAAAAAAAAAAAAACACTAAAAATTCGTGGAAGGGAATATGTTTTTGGCCCTTCCAACAACCAACAGGGCAGCCGTAGATGACCAAACCCAGCGGTTTGTCGGGTATCAAGATTACTGTAAACGTCGCGACCATGATGCAAGGCATGTGGCACCCCGCACTCCTCTAAAGACTTTGTTTATTTTTTGGTAAAAAAACAAAAGCCACAGCTGGCCCTTCTAGTTTTGTCTCCAACGGAAGAAATATAACAGGATCCTCAGCCTCAGTACCTACCTACCATTGGGACATTTGATCATGTCATGTCTCAAGTCTTACCGTAAGAAAGACTCCTTGGATTTCTTAGAATTTTCATAGACTCTACAAGTGATTTAGGCCCTGTGAATATTTGAAAAAAATAGAGCCTAGCAATCAACAAATACAAGAATGTATGAAGTGGTCTTTGCTTGAACTTAGACTTGTTTGGTTGGATGGATTGGATCCATATGAGGAAAATTGAAAGAAAGCATGCTATGGCTATTTCTAGCTTTAGGTGTCATAAATCTTAACATGTTTTGGTTGTCTTTTCAATTTTACTAAATATCATAACATTATCTGTTTGGTCTAAATCTAATTTCCTTTTCTTTTGTCAAATATGATGGAGTAGTGTTCAATTGAAATGCAAACTAGCCAGAAAATACAGTAATTTTAAATATGCAAGATTTATGAGTAAAATAGCAGCATATTTTTTATTTTTTTGGTTTTAGTAATTTCTTGATCTATGGTCATGAAAAAGGAGAGACCCTTCTTTATAAAAAGTTGTGGAAAATGGCATTCTCAGAAAGGTGATTCTATATGCACCCTCCCCTTATGCTGAGTACACTCACCCCACTTTATGAGCAATGATTGAAAAATCACTGTTCATAAACGGGGGTGGGTGTGCTCCCCACATTATGGGAGTGCATATAGAATTTCCCTTCTCAACAAACCTCCAAACTTATGGCTTTCTAAAGTGCTGCATATATAACGGGAAAATTCATTCTGTAATCACTTTATCTTAAAGCATGGTTGGCAAAAACTTGAATAAAACTCCATTCTACATCAACAGCTCAGGCGACTAAAGATTTCTTTTTCAATGTGAGACAAAGATTTCTGAGGCTGAGAGTGAGAACCCTGTAATTCCTTTGTCATGAGAATTGAGATATATATACCCAATAAGGCCACCACATCATTGAACAAAGAATCTGTCTCATTTGTTCCTCTTCCACGTCTCCAGGTCTACCTGTTATCAACTATTGTCATGTCAAAAGTATATAAATTCAAAATTACCTCCTTAAAAAAAAAAAAGTTTAAGAAGCAATCTCATTTCTCAATTAAACGACACAAAACATCATCCTTTTAATTAGAAAGTAAAAAATATTTCCTATCAAGCCATTAAAATCGGAAGACCATCATAACCTATTATATTTTATTATTTATTGTCCTTTTCTTTAGCCTTATCATAGTTAATGAAGCAAGACTAAAAAAATTATGGTAAATTGAAGTATGGTGAGGTAAAACATCAAATCAAGAGAGAATAAAATATAAGGTGTTATGATGGTGTTTTATTTTTAGTTGTTTGGTATTAAATCTTTTTGACTTTTTTGTATTGAAAAGTGAAGGGTTTTTTTTTTTTTTTTTGGATAAAGGAGGTTGTTTTTTGACTTTCTTTGAAAATTTCAAAAGAAATTTTGAAATTGTGTAATTTTTGATATGGCCCATTGTAATTTTTTGTCCGAATTCACTTTAACTTAATTAAGTGTGAAACACGCCTGACTCACAAGTCCTGCCGGAATTTTGAAATTTCAGCCGTTCAGAAATTTCAGCCACCAGTGAAATTTCTGAATGATGAGGACAAAAATTATCAGAATCGTAGCAAGACCACTCTCTACATAAAAAAAGGAAAAAAAGAAGACGAAGACCATAGATGCCGCCCAATTATAAAGAACGAACCCTACGCATCCCTCTCCACTCATCCTCTGCAAGAGATCCAACACCCAAAAACACACCCCAGATCTCTTCTCCTGCATTTCTTCTCCTCACCCACAAAACAACCATGAACTCCTCAGCAGAAAACCACAACCAAAAGGACTCAAAACTACCTTGCCCTTCATCTCAGCCGCACCAAAAGGACTCAAAACAACCTTGCCCTTCATCTCAGCCGTTCGAACAAACTTCCGCAACGGGCTATCCTGTCATCGACCCTCCCAGTGTTCCTTGGTCCACAGGCCTCTGTGACTGCTGTCAAGATGTTGAAAACTGTATGTGCTCTTCTTCTTCTTCTTCTTCGCCTTCCAGTAGTTTGTTTGAGTGATAATATTTTTCAATGACGCTTATTTGTGGTGGTGTTTTGGCAGGTTGCCTGACATGTTGGTGCCCATGCATCACTTTTGGGAGAATTGTACATATAGCGGATAGAGGATCTACTTGTAAGAGCTTCAAATGTTTTGGGGCAGTCTTTGTTTCTATTAATGGTTATAGTAACGGTATCATGGGAACAAAAATAATGTGTGTTACTGTTAATCAGAGAGGCCACGTAGTCGAACATTAGATCTCCAGTTAGATGTCGAATATCACTTAGATTAATTAGATCAATTGGGAATACAAGTTTAATGATTTTTAAGTTTATTTGTATTGTCATTCAATCGAATAATGGTCAAATCATGATCTAAGATCCATATGAAATAAGGAAGGATGTGGGTTTGACTTGATCATATATAGGGTGATAATTTCTATTCAAAAACATCAGGAACGTTCTTAATATTTAGAGCCTGCTTAGAGGTGGCAATTGGTTTGAAGGGTTTGAAAGGTTTTCAGTGGTGGACTCCGGAATTTTGTTTTGGTGGGGCAAAAGTTTTGCTCGACTTTTTCACTACTTCACCACGTGCAGCTTGCAATGCATCCGTGCATGGGCTACTCATGGTGATGTGGCTGATCCTGAGTGCTGCGTAAGGCCATTTAAAGGATCCTGATTCAATTAAAAGAGGCAACTGGAATGTCCTTTAAAGTCAAAGTCTTTTGCTAAGTCCTTCTAGTCTGAGTTGGTTGATCCCTTGGAGTTGATTCTGATTCAATTAAAAGAGGGAACTGGAATTGTCCTTAAAAATTCAAAGTCTTTGCCTAAGTCCTTCTAGTTTGAGTCGGTTGATTCCTTGTAGTTGTTGGGTGTTTAATTAAACTTATAAATGGACCGGAATGTTTGTTTACTTTCTCAAGGCACCTTATTAGGAAGGTAAGCTATCCATATGAACAGATAGGCACGATGTCACATTGACTCAATTGGAATGAAAAAGACCATCCTTTTGAATTAAATCAATGAATCCAACATATGGGTGCACTCCTAATTTGAAAGTGACAGATTACAATCTATTCACCTCTCTTTGACTAGTAATAATCTCTTCACCTCTCTTTAACTTGTATTAAAAAATCTTAATGTAAGATACTAACTGCTATGACATGTGGGTGCAGCATGCGGAACGGGTGGTGCTCTTTACACACTGATGATGCTGGTAACTGGGTGTCCATGTCTGTATTCATGCTTCTACCGAACCAAATTGAGGGGCCAATTCCTCTTGCACGGGAACAAATGTACAGACTGCCTCATCCATTGCTGCTGCGAGCGCTGTGCCGTGTGCCAAGAATACAGAGAGCTCAAGAACCAAGGCTTCGACATGGAAATAGGTCCCTCTCTTCATATCTTCTTCTTATCTACTCTCATAGACATGTTGATATCTCTCCCTCAAATAAATTGTGTTTTCTCATGTGGATCTGTTTGTGGGATTGTTTGAATGTGCAGGATGGAATGCGAACGTGAAAAGGCAGACCCCCGGAATTACAAACTTGCCTCCATCTGTCACTGAAGGCATGAGCCGTACTTGAACTGAACTGAAGGGTTGGTTTGGCTATTCAGTTGTTGTATTGTTGTAATGCTGGCTTATGTTTGATTGTGAACTGCTAAAATAAATGTATCAAAATCTGCTATTATGTATGATATAGAACACCAAGGACTCGTATAAATGGTTTGGTTCAACATTTTGGGTAATTGTTCCTGTGCATTTGGTTGGCGTTCGCGCAATTTGGCCCTCGAACCCGCTGGGGTGATTTTTGTATCACCTTTAGGAAGTCAGAAACTGGCCGACTAGGCCAACAAGTCAAGTATTCAGGTGAAACTGGCCGTGTACTCTGTCAAACTGAGTCGACTCACCCTATTAGGTGTCCCTGCATGGGCCCTTTTTTTTTTTCTGTTTTTTTGCTGGCAGGTAAATTAGAATTAAGGAATGGAAGAAAGTACATGGGCACTATGTTGGGTATTTTCTAAAACCAGTAATTTTAAAAAAATAAATGTCAAGAGGCTTCTTGGATTTCTCTTTTCAAATATTTTAGAGTATGTCTTTTCAAAATTAAGTGTTTTGTGCCCTTTGGAAGAGATATGTCTCTTGGGCCCATTTGAATGGATGTGATCCATTTCTAAGAGATGCATTCCAACTCTATAAATTAAGGCGATTTTTAAGTTTCTATATATCATTCAAATGAGCAGATTGCATTAGTATTTTCTTAAGCATATTTCTTTTTCTTTTTCTTTTTTACTTTGATTTTAAGGGCAATTCCATATTTCTGATTCGAAGTTGATTCTAGTGTGTAGACTTTGAATCAAAGTTGGGCATTGTATCCCGATGACAGAATTTCATCAAAACTACTTACATGTGGGAAATTGTTGTATTTAAGAAAGCATCTTAATTGGTGTGCCTTGTCCATTTTTCTTTTGATTTCTTATTTAATTTCTCACATTTACAATCATTTACGTTTATTCACTAAATTATTTATACAAACTGTTTATTTAATTTTCCTATTACACGTTCTTCGTAAGTAATTTCTTCAACACAAAATGCCTCCCAAAAGGCCAAAAGGCTGAAAAAACTGCCGGGCCAAGTTGGATCAACCAAATCAGGGCAAATAAGGACGAGTTCTAAAATCAGTTTTTTATGTGAATGAAGATCCGGTTGAAGCATGTGGGACTGACTTCTTCTTGGGATGAATGAAGGATAGGCCTTCATAATTGTCGGTGGGGTGTTGGCATTGGTAAATATTACCATGTGGGGTTTTAGAGGTTCATATAGTTACCTAGTTCGCTGAGAATGCCTTCAAATGCGATTACTTCAATTCGTACAATTTTAAGTTTGACTATGAGTCCAACTTGGTTTGAAGTAAATTTCACCTATAGTAAATGTAAAGAACAGCTATTTTGAGTAGTTTGAGTTGTAATCATGATCCTTTCTAATGGACATCCAGTGGCCCAAATGACCCAACTCTAACCCAGACGAATTGAGAAGTGAATCAAATTAACCTACTCTATTAATTTTTCTGATCAGGCTAAGTCTTGAGTTGCAAATTATGAACTTGCATTCGAATTAATCTATCACAGTGCGAAGTTCGATGGCTTTGAACCTGTGATTTATGATCATCTGAAATTAATTTGTCTCAAGTTGCAGCGTCGAGCCACTAAAACAAAACAAAACAAAAATAGAGTCTCTCACAAGGAGGAAAACAGGATTAATTGTATGAAAAGTGAGGTTCAAATAAGTTTCTGAATTTCATTAGTGGTGGATAGCAATGAATATCTAAACGTGAATCATTCTCAAGTTTCAATTTAGGCACAGCTTTATGTTTGCCAATCAGAAGGTTTATGTGGGACGGAGACCATTTAACATGGATTAAACCATGTCCATTTTTTTTCCAAAAATTTTAAAATACCTTCCCAGAAAGGAGAAAAAATGGTGTCCAATTTTATTTTTTATCTTTTCATTTTTCTCGAAGTCCCCGATGCTCTACTTTTACCCATGTTAAAAAGAAATTCAAACACTACCCTCCATTATTCAAAAAAGAAAAGACCAGGGGTCCTATTAAAAGTACATAATTCCAAAAGAAAAAGTAAAAAAAATGGCTTAACAATCACAACTAACCAATCAACATATTTTTATTAATTAATAATGGGTGGATCAATTAGTATGTGCTTAATTTGACATGAGTCTTACTTTGATTAGAGTTAGAGCCCATTCTCCATCCTAAAAGGAGGAGAAAATGATTGCTTTGAGCACTTTGTTTCGTTACGGTGAGCTAAATTATTTTCATTTTTCAACTAAGCTCACAAAGTTTAGTGATTTTTCATTTGACCCAGTGGCCATGGGATCAGAACATGCCTGTCCTAGTCTATCAGAACATGCCCTTGTCCTTTACAAAAATAGATCACAAGAGTTGGTGGACCGTAGAGACCACGCTTTTAAAAGTGGGCCCTCTGATCTTACATTTGACATTTATCCCATAACAACCGAACTTCAAATATGTTCCACAGAATTATTTCTTAAATAATGGTGCGATATCGCACGACCCTAAAATATCACATTTGCAATATCGCACAGCTTAGGATATTGTACTGCGCGAAATCGCACGACCCTAAAATATCACATGAGAAAAATACCTAAACTTGGACCTCTGATTAACGAATCTCATGTTTAAGGGCAGCTCTCTTGACAATATCCATATTATAAACTCTGACTTAGTTTTAGAATTTTTTTTCACTACAGAAAAATCGAATAACTTAGATCTGGTTTTTGGTATTGGCCATAACATGTTACCTTTGCTTGTCTAGGTCAGCTACTCAGATCCATTGGTTAAGACTTTTATTATTGTTATTATTATGATGATGATAATGATTAAAGAAATTAATAGTGCCCCCCTCAAAATCCAATTATTTACATATATAGTAGCCTTGAAAAAAAAAATCCTTCCTAACAAGAAAAGTCCTAAAAGGTCCAAATATCGAAATCATCCATCTTCATGAATTTAGGTTGTTTTGGCCACTAATAGACCACCAACTTATATAATACAGCAGTCTAGGCATGCTATTGACATTTTGATGGGATTTTACACAAAGTAATTATATACTATTACAACTAAATGTAATTATATACAATTAAAATTCAATCATTCACACCCATGATACATAAGGTATGTTGGCATTATGTAATGGTTTTAGTTGTGTTAGCAAATATATAGACCACATTGTGGGAGACTCTTGGTCTGTGAGGCATCATGATATGGTCGGTCGGGAGCTTTATTCATTGGACCTAATTTAATTCTTGGATCCACACCACGGGCCTGAAGTTAGGCCCAGCCCAGCTAGTTTCTAATACAAATACACCTCATCGTTAAAAATAGGGGTGTTGCCCGAGCCCGATCCCAAGTAGCCCGCTTTAGGGCAGGCTTGGATATATAATTTAAGCCTGTTTAATAATTGGGTCAGGCTTGGATTAAGTGAAAGAAAGCCCAAAACCTGGCCCATATAAGGAGTGCAAGTAATTTAATTTAATTAGTCAAAGATTTGCTAGAAATACCATGAAATTGATCAAAAGCCCTATTCATCCTGGCCCGGTTGACTAAATGGGTGGGCTGGTTTAGTCCGGCCCTGGGCTTGTGTTTTTAAGCCAGGTAAGGCCTGGATATGCTCAGCCTGACCCGGTCCATGAACATCCCTAGTTAAAAAAGAAAAAAGAAAAAAAAAATTTTGGTCAGGCCTTTAAAATAACAGGCCCGTCAAATTCAATAATCAGATCAGAAAGTTAAAATTCAGAAAAGCCTGCAGCTCAAAAAATAATGCCGAAAACTAGCTCTATCACCTTCCCTAGCTAGCTCTGGTTGGGGGTATTAGTCTGTAAACAGGCCAGGTAAAAATCCATGTACAATATCTTAGACCCCAACTTAAATCCAAGATCAATTGTATTTATGATCTTGGGCAGATGCCCAAAAGAATGTCTTCAAGATTGTCACAAGTAGGCCTGTATCTTTAGCAAAATCTTAAAAATTCATGTAAGGAGTTTTTTAAATGCTACAAATGTTGTCCCACACATGGGATTTCAAATCCTCATCATCATCCAATATTGGCCTGTTTCTTTACTGGAATTTATGACTAAAATTTGGAAGGTCAGGGATTTTTGGACATGATGTGACATCTTGTCCCTTGGCATTTGAAATGTTGTGTTTCTTTTATCAAAGTTTTAAATTCCAACCGCTCAAAGGACTTTTTGGAATTCTTGGAATTCCACTCTCTATACCATTTGTTGGAATTTCAAATTCTCCATAAAAAAGAGGGATTTGGAATTCCACCTAAAATGGACAACTTTTGGGGCCTGTTTCTTTACCGGGATTTATGACTAGAATTTGGGAGGTTGGGGCTTTTTAGACATGATGTGATATCTTGTCCCCTAGCATTTGAAATGCTGTATTTCTTCCATTAGAGTTTCAAATTCCAATCACCTGAATGATCTTTTGGAATTCTTGGAATTCCACTTTATACCATTTATTGGAATTTCAAATCCTCCATCAAAAAGAGGGATTTGGCCGGAATTCTACATTGACAACCTTTGAAGAATTTGAAATCCTCCCAGACATGAATTCTTGGAATTCTAATAAAGAAACGGGCCCCTTCCAGACATGAATTATTGGAATTCTAATAGAGAAACGAGCTCTTAAATAGAACTTCAAAGCATGTTTGTTTGCATGAGGAGTGAAAACCCAACATTTTAAAATGCTGGAATTCATAAGATTTCGAAACATGTTTGTTTGCATGAGGAGTGAAAACCCAACATTTAAAATGTTGGAATTCATAGAATTTCAAAGCATGTTTGTTTGCACGATAAACAAGCTTATTTTAACTTTTGAAGTGGGTGGAAGGGTCAGAATCTAAAAATTCAACAAAAGAAACATCACATTTAAAATGTCAAGAGGTGGCATTCATAACATCAATGTAATCAACCATGAGAAATTACTGTTAGAAACCCTCCTCCTCAGAAATAGTTTTCGGATCTCAATTAGATACATTTTGAAATTTATCTTCCAATGAGTAGGAAAGAGCACTCACATCCACACAAAGAAATCAGATACTATGTTTGTAACGACCACCCTGTAGAAGAAGTCCAAGTTAAGATGCATGCATGGCAGACAGAAACATATTTCTTCGTACAAACGTGACTCGTGTAGATAAGGTCGTTGCCATCTGACGATTGAGCAGAGACTGCTCGTTTAATCATCTGCTATCCAACGGCTAACAATTTTCCAACGTCGGGAGAGAGCCATCAGACATAGACATGCATGTCGCCACATGTTGAAACTGTAGTAGCTTCGTCACCAGCATCAATTATTACTCCATCTCCATGAGCTTCAACAAACACCATGACGAACACCTTAAACATGGCCCATATATCCTCTCCACATATAAAGATCGAACACCCAAACGCACCTATGTTTACTTTTATTTCTTCTTCTTTCTTGTTACAGAGATCCAACACCCTCTCGTTAAAGGACCATGTACTCCTTAGAAGCAAACCAAAACCAATACCAGAAGGACGCATATCCTGCTGCAACACTTAACCCAATCCCAATCTGGGGGTCCTTGGTCCACAGGCCTATGCCATTACTACAACTTGTGAAATTTGTAAACTCTACGATATATGTATCGTTAGGGTTGGAGAAATGATCTAATCCTATCAATACATAGCTCTAGTAGACAGGAGTCCATAGGTGAAAATGAGTACAGGACGACTGCTGAGGTAGAGCTTTTAGTCATTTGTCAATGTGAACAGCTGACATAGATGTCAGCATGACTTAATACTCCACAATATTTAAAGCTCTCCTCATGAAAGGATCATCCATGGCCCAATTTAAGGGCATGTTAACCATAAATTTTCTCGAGATTCAATTCATCCTAGGTGAAGGTTCACTGAGAGTAATGATATTAAAGAGGCTGCATTGATAAATGGTGGGTCCAAGCGGCCCCATGATGCTAGACTGCACTTAGAAGTCATCATAAGAGATATTTTCCAGAAGAAAAGGATATGTACCCACAAACAGCATACCCGTTTGGCATTTTACTTTTAAAATAAAATAAAATGAAGTGAAATAAAAAGAGAGAATAAAATATAAGTATGTTATGATGGTATTTTGTTTTTAGTTATTTGTGATGGAATATTTTTGACTTTTTATATGGGGAAATGGAGATTTTTTGTCTTCTAATAAAAAAATGTAGTTGTTTTTTCACTTTTTCTTGGAAAAGATGGTAGTTATGGTAAAAATTACTTTTGATTTCATGTTTAACTTGACTTGATTTTACAAATAAAATTATCAAATGGGCCCGACAAAAGAAAACCTACAGAATTACCTATACACACAGCGTTGAATAGTATTAACACCTTAGTTTCATACACAATCCCTGGGCCTTCAAGTAAAATGATGACTCCCAGGACATTTGCCAAATAATGGCAATAAAGAAAAGGAAGCAGACAGAAACAATGGGAGAAGGTCCCCCCATCTTGGAATTCGACAGCTATCCAATGCCCAGTAGTGGAATACCTAGTGGCCACCAATTTCTTCTGTCATTCCTCTATGTGATCTTTCATTTATCAAGGACAATGATGACTGTATCACCTGCGCATGTGAGTGAGTCGCAATAATTTCTTCATCTTCAATTTGGACGGCTCGAAATCTCCCAAGTCCTGCAGACAAGGTCATATAAATATCAGACTCCTAAACGCATCTCTCAACCCTTGTTTCTCCGTCTTTCTTGTTATTGTTCTGCAATTCCTCTAATCACCCACAAACGAGACCATGGCATCCAAGGCATCTTGGTCCACAGGATTCTGTGACTGCTTTGATGATTGTGGAAGTTGTATGTTCTATGCTGCTAATGCTGCTTCTTCTTCCTCCTCATACCGGTCTTTTTTTTTTTTTGATCTTCCATCTTTGAAGTTTGATCGACTGCATGGGTTTCTAATTTACAGGTTGCTTGACGTTCTGGTGCCCATGTATCACTTTTGGGAGAATTGCAGAGATAGTAGACAAAGGAAACAATTGTAAGTGCTCTAGGGGACTATTTGTTCGCATTAGAATGCATAAGAAATGAATATATTGGGCGGTTAAAAATGAAAACGTGAATTTCAAAAATGATCATCAAATAATAATTTTGGTAGAATCAAAACCCTCATTTTTTTGGAAATTCACCTTTGATATTATATTTTTAACATCCTATGTATTCAATTCCTATTTCTTTAGTGCAAACAAACAGGGATAGATGTATTGGGTAGTTCGTGTTTTTCTCCAGGTTTTTAAGGAATCAAACAATACTGAATGGCTAAGTAAGAGATGCGCTGGTGCAGCATGCCCAACGTGTTGTGTATCTTACGTGCTGTTAGGAATGCTAACGGGGCTGCAACTTCAATGGCTACTTTCGTGCGGCTACCGTTCCAGACTGAGGGACCAGTACCAGTTGCCCGAGGAACCTTGTTGCGATTGCCTCGTCCATTTTTTCTGCGGGAACCTTGCCTTGTGCCAGGAGTACAGAGAGCTCAAAAACCGTGGCTTCGACATGCGAGCAGGTCTCTCTCTCTCTCTCTCTCTCTCTCTCTCTCTCTCTCAATTGTTTTGTCATGTGGATTTATCTGTGGCTTGTTTGAATGTGTAGGATGGCATAATCAAGTGGAAATGCAGACACGTGGAGCTACAACGGCTCCAGCTGTGACTACAGGCATGAGCCGTTAGATGAAAGGGTGGTTTGGTTTTAGCATATGTTGTTGTAGTGTTATATTGTTTGCCTGTGTTCTATTGTTGTTAAACTCTATGTATGTCATTCCACTTGTAGCCCAAGTAAGTGGCAAGGGATGATCGATCCCCGGTCTTTTGGACAGGGACTTGGTACCGTCAGTATGTGAGTGTTTGTGGGTTTGTAGAATGTGTAGGATGGGATGGAATGGCAAGAGGCAATAAAAGCTGCTTTCAACTGAGCTAGGGTTAGTTTGGGTCTGCGGTAGTAGTATATGTTGTTCAAATGTTATATTGTTGGCTAATGTTATATTGTAAGTTGTGAAGACAAATCTGTCATTTGCTTGCCAATTTCTTTGTTGCCCAAGTGGTTAAGCACCTCCCTATCCTCAGATAGAGCCAAAGATCCATCGAAGGAAATGGCTACAAGCCAGAGGATTATGAATGATATTAACATTGAAATCACTAAGATGCCAAGGAGGACATTTATGAAGTGGAACTTAGCATTAATAAAAACTGAAGACTATTAAAGAAATGAATGAAACATCATTGAGGTAATGATATAAGAAACAGAAGTCATGTAAATCAAGCATATGGAACAAACATTTATTTTTTTTTGTTGTCAGAACATGGAAATGTTGAAGGGCTAATCGAACAGAATGGGGAAACAAAATCCATATAGTCAACCCCATATCCATATAGTCAACCTCAATATAATTGAGACAAGGTTATATTTAATGATAATGGTGGGTGGTGGTGGTGGTGTTAATGATGATGCATTCTAACAATAGGAATCCCGCAACATGAGGGCTAAAATATTCAAAACTTAGCTTAAACTATAGGGGTTCAACTGATTAAGTCATCAGGAAACATTAGTAGTTGTTCAAATTAATCGGTCTTAAAAGATTATCGGACCTGGTTTCCTACTTTATGAGTTCTTTTCCTAGTTACCAAATTCTGGGTTTCAAGTCCGAAGTCAAAAGTTTAAATAATTTTTTATCAAGTTTTTCTTGTATTGGTCCACAGTTACAACTTACAAGCCAAGTCAACCATCTTAAATGAGACTAGGTAGTCCTGAGCAATCATTATGAGATCGATCAAGCTTATTCCAAAGTAAGATTACATAAATGATAATGAAGATGGGGCTATGGGTTAAGAAAGATTGGCAACATACAAAATGTCTCATCACAAGAGACCGAGTCACAAGGGTGCAGTTTCAAGAGAGTCCGAGCATCCGGCAACAGAAAGTCAAGCGGCCAGAAGCAACTCATGGATACACACGGTCTACACTCTGTTGCAAGTTTAGTCTATATTAGTGACTTCTCTTGTGTGTAAAGTGACTGAAATCAGCTGTGCTAGTTTATCACGTTTTGTGTAAAGAAATATTTATGGTATCAGAGCGAGGTTTTGACACAGCTGGCTTCTTCTTCTTACAGTCACGTTACATTACTCACTGCCTTCTGTCAAGTTTCAAAGTTAGATTACATTAATGAATAAATATGCATAGAAGTAAACAGAATTCAGAACTTACATGCAAAATCAAACCATAATACAAGTTGATCCAAAATGCAAGCTTTTGATTTCAACTAAAACGGGTGAGGTTAACTGATCAAGAGGCACTAGAAAAATAAAAAACTCCTCAACAAAACCATTTTAATTTCAATAGCTCTTTGATTGAGGAAAATTCTGGAGGATCAGCAAGGACGCATCTCCACATCCTCAATTGGAAAGCCAGAATCAATGCTAGTTTCGAGGACCAAACTCCTTTCGAGCGCACCATTCATAGTCTCCACTGCATGTTCCAGAGTTGCGTGCCCACATCCAGTGGCAGCTCCAGAAATTCAAGTTAGTGGGGTCAATAAAAAATTTATCATCCACAAATCGAATAAATTTGTTTTTACCTTTATCAACATCTATCATCTACTTTTGATAATATTAGGGTTTTCACCTTCTAATACAGGAAGAATACCGTATTTAGAGATTAAGTTAGGGTAAATGAAAGACTTACCAACAAAATGCCTAAAAAAGGGAATTTTCTTTAAAAAAATAAAAATTGGGCCCATTAATTTTATTTTTTTTAGACAAATGGCCCATTAACTTAAACATTGAATGGGGTCAAAAGCTTCTCATAACTTCAATTCATTCAAGAGTTTTTCTTTTAAAATAATTTTTCCAGATCTCAGTGGGGTCGCCGCCCATGCGCACATCGCATTTTCCAACTTATCAAGGGCCTTCCTGTTGGTGATCTCCACCCTTCTTGTGAATGTTGGGTGGATAGGGTGTGTGTATTTTGGAGTTTTACTCCTGTGTATATTTTTTTGGTGATTTTAACAAATTTGTTTCCCTTAAACCGGATTTTTCCAATTTTAATACTGTATTATAATTTAGTGGAATTTATTTTGATTGCAGATAAAAAAAATCCAAACAAAAACAAGAAGACATAGCTCTTTCATTGAGCTAGCATCTGATGACCGGCTAATAGAAAAGATTCATCACCTACTAAAACCCAGGAATAAAATGCCATATATAGAAATTATAAAGAAATTACAGAGGATTCTGATGGTGGGTTGTCTTTTGTTACAGTAGAGTTTTTCAATTACCACTAAAAAAAAAAAAAAAAAAAAAAATTGGACTTTTAACAGCAGAAATTTTCATTTATAATGGCAGAAATTATTTTTTGCCGCTAAAACTTCCCTAAAAGCTCAAAACTGCGCTTTTAGTGGCAGAAAAAAGTAAAAACCACCGCCAAATCTAAATCTTCTACCTCTAAAATCTACTTTTATATTAGTGCACCCATCCAATATGGGGGACCAATTACTTTCAACAGTTTGGATTCCTCACTGAAGGGCATGTTTGTATATACGTTGAGTAAATCGAAATAAATTGAGGTGAAGCATCAAATCAAAAGAGCATAAAATATATGGGGTTATGATGTCTTTTGTTCTTAGTTGTTTGATAGGAATTTTTTTTTATTTTATGTGTAAAAAAAGATTATTTTTTGTCATTTAACAGAAAAATAAGGTTGCTTTTTTACTTTCTATTTTTTAGAATGAGTGAAGTTTAAATATGTACTTTTAATATGACCCCTTTCTAGACTTTTGTATTTTATGAATAGCTCCACTAAAAAACAAAATCCATTAAGAGGACCACACTTTTAAAGTCAAATGCGAATATAATTACTGTTTTGCCTCCTATCTCTCTTGGCACATCAAATTTCACTAAATCAAACTCATAAGCACCATCATGTTATCACATTATATACGTTTTAGAAAATGATCAATCATTGATCTGAAGCTAATACAACCTTTAACATTGACTTTGAGCCATTTGGATTTCATAATTGGACTATAATGATGGATTAATTTTGCAGTGACAAGCTCAAAGAAAGATTGCATCAGACCCTTCTCAGTGGAATGAGAATGATGTGATGTCCAATATGTGCTTGATTGGGTCGTATCTTTTTCATCTTTTAGTGCACGATAGATGGGGCCCACCACCGCATGTACAATGATTGTTGTACAATGTGTGGTCAACGTATGCTTTCAATATATGTTGCAAATAAAATAGGTTATAACATGCATGAAGGTCCAAATACTTCAACGTATGCTTTCAATATATGTTGCAAATAAAATATGTTATAACATGCATGAAGGTCCAAATACCTCATCAATAAACTCATGTAGTCAACCATGGGGACTTTTTCAAAAAAGCCAGAACAAAAGTGAAAGGTTTCTCAGAGGTATAGACATTAATATGACCAGGATGCACGACACAAATATTTCTTTTATAGCACATTTTCTAAACACGCCATTACAACAATTTTGACTTCTTAAAACATTTATTAACATGGCGTTGTAAATCAACATGCCTGTAAGATATGCACAGCAACCGTATATCCTAATTACAGCAAGTATACAACAATATTTAGATGATACCATGATTTTCTCATGCACACTAAAAGGACCTGTTTCTTTGCTGGAATTCTTATATGGGTAATTCCTGAATTTCCAGACATAGTGAAAATCCCGAATGCTCCTTCGGGCTTGAGCATCTTGGAATTCCACCAAAATGCAAATGGAGTGAAATTTTTGGATTCTCCCAAAAGTCAAAAGAGACATTTTATGTGGCTGAAATCTAGAAATGCTAGTGACAAAATATGAAATTCAGAAGTTTCAGATAACAACATGTCACATCATGTTCAGAAATTTCTGGATATGGTAAATTCCTGGCAGAAATTTCACTAAAAAAACAGGACCTAATTAGGCATCAGTGTACATTTGTCATGCAAAACCCGTTAAATTCAAATGGTTTTGCCTTTGGTGACTATCGGATGTCTGCTTGCATAGGCAGGAGAGAAATTTTTCCCCTACCATATATGTATTGATAGGGTTGGATAAATGGCCTAAGCCTATCATTACTAGCAGTCCTGAGAGCAAAAGTGAAAATGAATTGAGAATTCTAGTTCGGTTCAATCCATGATCATCAAAATTTCTGCGGTTGAATTTTGATCAATGGGTCAATGAGGGCAGAGGACTGCTGATGTCAAGCATGACGTAATACACTGGATGGTCTCAGGAAAGGAAGGTTTTTTTTTTTTTTTTTTTTTTTTTTTTTTCCTCCTACACTGAGAATGTTGCCAATGGGACGTCTCTCTCATGGGTTTCGAAAGGAAATTGACACAAGGAATCTATGAAAAGAACAACTCTATAAAAGGAAATGGACACAGCCAACATAAACACCAACACATTTAAGCACGGGCTAATTTGGCACTTTACTAACATAGTAAATATCAAGTAAAGTCTCCCATTTTCACACAACATGTCATATCAAAAATACTTTAATTCAAAACTCCCACCATCTTAAAAAATAAAAAATAAAAAAATCACCTTTATCCATTAAAATACAAAAAGAAAAAACTCCACTTTCCATATAAAAGGTTAAAAAGATTCTATATCATACAATTAAAAATAAAATATTATTATAACCAACTTATATTTTATTCTTTTTTTGAAATCAACTTTACTTCACTTGACTCCATTAATAGAGTTGCCTTATACTGTGAGTAGTGTTGGCACATAGTTTCACACACAAACCAATTCTCCCTACACATTCATTGTTTTCACACACAAGACTAAGGATATGATCAAGCCCCAAGTCTTCAAGTAAAAAGTATCATTCCTGGACCAGTTGCCCACTGTGGCAAAAGAAAAGAAAGTCAGAAATAGTGGATTTGAGTCCCAGCTTTGGAATGCGACGGCTATGGGAGAGAAGTGGAATGCAGAGTGGCCACCAATGAGTTCTCTCATGCCTTTATATGACCTTTCAATAAGGTCAATGATTTTTTTTTGATCGGTAACTGAAACTTTCATTATGAGAAGGAAAGAATACAAAAAGACAAACAACAAAGAGGCAAGAATACAAGAAAGAAGGAGAAAAGAAAAACAAACTAAAGGGTACAAGAGCAATGTACCCTACCCAACCCCAATTACATAATAAAACCCTCCCAAGGATAGCTTCTCTCCACCCCTTGCTTTAAAGCATCAGCTATACTGTTGGCTGATCTAAGCTCGTGATGAAAGACTCCATTAATGGTAGTAGTGAAAGATCGAATTTCGTTAAAGAGGAATTGAAATTTTCAAGGAAAAGGTTTCCTATTAGACACCTAAGCAATCGCATTAGAAGAATCACTCTCCACCATTAGATCACCTTGGAATCGTCTTGAAAAGCATCGAAGGGCTTTCAAAATAGCCAAAACCTCTGCTTCATTAGAATCACAAACACGCACATGTTTTGAAAACATAAACAAGACCTCCCCTTTGAGGTCAATGATGATTGTAAAAACAATACAAAGATCAGTAATACTTCCTTCCCTTCATGTAAGCAGACTCGTATTCACCTTACAAATGTGAGTCGTAAAGATAAGGGACCTTCCATCTGACGATTGCTAATTTCTTCATCTCCAATTTGGACGGCTAGAAATCTCCCAAGCCCTGCAGACATGGACTTAACTTACAAATATCCAACGCCCAAACGCATCTCTCTACAATGTTCTCTCATTCTCTATTGTAATTGTTCTGCATTTCTTCTAATCACCAACAAATGAAACCATGGTATCCAAGGCTCTTGCAGCGCTAAGCATTCAATCCGAACATCGCGTTCCTTGGTCCACAGGACCCTGTGACTGCTGCGATGATTATAATAGTTGTATGTTCTATTATGCTGCTGCTGCTGCTGATTTGTCCTCCTCTTGCCAGTACATTGTCTGCATGATTTTCAGTTTTTGATCATTTGGGTTTACAATTTACGGGTTGCTTGACGTTCTGGTGCCCATGTTTCACTTTCAGGAGAGTTGCAGAGATAGTCGGCAGGGGAGCCAATTGTAAGAGCTCATGCCCGTTTGTT
This sequence comes from Camphora micrantha, assembly GCA_003546025.1. Classification (NCBI taxonomy): domain Eukaryota; kingdom Viridiplantae; phylum Streptophyta; class Magnoliopsida; order Laurales; family Lauraceae; genus Camphora; species Camphora micrantha. The sequence goes on from QPKB01000011.1 coordinate 35,675,555, forward strand.
TGCATTAGAAGACATTAGAATATTTGAATACGTTAGGTGGTTAAAAAAGAGAGTGAGTTTTAAAAAATAACATCAAATAGTATTTTTTTTTTTAGAGAAATAGAATCAAAATAAGATGCTATTTGATTCTCATTTCTCATTTCTGGAAGTTCACCTTTAATCTTCGTTTTTAACCACCCCACGATTCATATTTATTTTATGCAAACAAACAGGGCATAAATATCCAAAACTGTTCTTTCTCAAAATCAAATGTAAGTAAGAACTTGATAATGAAGAAGACTCTATTTCCTAATCTTAGTATTATTCCAAGAGAAAAGGCACTTCGTCTATACAGTTCCACTCATTCCATTTATTTCTTATTGCTATAATTGGATAGTTTAAAAAATGTACATTGTCGTCCCTCTGCATGGAAGATGGTAACATTACGCGGATAAACAAACTAAAAAACAGCTTCAGAAGAAAAAACTTCCAGAGCCAAACACCTCTAAACAGAAACTTCAGGAAGGTTTTTCCTCCATATACTCCTTGTCTAAATTCCTGCAGAAGACAACAAAGCAACCAACACATGGCAAGCTGAACAAGAACCATGAGGACTATAGAACTTATATTTACAGCTCTCTCCTGTACATGATATAAGCCTCTTCTCTGTGCCCAATATACCAAATATCCCTGAATTCAGGGAAATCCGCCGCTAATCACAGATGCATGGAATACCTACAAAGAGAGCATTGAATATAAGCATGCTGCAATCAAAATTAAGAACCCAAAGGATGATTAATGAACCTTGACACTAGCCTAGACTTTCAGATGAGAAGTAATCTCAGCAACTCTTATAGGTGATGCAGTCAAGTTAAAAACCCACCCAGAAGCTAGTTATCAACAGGGGGTTTGCGTGATCAGCTAAATCACACATACGTAGAGCTCACAGCACTTCCATGGTCTGGCAAGAAAAGATATCGGAACCTTGAATCAAAAGGGATGACAGCAAAGCTCCGAGCACCAAGGAGCCTCTGTCTCCTCTGGGAATTACAATCTTGGACCATGGCCACTTGTTCAGGGGAAAGGTATCGACATATCCAGTCAGCCAGCAATGAATCCTCCACTATGCCCTTTGCATAAGAGTTCAAGAGCTTTGGCACTAGCAGTTTTCCTTTTTCGCTTATGCCAACAGAAGCTCTGATATAATCCTTCAAACAGTCATGGAGCTCCTCGTTGACATTATTAGCCATGAAGATCCTCACCTGCATTAAAACAAAAAAGAGGTTATCATTTTTATAGTAAATCATATTAAGGAAAAAGGCTAAGGGGCATAACATGTGTGCATTTTGTTCATTTCATTACGCGATAGCAACTTGCAAGTATGGCACTGGAAAGCATGGATTCATACAAACTTAACCAAGTTACAATCTAATTTGCATAATGATATTATTTCAGGAGCACTTGGTCACCATATCCCAAAAGGTTGGCTTCCAATGACAACTAATCCACTAATGTGCACCTCTATGGATTGTATTGAGAACCAAAAGACATCAGGAGCACAGAGGCTGTTTCAGTCACATAATTACATCGTAAGAAAAGTTACTGTTTGGTTAATCTGTATTGTACGATTAATCCAACAGACACGGACATGAATATCAGTTATACACAAATGAGTTCACATTAAAATATATTGATTCACAACTCGTGTCCACTTTGGCCGAGTTGCAAATAACAGTGTTAACTCGGACTTCATATTAAATGGGAAAAGGACAAGTTGGAAAATTTGGAACAATGACTAAAATTTCACAGTTCAGTTAACTCTGGCTTCTGAATTGACTCTAAGCACAACCGTTCATATCATAGGAAGATTATCTACATTTTTAAACTCAGTACACCTAGTCTGCCTCACTATTATGGATGTCAGCAATCAAAACAGAAGGAGAAAGGGTAACAGAGCACTTGTACACTACCGCAGGTGAAGAATACATCCCACAGCTAAGAGCAAACGCCACCAGGGGTTCTGGACTATCAATGGAATACTTCCTCTGCTCCTCTGATACTTTGAATTTATGCAGAGCCAGAGCCAAAGCCTGGTGAGATAAGAAGAGGGTAGTAAGAAATAAGCAAGTGTCCAGATACAGTAACCAAATATTGCTAGAAAAAACTAGACATACCTACACAGGATGTAGTGAGAGCCTACCTAACTATTAGGGTTGTCAACAGGCAGCCAAACTGGGGCTAGATATGAATCGATACAGATCTAGATCCAAGTCCAGATTTCTCAACCATAGAAGGTTACTAATGGGCCTATCCATCATCACATGACCAGACAGCCCTTTACTAACCAAAAAGTACCAAAACTGGACTCTCACTTTATCTTTCAGCCATTGAAGGTATGTAATGGGACTATACATCTATCTCTTTCAACCATCGAAGGTTCCTAATGGCCCTATACATCAGTTGCATGACCAGTCACATGTCACCCCTTAAGCAATGTGCTAAGGGGATATGACCATTTTGGTTAACAAAGGGCAATGACTGATCATGCAATGATGTATAGGACCATTAGTAACATTCCATGGTTTCTCAAAAAAAGCCAGATTTCAGTAGTAGACTTTCAATTGAATGGAAAACCCCTCATTTAATGCTCATATAACCTCTCGATGCAAACAGTTCAAATAGAAACAGTTGTCATTAAAATAAACAAAACTGCATAAGATGAATTGGTAGTACACACAATAACAATTTATAGAGAAGATATGCAACAAACTAAAATAAAAGAAACATTATTATGGAGTAGAATGTCCAAGAGCTGAACCAGCTTGCGAGGTTCAATTGGGCTTGAGCTCGAGCTCAGCTTGTGTGCTAATAAATGCAAGCACAACCTAGGTCGGCTATCTCACAAGCTGCACCTGACCAGGGCTTGAGCTCAAGTTCAGTTCAGCTCATTTGATTTTGTATTATATAATGTTATATGTAATTCTACATTATAATATAATTATACATTATTATAGAAAATAGCTATTATTTATTACATTGATATATGCAATATTATTTTTCTGTCTTGCCCAAATGTGATAAATGCACTTATAATTTTATACATAAGTTATGTCTAATATACATTGTATACAGTATATTGGTGAAAAAAAAAAAAAAAAAGCTCAAGCTTAACTTGGCTCAGCTTGTTTACCTCCCTGTAATGGACAATTGACAATTAAATAAACATTAAAATTCCTCCAAATAATCGCGTCATAATGTCCAAAACACTAGAGTTATAAAAAGTAGCGACTCTAAGACATAATACATACTATTTGTGGGCGATGCACTGGAGGTTTCATCTTTAGAATTATGTATTCGATGTCAGCTGCACTAAATGAATGCCCTCCTACAGTGTAAGCTGCCTGCAGCCAATTATGAATCATTGTCAAGTATATCCAAGCATGGAAGGATTCAATAACTAACCAGAGTCGAGAAGCAAAACCATTAGGAGCCAAACCTTTTGCATCAAAGAAAAAAGTTTGATTTCACTTTTCGGAACTCCATAAGCTAGATAAGCCTGAGAAAGTTTCAAGCACTTCTGAGTATATCAAAAGAAAAGTAAACCAAAGGAAATGGCTAGAAGCCAGAGGATTATGAAAATTTTCAACATTGCAACCACAATAATGCCAAGGAGGACATTTATAAAGAGAGATTTAGCATCAATAATAATTGAAGACTATTACAGAAATGGATGAAACATCATCAAGGTAACAATATAAGAAACAGAAGTCATGTATGCCTAGCATATGGCACGAACATATATACTAAGTCACCAGAACAGGGTAATGTTTAGCTGCATTCTAGACAGGAAGCCCATGGAAAGGTTAAAATACCAAAACTCAACCTGAACTACGGGAGTCTAACTGTTTAAGTCAACATGAAACCTCAGCACTTGTTCAAGTTAATCGGTCTGAAAAGCTTCTATGATCTGCTTTGCTACTTTATGAGTTCTTGAACAAGTTTTCCAAGTACTAAATTGAGATTTTCAAGTCTGAAATCGAAGTTTCAATAAATTAGCAACTTTGATCAAGTTCTTCGAGTATTGGACCACAGTTACAAGCAAAGTTATCCCTCTTAAATGAGACTAAATAGTCCTGATCGAGCAATAGTTATGAGATCAATCAAGCTTATTCCAAAGATTGCATAAATACATACATGCACAGAAGGAAACAGATTGCAAAACTTACATGCATGATCAAAGCATTATACAAGTTGATCCAAAATGCAAGCTTTTCATTGCAACTCAAGCGTTTCAGGTTGACATTTGCCAACTGCTCAACAAGCACTCTGCAAGACAAAGCAGTACGTCACATGAAATAACTACTAGAAAAAACAACCCAACAAAACGATTTTAATTTCAATAGCTCTTTCAACAGGGATGAAAATTCAGTAATGAAGAGGCCCTAAAAACAAGATTTGTGAGGTCTGTTGGGGGGTTGACCCCATGCATGTCAATCACAAGGGTAGGGTCAGATTTGAAGCTTTAATGTGACGGACAAATATCAGTACAACTTGACTGTAACAACCTCTGTAAAGGCCACAAATTTTAATTGATTTAATGGTTTTATATATACATATACAAATGTTTAACATTGGCGACTTAAATAGATGTTTACGATCATCAGATTGCTATGAAAATTAAAGAACCATAGCAGTGCATCTACTTCATCAATAAATTTTCCAAGAAAAATATTTTTCCCATTTAAATTAAAAAAACTGATTATTGATAGATTAGAAAGAACAAAAAAGGTTAAACAGGTCGTGCTAAGAACTTGGCACAAATAAAAGATCATGCAACTCCATTCAGCTGAATCATGTAAATTTCACTGAGTTTTGATTCGACTTAAACTTAAACATCTATAGATAAGAGCATCAGGACCTGATCATGTCTTTGGTGAGGAGGCAACGGGCCAGACCAACATCACAGTAACATCCAACAGTACCTTTACACTCATGTGCTGAGACAAGCAAAAGAAATGACTTCACATCGCAAGTTTAACTACAGCTGAGTTGAAGTGCATTACCTGAATCCTCTGAGAGCCTCAGCAGCATATTCTAGCTGTTTCTGCCCAACAGACATCCACGAGACCTCAGCTGCCAAACTGTATCTTCCAATGTCGGTCCAATTTAACTTTCCATGAACTTTATAAGGATCAAATGCATTCCCTGTCGCCAGGACTCCACAACTGGGCTGTAGCTCGACTGTGGGACTTCGGACCAATGAGGTTATGGATGAATCCGAGTAAGATGCTACAGAGTAGCAGGAAAGGTGTCCATGTGGTGACACCGGTGAAGGTATACACTCTGAAGAACAGAACTTGGAAGGCAAGTTGGATGAATCAGACAGATGAAGGTAAATATCTCTCATGCACCTCACCATTTCCTCTGAAAGTTTATTAGGGTGATGCCAAAAGTCCCTTTTAAGGGAATCCTCATTAGACTCCAGCCATTGAAGAGGAACAACTGTCCTCATTTCCTGTTTGTCTCCATCACAGAGTCGTGAGCTCTGTGCAAAATTTGTAAGATAATCTTCAGCTCAAATATAAATTTTAAAGAAAACAGAATAAAATTTATAAATTATAGAGAAAACAGAATAAAACCAGTGATTTTGGCCAGAATAAAACAAGTGATTTTAACAACAGAATTGAAAATGATGATGTAAGCCACATATAGTTTTATATATATAAGCAATCTTGGTCAAGAGCAAGCTAATTTTGGCCAAAATTAGGTTAATATAATGCAACTAAACTAAAAAGCAGCTTTCATGTTGTTAGACACATACACGCAGGGCAGTGGGCCCAAAATATTGTGGCAAAAGTATTGACAAGTTTCTTTATCATTTCCTCTTTTTTTTTTTTTTTTTTTTGGAGGTTTTAAAGGTTTGGTGGTGATGAGATAAGTAGTGGTTAAGGGTAGGAATTACCAGTGTTGGTACGGTTAAGGGTTTAGATCATTTGTAGACTTAAGGTTTTATAGCAAAAGGCATAGTTTCAACAGAGATTTTGATTATTTGATTTCTATGAAATTTAGATCAATTTTTCACAAAGATAGAGAAGATCTTCTCCTTCTTCTTGCTGACTGACTCTCTGTCTCTCTTCTAATAAAAAAAAAAATTTCTCGTGTGTTGGGTGGGGGTGGTAGGGTGGAGTTTTACTCCTATTGTACTGTTCAATACTGTATTATAATTTAGTGAAATACATTTTGGTTACAGATAAGAAAATTCAAATAAACATGAAAGCATACCTCTTTCACTGAGTTTGCATCTGATGGCCGGCTAATGGTGGTTGATTGTGATTGTCCACTATCAGCCGATAAATGTAGCTGCAATGAATAAAACCATCTAAGAACCACTGCCTTTATATCTCTGAAAGAACATTAGAACTAGAAATAGAATGCAAAGAACTCATCAATTGCAATCCTACAAATTCAAATGCCATGAGCCATCCGCTAAAAAGGAAGAAGAACACAAGAATACCAGCTCTCTCAGATAAGTAGGAGAGTAAGTTCGAGGTGAAGGTGATAGAGACGGTGATGGTGATGGTGACAGTAAATGCCTTAGACGGTACTCAACAAGTCGCCGTTCATTTCTTTCCTGACTTAGCTTAAAATGCAAGGCAACTAATTCTTTCTCAAGCTTTAAAACCGTGATCTCCAGCATAGCTATGTTATTCAAGAGCTCCTGGGCCTGTAAATATGTGATAAAAATATATATAATTCATAAATAACTAGTAACAAGTAACAACAAGCTTAAGTCAACTCACAAAACAAAGAAACAAAAGAATCATAACTGGACACAGGCAGTACCTTATCGGGAACCTTGCAAGGAGAATCGGATAGAGATGCAGAAGTACACACAACAGCATTTGCCAAGGCAGCATGCAAATCAATTTCTTCCTGTAGCTGTTTCTGCAAATTCTGAACCTGGGAATTGAAATGAACACAAATGAGTTTGTATTACTGGTAAAAAGCATCCTAAATGAGTAGAAATATGATAATGCGTATGGACATCAGTGAGAACCAAGAGATATTAAAATGTCATCTTGAAAAAAAGAAGAAACAAAAATGCCAGAGTTTTTGGAAGCCACAGACCCCTAAACAAAAGCATATCAAGAGGTCAAGGCAAATTATTTCCTTAGATTGGCTTCAGATTAAAAATATGCTTTCAATACAGTGCAAATATGCTATAATATGATGATCCAAATAACAAATTAATAAACTAATAGGGACTTTATTCAAAAGATAGAAACAAAACGTGAAACATTTCCTAAAGGTTGATGCTTGAAGCAAATTTTTTGAGTTTCTCAAAACACATTTTCTAAACAAGCCATTGCTACAACTTGACTTCGCATAACATTTTCGTGTGTATGATGAGTTCCAGCCTCAAGAAAGGGACTCAACCACATAAAGCAATCATTTTCCAGATATCTTACAAGCAACATACATACTGAAAAAAAAAAATACTACAGATAAAATAATTCATCTAAATATGCAACTGTTTGATGCAAATAAACCCGCTGATTGACTGTTACTTTACAGTAAAGATGATAAAATGCACTTACATCTTTTTCGAGAAGGGCTCTGTGAAGGCATGTTTTCCCACTCTTCTCTCTTCGTCCAGCTCCATCCAAAATCTTAACATCCTGAAGGAATTTTGATATCAGAAAAACAAATGAAAAAAGAATAACCATATATTCCATTATTTCATGTCTATTTTGAAGATCCAACCATAGCCTGCAGAATATTTCTCTTGTTTTACAATCTAAAGAACTGTTTGATGTGAGTGTAGAAAGTGGGCTCGCACCAAAATTTGGTTTACTTAACATGATGTTATAAAACATTCACAAAAGCAATCCTAAGAGAGGAAGCTGAAGCAACCATAAGGGCCAGTTTGTTTCAAGTAATTGAATAATTCCTAGGAACTCTAGGAATTTGTATTTTTTTTATTAGTCAAACCTGAAAAACCAAAGGTGAATAACCAAAAATGACCATCAACTAACCTCCCCTTTAATGGAAATTGAACTGAGGGAAGATGGGAAATGAATACCCAGCCATCACCCTACTAATTCAAATCCGAGGAAAGTCAAGATCGCATCTACATCACTACCTTATAGCTTTCACCCCTCACCTCGTAGGCTCATACCCTTCACCATCCATCTCTTAAATAATCCTTTGATGGAGCTCATTTGACCATGAATTCCAATAAATTCAATTCCTATGAATTCTATGAAACAAAGAGGCCCTAATGAATATTGAATTTCATTACTTTGACTGAATCAAGTGCCTAAAAATTTAAAAAAAAAAAATAGAAAAAACTTAAGAAAAGAAGAAATATCTCCGACTTCTTTCTTCATTATATTATTCACTTCGATCAACAATTTTTCTTTTTCTTTTCACAAATATGAAAAAAAAATAGAATTGAAAATAGTAAGATGAATAAATAAAATAAAATACCCACATAGAACAATGTTCTCCACTGCATCTATTTTTTCCTTATTAGTATCAAGTAAATTTTATTAAACAAAGAACAAGGAAGTGTCAAAACAACAAGAAGAAAAGAAAGGTGAAAGCATTATACCCTCATCATACAACAAAACACAAAAAACAAATGACAACAAAAAAAATGGAAAGAAAAACAACTGCCAGTAAGAAACACCAGCAACTGGACTAAAGGACCCTAGTTTGACCCAAAAACCAGCCACCTCATTCATCAAAAACTGTGCTTAAATTCAACCTTCAAAGACAGAAATCCTTGATTTCATTTAACACATAATGGAACTTCCAAGGGCCACCCCTTACTGCATCTATTTGAGTTCAATTCCCCCAACTAGTGTTTTTTTAGAAGCATCTAGGCCAGGGGCGGACCTACATACATGGTTTTGGGGGCAGTTGCCCCCATCAGACCTGGGTCTGCTCCCCAAACGCACTTGAGAATTCTAGGTCCGCCTCCAAAACCTACATGAAAAATCCTAGGTCCGCCCCCCACACCAAAGCCCAACTACCTGTTTGGGTACACCGCCCTCAAATGAAAATACTGGGCCCACCACTAATCTAGGTTTAACCCTAGAGGCTCCCTCCAGGCAGAACTTCCCATAAAAACACCTCCACCCTCTTGGTCCTCATCCAGCCTCAAGTCTAAGGTGAAGCTTATGCCTCAATCGCGCTCGATATTGGGGCATATGCCCCACATTAACACATCTTATCTTTTAAGAACAAGGGAGAAGGCAGTTTGTAATTTAAGAACTTAAAAATCCTTTTTATAAAACTTAAGACTGCAGTAACTATATGAACTTAATTCGACCTGATCAACTAATCAAAAGACTTAAAATCAGTCAAGCTGCTACTATTTTCTATTCATTATTTTTATTTGTTAAAAAGACATGATCATGAGGCATAATATACTCCCCACCGCCCACACTGGAACGCCTAGGCCTAGCCTCCTACCCCAACGTTTTGAAACCCCTAACAACCCGTACCTTTGTCATCTCCCAAACTTTTGCACCAATCAAACGGACAAAACTGATATTGACCGAGTACTGAGTACTGAGTAAAAACTAAAACTCCCATCATCACCATCATAAATCACCCCCCTGAGAAATATTTGACAAAGGATTCCACTAATTAGTCCATACCCATCAACAAAAAAGGCCAAAATTCAAGACCAAACATTGACTTATCAAACCCCATCATATAATATTCCTTCATCAAGCCTCCAATTCCTCTCACCCCATCAAATTCACAAATTAAAACTGAAGTCAAAAGGACAAGACATGTCTGAATTGTAAGCAGTAACATCAATCAGTAAAAAAAAGAATTGGGGGCTGGGGGTGGTGGTTGGGGGTTGGCGGAGATCAACATATACAAAAATCAACAGTTTAATAGATACCCACATCCAACATATACAAAAATCAACAGTTTGATAGATACCCACATCCAAACCCGACGAAATCACAGACCCATCTATAGAAGACAGCGACTGACTCGAACGTCGAAATTCTCTCCCGCCCTTTTGCAAATACTTCTGAATCGTCCGACCCCTGTTCTCTCCACCGACAAAAAAAAAAAATCAAAACCAAGCTTAAATCAACAACCAACAACGAAATTGCAAATAAAGAAAGAATGCATAATCAAAAAAAGATTGATTTCTTACAGACTGATAGGGAGAATCACGCCAGGAGAAGCTAGCACGTCGTTCCCCAACGTTTCGGCCTTGATACAGAGCATCTTGTCATGTGTTCGACAAAATGCCAAAGCAAAACGATAGATAGAGAAAAGTGCTAGTTTTCTGCAATGCAGAGAGAGGGGGCGAAGAAGATCAGGAAATTTGTCATTTGTGGGGGAATGGTTTGGATCTGTTGTGGAGTTGAGTAGACGTGGTGAATGAATCAGATGCTGTTGTTGTGGGGGAAAGTATTCGAAAGGAATGCCGACAGCTGAGAGAGTGAGAGTAAGTGTAAGTGTGAGAGTGGGCGACTTACGGAGATTCGCGCTCCCGCTTTATTCCCTCCCTCTCCCGCTTTCGCCACTATGCGAGCGCGGGAGATGGAGAGAGAGAGACACCGAGATCTCGCACCCCGGTACGGGTACAGGTGTGAAACCGGATTTGAAATGACTCAAGTGCCCATTTGTTGACCGAGAGTCTCTCGATCGCCGTACACCTGCTAAGGAGCGCTTTAAATGAAGAAAAAACAAACTCCACGTGGGAATGCAAACCGGGAGGAGGATCCGATCACTGAAACATGGGATTTTAATACTTACTTTAGATTTCGGTTCATAAATGGATTTGGATTTATAATTTAAATTAAATTTCAATTGATAAAAAGGTTTAATTCATAGTTCATACAAGTTTGATCCGTGGATCCGAAACTTGACATAACTTTTTTATGTTGCAAATTATAATTTTAAATATAATATTTTTGTGGATTTTTTATGCTTAATCTCAATGCGCTATTAAAAGTTTGTAAGTTGAATGATATTTTCATTTTAAGAAAAAAAATGAAATGAACTTAGAGCATGTTTCTTTGCTGGAATTTTAGGAATTCATATATGGGGAATTCATGAATTCCCAGACATAGTGGAATTCCTAGATGTTCCTTTGGACTTGAGCATCAATGAATTCAATTAAAATGCTGAGGAAGTGCAATTCCTGAATTCCCATAGGTTAAAAAAGACATTTCATATGGTTGGAATCCAAAAATACTAATAAAGAAATATGAAATTCATAAATTCTAGGGGACAGCATATCACATTATGTCCGGGAATTCCTGGCAGAAACTCCACTAAAGAAACAGGGCTTTAAAATTGATTTTGAAACTAAAACTCGGTCTTTTAGTTGGACTCGGTGCTAGAACCAGATTTAGATATTTTTATTGGAACCTGATCTGGAACCAACAAATAAGTTACAATCTATAACCGAAACTATTATTTAGAAACGAGTATGGGTCTGAGTCCAGTATGGTTCTGACTTTGAACTATCCCATTTGCATCCCCATCTCTGACTAAAATGATTTAGAAAAAAAAATGTCATGCAACATAGATATTATTTTGGATTTACAAATTTCCAATAAAATCACATGTATAAATTCTAGGTTAGGGATTCTTTGTGAAACGCCTGTGAAAATGAAAGTACGAGAGGAAGGTCAAATTCTGAAATATTTTATTGTAAAAAAATATTAGAGCTTTTGTCAGCTACATTAGAAGATAAAAAATAGGCACAAAAAAAATATAATAGTAAAAATAGATTTGAAATAGAAAAATTCATGACCCCTCTTGCCAACCTCCAAATCCTTAAAAATCATAAATTCTAAAAATAAGTAAATCAGCATACCCTTGAAGTTAAGCTGACCCACTTCCACAGTGTCCTACCAAGAGTTTGGGGGTGGCATGGATCCTGGAAGGAGGCATTCATGGGCAATGTGGGAAATACTGATACCAGTAGAGTAAGATTAGAAAAAGTAAAAGCAGCTGTCCACGCATTCCCACAACTCCCACTTCTATTATTCCTGCAGAGAAGAAAGAGGGTCCACTAGACTGGCCCCACAAGTCACAACAACCACTGCCATTAAGATTCAAAGAAACTTCAATAATTTTGACATAAGGAAGAGAGTAGTAACAAAGAAAAACATAGGAGAATACAAAAATCAAAGAGCCCTAAATTAAGATCCAACTTGTTACTTGTTTATGATATATTGAAGGAGGCAGGCAATCAATGCTTCTATCATACTCTTTCTGCAATAAAAGAAACAAGGCTCTCTCACCTACCTTGATTTCAGTTCCACTTTTCATGATCCCCTGAGCTTTACCACCATCAGGAACTATGTATGGATTCGATCCCAAGGTAACCCTCATTTCCATTTGCTCTCATTTTTGTTATTAATTTCAGTTTCAGTTTCGGTCCAATTAGAATGAGAACTTGTGCTTGGTTAATCATGTAATTAGCTTATGACAGTTCTTTTGTCCTTTTGGTAAAAATCTTATGGCGGTTAAGAGACCAAACTTACGGTCTGTTTGGGAGGGGAGAGAAAATTTGAAGGGGAAGGAAAATGAAGGGGATGGGAGGGAAGGGAAAATTAATTTTACTTCTTCTTGTTTGGGAAGTGAAAAAGTAGGGGAAAAAAAGTGAAAAAGTAGGGTTTTGTTTGTTTGTGAGATAGAGAGAAAATTACCGTTTTGTCCTTACTTTTGTAAAAACTTTAAAATTATCTTTTACATATAAAAGGGCAATTTAGTAAATTTGGCCATTTTCCCCTCCTCTCCCCCATTTTCCCCCAGTTTTGGGGGAAAAGCTTTGCACCCATTTTCCCCCCACTCCATCCCCTCCATTTTCCCTCCCCCCTTTCCCAAACACCCTCCAAAAAAAATTCCCCCCCCCCCTCGCAAACAATGGGTTAGGGTTTGGAATGCCTGGCCAATCTAAGCCCAATATCGGCCTATCGCCCATTGAATTCAATTGAAGCTGGCATTTGGGTCTATTTCCTGGCCTGAAAACTAAACAGGCAAGCCACTGCCTAAGTATGCTACAAGTATTCTAACATACTTACATGTATTAAAGGAGAGGGTTTTTACCTAATTATTACTCAATTTAGGGTTTGTTCGGTATAAACACTTGTAGTGTGAAGTGAAGTAAAGTGACAATTGAAGAGAAAATAAAATATTAGGAGGTCTAATCATATGGAATTTTATTTTTAGTGGCTTAATAAGGAATTTTTGTACTTTTTGAGCAAAAAGTATATAAAGTTTTGTCTTTTAGTGATATGAGAATGTTGATTTTTAATTTTTTTTTACAGAGAATAATGGAATTTTAGATTTTTGTACTTTTGATATGACTCATAGACTTTACTTGTCCGATGAGCTAAAATAGATGGCTTGTACTTGTTCAGTTCAAATCAAATTAGCCAGTCATCCAAGCCCCACTAACACGAAATCTTTTAACAAAATCATGTTGGCTCTTTTTATTTTTTTATAACACAGGGTGTCATAGCCTTTTGGACTAGAATAATCTTTTAATAATTTGAAAATGCTAACATAACAGCATTATTTGAAATAATGGCATTATTAGACTTTATATCAAGGATCACTAATCGTGTTTTATATAAAAGATGGTTTTATAAATTACTTTTATATGTGTGTGTGCGTGCGATTTTTTTTTTTTTTTTCTATTTCCTTTGTCTTCAATTAGATATCAGTGAAAAACGGATGTTTTATAAAAAAAAAAAAAAGAGTTAAAAAAATAACTATATCAAGGAATGAAGTGATTGTAATAATAGATAAGAAAGTAAATAGAGGCAAAACTCATAGTAATTTCACTTTTTTAAACATTTTGCTTTCTATTATAGTCTTGGTGAGCTCACGGGCTACTCGTGTTGTACATCCATATAAACTGAAACTAATAATTAAACCATCTTTCACATGGCTCATCAATTATCACAGCTGAAAACTGGAAATTATTCTCAAGGGCTTTATTAAAGAGAAGCATCAAAGATTGGTATCTCTTCCTTTAATTAGAGAGAGGAAATAAATTAGCCAATCCAATGGGTCACCATCATTGTAGTAGCATTTTCCAATCTAATGTAATAAGACCTTTACAAGCCGAAAGGTACCATTGGTCTCTTTTCTATTCCCTTTTCTACTAATTATTCCTTTCTTTTCTTTTCTTTTTTTCCATTAAATAGAGCAAAGAATTGTATAGTGTGGTGATAAAGAAACGTATAATTAGTAGGTACCAGTGGGGACCATGAAATCGATGGATGGATTTTATATGAACAAACATGTGTTCTTGATGAAATTGGAAAAGAAGGAAAACTAAAGAAAGAGGAAATATTCTTCAATGTCTATGTCTTAGAGAATCATTTCTTGCACATAATTATTCACAGGTTTCTGTAGATTTTTTCTACAGAAAAAGCGGTTGCACAAACATGCCATTAAATAGTTTAAGTTGTTTAAAGTTTATAATCAGCTCGGGTGGGTCGTATTTGTGGGATATAAACATTGACATGATTCAATCAAAACCATTGGATAACTCATATTGGAGAACATTTCTATTTTCAGAACTAATAATCTTAGGCGTCGGATTGATAACCAAAGGATGGACGGTTGAAAAACAGAATATAGAATCTTGTTGGATAGGCCCCTAGACAAAGAAAAAGAATAAAAATAAAGCAATTGAAAGAAATGAAAGTTGTAATTTTTTTATAGTATTCAAAGTAGCCGCAAGATGGAAGGTGGATTCGTCAACCAAGATGTCTGAAACCCTGAATTAAACTGACAAGCCCAATTCGGCAACAGGCCCACAGCTTACTCATTCTCCAATTCACACCACATATAAATATATATATATATATATATATATATATATCTTCATTAAACTTTCTCAACCAAAAACATTAGTTAATAAATCCCACAACAGCGAGAGATTAGAAGCCTTTTTGAGAAAGAAAGAAAAAAAGCATAAGTTTCAGAGGGATGAACCATAGAGAGGTTGTTATTAAAAAGTATTTATGCTGCATCTACTAAAGCTTCCAGATTTTGGTAGAAATGATTAGCTAAAGTTCGAAAGTATTGAAAAATATTTATTCTGCTTCTCCTAATGCCTCAAGGTTTTAATAAAAATAATTAGCTAAATAAATTTAATAACTGTGATTGCCAATAGGGATTGTAAGTCTTTTGCATAGGTGAAAAAAATACAGTATGAGATACTTTACATATAAATCAGATCAAAGATCAAAAAATAATGTTAAATTTAACATTGACAGGATAAACAAAATAAGGTCAACTACAGATATGTCCAGTTTTAGAATGCAATTCACTTTAAACATGCACATATTTATGCATGTCTCTCAAAGATTTTCAGCGAATAGTATTATATATATAATATAATGTTTGAGATTGAGTAGTTTTGTTTTTTTTTTTTTCAGCAAGGTTGGGCTACTTCTCTCAAATGACCTTTGGAATTTTAACCCCTTTATTTATTGGTGGAATTTTTTGCTGTATAAAGAAGGATTCGAAAATTCTACTATGTCGGAGCATTTACAAATTCTAGAGATGTAAATTCCAGTTAATAAAAAAAAAAACACAAGGATTAGGTGTAAAAGTTAAAACCTGCATACTGTGATAAATGTGCCTCATACCAAACTCCTGAAACACCCAGGTTTAGGATCTTCTTCTGTCATATTTTCTCAGTTCTCTCCTCTGTTTTTTCGCACCTGCATAGTACATACCCCACATATTCAGAATTGAGTGAGCCCACAATACATGGCCAACAATGCATTTTACCCCACACATTCAGAATTGAGTCAGCCTACAATACATGGCCATCAATACATTTTCCATAGTTCATGCAACATGAATCATGTGATAATTGGACTTCTTTCATCGTATACGAGTGGTCGGCATTCATGCAATCATTAATCGACTTCCTCTATAATTGGTAATATTGATCTTGTGATAATGTGACCACTTGTTTGGGGCCCACAAGTGCAGAACAATGGTTCATCTATTGGTTTAATTTAAATCCCTCTAGACATACTACTACAGTACTACTACTACAGTACTACTACTAATAATAATAGCACGTGCCATCTCTGCAGAATTGAAGGGGTGAATGAAACTCCATCCAGTCCGAACATGTACAATGCTGCAGATTTCTGACTCCACTGACCCATTGAATTGACACATACCAACATCAAGGACCAACAACACCAACACAAGATCATGAACAGTTATAGTGAATCTTTCCAAAGGCTCCACCACTTCCTCCTTATAATTTATTAACATTCTCAGAGCCACTCGCTTGTTCTTGTCCTCTTACGAATCTCACCCAACAGAATTAGATTTGATCCTGGAAGGAAGCTAAGCGCATTGTCTCATCATTTTATGATATTATGAAAACCTCTTATAACCCTGGCCTGCTAGTTCTGCCTGTAATGAAAATTTGTGTAGGTTTGGTTGCATTGGCACGCTTGTTAATCATGTAAATAGAGCAACTCCTAGGAGTTACATCTCTATCCGGATTTTACTTCTCCTGGAATCCCACATTTCTTGACCAGCGTAGGAAATCTACCAATTCGGGAGTCTGAACTCGATCCAAACTCTACCACCAAGAGTTTGATCATTATCTGATTCAATCAGATCAAGACTTGTTAGGAGTTCATCTGCTGCAAACCGCCACGTTTGATCTGGCGTGGGTCCCATGGCAATCGAGCCACACAATTTTCCAACAAGTTGCACTCAAAATTACAATATATTTTCTAATATCACATTAAGAAAATAGGATTTTTTATTTATTTTTTCTGCTGGAAGGCCCAAGAAGATATATAAATCCTTGCCAAAGACATTACTTAGGCGACGTAGGATGTGGGGCTTTTACTTTACTAACGAGGGTGGTGTTAGAATTTTAGTGTTGGCTAAATTCATGGTCGCACAAAACTCTAGGTCTTTTAAATTGTAATTCTGTTTTAGAAAATGACTCTGAAGATAAAAGATTGGAAAGATTCAGAAGAAGAAAGTTTGAAAGAATTAGAAAAAGAAAGCTGGAGAATAGCGCTGTATTTTCGGACCAAGCCTAGAATGAACCGCTCGAGCGGTCCAAGCTTCGCTCGTGCAAAGGCAGACAAAACCTCATCCGCTTGAGCGGATGGTGGGTCCGCTCATGCGGATGAGGCGCAGAGAGAGCCGTACGAAATTTGGGAAACTTGTTATTTTGCCCAAACTGATTGTTTTAGTCTTAATCCACTTAGGCAACCTTAAGCACGACTTAAGGGCTGTTTAAAGGACTCAATGCCTATTCCAAAGATACCACCTCACACCTCACCTCTCAATGTTCTGAGCTAGAGATTATTATTGAGAGAATTATTCTCTAGAGATTTTTATAAAGGTGTGATACCAAGTTCTCTAGAGTCAGTTCTTTTGCATCCTTGTAAAATATTATCTTCTTTCGAAAAGATTTGAGGAGTCAAGCGCTGTATTGAATCTGTTGCAATTAACGGTGTGAAGTCGTTGAAGCGTAAAGCGATACAAGGTAACTTCAGTTATTGGGTAGGGGATATATAGAGAAAAGATCTGAGTTTCTTGTAATTACAAGATTCATAATGTTTGATTTGATTCAGTTCGAATCGGTGATTTTTCACCCAGTTAGGGTTTTCCACCTTAAATTTGGTGTTCTTGTGGTATTTGCTTGTTTATTTATTTCCGTTACATATTGTTAATTTCTGCACACTTTTGGGTTGATTGTTTAAGTAGACCAATCTAGAAATCGCGGATCCTAAAAATATTTTCAAGTGATCAAAATAATATAATTAAGAAGTCTTCATTTTATCAAAATCTTTAGGTTAGCTAAATCCTAACCTAGGAATGAAGAGGTAGGGTCTAGCAGTGCTCCTAGAGACATAGGTTAGATATGATATGTTAGAGCCATAAAAAAAATATATATATATATATATAACTAAATACCAGCCCTTTCAATAATCTCAATTTTGCACCTTATCTTTATAATTCTAAATTTCTATGATAATGCTTTGGGTGGCCTTGTATACAATTCATCTTGTATTGTTTCCACCAAATCCGTTAAAAATGATCTGAAGAAAATGAAAACATATACATGAAAGACAATGAAAAAGAAAATGGAATGGTGTGGCATGAAAATAAAACCCAATGGATAGGAAAAAAAAAAAAGATTGTTTTGGAGTAGCACCTGAGTTAAAGAAGATGAAAGCAGGAAGGATGACACTAGATGAGGAAAGAAGACATAAAAGCAGCCGATACACTCTGGAAGATAACCTCTCTAATCAAGAAATATCCTCATGTTCCGATTCTATTGTTCTTACTTGGGCCCAACTTTGATGAGAGTATCACCTTCACCCAGTTATAGAGAACCCGTCCTCGGATGAGGGTAGTAGATCTTGATTGAGGTGATTGGAGCCTTTAAGTGAGAGAACGTGGCATGCCAACGTTAGGTGGTTAGGTGAGAATTGACACCTTTTACATTTGAGGTAAGAAATTGTTCTCACCCTTTTGTGTTGAATCTAAAAAGAAGTCGATAGTTGAGAGGCAGTTGAAATATAAGACCTATTTAGGGATTAGGATAATTTGATGAAACTATAAGGTCAATCCACTAATAGCCTAATGGTGAGGCATTACTACTCCACTGAAACAACTAAGGATTAATCAATAGTTGTTGCACTAATGACGAGGAACATGAGTAGGGTGTGAATACTACCCAGAGCAAAAATAACAATACGAATAATAATTAATAGAATTTATTTTCAGCATGGGACCGCAATTATGAGAAAAAAGTATATTCCAACAGAAAGAAAAGCCCTAGTCATAGAGAAAGACGCCTACTCTTGCCATAGAAAAAGATCCATGCTCGTGCGGGAAGCTCGAGAGTTAGGTGAAATCGGAATATCCAACCAACTCGGCTCGTCATTCTCTATTTTCACCTAATTCTGTCCCATGATGGACAATTTCCCTACACTGATTGGAATGCATATAATAAGTGGTCTCCATAAGCTAACTGCATGTAAATTAGGGTAAAAATTAACCCAAACAAAATATCATCCAACAAAGAACTTTTGCAACCCATGTGTGCCTCATGAATGAGGACTTTTCCATGATTGCATCACCCAAATAAATGTCTTCACCAACTTGCGAATCATTAGGTGGGCAGCAATATTGCTACATCGCCTATCAAACATAAATACAACTACAGTCTTCTTTTGCCATCTGTACTTTGCCCGTTTGGTCTATTCATGCTGCATGCACCAACCAGCTTCGAGGTTGCTTCAAGTTTCTCTCTGGATTCCAATAATGAAAAATTGAATTTTCTTTCAGATGAGGTAATGTCAGTATGAGATTTCTTTCTGTTTGAATTCTTATATCAAAATAATTCTCAATCAAGGAAGACAGACATACCAAAGTCTTCTTTTAACTGAAGCGTACACACGAAATGAGAAACACCTCTATACTTTACACGGGGAAAAAACTTGATTTGTTCACAGCTGTAGTCGTAGACAGTAGCTGAATTGATTAGGGACACAGATGTCTGAAAAAGAGTAAAATGACTTCGAATTCCTTACGTAGCTTAAAAAAAAAAAAAAAAGAGCATAATTTATATTTTACAAGCCAGGCTCTTGTCAATAGGTCTAAGTAAGTATATAAGGCATTGGGCCGCACCACAATATCAAATATATATATGCAATGCATGGATTATATACTTGCGGCTGCTCATTATATTGGAACTTGCTGCGCGCTGTAATGAATGAGAGTATTTTTCCTATTAGAATTCATTAAATAGAGGCATTTTCCCCCTTGATCCATTTTCTTTATTCAATTTCTCATTTTTGCTGAGTAGAAGCAAAACATTTACAACAACCAATAAATCAGTATTGTTGAGCACCTCCTTCATTGAAATGTTTAGAATTGATCCCTAAATCGTTAGGTAAGAATCTTATACGGCTTGCCATTTGTCCGATGTAGCAAAATCAAAAAATCAACTAGTCATGTCTTCAATAGTCTTTCTCACTTGTTTTAATGTCAAGAAAGCAGTGCATTAAGCTGTAGGTCAAGTCGTCATCATCTCTCTTTTAAAATCTCGTTGGCATTTTTTTTCTTCTATGAAAAGATTGCATTATCATCTAAAATAAAATTAAATTAAATAAAATTAATAGTATCACATTTATTTTATGATAAACAACAGTTTATCAACTTTTAACTATTCCAATGGTCCTCCCTATTCAATCATTTTTCTTTTTACTCAAACTTCTTGGTTTGACACATCTTTAAAGTTAATTAACTCAATCATACATCAGTTGCATGTTAATGTCCATTGAGGATCTTCCTTTCTTTGACTAGATTAAGAATAAGAAATTAACCTTCAGTAATCAAATACACTCCACCTATAAAAATCGACGTGTCTGGGATTTTCGCCCATTTTAAACTCTAGTTTGGGTCAAGGTCCAAGCAAGATTCAATTGTATGCGTCCATGGTGGTCTACCTACAGACTTAGCTACCCAATTTCATATGTGCACTTATGTTTGTATGCACTAAATATGACATAAGCGGCTCTAGAGCTATAGTTAAGTGTACAAAACAGTTAAATGTATACTAAGGGCCTGTTGTTTTCACATAATTGAATATGTAAGAATTTATGATTAAATAAGCTCTACAGTATTATTAAAAAGGTAAGGGACGAAGGATACAATGTAACAGTATAGATGAGACTTTGATTTTCCTGAGATTTAATTACTTGGGCGGCGGTTGGGTATTCATTTCTCATCTTCTTTTGATTCGGTTTCCATTAAAAATGGTTATCAGTTGATCATTTTTTTTATATTCACCTTTCATTCTTCATTTGTTCCTACCTAAGGGCCCATTTGGATGTATACAAAATAAAATATTTATAGATATAAATATTGCAAGAATAAAATAGTATAGAATACAATAATGCAATTTTATAATAGTATAATATTATTACCGTTTGGCAATTTTTGAAGAATATTACAGATTTTAAATTGAGCTATTTGGAATGTGTTATGATTAAAGTAAATTACATTATAAGGTGGTAAAGTGAAATTTAACTTTCATGTTTTTACCATAAGTTACTTTTCTTTTATCACATAAAACCATGGTAAAATATAGTAAAGTAAACTCAATGGAAAAACAATTACTTTATAACTCTCTCTCACTTTGCTTTACCACATACTTCATCTGACCTTACTTTACCTCACATTTTACCATGATATTACATCAATATTTATTTTACTTTACCACACCCGTAAAGAAGTCACTTTTTATTAACCATATAAAACTACGATAAAATGTGACAAAGTAAAGTAAAAAAAAAAAAAGAAACTACTTCCTTCCCACTTTACTTCACCATGTACTTTATCTTACCTTTACTTTACCATATATTTACTATCATGTGAGATTTACTTTTACTTTACTTTACCATATATGTAAACTTTTACATTATGATGAATTTGGTGAACTAAAGTCTTTACTTTACTCTACCACTTTGTAATCATCATTTTAAAATATTTTTATCTCGTAGAAAGTTTTCTATAGGGGGGAGCTGTAGGAGAGAATATTGAGCCTTTTGAATCTTTTCTTCAAGTTTCTCTAGAGTTACCAAACGCACAAGATTTTCTTTTTTAAAAAACGAAAGATTATATTCAATAAAATATTATTTTTTTGTGTTTTCTTGTGCATCCAAACATGCCCTAAATAAATACAAAGTCTTAGAATTATTAGGAATTCAATTATATGAATCAAACAGGTAGGGGGTATGGGTGCCAGTGTTAAATTGGATACCTCAGGGTATTGTATATATACTGCAACCAGACCAGTTTCAGATAAATTATAGATCAGACCAAACCGGACCCATTGCCATTGTCACAACCCCGCCCAACTCAGCATGAAATTGTCTGCTTTGGCCCACGTGCACGCGCGGGGACTTCCCAGGAGGTCACCCATCCTAGTACTGCTCCCGCCCGAGCACGCTTAACTTCGGAGTTCTTACGGTTTCCGGGGCCGCACGGTTTTAAAAGGCCTCATGCTAAGTTAATACGGGGTTTGACTTATAAGCCCAGGGTCAGGACATGGATATTTCCAATGTGGGCTAACGGAGACTCACCGTTTGAAGCCCGTGGTTGACACGCTACGCCCCGTGGTTAAGGGTGCCGCCCGGACCAAGTTGTCACATTTTTATTGTGACGGCCCGGAGTCCCACATCGACTATAGAGAGGAAAGTGAATGGGATTATATGTAGAGCTTACACCCTTACATTGCATGAGGCCTTTTGATGGGTTGAGGCCCATCAGAAGCAAAACCGTGAGGCCGGTGGGCCAAAGCGGACAATATCATGCATGGGTATGGGGTGGGGCGTTACAAATGGTATCAGAGCCGACTCTCGACTAGTTCGAGTGTGGGTCCCCTGCCGTGGTCTGGTGCAAGTGGGCGGGTCTCCATGTGGGCGGGCCAAGAGGGCTGGCAGGCTACAGAGACTGGCAGGCTACTGCACAGGGACGTGCAGCCTTAAGGGGGGTGGATTGTGACGCCCCGGAGTCCCACATCGACTATAGAGAGGAAAGTGAATGGGATTATATGTAGAGCTTACACCCTTACATTGCATGAGGCCTTTTGATGGGTTGAGGCCCATCAGAAGCAAAACCGTGAGGCCGGTGGGCCAAAGCGGACAATATCATGCATGGGTATGGGTGGGGCGTTACAGCCATCCCTATGAAGATTTTTGTAAACTTGGAGATGATGAAGGAAATGTGCTTCGAAATGATTCTTGTAAGAGATTTTCTTACTTGTTTCGATTGTTTATGTTCTTCTACAATTGTCCATGACGGCTTCTTTCAACACCTTTTCTTATCCTAGTTTCATGCTGCATTTTTCATCGGATTCCCAACTAGGAAGAATCACAGCATTTTGCCTTCCAAACTCGGCAACAATTTGACATTTTTTATATAGCCAATGGCAATTCTCCTGTTACCAATCTCTTATGAGCTGGACTATCAATACTATAAATGTATTAAAATACATTCTACAACACCTTCTTGTTTGTTTCTGACTGATCCAAGTTTTGAAGGAAGTTTTTCACATTGACATTCATATCATATAAACAAACAATTAAACTAACTATTAGAAAACTTGTGGACACATGACATCTATTCAAGCATGGTAGTGGCCAATAGAGAAATTAGTATCTCACTATAAATAAAAGACTTGATTTGTACCCGCAGTTAAGACTCCCAACAAGATTACTATAGATGAAGGTTTTTGGCGAACATGTTTTCACTAAACTTGACTATTTGGACTAGCCTATATAAGAGACATGGGAGCCCTATGATTGATATTCTATGCATTCTGTTCCATCCTGTAGGTAGATCGAGGCATATGAGACTCTAGCCACGTGTCAAATGTCTCGCACATTCATATCCATCACTTACAAAACTTGACAATTGTGGATTGCAATCCACCAAATCTCACTTCAAGCATGCAACATTCTTACCCAAAAAAACACAGCATTTTGTGACAAAAATAAAATGCAATTTTGAACTAATTGGACCTGATTTGGGCAAGGAGGCCTATCACATTAAGGTTTTCCAAGTCCCAGCCTGGCCACCCCAAGCCCAGATCACATTTGAGAGGATTCAAGTCTTGTTTTGGGCCCATGGGCTCATCATGGTCCTATGGTCCGAAGCTAAACCAAACTGGGCCTAGTCCTATGTTTAGTCATAAACGCTTCGACTGACATTTCGACATAGATGGACGTTGAGTTTTGAAAATGGGCTGGACCTGATCCGATTTTTCAGATCCATGAGCTGGATTGAAACTGGGCCCTAGAACTAACGATGCTGGGCCTAATCTCTTATAGGTCCTCCCAAGAATTTGCCATGGCACAAAAATCTTTGACTGGACAATCCTAGCCAGTTTCCAAATACTGTAGCTGCCATAGTGGCCCAACTGTGTACATTTAGCTCACCTCTATTACAACTAATCGTGGTGTTTCCTATATTTAATCATATTTTGTTATTATACTCTGTTTTCCCACTTGTGAAGGTATACTTTTATCTAACCCCGAGGGGTAGCTCACTTGGCCTAGGATCACGGTTTGCACTCAGAGGTTGTAGGTTTGAAACCGCACTACCACACTAGGACCACAGGAGAATTTTACCTGGTTTTCTCTCTTGAACCCGTATGGATTATTCTAGCCCAAAGGGCTGGGAACCCTGCGCGTTATCGGAAAAAAAAAAGGTATACTTTCATCTACACCAACAGTTCAAATGCCTCTAGGCTCTAAGGTTAGGGTGATATTCACCGTAGGATTGGTTGTGGGAAATGGGGAGTCTTTGAAATTGAGCCACTAATGCTATTATGAGACTGATATGATCCTTCACTTTTTTATGTGATTTGCTAGGGTAACATTGGGTAATGTTTTTCCACCGAAAGGGAGATTATTAGAAAGATATTTGTAAATCTTCACCTTAGATTTCTTCGATTTTAATGACTTCAAGATAAATAAATGTCATGTATTTAATCGTAGTAATTCAATTCCTTGTAAGTAAACGGGTCCTGAACCTGGAGGCCTCAAATCAAGGGTTGTGATGATCCAATTGGACCCTTTTTTGGTCCTCCCAAGATCTAACTTTTCATCACCCTATCTTTCTACCGCACCCATGCAAAATGTGGTTTCTCTTATAGATGGTTAGGACTTTTCTATCTTGGACCATGAAAATGATCTGCAGCTACACTTCTCAACTTCTCATTACATTTTGCAGCAGTAGACTTCTCAAGAGTGATGATTCTTAAAATTAAAGCAAATTTCCTTTAATCTAATCAAGCAACACAATTTCTTAACACCCTTACAAGATTTCTTAGCTTCATGAAGTCACTAAACGACTGCGACTTAGATTCCCTTACTACTATCGTACTTGCAATATAAAACTCTCTTCAACCTTCTTTTTTTAATTTCATCTCTTGATTGCAAGATCTTTCTTTTCTCCCTTCCCATGTTGTTGGTTTAGTAGGAATAATTGCCGTTTCAAAGATAACGTAATGTAAGGCTTCTGAACACAAAATCCCATTACTCTACACATCTCTCTCACAAACAAACAAATCTCGTATCAGCACAGAGTATCCAAGGAGATCAAGCTGTCTGTATTGACCCATGCCCCATTTGGCACGTGGACTGCTGCGATTAGATGGCCCGATTCGGAGATCGATCTCGATCTCCACGTGGCGTTATCCTGTTATGATAATCTCATTGCCTCCCTGGATGCCACTGTCTTTTTCTCTCTTGAAGCAAGAACAGCTTTTTCCTGGTAGCTAAGGAGGGATATTCAAGTTCATGGAACAAGAGACAAATGCAATGGACCACATTATTATAGTAATTAAACTACATTGGTTATGGACATGGGATTATATAATAAGATACATGTATTATATTATAATGTAAAGATAATACTTAATTTTGGGCAATGTTCTGCATTATGGTTCTTCCAAGGGGTTTGGGTTCACCAGATGACCGACTTTCGATTTGCCGCACACCCCAAAAAAAGGAAAATCAGTGAGCTTATCCGCGTCTACTGATAGATCGATCAGCCATTTTGTTTGTTAAAAGTGTATAAAGAAGTTTTAGCTTTAATTTGACAAATGTGATTGATCAATGATCTTTAGAATACCATGTTCAAGCATAGCCAAATGTAATTCTAATGATGCTGGTACTGAGGCATAGATGTTGGATTATAAATCGAGTCAAACCAGACCGAGCCGAACCAAACTATATAGTCATGATCAATAAGTCCGAGTCAACCAGGCCTAGTGAAGACCAGAACCAAGCCTGGCCAGTTTGGGAAGCCTTTGGTTATCGAGCCCTAAGTTGAATACAACCAACCTTGCCTCCCCACTTTGATCATCTTGACAGCACCATGTTCCCATACACATTCCTTTGCCTTGTCTTGTTTGAGCAGTCCTCCTTTTCTCCTGCCCACTTTACTACTTTTCTAATCTTCCTGCACTCACTTTTAAATATCCCTTCACCTTATAAAAATCCATGCCCACGTTCACCACCTTAATAACAATGCTTCCACTACACCTTTCCATGCACTCGTTCCTTGTCACAGTTTTCAAACCTGACCATGTTCACTCCCCTTCTTTAAACCTAGTCAACCTCACTTCCTACTCATCCTGTATAAATGCACCACCCTAGCCACCATCTGCAGGGTCCAACTCTCAGGTGAGAGGACTAATACACTTAACCTATACACCATGGTTGAGGCCTATAAGCACGCCGCCACCGTCCACCCGAAGAAGGCTGGCAATGGCTTCACTAGAAAGTGTGCAGCTCTGGTCAAGGAGCAACGCGCAAGGATTTACATACTTCGCCGATGTGCCACCATGCTTCTGTGTTGGTACATACAGGGTGATGACTAAGGAGATATATATGTAATTGTAGCTTCTATGTTTGTTTTTGTGGGTTTTTCTTGTCTTGATGTTTCCTTTTTTCGATCTTAGCTGGTGCGGTCGAGTCCACCGGTTTGGTTCGGTTCGGTTCTATGTCCTTGGTGCAGCCAATTGTTCAATCTCTCTCTTTTTTTTGGCCCCATCAAAGATGTTTTGGTTGGGCTTATGGTGTGGGGGAGGTCTGTGTGGCTGCATTGTAGGCTTTTTATCGAGCTGATTGGGGGACTAGAGATACAAGTATGGATACTGTAACTGTGTTTTGTGAGGGGGAGACTCACTGTTGTAGAAGTGCTCTACATATTTTTCTTCTTTTTATTATGTATTTTTAACATGGAGTGAAAGCTGTGATATTCTTCCATCTTATATATGTAATGCACAAAGGGTGTAAGTTGTCCAGAATCTGCTGTTTTATAAATTGACTGATGTTTTAACTTCTGTCTCTCTCAATAAAATTGTGGCCGATGGTTTGCTGGGTGTTGAATTTGTCGAAAGTCTAAGCAATGCCTTCTTATAATAGGAACTATAATTGAAAAGTAAGTGAACATGTACCATTCTAATATTTGCCCTCTTCACTAGAACTATTCATACCAAAAACTAAAATTGGAAAGGATTAGCCAGCCCTCAAATGAGGGGCCTACACTCCTTCGACATCCCAAACATTAACCCTTCACATTCACTACTTGGATGGCAACAAGTGTACAGTTTGGTACATCTCAGCATAATCTCGATTTGCTCTTGGTTACACCTATTCCACCCAACACCTAGCCTAACTTGTGATTGATTTATGATATGTGATGCCTAACCTCTACCCTAATTGCCACCAATGGTCTGGTTTTGATACTGGTTTTTTTTCTTTTTTACATCAAAAAAGTTGTACACATTTCTTGTACAGCGGACCCAAACTTGATTTTCACTGTACCTACTTTTGTAAAGGTGCCTTGCCAACCATATATCATACACAAGTTATGTATATCATGGCATACCCCCAAAAATTTATTAGGGGCATGTTTGTTTGAATGGAACTGAATTCTTAAGATTTGTAGAAGAATATACTCGTGGCGGTGGCTACAATTGTAGAATCAAACGTGAAGATTGAAAATAAAAAATGAATTAAGAGGAGATGGAAAACAAAACTCTAAGCTATCTCCCTAGTAAAGTCCTATAAAAGTGAGGATCTCACCTTTTATACCATTTGCCCCTTACCTCTTTAATAATTTTTTATGGAACCTGTTTTTCCTTGAATTCTTGGGAATTCAATTCCTCGCAAACAAATCTATCCTAAGTAATTTGTAAATTAGTCATTGATGAGACGAGACAAAATTCGAACCCAATTTGTGTCTAAATCTAAAGACTATACAAACCGAAATCCAACAAATGCACAGTTCGACCCATCTCTCAAAAAGGTGGGTTAGGACAGACCACCCATTTAACCCAACTACATACTGCTGTTCCTATTCTCCACTTTCAATACCCTTTGATAAAAGCCCCTACATGTGAATCGCTGCGTTGGAATTAGGTAAACCTACACTTAAAATAGTTGGGACAAAACTTTGAGGATGATGATAATGACACTTGGTGCCATAAAGTTCTAAAAGATTTTCTTCTTCTTTATTTTTTATATATATACTGGATTACTTAAGCCACACTTAATTAGGTTACACTTTGCAACTAAATCCTCAAGCATTCTTCACTGGTTTTCCTTCAGGATTTTGAAAATTTTCATTTGGAAATTGTGAATCCTTAGGAATTTAAGCCTATGAATATCCGCATTCTTTTGAGGAGTTTCATGTTCAACCCTCTTCCATAGGATCTAAAAATCCTTAGTTTTGCGGATTTATATATTAACTCCATTTTTTCTTAGCTATACACATTGATACGAATGGATAATGATGTGAAATCCTTAACTATAAAATTCTCAATGAGAAATACTCAGATCTATATATTAATCCTCAATGATTCCTCACATGCCATGAAGTGTGCATGCCCTTACAAAATAAACACTTTCTCACAATTTCTAACGAGGAATGTGCCAACCTGACTCAATAGTTTAGAGTTCAAATTGACATTTCAAACTTGATTGATGAATAAAATGGCATCATATTTGTTAGTTGCTGCTCTATCCTCTCTGGATGAATCCGGGTTCGAGTTTATATTTCCAACCAGGTAAAAGTTTGTGTTGGGTTCATATCTGTCACCACTTCAAGTTCAACGCCTGCAAGAGGCCTTGTCAAACTCTACTGCTAGGATTATGACCAACATCAACTTCACGTGCTAGTTAGGAATGGAGATAGGATATGGAAACCAAACACAATTTCCATAAAACAATCCAAGGTGCAGAGTTCATGCAATTAATCTTAAGAAAGATACGATACCTTATAACATAGATCTTGTGCCATGTTCTTTGATTGCTGAAAATGATTCGCTTGGAGTCAAACTCGAAGTTGGTTATATAATGGCCAGCTGAAATGATTTCCTGGTTTCAAATCCAATGTCATCTGTATTAACTGACACATACCATAGATCTCGTACCATGTTCTCTCAGATCTTATAAAGTAATGTGTACCTTATTTTTTAGGGCTTAGACTCATAACCCATGCCCCAAAAATCATGTGCTGCTGCAATCTGAGAGGTTAGATCTCCCATGTGTAATAGCTGGGGGGTAGGTGGAACATGTGAAATGTGTGTGTACTAGAATCCTCCACATCTTGTCATTGGTATTTCAGGGCTTTTCTATATGGAGTGTGTATTTCTTTTTTTTTTTTTGCCCTTCTATTTATTTGGAGATTGCATCATTGGCTGTACTTGGAAGATGATAGTAAATTATAAACTAATCATAAGCAAGAAAACAGGGGAAGGTGTTGGTTTTGTTACCAATACCAACATTAATGACAAATCAAGGATACTTAAAATGGAAAAGAGAAAATAATTACAAAAGAATGACAAAGAAGATTCTATTCCTATTTCAAGGGATTGTCTGGGTCACTGGATAATTTATTGAAGGCAAATCCCTGGGCTATCTTATCTGTTGCTTGGTTAGGCAGTAAGTAAATAATTTTCAAAAATAGATATTTCAAAACTTAAAATCACCTTTAAGATTGATCATGCAAAACACAAGTATGCTCTACATTTTAAAGCTCTTTGTATTTTGTTAGCTTTCAGGTTTTCAATTATTTTAGAACCTAGTTCATGTCTTGTAATCTATTTCCGATGATTGACATGCATTCAAGTGGTCTTACAAGTTATAGTCTGGCCACTAACTGATAGAAAAGAAAGGCATTTCAGCTGTCTGGCACTAAACATGTTTTTGGATTCGTAATTGATTTGATGTGCCTCGTTTCATCTCTTATGTTGTAACTAGTATTATATATATGAAAGCAGCAGCCCTATTCATAAGAGAGCAATATGTAGTTGTATAAAAGGTGACTTTTTTATCCAATTAAGTTGTTCAGTTGATCATCAAGTTACTTTGATCCAGTTGGTCCAAATATCAACTAGACTGAGCACAGGTTAGCCATGGGCCTTAGCTGATCATCAATCTTCATTATTTTCTTTTTTTTTTTTCTCTGTTTTATTAAAATTCAAAACCTCCCATAAAATTTATTTTTCTCTAAAATATATATTGGTAGTTACTATTTCTATTTAATCATCAAAATAACTTATCTCATGAATTATCTTTAGTGGTTTGGATTTAATAAATAACTTAAGTGACCAATATACTTTCTCCAATTGAAATGAGTAGATAAATGTATATTATTTTTATTTGACTCATTCGAGTTTAATAGATGGGTCCCACCAATCATATGTGAAACAAATCCATAAATTCTTAAACCAACAAAAAGAAGAAAACAAAAAGTTAACAAAGGTTGTTGGGTTTGACAGTGGGCTCAACGGAGCTAGCACATATTACACCAATTTTGGTGTGGGGCTTCTTAATCGATCCAAATCCTTACGTTTCCCTTATTCCTTCCCTCATCTCGCTTCCTCTACTATTTTAATACTTCTTTTATATTAAAATATATGGTTTTTTTTTTTTTTTTTTTTTGTTCTTTTCCAACACGGACCTCTCACACTATTCTAGTATATTAAGATTTGTCATCCTATGTATCAAATATATGACCCACTTCCCAAGCTTATAGTTGGACCTGTAAGCATCATTGGATAAAGGGCCCATAAATAATAACCCTATGGGCTGATAATTTTGTGTAAAGATTACATACCTCATACCTGTATGTATTCTATTGCAAGTCCGAAAATGAATGACAGATTTCAAACACATTTATAGAATGTAAATTTCATATTTTTTAACGACAGTACTGGACCATATATGTGAATGTAGAAAACCTAAGACCCAGGCCTAACTGGGCCTATGTAATTTATTTGTGGGTCCAGTAGAAAACCTCGTATTATTCTCAATTGGGCCTGGACCAGAAGCATGAGCTGTTCACTCTCATGTCCATTTGGTAAATGATACTGTAGAGACCCATCTTGCTACTTAATGGGTCAACAAGTGTAGATCCAAACCGCCACATTTGTCGCATACACTATATTATCTGGACCGAGATCCAATTGAAGCAAATGGGCCCAATTAAAGTCATTATAGTGAGGAAGATATATATAAGCAGAAAGCATCATCTCCATTAAAGCGTGCTAGCCAACTTAACATGTTTATCAGCCCAATTAATAAACGGGTCAGGTTATGCAATTCAATCCACAAACTGACCTGAACGAAACTTGACTCTTTTCTTTAACAAGGTTCGGGTTGACACGTCTAACCTGATTTTCTTGATAGGTAAACTCGACCTGACCCAGACGCCTTGCTTGGTGTTGATAACAACATGCCATACACAAGCACTGTGAATTTCGGGCAGAGTCCAATCCATGAATCCACCTCCGCTAACGGGCTACAGGAGTTCTCTTCCATGAGCACTACATGTACAGTTCAGCTTTATGGGGTCCACTTTTGACACCCTTATCCGTGATTTGACACGTTAAATCTTATGTTCATCGCCACTGAATTGAATGTTAGAAAATATATATGGTTAAAAGACCATTAAACTTTAAAATTATTCAAGGGATGGGATAAGCCGATGCGGTTGGTTTTTCATATGACTTTATCTATTAAATTCGCTTTTTCATCTATATTATCTCCTATGATAGGAATGCATTCAGGTTAGCCCTACGAGCTGGACTGAACCACAATTTGCAGTCTTCCCACAGGTGAAAGTCCAAGGGCTCAAAATCACTCCACCATCTTCTATTATCCCTCGCCAAATTCCAGTTGAATAAATTGTAAGGTTAAAAAGGAAAAACTAAAAATAGTATCTAATGAAAGGTGATTGTGGGCCTTCTGGGACATGGATTCACATGCCTTTTATGGTGGAGTGCACAAATAATAATCTAAACCACTTAAAATATATTGTTTCCTCTTGACTTTTGTATTTGATCTAACATAATTTTACCATACACCATAGTTTGGCTCATCTAGGACTAGCAAAATGCCCCCGTGCTTAGCACGGGCAATGAAAGCCATAATATTAAATATTTATAAAAATATTGATATAACTCATAAAAAGAAAAAATAATGTTATCTTTATTGAGATGTTCAAAAATTGTAATAAAAATTAATTAATATATATGTAAGATTTGAAATTTATGATCAACACGATAGACGTTAGTTTCATTATTCATATATTCCTTAGAGACACAAATTTTTTTTATTTTCCATTTTTCAGGCTAAGAACATTGTTTAAGTCGGATAGAGAAAGTCAATGCAGAGTCGATATATATATATATATATATCTATCTGTTTTTGAAAAAATATATATACAACATCCAACATGATAGTTGAGACCTTGAATGAGACTAAGTAACAGATGAATTATAAGTCTAAGACTCTCACCAAGCATGTGCTATGAGACAGATATATGGAATGATGTTTATTGCCACTATTTTTTTTTTTTTTTTTCATTCATTTTAGCAAAGATTATGGACCGCTTTAGGAAGTCATACAAAAAAAAAAAAGATTTTCAGTTCAATCTATGGAACGCCTATATTGCATAATTGTCACTTTAGCCATGAATAATCTAACACATACTATCATTCTATTTACTTCTTCTTCTTTTATAATATTAATAGTTTCCAGTTCTTGTGTATGTTTTTTTCTTGGTGTTGATTTTGAAGCATTATCATTACTGTTATACTGCCACCGCCACTACTATAATTGTTATTATTATTTGGATATTTGAGGGTTACAAAGATGTGGTTTGGAGCTCCAAAGTAAATGGCACTTTTTATTATGATTTAGGGTGGATTGTTGCTTTCTAATTTGTTAAATATTCAAATATTTTATTATAGGTGTTTCACAAGCAAAGACAATTACTACCAAAGTACATGATTGTTACTATTCTCCCATTAACATTGCCTTCAAGAAAATAAATTAAAATAACTAAAAAAAAGAGGAAACAATAAAAATAAATATATATAATGACGTTACAATTCTTTGTTTCATGACACTGTTGCTATTAAGAAATGAAATTAATAGGAGAATTAAGAAGAAAATTATTATGAATTAAATGACATTGATCATGTGACCATTTTCTATTGGAATACATTTAAGAAAAGATATTAAGAAAGGAAATAAAAGAGAATTAAATACGAAAGTTAAGAAAATAAATTAAAAAATAAATTAAAAAGATTAAAAAAATAAATTTGTTGAAGGTAATAAAAAAAAGGTTGAGATTGGATTTGGTGATCAAAATTGAATTCCAGAACAATAAGGTATGATATAATACAATGGTCAAAATTGAAGAGGACTAAAATATAAAATAATAATAGTCAAAGAAAAATGTATATAGAATTTTATAAGCATGGAATGGCATCCCTATCAGCCCAAAGATAGTAAAACTAAATCAACACAAGTCACAAACATGTCTAAAAAAAAACCACAAGCCACGAACAAACCAGACATCCTAAAACTCCACA
The DNA here is from genome assembly GCA_003546025.1 of Camphora micrantha. Classification (NCBI taxonomy): domain Eukaryota; kingdom Viridiplantae; phylum Streptophyta; class Magnoliopsida; order Laurales; family Lauraceae; genus Camphora; species Camphora micrantha. Next base: position 35,709,015 of record QPKB01000011.1, read on the forward strand.
CCACCATATATAGCTCGTTGTGGTGTTTTCTTGAACGCAAGAAAATAAATCAAAAGTAGATAAATGAAAAGCAATGTAGGGAACGCTATAAATGATGTTGCTTGGATTACGAATAAATAAAGAAATATATATAATATATGAAAGGAAAATATTAGATAACAATTTAAGATCCAATTTCGGTGACTCATAGATGCATAATTCAACTCAGAGAAAAGTAAGGGGTACCCAAAGAGTGTGTACAAAACCGTAATGGATCGGAAAACGCCACTGGAAAATGTCGATTTTGATTAAAGGTGATATTTGTAGAAAAAAAAAAAGCTTGAACAAATTTAGAAGATGTAGTTGAACTCTAATCATCTAATCATTTGGTGATACACTTCAATCAAAGTAGAACCTCACACATATCTAAGACTACCAATGTGCATCTCATGGATAGTTTAGATCTCACAAAAGATTGAGTCCTCACCTTCACATTTGTTTTTGTTTGTACAGTCGGAATCAAGTCTTGAACTGATTCATCATCGTTAGTGTTGGAAATTTTTAAAAAATTTAAATTTAATATTTGGATTCTGATTTATTTGAATTTTTTTTTTCATAATCTTGCATTTCTCTTGTAAGTTTCATGAAAAACAACACTTTTAAGCCTTAAATCTGGGATTGGGGGTTTTTCTCTTGTTTTTTATTTGAGAGAGAGAAAGCACTTTGGTTAAATGAAGAATGTCATTATAAATATATTTATAAAAAAATGGATTGTTAAGCGGATGCAAAATAGAGAGTAATAAATGGAAATTAGGGAACCATAAAAGACCTAAAAGAAACCAGAGAAATACTGATTTTGGTTACCTCAACAATGCGAATGGTGTATTCGAATCAATGGTCATTTTAGTAGGCAAAGATGAGATGATCGTGAGCAGATGAAATATGATTGTTGCTTTCTATATATTAGCCTAGATGAGAATAAGATAAAAAAAAATAAGGCCGTTCCTATGAAGAATGAGGAGAAGATTTTTCACTAAAGAAGACTTGATATGAAGAGTTATGGTCATGTTGGAATTATGTACGTTGGAGGGTTTATGAAAGTTGAGGGACAATCAAAACAATCGATTGCAACTGAAGAGGGAGACATTTTTGTTAATTAGGAGTTACAAACGTGGGAGGGTTATTGTGAGGAAGGTCAATAAAATTCAATCAAAATCAATTGAATCCAATTGGCTAATTTTGCAATTGGATTCACTTCGCTTCATATATAATAATTGATAACATATTAAATATGTGAATTTGTGTGTGTGTGTGTGTGTGTGTGTGTGTGTGTGTGTGTGTGTGTGTGTGTGTGTGTGTGTGTATGAGGAATATTCATGTGCATCTATCCCTTACCATAGGGTGAGGGGCACTTTCCCTTTTTGCACATGAAGACAAGGAAGTGTACATAACCCTATGTACTTGAAAATTCACTTTTGTACTTGAAAATTCTCATTTATGGAAGTGTCCCTCACCCTATGGCAAGGGATAGATGCACATGAATGTTCTCCTATATATATAGGAGATGCTCAAATGAGAGACATCTCTCACCTTAAATGAGAGATTAGGTGGGGCTTCATAAGAGCATCTCCATATATATATATATATATATTAAAATTTGAGAGATATCTCTCATTTTAAATGGGAGATATGACAGATATCTCTCACCTTAAATAAGAGATAGGAGTGGGGGCCTTCACATTTAAGTTGTCGACATTGGATATAGAGGTGAGGGTGAGGGCTCTCACATTTAAGTTGTTAGCATTGGATATGGATGTGAGGCCCCCCATCCAATCTCTCATTTAAGGTGAGAGATATGTCTCATAGGAGCATCTCCTATATATATCCGATCTCTTATATAAGGTGAGAGATATCTGTCATATCTCTCATTTAAGGTGAGAAATATCTCTCAAAATTTAATATATATATATATATATGGAGATGCTTTTATGAGAGAAAATTTTGAGAGATATTTCTCACCTTAAATGAGAGATATGACAGATATCTCTCACCTTATATTAGAGATATGATATATATGGGAGATACTTCTATGAGACATATCTCTCACCTTAAATGAGAGATTGGATGGGGCCCTCACATCCATATCCAATGCCAACAACTTAAATGTGAGGGCCCACACCCCCATCTCTTATACAAGGTGAGAGATATCTCTCATAGGAGCATCTATATATATATATATTAAAATTTAATCATTCTTTTCACTGGAGTGGTGAAGTGGTACTACGAGTAGGATCCTTCAATGTGAAAACTAGGGATTGACTTTGGTTAATGTTGTATTGCTATGAAGTGCCTCACTGCTGATCTATCCGTGATTTGGCAATTTGTCCCAACTTCATATAGGACCCTCCATATTTGTTTTCAGCAATTGAGATGTTGCTTGGGTGGATTCTATTATAGAGACTCAACAATTTTCCACTAAAATCCAAGCTATATAATATGCTCATAAGTGGTTCAATTTTTGTATGCATTGGTGAACCGATGGGTTTACCAAGAAAAACTTAAATAATTTCCAAGGCCTGCCTGTCTTTTATCATATTTACATCACAAACTCTTTGTTGAAAAATATTCTTCCTATAATAGCAGGGGGATGGAGGTAAGTGGGGCTGTCATCCCCACCGTCTAAAAGCGGACTCCTCTTAATGGTCCCTATTTCTTTATTGGAAGGGAAAATTTTAAATATGGCCTTAAATTTTATCTTATTTCAAAGAAGGATACGAGTATTGAAACTTTTCAAATTAGTCCATAAGCTTTTTAATAAATTTTCAATTAAGGACATCCGGCCATTTAAAGGTATTTTATGGCGATTTTTTCCCTCAATATTTTGAAAATACCCAAATTACCCTTCATTTAAAGCCATGACATGGTTTCGACAGCCACTACATGCAGCCAGTTGCTGTAGGAATGCTGGATGTCCTTGATCACCGTAAGGACACCGGCGAGGAAACTGAGGAGAATGTAAAGGAAGTGAAGGAAAGTTTTATTACAATGAAGGGTAATTTGGGTATTTATAAAAAAGGAAAAAAAGTTGCCGAAAATAACTTTAAATAAATAAATGTCCTTAATTGAAAACTTCAAGAAAAATTTAGGGACTAATTTGAAAAGTTTTGAAACTTGTGTCATTTTTTAAAATAAGGCCGAAACTTAAGAACTTTTTTGAAATTCTCCCTTATTGGAATACAAAGAATTATTGTTTAGAGAATTTCTAAATTATTTTTGTTTACTTGAACATCCAGAGATTCTATGAAAATAAAGGGGTCGGAATTTTAGAAATTCCAAAAGTCATTTTACGTGTAAATGCAGAAAAATTGATCAATGCCTTCCCTCTCACAGGCTTGTTGTTTTATTCAAATTCAGAGCCCCACCTAATCGATGGTTGGGATAAAAACACATGAATGTATGTATAGAGAGAAAATTCTAACTTTGCTTCAATCTCACTTACCAACCAAGCAACCAACTTGTCCGTACCCTTTAAAGTCCATCAAAACCTTTCATGATGGAGTGACAATTTATCTTAGATGTTCCTTCCAAACACCTTCATTCCTTCATTTTTTTTTCAGAAAAGATCAACACCGTTTAGGGATTTTGACCGAGGGTCGCAACAAGTGAATTAATCACGATCTGCCACGTCACAGTGAGATTAATTTTAAAGGAGGCATACCCAATATGATAATGTGGCATACCTTGATGGGTCCACTCCTAATTTCAACTCCATTTATTTATTAAATTATTTATTAAATATCAATCATAAGACAAGCCATCAATCTTATGGTGTCACTTATTCTCAAACACAGAAAGGTTTTTGCCAGATATTCTAATAAATAATGGATGCATTCTCCTATCACGAGAATATGTAGTCTACGGTCTACATTAATTCCCAAATTCAAAACAAACTTGTCCGACCGTGCAGTTACAAACTTAAAAGTTCATCCGAACGTTGAAGATAATGAGACACATTGGTCCAACTTTGTTCTTTCCGAGAACCTTCGTTTTGTCAATGACTCTACCCTTATTTTCTACCCGGCCATTTCCAAAAGCTACAGATCTCTTTTTGCAGTCCGTACGTTCTCATTTGCCGGCCTGATCTTTGTCCCTTTTCCCCCCTTTGAAAAGTCTCTGTATTCATTACATGCTTTCTTTCTTGATACAATCACTTCGAAAACCTCGAAATATCTTGAAGGAACCGGATTTGTATTTACTTGGAACTTGAAGTAGATGCGATGCGATTCGCAATTCGCTCCATCTTGAAACAGTGGATCTGCTGCTTCTGATATGTTGGATTTTATGTTATTTTAGGGCACTTTTTGGATCGTGTATTCTGTTTAGTTCATGACTTGGATTCTCTACACTCGTCAAGTTGATTTCATGTAAGTGTCAGTAATTCGTTCGCTTTCTATTGATTTCTTATGTCTACTTGAATATATATATATATATATATATATTGTGTTTTACTTGATGATTTCTTAGTTTCTTTAGTTTTGCATCTGTCTATGTATGTTTGGATTGCGATTGAATCGATTTATTTTTGGTGATATGCCAAACTGGAATCGTTGTGGTCTAATGGAAGGTCATCTGTCTAATGGTCGCAGCATGAATGATGCATTTTTTTTTTTTTTTTTTTGTTTAAGCTCCTATCATGATATGTTAATGTCCTAAATGGTTATAAGGCTATTTTGAATGCGTTCTATCCAGGGGGGGTTCGGCGTATTGGTTAGGTACATAACATTCGGTATCTGAGTCAACCTCCACCTGGCTCAAGTCACAGAAAGGCTACCTAGAGTAGAGTGAGAGCCTCTCTTAAAAAAAAAAAAAAATGGCTAACTAATGCCAGAGTGAAAGCCACCGCGGGGAGGGCTACTTGGAGCCGCCGCCAAGGATGTCGGCTACATAAGCATGGTGGTCTATTACAGTCCTAAATGGTTATAAGGCTTAATTTAACGCGTTCCATCAGTCCTGGTGCTTTTGGCGTATTGGTTAGGTACATAACATGATATTTGTTGGTCCATTTGATTTTCTTACTGCATTATTAACAGATGAGTTTGACTCAGTTTAGGTTGTGAAGTAGTTGGGCAGTGAAATGGGGATGTGATTTTTTGACTGGAGCCAAGAATACTTCATAGGCAGGTGGGCTAATTTGACAGTTTCATAATGATCTCAAGAGAATTTTACTTTTGAAAGTGTCTTTGGGGAGACTATTTAAATTTGAATTGATGCTGTCAAATGAGTCTCTCTCCCAGCTGTGAGCCCACATGTACATATTTAACAACAGGGGAGAGTGGGTTGTGTAGGAAATCTGGAGATTGGGTGGGCCATTTATCATTCTGATCAAGTAATCATAACCGTTGAGTTTAAATCGATGTAGTTGCAGATACTTTTGTACACTGTCAAAAATGCTTGAATCAATGTGAAATTGGGTGGATTATTAATTCATGGGCTCTAGCTTTATTTGGGGGTTTGGATTTACCATAGCTACAAGTTATTATGTGGATTAGAATGGCAGAAAAGGGTGTTCTATGGAATTCCTCACACATAAATGGATAAAGCTAGCATCAATCTCAACTCTCAAGTTCTGTACATCCCATTTCAGTTGTCAACTGCAGGAAGCATACATGATCAAATCCGTACTTTTGATCAATGTAACTTATTTTGGCACTTATCTAGCCATTATCGACAATTGGATTAATCACATAATGGCTGCACCTATATCTATCTAACCACTGAATTTTGAGACTCCACAATCAAGGGTTAAAATCTTCTAATCAGAGTGATATATATATATATATTAATATTATAAGGGTTAAATTTTATTCCACCAAAAAAAGAAAAGAACAAAAAAACAACTACCGAACAACAAAGAAAAAAGCAACTAAAACAAACTATACATAAAAAATGATAGAAGATCGAGAAAGTCCTTCCCTAGCAAGACCATCTGCCATTGAGTTAACCTCTCGTAAGATGCGACGAAAAGAAGCACCAATCTTTTTAGAAATATCTTGCACCTCCTCTACCCAATCCGCAATCCGCCATGGATAAATAGCCTTTCCAGAAGCCCACTGAATTGTTGAAAAAGAATCTCCTTCTATAATAGGATATGAGCCACCTATCTTTTCCAATTCACAACACCCAATAAGAAGAGCATACACTTCAACTTCGTTAGCATCGAGAGCATTCACAGGCCCAAAGAACATCTCGAAACCAATTTCTGATCACACCTCCAATTCCTCCTTGATGCGTACTCCTTAAAAGATTGCCGTCGAAATTCAACTTGAAGGTTCCAAAAGGAGGGCATGTCCATTCAACTCTATGAATTGCTTTTCTACGCCAATGCCCTTTTAAAACCGCATCCCAAGATCAATTAATATATGCAGCAGAGATTCCTCCAAATTGCTTCCGGATACATGCCCACTCTGATACATTCCACACAATGGATTGAGTGATCTCCTCAATAGATTTACTGACATTTCTGAACACTCTTCTATTTCTTTCCAACCAAAATTTTCAAACTGTAGCATATAAAACTAATTTCCATAAAAATTTACCCCTCCGACGGTCCGACCCTTACTTCCCAAACGCCATTGTAGAAAAAGAACTTTGACCGTACCTGGCATAACCCATTTCATATGAAAGCAGTTAAGCACAAAGTTAGAGACTTTACAAGCAAACTGGCAATGGATTAGTAGATGATGCGCAGTTTCGTCATCTTGTAAGCACATAGGGCAAGCATTAACTATCACATGATTTCATTTTCTCAACTTATCAATTGTCAAAATCTCATGCTTCCTTGCCACCCAACAAAAAGTTAACACTCTAGGAGGCACTGTGAAGGGTCCCAAAAAGAGTTCCAACCATCCTTGGTTCATTTCTATCATCCAGGACTTTATAAAAAGACCTAACTGAAAATTTCCCTTTAACATCTGGTTTCCAGATTCTTTAATCAGAGTGATATTTATTTTACCATCTAATCCACTTCGACCCTTCACACCACTCCCTACCATGGCTTTAAAATCAATTTCAAGTTGGCGAAGCACAAGCAACTCGCTAGGGACCAAGTCCTCTATTGATCGGCTGATTTTTAAATCATTCTCCCTACCTCCATGCTAGGCATGCTTTAGGTGGACCTACTGCAAAGAGGAATATGCTGAAATTATAATAACATGCTTTGATATACTTATCTTGCATGTTTAATGTTCAAAGGGTATTTATTATATTATAAAGGTAATTACAATATTACATTACTTAGTGGTGACACTTGGGTGGCCCAACCTGAACTTTAGATCAGGTATAGTTGGCATTGGGAGTTGGGCAAGCTTGGGATGGCCTTCAACATAACCCAATCTAACTTGGTGCTTTTTACAAATATATTCCATGTCCAAAACACTTCATTCCATCGAGAAAAGAAACACTTTAATTTAGTAATAACGAAACCTGAATCACATGAAAGAGGAGCATCCTTATCCTATGCAGTTTTCCATTGATTAAATTGTCTTTCTAATATTTTAGAGAATATTGCGAGTCTGTAAATGACCCAACTTTCAAATCTATTGATCCATCTAGAGACTGTATGGTGTTGAATGTTTACGCCTTTATGACATCTTAATGTTGTGCTCATAATTGACCATGACTATGTATTCTTCTTGATCTCTCTAATTATGGCAATTCTTGTTGTGTGCAGCAATAAATGAATCATTGCTTAGGAGGACTTACATTTTTTTTGTTGAGATTACTAGAGCTACTGAGATATGGGCAAAAGTTCCATCTCTGTCATTGAAGTGAGTTCCCTACATTTCTTGTGAAGAAAAAAAAAAAAAAGGAATTATTTACTTTGAGCATTTCTGTGTTATTTTGTGCAGATTGAAATGCAACTACTATCCTCTTGTCATGCCAAACATTTTTTTTTTTTTATGGTTGGGGGGGGGGGGGGGGGGGTGGGGGCGCGAGGGGTGTGGTGTTTTGGAAGTGAAGGCATGTTAAAGCTTTTGTGAACTTGGGTAGGCCTAAATCATTGGTCTCAAAGTTTCAGAAGTTTCAACCTTTAGATAATAGCGAATATGTTGTGTTGGAATCCTAGGATCCTAGGTGATTAACAGTTGGATGAGTGTCAATTTGAATCTGCCAATTTAAATGGGATAAGTGACTTCGAAGGGTTTGGATGATCGTGGGGGCTCCCACATGGTGATCCTATTGCTACCAGATCTCATTAGGAATTTACCTATGTACATATCTATTGAAATTTCAGGTGAGAACTTTTTAACTGGAAACTTATGAGGGTCCCTATGAGCTTAACACTTCATCAAATCCTTCCCTTGATTTTGGCATTCCCCTATTTACTCTGATCAATATGATACCAGCTATTGGGTTGAATCACTTTAAACCCAAACATTGGTCTTCCAACTGGGGTGATTTTGTATTGTTCCTATGGTGAGACCTTTCCATCTAACACACCATGCAGCCTTTCTTGATGGTGTTATGCTAAGTGGGCCCCGTAACGAGGTCATCAATTTGCAATTTAGGAGTCATTTATGCCTATTTATTCTCTCTATCTATCTATCTATCTATACATACATCATTGTAAATATATGACGGTAAATGATCAGGTGCAACTGTCTAACACCATGCAAGAGAGCTCCTGGGCCCTACTTGATCTATCCAATTCTGTGTCACCATTGTCAAGGGTCCTGTGAGTTTTACTGTGGATCTGAATGGATGAGTCACTAGACCATTGGATTGAATTTTTCTCGAGGATTTTCAACCCATTGAACTTGAGAGCCACTGAGTAAGGGGTTAGGAAGATGGGATTGACCTGAAATTTCATATATGGGCTGCTCTCATTTGGATCTTTCCATCCCCAACCTCATCCTTGATTCGTTGGGCCCTAGGTGGGCCCCACAAGCTGTCTTTTATGCATGGATCAAAATAGCAGCTGCTATGGCGTAGCAGTGAAGACCGCTATACTAAACAGAATTTAGCGCCTCTCACAACCGTAGAGGCCGGTACGGTCCACTACGAGGTCGCTACGGGGTCACTATGGAGTGAGACAGATTCATACTTTTGAAAAAAAAAATAAAAATAAAATGCATAATAAGATTTATTTCTTTTCTTCTTCTCTCCAAATAACATTTCTACGCAACTCTTCTACCCTTTTATGTTTAAAAGAACACAAAAAACACAAGATCTCACTGAATTACAATTGATACAAAAAGTTCTTCTCTCGGTACATCCTATTAGACGCCTCATTTGGTAGATGTATTCTTTTCTTTAGGTACTCTTAAGTCTTAAGTCATAACTTCATGACATTTTTTTTAATGAGCCTTTCTTTAGTTTTTAAGTTAGCATAACTATGCAACATGGATATATGTGAAAAAAAATTATCATTACTATTATTTTCTATTTATACAGCGATATAGGACCTCATACAATGAGGGGACCGCTACGCCCTCTTATCTTAGTTACTTTTGCAAAAAAAAAAAAAAAAAAAAAAAAAAAAAAAAAAAAAAACAAAACATTTTCTATCATTTTTCAATATTTAGATTTTCTGCAAATTTCGTAGATTTTTTTGACGATTTTTTCAAATCGTACCGCCACGCTGCTACGTAGCGTTTTGGCGGGCGGCGTAGCTACCGCTATTTTCATCCTTGCTCTCATGGTCTTCCATGTGAGACATCTGACCTAAGCACACACCCCATATAAAACATATATTCAACTAATCAAAATATATATAATTAAAGCTTACCCCATATAAAACATATATTCAACTGATCAAAATATATATAATTAAAGCTTATCCCACCTATCTGAGTTCAGCTAAAAGAAGATCTATTGTAAAACTCTAAAGGCCAAATAGGTTTGATTAAGTTTCCTAATACATGAAAGTAATCTCTCTCTCTCTCTCTCTCGGTGATGATCAATCTGATTCTGTCATTCCATCATAATCCTTGTCAATGTGCTGAACCCATCTATTTAGGGTCTCCTTTATGACATTTGCTCTTCCACTCTATTCCTATTAGACCATGCTCTTACTTTCTCTTCTTAATGAATTTTTTTTAGTTTCATTTACTGTTCTGATTTACTAACACCTTGTCTTTGACATGCAGATGGAGCCCTTAGAGGATAAGAGCAACCTTCAGTCTGAGGCAGAGATCCTTGTAAATCCATCATCAACAGTAGCAATAAAGACACACCCTAATTCTCATTTTAGGCCACTCATAAATGTCCCACGAGTGGCTATTCAGTGGATTCGCAATCGACTTTTCAAGAATATTTATGTTGTCTTAATCAGAGCAAAGATTAATGTTCTATTACCATTTGGTCCTTTGGCGGTTGTTCTGCATTATGTTACGGGAAACCATGTAAGGCTTACTGGTCTCAGTTATAAAAGAATTCATGGTGCATATTAATGCCCAAGAATTGTCATGGGTGGATTTTGTGGTGAATAGTTAGCCATTTGTTCTGCCATAAGGGACATTTTGAACCACATTGAGCAGGACACATTTTTTACCGTACTCCAAACTCTAGCACGACTCAATATCTGATGCATTTCAAACATTAAATTTAGTGAATGATCTTATGTTCCTATCATTTACAGGACTTACCATGTTCATCCTTAATTAGTCCGTTACTCTTTTCTATCTTGTTATCTTTATAACTGTTATAGATAATCTGGATATCCACAATTCCGCATTGAATACCGATTTTGATGGATAAGCATTCTACCTCTCTTTTTCAGAAATTTCAATTTTTCATCCTTACTTCATTGGTTACTTTCCTTCCTTTCTTGAAAACGCTGATAGAAAGAAATAGTTTGGACCTCCTTAGCAATATGCTAGTAAAACCAGTGATAGGTTGTGTTGCCAGAAAGCAACTTTATGGCCACGCGGACAATATTCAGGCATTTTTTAAGGCTTTAATTGCTTCGAAGTTCTGTGTATTTAGTTTGTTATACAAGCTTTGGTTTTGAATCTTTTGGCAATTTTTTATTTGTACTGCAGGGCTTGGTATTTTTCTTCAGCATGTTAGGTATTGCACCATTAGCAGAGCGCTTGGGTTTTGCGACTGAGTAAGTTTGTCTTGCAGTAGATTTTATTGGTGTTAGTCTTAACTTTTAGACTTTTCTGCTCAAAAGCATGATAATTACATGGTGATATTCATTTGGTGTAGGCAGCTTGCATGCTACACCGGACCAACAGGTACAACTCTTACCTTAAGCTGCAACAACATTTCCTATTTATTGTTTCTGCTTCCCTTGAATCATTCAACCATATTTTTTAACATTGCGGTGACTCTTCCACCTTCGGCTATTCATATTTGTTCTTTGCTCTCAATAAGTTAAGGGTTGTACTTATTGGCTTGTGCAGTTGGGGGCCTTTTAAATGCTACATTTGGAAATGCAACAGAAATGATAATATCTATATATGCTTTAAAGCGTGGGATGATACGGGTGGTTCAACAGTCATTACTCGGCTCTATCTTATCAAATATGTTGTTGGTGCTTGGATGTGCTTTTTTCTGTGGCGGGGTAATTCGTTATAAAAAAGATCAGTTTTTCAACAAGGTTGGTCATCCTATATGCAAGAACATTTCGTTTTGGAATTTACATATGTATCAATCTTTTTTACACATTATCCAACTGTAGAAATTAAACTAAAGTGGAGTTACCTTCGAAACAGGCAACTGCTGTGGTGAACTCAGGGTTGTTGTTGATGGCTGTCATGGGTATAATGTTTCCAGCTGTGCTTCACTTCACTCACACAGAGGTTCATGTAGGGAAGTCAGAGTTGGCTCTCTCCAGGTTTAGCAGCTGCATAATGCTAGTGGCATATGCTAGTTACCTTTTTTTTCAACTGAAGAGTCACAGGGATCTTTATAATCCTGTTGGTGAGGTGAGTTCTCTTGATGCCATCATTTTCAGAACACCTCAGAATATTTGTTTTGTTTTTTGACAAAGGTAATGTTGCATAGATTTTTGAAAAAGATGTTATCATTGCGTGCAACAGGTTTACTTTTCAGATCAGTGGGAATGTTTTTATACTTTTAACTAAGTTGCTTTATTTAAATTAAATGGGAGTGCAATCTTTCATCTTGTTATGATATTATTTTTCAGTTACAGTTTAGTAGGGCTATATCATTTACACATGTTTTTCTTGGCAAGTTCTGTTTCTGAAGAGTTGTCTGAATGGATGTGTTTTCATCAACTGTGGATGTTGGATTCTTAAGGTTGTTCGGTGTATGAAAATTGAGTTGATTCATAATTCCCTAAAAATTGATTTTCACTTTGTGGAAAGTCATAAATTTAACCACGGAGATTCAACAATAAATTTGCTGCAATGCAAGACAAGTTCATCGAACTCCACTTACTTCTGAAGGGGAGAATAGTAGCACATGATTATTGCAGATTAATATGCTTTACCAGCTAACGACCATGTCAACTTTCTTCTAACCCTTTTAAAAATAATTATTTTATTCTATGATGTATATTTACATGGTTTGTAACTTTAAATTATTTAGTTGAAACATAAACCATGGTCTTCTTTAACTGTAATGCATTCCAGATATTAATAATATTGGTATCATAATTTTATATAGCGGCTTCTTAATCTGTCATCTACTTAACCTGCCGGCATGTTGCCGTGTATTGCATTGAGTGTTTGTTTGATGTATGCCATATACTTCTTAATCAGGCCTCACTTTTAAATCAGTCATACATACTTTCATCAACTAAGGACTTAAGTCCCATCTCGCTTCGCGTCATATGGCCTTTGCCCTACAGCATCTCTGCAGTATCGTTCGCTAACCTTGGAGTGAATCTTCAGGTTGCTTATCGGTTACGCGGAGCATCATATCGCTTCTACTCACATCTTGGCCCACCTCGGTCTCGTAGGCTGTGTCGTTTCTGGTTGCTTATGCACTCTGCTGCAGGCATATCTCCCTTGCCGGTTCTAATTTAGCTGGCTTTTCCAGAGCATAGTGGTATGGATTGCTAGCAGATTGGAATGGTAAGGCAGTTCATCAAGGCAAGGGAGATATGCCCGAAGCCAAATGCCAGAGTAAGTAACCAGAATCGGCGCCACCTACGAGACCGAGGTGGGCCAGAGCAGGAGTAGACGCGATAGGATGCTCCATGAAGCCTATATGTGGTCTGGAGATTCACTCCAAGATCAGCGAAAGCAATCGCAGAGACGCATTAGGGCAAAGCCCGTAAGACGCGAAGTGACATGGGACTTAAGTCCTTAGTAAAGCCTTCCACCAGAAATCGCTTAGAAAACTCACAAGCTCCACTGTCCGAGATGAGGGATTTCTCAGATGAGATCGTCACCTCACACTCAGTCATGATACTAAGATACGCATTGGCTACGGCCGGATCAGCAATGATATCCTGGTAGATAGTACTGCTGGTTTTGAATCTTTGTCTTTTATGGATGGATTTTCCGGAACCTAGCAGAGTGTGATCAAAAGTGTTTCAGAAGGGCACCTTTTGCTATCAAGCTATGCCTGAAGCAGGTGCTACATATATATATCAGAGGGCTATGAGAGCTATCTTCAATGATATGATGCATATGCTGATGGATTCCTATGTATATGATGTAATGGTGAAGTCTAGAATTAGAGAAGGTCACATAGAAGTGTTTGAAAAAGTGTTTTTAAGACTATTTTGAAATAGAATATAAGCTTAGACTAAACCCTCAGAAGTGTGCCCTTGGTCTTACTGAACTACTGTTCTCTTACTTTTCTCTCACAATTATGAATAACTGTAGTTTTGTTATTATTACTTATTATTTTTCGTATTTCAATGGGAAATAACTTTGAAAATCCTGGCCTTAACATTTCCCCTGGCTTCTATTCTTATGAAGTCTTGTCTAGATAAAATATGCACCATACTCCTTTTAGTTATTCTGATTAACATTAAATACTTATAAATATTGTAGGAAGGTGGTCAAGTAGAAGACTGCGATGAAGAACCTGAAATAACTCAGTGGGAAGCGATTGCCTGGCTTGCTTTTTTGACAGTTTCGGTTTCCCTTCTTTCTGAATACCTTGTCAATGCCATAGAGGTATGATAGAGACATAGAGTTCAATTATTGAACCTTATTTTTTTCATGAAATTTGTCTTGCTTGTTATTTTACACTACTTACCTATGGTTATTCTATATCATTTATGATGTTACTTCCATAACCAAACTTATTTGTGGTGTTCATCGTGTGGGTACAAGTCTCGAGCCCTTCTCCTGACCCTACCAGCATGCAGTAATGTTGAATGTGGCTGTATTTTGTTTTCATGTATTCATTTGTTGCACTTAGTACTCACGCACTTCTTGACTCATCATATTTTTTAATAGGTATGATTTTCCTACTCGAGGCACTGCAAAAATATTTTACTGTCCTGGTCCATCCCCGAACTATTGCTCTGATCCCTATACATGTTAGAGCAAAGTAAATCTAGCTGACAGCTGACTAAACCAAAAACTGTTTAGCATGCTCTTTAATAAGGTTGTACATGGACGAGTTTGGATTGGCTATTGGTGACACATAAGAGGATCTGACGGCTTACATGGAGGCCCATGCAGCTGGTGTTGCTTCGTAGATGGACTTAGGCCATCCATCCTTGATTAGATGGGCCTTGGTCCAATCTTCACTATTGCCGAGGATTATAGACAGGTGAGCCTTGTGGAGAAACGTGCCAAGAAGAGCAATGGACAAGGAGAATCTACATACACTCGGTACACCACTGCAAGGGGCAGCGGTGGTTCATATAACAGGACCTAATCCGAACGCATGATGTCACAATGACAGCTGGTTCAGGGGCCTGAAATGAAGGGACAGCCACCTGATCAGACAAAAGAAATATCAGATGCTTCAAGTGCAATGAAATTGGGCACACTTCCGCAGAATGTCGCAAGTACCAAGTGAATTTGGCGAGAACTTCAAAGGGCCCAAAGGGGCAGAAGGCAAATATGAACCAATCTTTGATAATCTACCTGATGAATACCCACCAACAACATGGGCTCACACTAGTGGGGAAAAAGAGATCTAAGAAGTCTATGAAGTCGACAAAGTGGTATCACTTTCGAGCAGTGTGGAGAACTTATTGCATGACAATACACTCATGGTGACTGAATATATTGATCCATATTGGGAGGATATGCATGCAGCTGCTGGACGATTAAGTTGGTCATTTTCTTACTATTCAAGTAGCCTAGGCCATTATGAAGCAACAATACCATCTTCAATCGCAGACCACAAAACGATGAAGCGCCTGAATGTGAAATTCCAAGTTTGCTATGTGAGAATGAGATGCAAGCAAAGTGGTTGCCCAAGAAGCAAACTCAAGGTTGAGTTTCTTTCACATTGGGGGAAGATGACATAAACGAGGATCTAACAGCACACATGGAGGCCCATGCTGCAATGTGGTAGCCTGTGGGCTAGCTCAGGTGGCCAGCAAGGCTGAACCATGCCCCAGCAGAAATCTGCTTTTCTGCGTGGTCAGCCGGGTTCTGCCCATGAAAATTGGCCCACATGTGGGTCACTTGGGCCAGGTGGCCAGGTCCAGATCTGAACAGGGCTACAAACCACCATCGGTGGGCCCAATTGGGTTGTTCCACAATAAGTCTGAATGTTGTTGGTTGCCAGGATTCGAATCTGAATTTAAATCTAAAATGTGAATGATTGCTGGTTGTTGCGACTTCAGGAGATAGTTTAAGTTAGCTACAAATAAATTTGAATTTGCTTAGGAGATGAGCTAAGTAAGTTAGCTATGACTAAAACTTAGAATAGCTGAAAGAGACAGTAGATCTTTCTTAATTGTATCAGTGAGCTATGTAGCCTTTGTTTTGTTACTTGTGAGTTGAAACTATTTTCAAAGGTAATGAAATTTTCTAACACCTGTTGATCTCCATCGTAAGGAGACTCACTCCTGACCTGTTTTACTTGATAGTTCATAACTGTGGTTCCGAACCTACACATGATTGTCAAGCTGTCCTAGAATCATGGCCAATGCCCTTTTTTTGGGCCATTTTTTTTGTGTAGTCAGGTATACAGGATCCTTCGTCGTTCCTAGTTTGTCTTTCTAGTCTTGGCAGGGCCCAGCTCTATTGCATATTTAGCTCATTCACCCATTTGGGTATGCGTGAACTGAGACCGTGCCTGATTACTGGATGATCCATAATTATTGACCCAAATAACCTGATTGTCAAACAGGCCCAAAATGGCCCCTGCCCTGTTTTTGTTTAGTCCATTTGGTAGTTGGGTAATAAGGGTTCCATTACCATATATACTCATGAATTATTTTTTGGCTTCATTTACTGTTGAATCCCATTATTTATTCCATAATATCATTCATCTCCTATGATGGTGCTTGGTATAAACAAAGCTTGTAGGAGGAAGTGAAGCTGGGAAAGACACTTATTATTTGTGATGGCCTTATGGATAAAACATTATTTTTCTTTTGTTGCCAAATCATTCTCATTAAATTGCCAAACTTCTATGTACTATTTAACATTTATCCCTTTTTCAAATTCCACGCAAATTTAATGGCTCGAGTATTCTTTTGAGATGGGGAAGGGGACAATTGATAGAAGTTCGCTTGCAGAATTAGAAGGCGAAATAAATTGGTACTTAAAAAATGAAGGGTTGGATTGGGTACATAGTTGGCTCAAGATAGATCAAAATGGAGAAACAAAATTCGTGTAGCTTACCCTAACATAGTTAGGACAAGGCTTTGATGATGACGATGAAAAAATGAAGGGTTGGCGTTGGGTACGTTAGAGAATAAAATTTGGGCATTGCTATTAAAGTGTTGGTGGAGATTGGGGAAGAGAAAGAAGCTCTATGGAGTAAAGTGGTGGAAGTAAAATCTAGGGAGAGAGGTAGAGGGTGGGGGGTTTAAACTTTTAGGTATGGGCAGCTTTATGGAGATTTATGCAATTATGCATTTTACTTTATATTTTTTACCTTGGACTGATTTAATTTTTTATTGAAAAAAATACCGAGAGCAAGTGGTAATTCGCTGATTGAATTTGTTCTTCAAATTACCTGTACTTTTATAAAAGGAACAAATTATACCTCCCTATCCTTCGATATAGTTTTCATTCTTTACAATAAAAATAAATACTAGCACATTAACCCGTGCTAAGCACGGGCATACTTACCAATTAAATTTGCAGCAACATACATAGAAAACAATTGAAAAGAAATTCAAATAACCTAGAATCATCCTCAAACACTTACCGACAGAAAACAACGGAAAAGAGGATTCTGACAGTACCTCTTTTTTTTTTTAATCCAAGAGTGTGTTGTAAAAATAGAGTAAGAGAAGTTTGGGTGGAAAGGAAAGAAGAGTATACATAGAGTAAGTGTGTATGAGATTTGGAATGAAAATGAAGTGGTTGAAAAGAAAAGAGTGAAAAGTGGGAATAAGTAGAGTAGTTGCATGTGGAAGTGGGGGGATAATGTGGGTTAGTTACAGAGAAGGTATATAACTCCCTGTCAAAATCAATGGTTACAGTCAAAATCGGCTTTATAAGGCTTGGCTTTAATATAGTATAATGGTGACCAAGTAGTCATGTCATTGGCTGAACTTGTTCTTCAAGCTGCATGTACTTCCATATAAATGCACAAACCTACCATATTATGCTTCAATTTCAGCTGCATTCTGCTCATATTTGCAATAAAAAGTGTGCTTTTGTTGTATGCTGTGGCTGTAAGGTTTTTATCGTTAATAAAATTTACCATTACTGAAAAAAAATTTGTATTAGAAAGAATTCAGTGACCAAGTAGCCATATCATTGGTTGAACTTGTTCTTCAAACTGCTTGTACTTTTAAATAAAAGCACAAACTATTTTTTTCTCGGTGGTATGTAAAGGCACAAAATTTAGGCTGATTCTTGCAATTCCAGTGCAAACTATGCTCTAATGCATTTGTTTTTGGGGTTTGCCAAATTTTAATTTACTGCTTTTGTTAAACTTGTTTATAAAATCCCTGGGACAATTACAGGAGGTAACATATGTTGCAGAGCATCTATTACATTGAAATCCGAGGCAAAAAACCCTATTGTATAAAATATTCTAAAAAAAGGCATAAAATGGAGGCCTTGATGCTTAGGTGGCATTTTTATTAATCCCAGCTAAGCGATATGTGTTCCTCCATGTTTCCTCAGAGATTTCATTGGCAAAAGTCTGTTTCTTTCTTCTCTCTTGTCCTATTGATGTCTGATTACTATACGATAATAGAACTACTGGTTTAAAGTTTAAATTAATAATTAGGATTTTGTTGTGTTGTTGGTTTCTTTGCAGGGGGCATCTGACTCTTTGAATGTGCCCGTATCTTTTATTAGCGTCATTTTGCTTCCAATAGTAGGCAATGCTGCAGAGCATGCAAGTGCAATTATGTTCGCCATGAAAAACAAGCTCGTGAGTGCTTGTTGTCCAATGTTTTGCTAATTTGTTGTTATTTTAGTTGGTTTGACTGCATTAACCAGTTAATGTAATTTTATTACGCAGGACCTTACTCTGGGGGTTGCAATTGGATCATCTACTCAGATAGCAATGTTTCTGGTAATGCTTTGTGTTCATCTAGAATTAATTTACATTTCTGAATCTAATGTGTCATCTGACTCAAGTGTTAGTCCTAAAACTGCTATTATGTTACCAGGAAATATTCTCCTACGAGCATATGACATATGCAGTTCAGCTTTATGGGGCCCACCTTTTATCAGTGCAGCCCATTTGATAATCTTATCATCCCATCATCTGGCATCAAGCCTATTTTACACTCAGTGAACCTTCACTTGCTGTTGGTTTGAATCTAAAAAAAACTACGGTTAAGATGCCATTAAGCTTTAACTCTGTTAATCAAGGGCTAGGATAATCCCATGGGACTATTTTTTGGCCCCACCTTGTCCATAGGAGACCTTTCCATCTTCCCTCCTCCCATTGATAAGACACTCATCTATGTGGGCCTCACGAGCTAGACTGCATGTAAGCAATATCCAATATGCTCTAGGAGAAGATTCTCCCTTGTTACCGCTATTTGGGTTTTGTTTTCTGAAGGATTTCTGCAGATTATCTACAAACAAATAATTACTGCAAGAAGTTGAAATTATAATTTTTGCAACTTGGAAGTCCAGGGTACTAATCTGGCATTATCAAAATTGATACTAGCGCCACCTTTTCA
Organism: Camphora micrantha; assembly: GCA_003546025.1. NCBI lineage: Eukaryota > Viridiplantae > Streptophyta > Magnoliopsida > Laurales > Lauraceae > Camphora > Camphora micrantha. Next base: position 35,728,213 of record QPKB01000011.1, read on the forward strand.
GGTTTTGGGTCTTAATCGTTCTTTCCAAGTACAAAAAGCTGAGCTGTCAGTGTGAAATCCTATGATACGCGGTTACTTGTACAATGCCAACGTATCCGTATTGTACCGATACAACACTTGTATTGGTACCTGATACTGCATCGATACTTCTAGGGACCAAGTTTAACATATCCTACTTATAAAGTTCTTTATATCATATAGTTCTTTTAATATTTTTACTGCTCACCATAAAAAATGCTAGAGAGGGACTAAAACAAAGATAATTTCATTTATTCAGAAGTGATCTAAAGAAAAAATTAGAATACCCGTATCTGTATTTGTGTCTTTGATTTCCAAAAGTGAGGAATCGTATCCCCAATCTCCGTATAGTGTCCGTATCCATATCCATATCTGTGCATCATAGGTTAAATGTTTAGCTTTCCATTAACTATTATGTTCTTAACAGAACAAAACAGCAGCAGCAACAGCCGCAACAAAAATAACACTGATAATGTATTACTTCCTGCTTGTGAACCACAGTGAAGACTAGGACTGTAGGACTCCAATCATGGGTTGAGTCAATCGGTATACCAGATTGATTGACTGGCTGTGTCAAGAAATTAATTTTTTATCGAACTTTACTACAGACATGGTTACAATGATGAGCATACATGCAAAAATAATAATTTTTATTCTAGACTAATTCTCATTGAATGAGTGTAGAATAAACCAGGGGTTCGTGGGACTGTAACAGCTTCTGGCAATAGAGTTTCGCACAATTGTGGGTTACTGTTGATGTGCATCTAAAACATAGAGTGAATAAGTTCATATAATTTTGGGCTAAGTTCCTATATATTTGCATATAGGCAACAATGGTTGCATTATATAATGCTTAGGTTTGATTGTTTCGAAGATCTATATGATATATTTGATTGTCTTTTGATACAAGCTGTTCTGGCGTTGTTAGCATATGCTTATAACTCTCTTATTATGGCCAATGCAGATTCCTTTCTGTGTGGTAGTTGGTTGGATAATGGGAAAAGATATGGACTTGAATTTTCAGCTCTTCGAGACGGCTACACTTTTCATAACTGTAGTGGTTGTAGCATTTATGCTGCAGGTTTGCTCTTACTTTATACTAATTATTGACAGATTTAGATTTCTGTTTTTTTTTTTCCTTTTTTGAAACAACATATCTCATTTGTGCCTACTGTACCATTATTAATTATTAATTTTTCATCTTTATTGGTTACATTGCCGATTAGTCATCTATTAGTATCCACATTAAGAAAGCAGAGTTGGAAACAAAGAAAAGAAGGGCCTATGGCAGGAATGGAACAACAAAAAGAAGAAACTTAACAAGCACTCAAGCAGTCACAGAAGGGAAAATTCTGGAACAGATTAAACATCAATTTTGCATGTGACAGACCATCTGCAACAAATTCGTTGTCGTTGGCACATCCAGCAATTCATTTAGTTCATCCGACCAAGCGACAATCTTCCGAGAACCAAGATGTGTTCTGTTTCTCTGTTCATGGCACATGCTGAACTTTAACTGCAAATGGAAAAGGCCAAGGCTAATGGCCTCTCCCACACAAATAACCTCTTAAACCAATCTGCCCTTTCATAACCAATGGTATCAAACTCAAGGTTTTTCTTTGAAAATCCAGCTTGTCTGTCTCCCATACAAATGTTGAAAGAAATGGGAGAAAGAAATCCACAATAGTTTTTTATATTCCTGCTTATCCTCGAAGATCCTGTTTTTTGTACTAAAGAGTAAAGACACAGTGAGATTGGATTGCTAATAAGCTGAGGCAATTACATGGAGAAGAACCTTGTATTCTTGTTTCCAGCCATCAACCATTTACTCTTAGACCTCTGCCTCCACTTAATTTTTTTCTTCAAACATTTTCTAAAAAAAAAGGGCAGCCCAGTGCACGAGGCTCCCGCCACTGAGGGGTATGGGAGGGTCAGGCTATTTCCGCGCTTCAAACCCATGACGCCCAGGTCACAATGGAGCAACCTTACCGTTGTGCCAAGTTCCACCCTCTCTTCAAACATTTTGTGTTTCCAAAATTTTATGAAGCTCAATTCTGCAGGACCTCCTCAAGTAGTCCTTTTCACTGTCACTGGAAGAACACAAGCTATTTATTCTCACTGTGAAAATAAGTAGTGCAAGTGGCTTCTCTAACTTGGGGAATTCCTCTATAGAAGTAACTGCCTATTGTGGACCTGCATTTAGTTCCCACTGTATTAAAATGTGTAGAACTTGCTAATCTACAAACTGGAGTGAGAAATATCTTGTTTAATGGGACACTTTGGTCACTCAGTTTTCTCCAGCTTTATCTTGAATGGTAAAGGTGGAGCATATGTTTGAAGCATTGAAGTTGTCAAAATCATGTATGCTATGGTTGTGTTCGGTTGCCGTTCAGTTTGGAAAGAGTGAATTCCCTTGTGCCAAAAGCATGGAAAAGTTTTATGCTATGAAAACAGGAAGAATGAGAGGCTGGGTTTATCTGTTTGTTCTGGTTTTGCATGCATTTTTTTTAGTCCTTCTTTTCGGTGGAAATTTTGGAAATTTAGTTCTCCAAGCATCTTATTTGTTCTGTCATTGCTTCCGTTGTTGCAGGAAGGTACTGCAAACTATTTGAAAGGGCTGATGCTTGTCCTATGTTATCTAATTGTTGCAGCCAGTTTTTTTGTACATGTTGATCCTCCAAAGAGTAAGTCTTTTGTGAATACTTCTTTAAGCTTGACCATGGGTAAATTCGACCGGCCCCTTGACTGCAGAATCCACAAAAATGATGACTCAAACATGCAACTTCTTTTGTTGCAATTATTGCTGTTGCTTTCTATAAGAAAAGAAAACAGAGATTCCCTTTCAGTTGCTAGAGATCAAATTGCTCATATGAAAACTCTATTAATAACCGATTGTTTTTTTATTCCTAGCAGGTGGCAATTAGGGATCTAAAAATTGAGAGACGCGTGCTCAGTGTTGTATCAGTATGCTTCCAAGAAAGAAGCTATCCAATAAAGAAGCCATCAAAAAAAGAGCAGTGTTCTTGGAGAATCACAGGCATGACCTTGAGAAATGTGCATTTTCTGTTCCCCATATCATATAAGAAATAGAAATCGCTCCCTTTCAGAAGGGATTCTCTCCCATCCCTTTCCTGGATGTGGAGGAGGGCAACAAAGCTATAGTGCTTTCAGCTTACATTTCTTAATTCTTTTTAAAGAGGGGTGATTTTTATCTATAGTGGTAAATGACAAAACACTATTCCCCTCAATTACAAACTTTTGTATAGTGTTGCAATTAAAATTTTACCAACTTGGCGAATGTTTAATTCACTATTCAATTATACTGCAATGCTTTCTTTTGAAGGCTTTATCCATTGTATATGTAGAGTCCCATTATAGAATTGTATGAATTTTATAAAAATTCTGAACTTTAAGTGTAGCATGTTATAATCTTGTGATGGATATAGTCCATGCTCTTGCAGATCAAGCAAATCCCCTTAATTGCAGCTCACGTGGCATTCAACCATACCTTATGCACAAATGACTTAGGTACACTTACAACACACAACCAAGTAGATAGAACTATGTTAGAACCTCTGCTTTTCGAAGATTTCTTGCTACAAATGAATGTGAATAAGAACCCTATTAAACTTCTACTTGACTCGAGCAATCCTCTCCTTAGCAACCTAGAATTACCTCCTCATATCTACACATCTATGAGAATAATACCTGTAGACATCTTTACACAGTTTGAAATTACTCCACAAGTTTCTAATATATTTTTGGACCCTAGAAGACTTCTATTTATCAAATCAGACTTTTTTTTTTTGGAGTCCAAATTGTGTGCACATTGCACCACTGTCCACTTGGACTGTCATGATGAGCTTATGACTATGCTAAGTGCTTGTTCATCCTGGCCCCCCTCTATTAACTGGTAGGTAAGCCTTTTTAACATCTAATCTTGGATTTTTATAACATAAAAGTCTCCCCCAACTGTGCTTTCTTCTTCATGGTAACTTTGAGGTCTTCAGTAATGACTTATGAATGTAGAGCCCACGGCTGGGTGTTTTTGGAGCCTGTTTTTTTCATGATATCCACGGGTGAGAGTCAGTAGATGCCACATAAAAAAGGAAAAAAAAAAAAAAAAAGTTTCCATTAAAAATCAATTCCCCTGAAATTTGTTGATCAGAATGGGAACAAAGCAAGAATTCACATTTAATATGAGGAAATTGGATTTCATCTTGGATTCACATGGTTTGAGAAAATGCTGATTGGCCTATGCGGGGAGTAAAAAAAAAGGTGCTGGTTTTTTTGTTCTTCCAGTAGTGAGAATTGGTTGGCTGGGATGGACTTTACCAACTTTCTGTCCAGAAAACACCCTACACGTCTCCCTGGTTTGGGGTAAGGAAGAAGAAGAAGTCAAAACTTGCAGACAGCATCTTGCCTTGAAATTCAACTCCTATAACAGAATGTGTGTTCAAGACAAGTTTGGTCAGCACTCAAAAGTCATTCTATTTCACCGGGTTTCCAGCTACTACCATGCGAGAAAGACTTTGTGGTGAAGTATTTTTCATTTTTATTGCAGCTTGCAGCTGGAGCTGGGCATGGCAATTCCTATTCGGATCTGCTGGCCCGAATTCAACCCAATCAAGAATGGCTGGTCCCAGATTGGCATTTCTAACCTGAAGTCCAGATCCAATGTCGGCAGCGATTACACGGGATTTCCATCATAGAGAGATAATCCAGACTGTCCAAGATGGGTCTCATCCCCTTCTAAAGTATGTCCTTCAATTTCGGCTTAATATGAGTGGGTATGCCGGTCTGATTGAGCACATGAGTCCCATCCCCTCCAGGAACATATCCTTAAATATCAGCTCAATAGGAGTGGGTTTGAGTGTCTGATCGGGCACATGATTAATGCAACATAAGAAGCGACGTCATGTTAGCATCAATTACATTTTCAGTCATGTTAGGATCAATTACATTTTCAGTCATGTGTTCAATCTTAGAGTGGAATCCGCTCCTCTTAAAGTAAAAACTGAATATATGTCATTGGAGGAGATGAGATTCATTTAAATGGTCCAGATGATCTCTTTGTGGGCCCCACGATGGAGTCCCCGGCACATGTTAAGTAGTTCATGTGTAAAAGCGGCGACAGGGGATCCGGACTCTCTAACCAGATTAATAATCCAGTTTGGTCTAGGGTGTTTTTTGTTTTTTTTTTTATAATCTATTTGACCCCTTAACCCAGTCGATTGATTCAATGCTGACCTGCCAATCCAACCCAAACCTTAACTTCCTGGTTGGTTGCATAAATGAGTTCTTTCATGCTAGTCCATAACTTGTTACCCATAGGACCCAGCCCAACGCAAACATGACTTTCAGTGACTTTCATGATGCTAACCTGACTTGACCAAATTTTCTTCTCGACGTCAAGTGACTTTCATTGTGCAATGCAGCTGGCATGTTGTTGGAGTCAAATGGGCCTCACCATATTAGAGTCCGGCTAGCAAGTGTATAACCACAATTTTGATTTTTGTTCCCGAGCCTCATCACACCTCGTAACTCTAAGGGTACTTTTATGCATCCACTTTTTCATATAAATAAATATAAAAAATAAAAAGAAGTTTCCGTGGTGAATGAAATTATATTTTTTGTGTACCCCTGGAAAAGTGAATCTTTTTTTTTTAATTATTTTGCTGCCATTAGGACAGTAAGGGGATGTCTAAAAAGGGGTCAGAGGGGGGGCGGCAATGTCTCACCCTCCCCTCCCCTGCCGTTTTGAAATTTTTTGAAAAGTAGGTCCCACTGAAAATGACAACTTTGTCAAACTTTGCTTTGGATAGTCTTTTTCTAATTCCAAATGTGTACTGAAAAAAAAAGGAGATATGAACTAGAAGGTTGTTATATATCTCTAGTTCCACTCCTCTCCATTTTAACCATGAGGCTTGAAGCTGTGGTATACAATTGGCTACTTTCTCTTTTATGTTTACTTCTTGTTGTAATTTATGTTTCTCACTGTGATTATATTTTAGGGCTTTTTTTTTTCATTAGAAGGTGCCTTGGACTATAAAATTATTAGGTATTGGCTGACTTTTAAAATATTATCAAAAAATGGTCCATGCCAAACAGTATACCATCTAAATTAAAGACTTTTAAACAAGTGAATACATTGGAATTGAATATATTTACCATAAGTTTCATAGGAGAAAATTCTCTCAATTTATACCCCAGGAATTTAAAATTCAAATATAAACTAACTCTTGTCGTATTCATAAAATCTTTCTAACAACTCTTGGATGTTGTCTACCATGAATTGGTAAAGTAGACTTGCACCTCTGATATCACACAATATTGACCTTCACCTTTGTTCTTCCTCCTCCATTTGCGTTTCACGTTTTTCATACTTGCAAAATATCAATGTCTAGACAATTAAAATGATACTAAAAAGACTAAAAAGCTATCTTCTACAATTGTTCCTTTTTCAAACAATGATGAAGTTTGGGCCTGAAAAAGGCAAAGTGATGACTGAAGAAGAAGGTTGCTGAAGAAGGGTTGGGATTAAGGCCTCATCTGTACTTTTATTGAGGGATGTCGCATATTATCACTCGTGCAGGTCAACAAAATTTATATTGGAGTGGGGGCATGACTCATGTCCACTAGATGATGTTTGAACATTTTCATGCTCACAGTGGGTTGGAGAAAAAAGGCAATTACATAAGCATCTATTAGATTTTCTATGCTAACCAATCCTGCGTGAATCTCAAGACATTAGTAGAGGCAAATGAGACTCCATGCTAAACATATGCAATTATGCATTCATCTAAAAAGCACACCTTGTGCGATTAAGGTTCCTCGTCCATTCCAAACCTCTCTTGTTGTTGGAATCCGACCCCAAATAGCGATTTAAATTATTGTTGTTTTTAATGATAGTTTTCATCATTAAAAATGAGAATTGGTCATAATTCAATCGTAAATGTGGTTCCTGATATAGAACACTGCATACACTTGAAGATTTAGGTAATTCAATAAAGCATGGAAAAGGCAATTAATTATTTTAGAATAGAAGAAAAATCGTGAGCAAAATAATCACTAAACAATGCAATCCAAAAAAAAAAATTTTGCTGAATTTCAGACTTCGGGAATTTTGAAGAATAATTTGATTAATAGAATAATAGGACCATTGCTCGTGTGGACCCACAAGGGGTCCCACGCATGTGTGGGTGCAGCCACATGGACGTATGGACCAATTTGTAATTTTGCTCAACATGGACTGTATTTTTGTAAATTTTAAAATTAGGACCAATTAACGACCATGGGAAGTCACGTGGGACCAGTTTTTTTTTTTTTTACAATTGTTAACGAATACATTAGGCATGCATGTTTGGTAATTAACTAGTAAAGTTAAAGTGAAATAAAGCCTTCATTATCCATAAAAAATATATAATAATAATAATAATTGGTCATATCAAAAGTACACACATTCAAAATTCCCTTGTCCTTTTTTAAAAAAGAAGTATAAAAAGCGTGCAACCTCCTTTGTCGACTAAATGACAAAAAGTATTTTCTTTTTACATAAAAAGTAAAAAAGATTCCTTATCAAACAACTAAAAATAAAAGATCATCATAACCCACTATAGTTTATTTTCTCTTGATTTGATGCTTCACATCACTTTACTTCAATTCACCATATATCCAAACACACGTGGTAACATTAAATAAAAATGTCAATGTCCCTTTCAAATAAAGTTGTCACATAGTTTAACAAAAAAGAACGGTTAATTAAAAATGAAGGTTATTATAGTAAACTGTAATAAAAAAGTAGACTATGAGTTGTCTAATTACTTTGAACATTTATATTTGCTAAGCGCATCATTCTTTTTTGTTGTTGGTTTTTTTTTTTTTTTTTTTTTCAAGATTTGCCAAGTGCTATTTATTTGGAACAAAGTTGATATAAATAGGTTGTTTGGACCTTTTTAAAAGTAGATTGTTTGGCATGCCTAATTCAATTGTAGAAAATATGATTTGTATTTTAGAAAAAATAATATACGCAGAGATATGATTAATTGTGCTGGCCATTTATGCATAAGAAATTCTTCAAAATGCCCTGTTAAAAAGTGGATGGTTTTCCCTCTCTCACTACATCCAGGGAAAATAGGCAACCTCGTTAAAGTTGACCATCGTAATTTGAAATTCTCAAGAAATGATACAGATAAGTATCAGTTTCCTTCAACATCTATTCGCTTTTCACGATACATCTAATAGAAAAGTGATTGTTACAAGCCATTTGCAACAAAAAAAAGTCATGTATGAGACCTAGTTATTAAAAATCCAATCCACTCAAAAATAAGGGGGTATTTGAAAATACAGTATTTAAAGAGATTTTACTTTATTATATACTAGTTTAAAATTTCATTTATTCACATAAAAAAGCGGTTTTTGATAACTTATAAAGTACCATACAATATCTTACTTTTTTCAAAACAACATTCATATCAGATTATTCAAGAATATAATATTGTATAAAATAGCAATTTGTTAACAAATATTTCCCAACACACGATTTAAGAGTTTCACTTATAGTGGCACATGTTAAGTTTTAACATCATTGATTTTTATAAGAGTGCAATTATGGCTCCCAATATTGAATTGGCCCCGCGATACTTACAAATTTTACGTGGGATCTTATAGCTGCATCACGATTATATAGCCATTGTTAATTATAAATATTAGGCGGGTCCCATGCTATGTTATTAGTTTCTCGTTATTAAATGGATTCCACAATTTTGACAGCTCCCCTAGTGTTAATATGATAACCAACATTAAATGGGCCCCACAATGATTTTTTCACAAATTGATTCATCAATGGTGTGTGACATTAAATAAGGTTCTATAAACATAAATAAAATTAAAAATAGATCGAACCATTTGCGATAATCACCATTAGATGCATCATACTATGGCTACTAATGTTTGGTGGATCCACCTAATAAAACAACAATGATTGGATCTCATTGCCTTAACATTTAATCCCATCATTTTTTTAATAATATATGAGTCTTACCGTGATTATCAACACATGTAACTACTAATTAGCAGGTCCTACTTAGGTCACCTAATTGCTTTCTCTCCCTTTTATTGTTTTGTATAACATCCTGCCAAACGCATCTAAGGTACATTCGCGAAACTTGCTAAACAATATAATAATAATATGATATTATTTTATTCTATGACTTTATATAAATGCCCTTTGATTTTTATTTAATTTAATGCATATCATTCCCATTTCCCACATTAAATACACAAAATATGTTGTGCTTTTATCGGTGGAATGAAAAGGGGCTTTCCTCCTTACTTTTTATTTACTTATAGATAAAGAGAAAAAAGATTTTAATGCTAATTGAATCAATCATCTAAATTTACTTTATCAAATCATCTAAAATTTTCAAATGCATAATTACCAATTTAAATGACACAGTTGCACATTCACAGTCCAAAGCATTAAAAAATCAATTTAAAGTTAAATAGAAAAAAAAGAATATATATATATTTATATATATTTTTTGCTATCGAAGGGTTTTAAATATTTTGAGATGGACTATTTCCTATAGACCTAAAGGAAAGCTGGATAAATTTTCTTACAACTCTAGTGTGATAGTACAGTTTTAAACTTACAATATTCGGATGCAAACCATGGTCATATAAGATCGAAATATTGCGATAATGATCAAGTCCAATTTTGAATTTCAACCGGGCCCAGCCGAATGGACACCCGCAGAGAACCCCCTGTGTCCCATACCGAGAGATATTCCTCACCCGTACTGAACCCCATTTCCAAACCCGAGGTTAAAAAGGCAAAACCATCCCTGTCTAGCTCACTGCATGTTGGAGCAAAATTCCCATTTCCATTCCCATTTCCATTTCTCTCTGCATGCGTTGAAGCTTTTCTCCCTCTTCCATTTCCACTTCCATTTCTTCAGGTTCGTTTCGTTTCGTACGATCCTCTTCTTTCTCTCTTCCAAGGGTTTTGTCTTTCTCTGCGAACGATTTAGGGTTTTGGTTTGGCAAAATCTGCAATGCACTTGGATTTTCCGTCCATCCGACACAAGAAACAGCGGAAGCGTCGCTTCTGGTTCCTCGCATGTTTCTGCATGTTGTGTTTCTCACACAACTGCTCCTACATTTGCTGCTACTACGGAGAGACACATGCTTTTACGCTCTCGCATTTGCATTTTACAGGCCTTTTGGACTTAGGGTTTTGTCTTGGTCTGAGTTCAGGATATAGGGGTTTTCCCCCTTTTTTGCTTTTCTTGTTGATGGTTTTATGAATTCTGTGTTGTTGCTATTTTTACTGTCGCTCGTATGCAGCTCTGGAGATGTAAATACTGTCTTGTTCGTTACTTATATGCGGTGGTTTGTTTGGTTTGTTGGGTAATGGCGAGTGCTTCATGTGAGAATCGGCTTTAAAACTTTGGAAGAACGGATGTGTTTTTTTTTTTTTTTTGGGGGGGGGGGATAGTGATATGTTATGCCTTTCTCGAACTGTGCTTTTTTCACAGTAAGTTTGAGTGCTAGGTTGGTAAATGGAGAAATTTGGGGACGGACAGTTGAAAACCTTTGATTTGGCCGCAAATGCTGTGGATGGGCAAGACCTCAGAAATCCTGACCATCTGAAAGTCCCAACCCGTGGAATGACAGGCTTAAAACAATGGTCTTAGGCTATAGCTCTAATCTTTCAACTGCGGTGGGTTTGCGTTTCCGGCGATGATCATCCTGTGCTGGTGCTTAAGAGGTTAATGACCTGGGTCATTAAAGAATTGGCACATATGTAAAAACTTACGGCTCAACACTGCTGCTAAAAAACTCAGCTTATGGATCATATTTTCTGTTCCTCTGTTATCTGACTGTCCAATTGGGGTAGAATGGAAATTAGTAATCACATCGGAAGTTGGGTGCTGTTCCTTCCATTTCTCTTCTTCAAATCAATATTGATGGACATTACTGACGATGGCTTGTGAATGACAACCCACATTCCATGCACTGCATTTTCTAGTACCCCTGCTGTCCAAATGCTTATCATGCCAGATAATGAAATTCTTTTGAAATATTTCAACCAGTGTGATTTAGGACCTTTTTGCTTTTGTTGTACTGAATTTGTAGAAATTCATAGTGAAGGAGTGTTAAAGAGGCGAGGAATGAAGGATACAGGGTGGGGAGATTTAGGTGGTAGACCCTCACCCTCCTAGGATTTGATGTGGCTGGGCAATCATTTTTCTACCGAGTTTTCTGTGTGTGTGGGGGTGGTGGCAAGTTTTTACTTATATCTAATAGGAACACATTGGTTAAAGTCACTGTTGGTCTGTAATTTTTCTTTATTATGTACCACTAATTGTTAGTTTGTAACTTGTGGTGTATGTTTTCATTTATTTAACCTTTTCCCTTTTATTTTAATATCTCATTGGATTTATCATACAACTTTCCTGATTTCTGTTCGTGCTTTTAATGCAGTCCAAAAGGCAGACATGGAGGAGGACCCACCATCGCCACTTATTGTTGATGGTAGAGTCTGCAGTATCAAATTCAGTATAGCCACCTTAGATGAAATTGTGAGTACAGTTTTGTTTCATTTTGGGCATTACCCCTTTGCATAATCTTGTAATTTTCCTTTATGGCTCTGTTCCCTTGGAGTCTTTTACTGGTTAATCATTTCATGGTGGCAAGGGTGCATAACAGTAGGTTGATTACCTTCTGCCAAATTGCTTGCTGATATAGAAAACTTTTAGTTTTGGCCTGCAGACTTTGTTTTTATGCTTCTTAAGCATTTGCATATAAGATTTTGGGAATGTAGAATGCCTAAAGTGCATTTTGCGGATATTATCATAGGAGAGAGCATCCGCGAGCAAGATAAAAAAAGAGAGAGCATCGGTGAGCATACTTGTGAATTGAGATCGATGAGAGCATCAGTGGATTTTGATCAAGTGGACTCTTCTTATGTAATTAACTTTTGTCAATAATTTATTGAGGACTACTGATGGTAAGAGTTACTGATAAAAAGGACATAAATAAAATGAAGAAGCATTTCTCGGGGTTAAGATGATCACCCTTACCGAGAAAGCTTTGTTGGTCCTTTTCCATCATCTAATTAAATGTTTTCACTCTGTTGTCCAGTTGAAGGTATCTTTGTAAAGGTCTTTTAGTTGCAATAAATTCTCATATTATCTTTTTATCTTTTCTTCTTTGGCTCTTTTTGTTATAGTTACAATAAGTTTATTGGAGATAAAATAATGATTAATCGGGAAAGTTACATGGGAGGAATATAATGGAAACTTATATTGCCAAACCAAAATAGATTTAGTTACTTTCATTTTCCATGGGAGCTGTGCTTTAGATACTATTGTTATTATTCTTTAAAAGGTTGTGATTTAGTTTAGAAATCATTTCATGGGAAATTTGTGGCGTGCCCCATTGACTGCGATTGTAGATGATTCAAGACGGCAAACCTAAGCCCTGAAACCAAAAAAGCGTCAGGGGAAGCTTTTGGAAGACAAGATGAGCAACACAAACTTCCCTAAAAAATAGGGTGTTGAAGAGGTCTGGGAAACTGAACAGTTTTTTTTTGCCTGACCTGCATGGGTTAGCGGTTTTATGCACAACTCTATGATCCTCAGATCAAGTTTGGGCTCTGAATTTACCTGCATAGGTTAGGGTTTTAAGGCTCAAGCACAACTCCACGATCATCAGATCAAGTTTAGGCTCTAAATTTAAGGCCCCTGAAAACTTTTCCTCACACTTTTTTGGCTTTTGGGCTTAAGCATAGTCCCTTGAATATTCTTGCTTATCATTTTTTTTTATTTTTATCTTTGTAGTTTTACTTAATCAAACTTCTCATTTTCCTTTGCCACTAAATAAAGGTCCATGTTGCTTAATGAAATTCCTTAGGTATTTCCTTCATTTGCCATTAACATGATGTTCCATTTACTGTTGCAGCGCAAATCGTCTATAAGTGATTCCTCCATCAGCCATCCGAGCCAACTGATGAATCCTTTTCTTGGTCTTCCAGTCGAGTCTGGTAAATGCGAATCTTGTGGGACATCTGAACATGGAAAATGTGAAGGTATCTAATTATCTAGTTTTTTAGTTTTATTTTTTATTTATTCTGTTCTTGTTTATCCCCCACCCCCACCCCCCCATCCCACCACCCAATGCTCTCCCCAACTTACACATTCCCCACCACCCCACCTACTCATGTGCACAACACAAATAAAACAAATTCTGCATGTATTTTATTATTGGTGCCTGGCTTCTGTTACTCTCCCTCTTTTATTATTTTTATTTCTTAATGATAATGTGTTCCATTCTTTTCTCCATTCAGGTCATTTTGGATACATTAATTTGCCAATTCCTATATATCATCCTTCTCATGTTATTGAACTGAAACGCATTCTAAGCTTGCTGTGTTTGAAGTGCTTAAGGATAAAGAAGGGAAAGGTATGATAACAAATTAACAATAACAGATGCTCATATTCTCATATTAGCTTTTTTTTTTTTTTTTTTAATGGCAATATTCTCATACTAGTTTTTGTAATATTCGATTGCAACAATGTGCTACATGACTTCTGATAATTTTGGTCTGTTGGTACAGGGTAAATGTGTCTCCTGCATGTCTTAGCGTTTTGTTATTTATTTATTTATTTATTTATTTATTTTAATCTCCAGTATATCTAAGCTGTTACCTTTTGTTCTTAATCACTCATTCTTCCTTTTTTTTTTTTTTTTTTGTGATGCTAGCAGCTTCTTCTTTTTACTTCTGACACTATGTGCATTACATAGATCTGCAGCCCTATAAATTGGCTTTTAGTCATTTACCAACAAAAGAGATGAAAATAGAATTTACTATGTTCTTAAAGTCTACTTGACATCAGTGATGAGAACATCATCATCATCATCAAAGGCATGTGCCCCAATTATGTTGGGGTTGGCTGCATGAATTGTGTTTTCTCTATTCTGATTTATCTTGATCCTATTGTTGAGATGGTTTGGACATATCAACGCATGCCAGCAATGGAGCTAGTGTGGAAAAGTTTTTCTATGTAGATTGATGGCCTACCCCTTCTCCTTGGTGGGCCATCAACCTAGTGTGTGGAGAAGGGGTAGGCCGAAGAGGATGTGGATGGAAGTAGTAATAATAGACCCGAAGAAATCAAGTAGCCAACCCAACATAGTTGGGACAAGGCTTTCATGATGATGATGCAGCTGCCACTTGGCGAAGTTTATGGAGTAAATGAATGCTTGACTTTTAATATTTTCTTGGTGAAACTTGTTTTCCATTTTTTTTTTTTTTTTTTTTTTTTGTATATACCTGTATACGTTTTCTGCTCTTAGTATTATTTGTCACCTTTAGTCATGAAAATATATTGCAGAAATCTTGGTTGTTTAACTGACATTTGATCTAACCTCTTTGTATCTGCGATTTTTCTTTCATATTTTCCTTTGCAGTTTTTTTAACATATATACTGTAGTTATTGTATGTATTTTCCTCTTGTTGTACTTACTTTATGGCATGGGTATTTGTTTTTCAGATGTTGCGCACTCAGGGAAACAAAAATTCTCGGAGTATCCAATGTTTGTCTTGTCAGGTAGTCATTGTGGCATGGCAAAGAACTGTTTCTTGTTTAACTTAATACCAGACATGTGGATATTATTGTTTTTGTTTGATTTGTTAACATTTGTTGTATTGGTTTTTTGATTGAGGTCTATCAGCGAAGTACCTTGGACTGCCCTTGGAGGGATTTGGGAAACCCCATGACCTTTAATGCTTGGAAGTTTGAACAACTTCAAAATTCATGTTGTCTCTATTTGCTTGCGGAATATCATGTCTATATGATGTATCCATTGTTTGTTACATTAAAAAAATGTCCAGATTGGTTTCAACATGATGATGCACAAGCATGCTATGGATGCTACGGAGCAAGACATTGGATATGCATGTGTACTTATTGCTATTTGATTTCAACAGGTTATTCTGTGGCGACATCATGTTATCTAAACTCTAAAGGCATTGCTGCGCCTTTTATTGCACTTGTGTGTACCAGAGGGCTCGATTGGGAAGGGTGTGTCTTTGAGAGAGAGAAAAACCCTAGGTACTCTGTCGACTGTAGCACAACCTACACATGCATATGTCCACAAAGTTTAATGGGCATATACTGTGTGAATCTGTTTTGATAAAATCTAATGACGAATAATATCTAAACTATTGAAATTATGACTAGCGCCAATTCAAGGCGAGTCAGTCTGGGTGAATGGATTGGAGTTCAAATAGTTCCTTTCAAATTTCCCTTACTGTTGTATGGCCACGAACTCTGGCGAATTCTATGAGCCTTCATTGGACATTGTTAGTCATGCAATCAAATCCCGAAGAAACAAAAACAAGGATCCATAATGACCATAAAAATGTCTCCCATCAAATCGAAAATGAATTAAGGGGTGATTATTTCTTTCACATAACTGATTCCAGATAATTAGATTTCACAAGTAAAAACTGAGTGCATTCTAAGTGAGCCCTAACTCCCAAGATCCAAACAGTGCCATTCTTTTCTTGCCAGACTACAATTAGATTTCACAAGTAACATCATTTTTTTTTTTCTCTCAAAGATGCACCCCTCTCAAACATTTTTGGTCCTTCTTGAAGGAGGATATAACAGCATTCATGGAAGGATTTCATGAAAGAGGGAAGCTATCTAAAGGCATTGGTATGCCTTCTATTGCGCTCATTCCGAAGAAGGTGGGAAGAATTGATGTGAAGGACTTGAGGTCTATCAATTTAATCGGCAGTATTTATAAGATCCTTGCTAAAGTCCTTGCAGGAAGATTACAAAAGGTCCTACCATGCATTATATTTAAAAATCAAGGAGCTTTTGTGAAGGGGACGCAGATTTTAGATGGAGTCCTTGTGGTAAATGAATTTGTCCACTTGAGGAATAAGGAAAGAAACCTGGGATTAATTTGTAAGGTGGATTTGGAGAAGGCTTACGATAGAGTGAATTGGTAGTTTTTTCAGCATTTGCTTCGAAGAATGGGTTTTGGTGATAAATGGAGGAGTTGGGTTTAGGAATGCATCTCTTTGGCTTGCTTTTCTATCATGATTAATGGATCCCTTAAAGGGTCTTTTTGCAACTCAAAGGGGTATAAGGCAAGGAGATCCTCTCTCTCCCTCTTTTTTTTTTTTTGTTATTCTAGCAGAAGCTTTGAGTAGAATGGTGAACAAGGCCTCATCAGAAGTCCACGTAGAGGATTTAGAGTGGCGGATGCAGCTCCTCTGGTCACTCACTCGCAGTTTGCGAGGCAAATGAAGAACATATAAGGAATTTCAAAGCAATTCTCATATGTTTTGAGGTTGTATCAGGCCCTAAAATTAATTTCTTTAAAAGTGAGTTGATTGGAATAAGAGTTGGGGAAGCCTTGTTATATAAATCTGTAGGTCTGTTGGGATGTTAGTTGAGATCCTTTCCAGCTTCTTACTTGGGGTCGCCTCTGTGTTTGGGATCTACTAAAAAGGATGTGTGGAATCTGGTCGTGGAAAGAGTTGAGAGAAAGCTGCCCATTTGGAAAGCTAATCACTTATCTATAAGAGGCAGAATCACTTTAATCAAATCTGTGTTGGGGAATCTTTCGGTGTATTTTCTATTCCTGTTCAGGTACCCGGCTTCAATTATCAATAAAATTGAGAAGTTGCAATGGAATTTCTCGTGGCATGGAAGGAGTGGAAAGAAGAAATTTCATTTGGTTGATTGGACCTCGGTTTGTAAATATAGAAAAGACGTGGATTGGGGAATAGCCCCCCTTAGACAGATGAACCAGGTATTGCTTAGAAAGTGGTTGTGGAAGCTAGGAAATGATTCAGAAGGTCTTTGGAAGCAATTATTGGCTGGGAAATATGGTGTTTCCAGAAATGGATGGGACGTTCAGGATGTCTCAAATAAAGCATTAGCTATCTTCCTCTCTGCCAAAGAGAGATTTATGAAGATTATTAGATATCGAGTTGGATTGGGTGAGAAGGCTTTATATTGGCATGACAGCATGGTTGGGGACTAGCCGTTGGTGAGGCAATTTCTTGGTATTTTCAACTGTGCTATGATGAAGGAGGCTAGGGTCTAATGCTATTTGTTGAGATCTGGAGAGCAAAAGGTGTGGAGCCTGATTTTGAGGAGGAACCTTAGGAGCACAAGGAGTACCGCTTTATTTCTCTTCTTAATCTTTTGAGTGGGGCTTTATATTGGGGAAGAGGGAGAGATGGGTGGGAGGGGTGTGGAATGCTTCCAAGGATGACTGGTTGATGGGAGTATTGTTCCACTGATCACATGTTGCTCAAAGTTCCCTTGAATCAATGATTCAAGTCATCTGCTCATTCAGAGAGGGGGATTTTTGAGAGATATGATCCTTATTTTCTCTAATTATTATCATGGCAGGTGATCCCATCACAGTACAATATGATTTGTATGTACTGCTGTGTGGGTTGCACGCACTTTTTTTTTTTTTTTTATTGACAAATGTGAAAAATATCTTAGAATGAAAGGGACTACATAGTAGTTTAATGTAACAAGACCACAATATAGTGTTCCTGTATAAGAGCTCTATACTGGACACGCACACCTACGTTACAAAAGCACTTAAATTACATGAATGGTCATTGGTCAATCCCTTGCTTAGCTAAGCAATCTGCCAAACCATTTGTGGATGTTCTTCTATGTTTAAAAGACACTCGAGATAAAGATGAAAGGTGACGAATCTCATTGAAATAGAACTGCATCTTCCATGGGCCCTTAAAAGAATTCACCCAAGCTATTGCATTAGATGAAAGGTTGCACATGCTTGACTCTTCCTCTGTGTCTAAATTTTTATTATTCCTTGCGCACTTGCATAAGTCAGACACAACTGTTGGTAGCAGTATCCTATAGTGGATTGTAGCTATTTATGTACTATTTAATAATGACAATTTCTTCAAATTAGTACTAGTATTCTCTTGTGGAATGGCCAATCCACTGATGGCTCAGTGGTTTGGCATCTTCCTCTCCACATAATCAACAAGGGATCGATCCCAGGTTGCGTTGGGGAGGGACTTGGGTTGTGTCATGTGTGTGTCAGTATTTACCAGAGCAAAAGAAAAAGTATTCTTTTGAGTAGCTGTGTATGTACTGTTTAATAGTCACGATTCTTTAATCTAAAAGAGACCGCTCTTTTATTTTGCATATGAATCTTTCTTGAAGTTCACTATAGGTGCTGCTTTTTCTTATTGTTGTTGTTAATTTCATTTACAGGATGTACCCTCACTGTCTATAACGGAAGGCAAGACAACAGACGGTGCTATCTTCTTAGAACTGAAACTGCCATCTAGATCAAGATTGCGGGACGGTTTTTGGAATTTCTTAAATAGATATGGATTCCCTTATGGTGGTGATGCATCTTATCGTTCTTTGCTTCCAGCTGAGGTTTGTTGTCACCTGCTCCATAATAACCTCTTCTATCACACCTCTTGGCAAGTTGATTATTGCATGGTTATCTGTTTTTTGTTGGAAAATTTAGAAAGCAGCAGGTTTCACAATATTAATTATCATTTCTTAATCATGTTGCTGTGTATATATATTTTTGATTGCTAACAGTAAAATTTCATAAAAGAAAACAACCGGTTCAACTCAGCTAAAACAAAAAAGAATACACTTTGAACAAGTACCGGTGCAAAAGAAATGTACCAGCCACCGATTACAAAATAGAAGTTCTCAAATTACAAGATCTATCTACCCTTGCTTAGCCAAACAATTTTACCATCCCGTTTGCAGATCTACTAATGTACTGAAATGTGACCTGCATGTCAGAAATTAGAGGACTAAATTCGTTGAAGAGGAATTGCATTTTTCATGACCCCCTCAACGATTTAGCCCAAGATATAGCATTAGCTGAATCACCCTCCACCTGCCATCCCGTTTGCTGCTGTGTATTCTTTGTATAGACTGCAATATCAGTTCTATAGGCCATTCTGTTTTATCAGTAGCTCATGTGAACCGGTTTGTATGCATTTCATTTTGCATTTTGAACGAATTTAAACATACTTATTATATTTATGGTTTATTGACTCGATTCATTATTTTTTCACTGGCTTTGGCTTATAGGCAATTAGTGTGTGCTTGTTTCCTTAAGTACTCTGTGCTTCAAGAAATACAATTCATATTTAGTTAGTTGTGAACAAGTTCACATTTTACTTTCACTGCCTGAACCATCTTGGTAAATTCCCTTCCCCCAACCGACTTGAGTCCCAAAAAAAAAAAAAAAAAAAAAAAAGGAGAAGAAAAAAATGAAAAAAAAAAAAAACCTTCTCTTTGAGTTACCCAAGCCATCTCGTGGTTTTGGGCATCCTAGTATTAATAAATTTTGCAACAGTTTGCTCCTTTAGTGCTTAAATGACTTAGAATTGTATGGTGGGTTGGAATTGGAAGTTGGGTTAACAAAAGACTTGAATACAACATGTACTGAACTTCTAAAGCGTCTTTGTAATCTAAAGATCCATTGGAATGTGTTCTGCCTCACAAATGTGGGACAGTGGTACCATTAAAATAAAAATAAAAATTGTGGGATGGTGGAAAATCAGCTTAAGTCAGATCATCCTTTCCTTTCTTTAGGTATATTTTTTCTGGCCTTATATGAATTAAGATAAGAGTCTAACTATTGCAGGACAGACCCATGGTCCACATGGGTCGATCAGCATGTGGGCCCAGCCCATTTATCTCGACCGGTCCTTTGGCCCCATCCCACCTACCAGCCCATTTATTTTATGTTATTCAGTCATAATTATGTTTCAAGTTGTTTTTAGTCGGATGTTTTAATGTTGGCCATCGATGTGTTTGAATCGTCCAGATTAGTTCTAGGTTTTCCCCTTTTCTTATTTAAAGCACTGGAATGCCTCTTTTGAGGTTTAGATAAGATTATTGAAAATGAAACAAATGGAGCGCTTTTGGGTTCCCCGAGTTCTCTCCTCGTCTGTGATACGGAGTTTGGCGTGAGGCCAAGATCTCCCTTTCCATCTACCCACCTGCATCTCGATCTGCTGTCCGCATCTTCAAGTATTGTTTTGGGGAGAACACATTCCATCCAATTTCACAATCCTATCTTAAATGTCCGCAGGTTGCTCTTTTGGATCTCCAATGACTTGGAATTGTATGGTGGGTTGAAAGCTGGGTTTAAAAAAAGAAAAAAAAGAAGACTTGAATGCAACATGGTGGGTTGGAAGTTGGATTAAATAAAAAAGGACTTGAATGTGACATGTACTGAGCCATAAAGTGTCTTTGTAATCTAAAGATCCAGTCCTGCCTCACAAATGTGGGAGGGTGGAAAATCCGCTTAAGCCAGATCCTCCTTTCCTTTCCTTTAGGTTTATTTTTTTCTACCTTATATGACTTGAGATAAGAAACTAACTACTGTTTTGGAAAGAACATGTTCCATCCAATTTCATAAATATTGTTTTGATTTTCCTTTCATGGGTGGTTTTG
Organism: Camphora micrantha; assembly: GCA_003546025.1. NCBI lineage: Eukaryota > Viridiplantae > Streptophyta > Magnoliopsida > Laurales > Lauraceae > Camphora > Camphora micrantha. Next base: position 35,748,747 of record QPKB01000011.1, read on the forward strand.
GTAGCCATCTGTATCTTGTCCTGATGTGCTGCTCTAACAAAATTCAGTTATCATAAAAAAAAGTATTGTTTTAGGAAAATGTCAGGATATTTCATAATTCAAGGTTTTCTGAGGATATTATTTGGGAATTGTCTTAAAAAAATTTTAAATGACAAAAGTTTCCAAAATTGAAATTGAGTAAGTTGATATTAGAAGTTAATTTTATGCAAGTTTCCAAAAGTGAAACTGAATAAATTAATATTAAAAATTTACTTTATACAACTTTTACTATATTTGAATGATATTCTTGTGACATTTTCAATTTGTACAATATTTGAAGATATCATGATATTATCAGATAATCATCATTTATGATAATATTGTGATAATATCATGATACTTCTTAGCTCATCTATTTTGTGATGCCAATCTCATATCCCATTGGTAGGGATGAAAATGGGTTCCAATTACCTGAATGACCTGATACTAACTTGTAGGGTATGGCTCTGAGTTTTGGATTTGGGACCATCGATAAGAAATTTGGCTGAGTATAGGCCCATAACCTGGTATAGCTAGACTCGAACACCCATGTTGTCCATCTATATATGTACGTGTATGAATTTGCATTTATTAATTTTCCTTGTATTCTATGCTTCTTTCAGAAGTAACTAATTTAATAGCCTCTTCTACTTAGCACATTTAGAAGCCCTAATAATCTCACTCTCTTTTTCCCCATGCGTGTGCTATCCTATCCTTCTCTCCCCCCTCCATGGCTGATTTATGAATCTCAAGCTCTGACGGCGATGACGAAGTATCTTTCAGCCGAGACCTATAGATCTTTGATGATTTCAAATGTGGAAGAAATCAGTTACAGTGTGCAATCTCTACTTGTCTTTATCAATCCCGTTGATTTATTTCTTATTTTTGCAGTGCTACCTCAAATGGACATTCTTTTATCATATATGTCGATTCTTCCTTTTATTTCTCCTTGCTCAAATTTATTGTTATTTTACATCTTATTTCATATGTAGAGACCTCAGATTTTATGAATCTATCAAGGTAACATACCTTTGCTAATTTGGGTACCAGTGCTGGTGTTAATTCAGGCACGAATTCAGGTCACATTGTGTACCCATCCTGTTATAGACGTACAGTTTCATATTTTACAAGATGCTATTGTTATGGAGGATGCTCTTGCTAGGGAATGACTCTTTCGTTCTTCTCTTTCTTTTGATGTATAGTTTCTTTTTTTCTTAGGGTGAGTGTTTTAGTGTTTGTTGTTTTTTGGCTTGGCTTTTGTGACTGAGTTCTGTCTTTGGTTCTTTCGTGGTTTAATAAAATTTACCATTACAAAAAAAAAGAAAAAAGAAGGGTGTATGAACCTCTGAGTTCCTGCATCAATTATATATGGAACTCTTCATTTTCTAAATAAGCCCCAAAATCCTAGGATTTCATGAATAATTGCCAGATGCCATTTTACTTGACTTTCGACCAAAACTTTGAACTCTCTTGAAACTGGAAGGATAAAACTAGGCATATCTCTCTTTTGGTGGGGGGGAGGGGGGGGGGGGGGGTTGTGGAGGAATGTCGGCTGTAAGTTAATCTGCTTATAACCTGAAATGCTCACTGCATGTCTGAAAGAGGGTCTTTCTAATGCTGGATCAGTAAAAAAATCTGTTGGATTGTGATGCTCTATCTCATTATATCTGCAGAAATTGGTAATGCTTTAATTCAAATTTACCACTCATACAAATTTACCACTTTTAGATGTCTTCGAAGAGGTGATACAAATCTCCGATGCTTTGAACTTCTCTTTCCACCATATAAAGCAATCAGCTAATGTAGCAGCTGATAAACTTGCCAAAGGAGGAGTCAAGAAAAAAATGCTCTGACCATTGGTTCTTAGTGTGTGTTATTTTTTTTTTTTTTTGGGGTGGCTCGGGGCTCAGCTTCTATCCCGTTTCAGTCTTGTTTGCTCTCCACTCTGGTGGTTTTTTTTTTTGTATACAGTATACCCCTCTTATACTGTACAGTTTCTTTGAGCAATGAATTTCAGTCACTGTTTTCAAAAAAAAAAAAAAAAAAAAAAAAAAAAAAAAAAAAAAAAAAAAAACACCACTCATACACGTGGAAGTTGAATTTACTTTTGCATAGATATTTTCCATGAAAAAAAACTTTGACAGTCACTTGAGAAATACATATTTCTTAAGGGGAAGACTGAGAGGGTCAAGTAGCAAATCTCTATGTGCATTTTATTCATTTGTTTATTGTGATTAAAATTAATTGCCTTAAATCACTAAGGTTGCACTAGATCATGAATTAGTTTTTTCACTACTTATGTTATGCTTTTTTTTTTTTTTAATAAAAAAAAATTGTTAAACAGTAATTGTGAAAATACACGAGTTGGAGGTGAATAAAGGGGAAAAAAAATAGTAACCATTAAAAAAGAGAAAAGAAAAGAAAAAAAGAAACTACACTTATAGTGCAGAACGTAGAAACATCTCATCTCTCTGCTCTTGTTTTTGCCTAATTATAACTGCTACATTTGCCTCTCTTTTATATGAACAAAAGTAACGATATGACAGCATTTAGGCTTCATAATTTGGAGCACTGTGTTTTAGTCCACTTCATAGTATTCAGTGAATTTGCTTCTATGATGCTCCCCCGTTTTGGTTTTCTTAAAATGATTCTTGTCTTCTTCTAAAGCGCGAGAAACTCAGCTTCTATGATATGCTTATTGTGATGCAATTCTTACTGGAGGTTGAACCAAACCAAGGCTATAGTAGTATTTGCTCAAAATAATTGATATGAAAGGGCATATACACTATTTATTTACTTCATTTTACTGAATCAACAATGTAGTGTGCTATATCTACTTCAAATAAATGAATATCAATCCCTGTTATGGTGAAATAAATAAATGAAGAAGGAGCCCACCTAAGTTGCAGGAGAAGCAGCAGCAGACATTTTGTTAAGTTGGGAGGACTCGAATGAAGTAGAGCAAAGAAACAGCAAAATGAAGGAAATCAAAATGAAGGAAATAACTTCCTTAGTTAGGCCTTAAAAGTGCTAAAAGTTCTTACTTTTGAGTGAAAGACCAAAAGAACATGCATAGTCGGGCATATTGGTCAAAAATCAACTCAGGAAAAAATGAAAAATGAAAAGGAAAAATCCTAGCGTTTGTCAAATTTCGGTTGAAATTAACTTGTTCAGCCAAAATCTTTGAATTTGGAACCAAATTGAGGATTTTGGCTGACTGAAATCTTTCAAGGGGGTTGTTTTTGGTTCATTGACCAAACGAATAGTTTTGGCGAGTTGGGCCAAACTCGCTGAAGCTGACAAGTAGGGTCTGTGTCCCCACCTAGGTCATATTCTTTTTTTTTTTTTTTAAATTATTATTGTCACTATTATTATTTTTTAAATGGTAACATTGACCTGAATCTTCTTCTCCTTTTTTCTTCTTCTTCTTCTTCTTTTTTTTTTTTTTTGAATGGTTTACATGGCCTGAATCTAAGTGCTTTTCAACTGTACTACTTGTTCTTGTCAGGTCAATATTCTTTTGTTGTTACCCTCTTATGTGGAGCTGGTCATTGAGATTCAAATGCTACTAGTTTCATTGGCCCACTTTCCTCTGATGGGGTTTTCTGTTATTTTTCTCAGGCACTAAAAATTTTGAGTAGCATTCCTGAAGAGACAAAAAGAAAACTGTCTGGAAAAGGATACTTTCCTCAAAATGGATTTATTCTGGAGTCTCTACCTGTGCCTCCAAACTGTTTATCTGTGCCAGACATTTCTGACGGAACTAATATTATGTCTTCTGTAAGTTCATGGTTGGCATCCCTTAGATATTGGCAAAATTTTCTATCACTGTTAGTTAACATTGATAACAATTTGTTTAATTTCCTTCTTTCTTTTCCTCCTTCAAGGATATTTCTGTATCCATGCTTAGGAAAGTTCTGAACAAAGTGGAAATCATCAAGAGATCAAGATCTGGCATTCCAAATTTTGAGTCTCATGAAATTGAAGCTAATGACTTACAATTAGCAGTTTCACAATATATGCACCTCCGGGGTACTCCAAAGGTATGCATATTGGATACAGGATATTGCTTCTGCAAAGTTCTTTAGGCAAGCTGATACAATTACAAATGCTGACATGTAGTAGGTGTTGATATTGTTTTGTTATGTGGTCAAACTAGTTATATGCTTAACTTTTGTAGGTGACATATGTTTGGACACTTTGTGTAGACAAGCTGACATAGTAAAATGCATTCATGTGAGGGCTACAATTAATGGATGGGTAAATGGAAAAGGAAACCACATTTGTCAGATGATCCCAGAGTTTGATTTTGCTCACTGGGCTTGGTTACCGTGCATTACTTTCACCTGTCCATCTGGTGCTGGTTAATGGGTGATTTAAATTGTCTGATTAATGTGATTTTGGAACTATTTATCATCCATGTTGGTACTCATGATTTGGATGTGCCGTGCAAAATGAATTGTACCACCCTAACAAGGTATGACTTGCTTAACTGGTGATGACACTTCTTAACTTCCAGTATCTCCATGATGAGCATGACTATATTTATGGTGATCAGAACCTTCTATTTTGTGATATCATGTGTGGATTGGGTGATACCATAGAAGTTGTTGAGTGATTGGACGGCTATAACTGTAGAGCCTTAAAAGTTTCGGAAGATTGGTTTGCAGTTTGCATTGTCTTGAGGTTTTTATTTAACCACCCATTTACACCACGCTGTTACAGCAGCAACTAAGAAAGTCTGATTGCCGATCATTCTGAGCCCATGTCCATGTGTGTGGTGGCATATTGGTTCAATGTCTTTATCTTGTTAGGCCTCTGACATTTATACCATGGAGAAGCTTGAGACGGGCATCGGAAATTCCATGTTTGAAGAACTATCCGCTGATGGATTTCGGTCATTGAATTGGTAGTTGACAGTCTTCTATTTCTGAGCATCTAGTTGTCTTAGTTTGAATTTTGCCAATATGGTCAGGTTAGGCCTTTTTTTTTCCTTCATTTTTTTTATAATTCGAATATTTCCTATTTAAAAAAGCATTCTTATATGCAAACTTTTTATTGCCGAGACCATTTTACTTTTCACAGGTTACACTTTTTTTTTTTTATTATCTGTCATAGAATGGTCAATTATTTAGCTGATCACAACATAGTTGGGACAAGGATTTGATGATGATAGAATGATTAACTATTTGTTGCCTAAAAATTGGATGTTTAGGATCATCTGATCAGTCTGAGTTTTGGGACTATATAATGAGTTGAGTGACTATTTGAATGGTCTATATTGTATGTGTGTATACTGCAATTTGGTAATTGGGTTGTAAATAAGGTGGCAACTGAGCCCAATAACCCCTGCTTGATTACTCATTCTTGAAAATTTAAGATTGTGGAGGTTTTTTGAGATTTTCTTTCTAGAAGGAACTTGAATCACTAAATTCCATGGGACACTCATTGCATAAGAAGTTGATTTCTGGGGAAAGTTAAAATTTACAAATCATGGAACTTATTACTTTTGTGGAGGTTGAGCCCGGATGACTTGAATGGTCTAGATGTTTCACTTTCCAATTATCCGAAGTCTGACATAGAGGTTTGCTTAACATTTTTCTTTATGTATGTTAAAATCTGGGATTTATGGAGCTTAAAAGTTAAAACTGTTACCATATTATTCTCTTTGCTATGTAAATGTCAATATAGTCATCCAGCCTTCTCCCATCTATTTGGTATGCCATGAGATATAGAAACAGAAATGAATATCAATAAGTTACCGACCTTAGAAGCTTTATAGGTAATAATAACATTCTTGTTATTAGTTTTTTTTTCTCTCTCTCTAGCTAATGGTGATAATAATATTTTTGTTTCAGTTATTAATCTTTTTTGTTTTGAATAATTCTTTTTTGTATTTCCCCCTCTATTATTAGGTCCCACAAGATATGACTCAGAAATTTGGAGTGGTTAAAGAAGGAGATAATTCCTCCACAAAAGCGTGGCTTGAAAAGATGAGAACTTTGTTCATCAGAAAGGGGTCGGGGTTCTCTTCCCGCAGTGTTATAACTGGGGATGCTTATAGGGGTGTTAATGAAATTGGTATACCAATTGAAATTGCACAGAAAATTACCTTTGAAGAGAAGGTTACTCCCCTTAATCTCAATCATTTACAAGAATTGGTAGATAACAAATTGTGTGTGACATATAGAGATGGTTCTGCTACCTATGCAATCAGGGAAGGTTCAAAAGGCCATACATACTTGAAAGTTGGTCAAGTTATAAATCGCCGAATTATGGATGGGGATATAGTTTTTATTAATAGACCACCTAGTACTCACAAGCATTCTTTACAAGCATTCTCTGTCTACGTCCATGATGATCATACTGTAAAGATAAACCCTCTTATATGTGGTCCACTAGGTGCAGATTTTGATGGGGATTGTGTTCATATATTTTATCCCCAGTCTCTAGCTGCCAAGGCAGAAGTTGTGGAGCTGTTTAGTGTGGAAAAACAGATGATTAGTTCACACAGTGGAAGTTTAAACCTTCAATTGGTGCATGATTCCCTTCTATCACTGAAACTCATGTTCAACAATTTGTTTTTGAAAAAGGCTACTGCACAACAATTATCAATGCATACTTCTCCACTTGTACAACTACCTGCTTTAGTCAAGGCCTACCCTTCTGGTCCTTCTTGGACTTATCTGCAACTATTGGAGACTGTTTTACCTTCTGTACTTGACTTTTCTGGGGAGAGGCATCTGATCAGTCAAAGTGAAATAATGAAGATTGATTTTAATAGAGATCTGGTGCAATCGATTTTCACGGAATTAATTACTTTTATTTTTGATGTAAAGGGTCCAAAAGAGGCTCTTAAAGTTTTCAACTTGTTACAGCCTCTTTTGATGGAGGTCTTATTTCGAGAAGGGTATAGCATTGGCTTGAATGATTTTGACATTCCTAAGTCGGTTATCCATCAACTTAAGCAGAATGTTCAAGACATGTCACCTCTTTTGTATCGCTTGAGATGCACATACGACGAAGTGGTAGAATTGGAGATTGAGAATCACTTGAAGAGTTTAAAGCTACCTCTTGTCGCGTATATTCTTAAATCATCTTCCTTGGGTAATTTAATTGACTCCAAAAGTGATTCTGCCATCACCAAAGTGGTTCAGCAAATTGGCTTCTTGGGCCTTCAGCTTTTTGATCACGGGAAATTTTACTCCAAAGGTTTAGTTGAGGATATGAATCTACATTTTCAAAGTAAGTGTCACACTAGTGGAGCTGACTGCCCCTCAGAAGCATTTGGATTGATCAGGAGTTCTTTCATTGAAGGTTTGAACCCCTACGAAGCATTCGTTCATTCTATTTCTTCCAGGGAAGTGTTGATCAGATCATCAAGAGGACTGACAGAGCCAGGGGTTTTGTTTAAAAACTTAATGGCAATTCTTAGAGACGTTGTGATCTGCTATGATGGGACCATTAGACATTCTTGTGGGAGTTCAATAATTCAATTTGAGTATGGCCTAAAGGCTAAATCTTATCCTGGGAATGTATGTGCGGGTGAACCTGTAGGAGTCTTAGCAGCAACAGCGATATCAAATCCAGCTTATAAGGCTGTTCTTGATTCTTCTCAAAGCAATAATTCATCATGGGAGCTAATGAAGGTATTGGTCGATAAGCTATTCTCTTCATTATCTTTGTACACCTGTTTCGAACTTAGCTTTCTTCACTCACATCTTTCTTAGATTGAATATAAACATGCTTTTCTTCTTTGATAGAATGTGTTTGTCTCTTCCAGGAAATATTGTTATGCAAAGTTAATTTCAAAAATGATGTCAATGATCGGAAGGTGATATTGTATTTGAATGACTGCTGTTGTGGGAAGAAATATTGCAAGGAGAATGCAGCATGTTTAGTTCAGAGTCACCTTCAAAAAGCCCGTTTAAAGGACTTTGCGACCGACATCGCCATTGAGTATATTTTCTTGAAATTTTTGAATATTTCCCATGTTTGTGCATCTATTTTAAGACATTGGTCTAGGCCCTTCCCTTATCCATAAGCTTATGCTTTCTATCTTTTTATTATCAGCATGCACAGATGTTGATCATGCAACATAATATTTAGATTTTGTGATTGAAGCGTTGTCCCCCACCCTGGTCATGTTGTTAATCTCAAAATTGTTAAATTTAGATTAATTTGTTACTTTCTTTTTCCAGATGTGTGGTCATGTGCATGCTCATTTAGTTCTTCCTGTTTTTTGTCGCCTTACTGCTTTAGGATTTTCTCGTGAAGTTTCTTTTTGATGATTGATCTTAAAGATTAAGTAGATGTTCTCATCATTTTCGTAAAAAAGGTATTATCATTGATTTTTTTTTAATTTTTATTTACTGAGAGGATGTAAAGCGGTTTTGACTGTTTCAAAAAGTCTGTTTCTGTCTCTGATTGAATCAGCTTTCCTCTTTTTCAAAATGGATTTGAAGGGGTAAGAATCTAATGGAACATCAATGTCTAAAGCAATCAGACAACCCTTATTTTTTTTTCTTTTTTCTGACAAGTTTGGCTAGTTGACTTTTACTATATGACAAGTTTGGCTATTTGACTTTTACTATATGACAAGTTTGGCTATTTGACTTTTACTATATGACAAGTTTGCGTATACTACTTCTACTATATAACAAGTTTGCTCATATAATTGTTATTGTATTTCAAGTTTGTTTTTCAAATGAACCAGACATGCTACACATCTGACCAAATTGTCTATTTTCAAAATAGTCTAATTGAAACTGCTCTATCTAATTGAATCAGCTATATTTCAAACTGATCAGAGTTTCCAAATGCCCTCAGTATTTATACATTATAACAGTCTGTCTTTTACTGCGGTCCAACGTGGTGTTTACTTTGTTGTCAATTTTCAGGTATCAAAAGCAGAGAACATTTCCTGAAATTTCGGAATTGGATGCTGGTCTTGTTGGTCATATTCATATTGACAAGGTGTGCTGGTTTTAGTGGCAGTCTCTCTCTCTCTCTCTCTCTCTCTCTCTCTGTGTGCGCTCATTTGAGAAACCATCTGTATATTTGTTGTTGAGCAGAAGCGGTTGAAAGAATCTAGCCTAACGGTGCAAGAGATTCTTCAGGCATGTCAGGATGTTATTCATAAATCTGCGAGGAAGAAAAACCCTCTTTCACAGTTTTTTAAGAGTATCTGCTTGTCTGCAAGGTCGGTTTTGTTGTCAACTCCTTTAAATGTAGTATTTAAGATTCTGTTTTCAATCTGTGTCCGTAGTTCTGTTCATTTCAAGTCTAAAAGTGGCTTGGTAAGGATGCTTTCATTATTTGGGTTTAATTCTTGAAACATTATTTAGCCAAGCCCAATATAGTTGGGACAAGGCTTTGATGATGATGATGAATTCTTGTAACATTATTTATCTGGCCTCCCTAGTGGCTTTAGGTCTTTCGAAGTGAACTGAACAATTATCTTTACTCTAGGAATCTGATTGATTGGCTACTTTTGGTGACTTCCTCTGTTTACTGATCTGTAATATAGGAATACAATGCCTCAATCAGGGTTCAGTTGTACAATGGAGAGATGGAATTTTTTTCCCTCCTTTGATGTTGTTTCTGTCATTCTGTGTCAGCATGTCAGAGGCTGATGATGCAGTTTTCAAGTGTCTAAAACACTACTTATAATTGCAGACCATTATAAGAGTGGTAAAGTTGCAGACTTCGTGCAGTAATATTACTTATTACTGTATTGCTGGATTTTAACAGCAGCAATGTCATATTTTATGTTTCGGGACAAGCGGTTCCATACTTTTAAGTTGAAATAGAAATGGAAAGATTCCTTATAAACCCCATTATGTCTTTCTTCAATATTATTATTATTCCTATAATAATAGTAAATTTTTTCCTTTATAGTATTTTCATTGGGAAGATCCTCTCCAATCGGGAGATGGAATCAATATCATATACTGTGGACACAAGTATGCTAGGCATATACAACCATCTGGCTGCCATAGCTACAGTGTGATGCAGCTGAAGCCCAAGGCTGACTCATATAGAAGAGAAGGTACAAAGGGGGGTGGTTGAACTGGCCTAGCCTAGCCTAGCATGGGCCCCATCATCAGTTAAAGTGACAATTTTGTTGCATGCTAAAATAGTGCTTCTCTTGCAGCCCCTTTCTAGAAGCTTTTTTCTTAGCCCTTTGTTTCCTTTTTTTTTTTTTTTCAAAGTTATTGATCTCAGTAAGAGTTGAAGTTTGTGGACACGAGTAGGTGGAGGGCAGGAGGGAGCATCCATTTTTTTTTTTCAAAGTTATTGATCTCAGTAAGAGTTGAAGTTTGTGGACACGAGTAGGTGGAGGGCAGGAGGGAGCATCCAGGAGGCCTATATGTGTATTCATATCTATTTGGCGACATTGAATAATACAGTTATCAATCTCATTGCTGATGATTTATGATGTCCATATATGGGTATCTGGACATGGCTATGAACTTTTGGAATTCCCATTTGTGGATATGAATTCAAGTATTCCCTGTTTTCTCTGGTGAATCATATTAGGATGAAAGAGTACAACTTAGAGCATATATACCTACAAAACAGAGAAGGATAGGTATAATAGCATTATACATAATGCCAAACAAAGTTCATAATAGAAGCAATCCAAGGAAACTCCCTCTCTTTCCCTTGTTTAACCAACGAGTCTGCCTTTCTAACCACACCCCTTAGTATGGCTAGGTTATCCATAACATGATATTTCATGATTCATATTAAATTTTTCCTAACTATTTAACATCCTTTCTGACGCTTTTGATGTTCAAGTAAGGTTGTGACATTTTTTATGTTGAAAAGTAAGAGAGTAATAGAACTGTTTGGGATTATGGAATTAGTAAAGTAGAATACCCTGAAACTGCATCATAAAAGTGTCATGCAGTATGGAATGCAAGTATCATATCCTTGAGATATGGGCAATGTTGGGCATGTATGAGTATCCAAGAATCATTGGTGATGGTTCCATTAGTTGCTTGAGGGCTAACCTTTGACTCAGGGATTGATTATAGGCCATTCCTTTCCCTTGAAATATGGCGATGCTACCTTGTTGGAAATGACGAAAACTCAGCTAAGAACTGGCAGCAAAAGGTGTAATGCGAACAATTTTTGTGGGGACCCATCTGGTTTAATACCAATCATCGGGTTAGGAGGGATCGGAAGGTCTTGTTGTGGATTTTAGGTGGGCCATGTATTGCTTGAATTAATCATTAAATTCTGAGCTTCATATTGACAGTAATGATCATCAGATTATAATGATATTTTGCCTATTTCTATTCTGCAATAACCTTCCATGTTCTGCTATAGCCATCTTAGTTCAAGGAAGTGGTATGCTTGCGGGCGCGGGGGGAGGGGTGGGGGGGTACATGATAGATTATATGGTGTTACACTGGCGGATGGGATGGCACTTCGATGGTGATGATGAACTATAGGAAAGGAATCAGTTAAAAAATAAAAAGACAATCATAAGAAATGTTTCCTTTACTCATTTATTTTGAGGCATGTAATGGACAAACTTTTGAGCATGGCGCGAAAACACTGATTGCTCAGTGGCATGCACCTTAAACTCACAGCACAGACCAGGGATCGATCCCTGGTCTTCACCTTGACTGTAAACTCCTCTACCAGTTGCCAGGTCTAGCCAACAAAGAAACAGAACTTAATGGCACTCTGCTTTGTCCTTTCTTGAAAACCCCTGGCTGGGTATCCTAACAACATTTCTAACATACGGGCTAGAAATTTGAATTCTTTTTTGTTGTTATCCGATGGCATTTTACCATTTGCTTAGATGGTTATCTACTATCGTGTGCGTTTATCACTCTTGGAGTATTGGTGTCCATAAAATAGTTCAAATTTCAAAATAAGACAAGAAAATTTTGTTGTTCATTATTGTAATTTTTTGTTACTTTCTCCAGTGAATGTTGCTGTTTCGAGCAACAGTATGATGAAAATTGTTCTCAGTTGCCATGCCTGCAATTCACTTACTGTGGTCCTCAAAGTTATACTTTGGAGAAAACTTCACAGGTCATGGCTGATGTGGTCTGCCCGTTACTGCTAGAGACTATTGTCAAAGGTAACTTATAATAGTGGCTAATTGCTTTCATAAATTTTGATCTTGCGGTTTTAGTATATGAAATCTCATGTTTTTTTATTTTATTTTATTGTCAAGAAATCTTTTATTTGTTTATTTATTGGGAAAGTTATTTTTCAATACTGTGTTATATTTTCCATCTGTAACCATATCTGAAATTTCACTTCCATTAGTTTTTGATTATCAACAGTCTCATCATCATCCTGTACAATCATTTTGAAGTTTAGTATTATCTGAATTACTAGAGGGGCTTTCATTGGATATATGTGGGATATGTATTGCATAGTCCACTATTCCACATACTCCAATGACTTTTCCCTGTGGTGCTTTTATTTCTTTTTTCCTCAGGCCATATTCCTGTGCTTCATTTTGTTTAGCGGGTTGAGTATATTTTTTTTGATCGGTAACAACAAGATAGATTAAAAAGAAAATTAGTACAACCAAGCTTAGTTCACATCTAGAAAAAAGAGAGAATAGAACTCACATAGGTGTGATGGTATAAGAGATGTATACCATATACTAGCCCCAACCACATAACAAAGGCACTTAAATTACACAAAAGATCAACCGCTTGCTTACCTAAAGAATCTGCCATTCCATTTGCTGATCTATCAATATGCTAAAATGAAACCTGAGATAAGGATACTAAATGATGAATCTCATTTAATAAAAACTGCATCTTCCAAGGGCCTCTAAAAGATTTTACCCAAGATATGGCATTTGCCGAGTCACTCTCCACTATAAGGCCATACAGATATGAGGTAGAATGGATGTGAAGAGCTTCCAATATCTCCAAATCCTCTACTTCACTGGGATATTTAATCCCCACATGTTTTGAAAATACAAAACAAGTGGTTGCGTAAATTAAATTGGGTGTTAATTAAGAAAAGCATGGAATTAAGACCTTTTAGTTGCCTCTTGATGATAGTTTTCAATTCCTTTCCAGTTTGACCCTGTAGTGGAACATTTCAGCATTCCGATATTCTTATTAGGAAAAGACGTGATAGAAAAATGAAAAAAAAATGTAAAAGAATACCTAAAATTGAAAAAAAAAAGTTGGAACACCAAAATAATACTAAAACTGCATACTTACATCACTTATATTATAATTAAATTAAACTATATTCTACAATTGACCATTTTCTAGTTTTCACTACATATGAATAGAAGTATGAAACATGCGCCGGAATGGAATGAAATTGGTCTGGAAATCGAACTGGAACTGGGATTGAATGACTGGAATGGACTGGAAATGAGACCGGAAGCTTTTAGGGGGGTCTTCCGTTCCGCCCAAGGCCAATTCTGGAATGTTCTTGCCGGAATTGGCTGGAATGGAACGGAATTGACAACTATGCTCTTGATATCTTACCACAAATTATGAAACTTTATGTACATAGGGAAATATTCATGGAAAACATCATTTGAGACGACCAGCATGGCATGATCCTTGCAATGATCCTCCTTCATCCTATGGTTGAGGTGCATATGGGGCCCACCTTAGGCCACCTAAATGTAACATTGATGGTTGGATAAGAGGTGCCCACCATCAATGGCGGACCTAGGATTTTCATTTGAGTAGGACGGACAATGTTCAATTGAAGAATTGAAAACGTCAAAATCAATGTCAACTACCAATAATCTCCACTTATTGCATGGTTTAAAGACACGATTTTTATTTTTTATTTTTCTAGCAAATTAAGTGTAAAGAACTCACATCCTACTACTGACACTCAATTTATACAAAAGCTTTTTCACTACAATAGCCAATTCCTTAAGAAATTACTTTTTTATTCAAATCACGGGGATGGAAGTCGATTTAGCAACCACACAACAACAATAATAAAAAAAACTCTAGAGAACTCGAAAGAAGTAATAATCAATATCATACGAAAATAATGGATAAGGTGGAGAAATAGATATTCACTACATGTCTAAAAGTTGATTCCAAAAGTAGGAGTCAATTCAAGAATAAAAGAAAAAATCAAGGATTCAATTCAAGAATAAAAGAAAAAATCAAGGATTCAATTCATCAAATCCATTTGCAAGAAGGCATTCTTTTGTTGTTGATAACTATTTGATTCAAATGTAGAATCTCATCATAACTGCCTCTTATTTGTATATAGAGAGAAAGAGGAGGTGGTGTTATTGGTGAATCGAGGTGAAGAGGAATAAAAGGGAAAGAATATAAGAAGAAACAAGAGATCCAGAGAAGGCAGACCATTATGCTGTGCGATTGTGTCTACTTCAGAGCCTGAAGGGGAAGAAGGAAAATGATTGAGAGGATGATTATGAGGTTTATTGGAATAGATGTGGCAAAGGATAATGGTTTTTAGGTTTTTCGAGAGAGGTGGGGCAACAGCATTACCGGAATGGGGCATGGGCCATCGCTTTAGGCCCTTTTGGATCCGACCTGGGGCGGTGCGGATAACGTGGGTCCGCCCCTGCCCACCATGGATTGTGGTGCTGGTACCACCCTGATTGAATGATCACAACTATTAATATAGGACCAGGAAAATGTTAAGCTAAGCAAAGTAGTTTTGACTGTCAACTGTCCTTCATAATATGGATATGTTCATCTATCCAGGGAGATATTCTGGTAGCATGCAATAGTGATTGGCCCCTGTCCAATCGCCCATTGTGCATGCGGACAATACCAACCACCCCATTTTGGTCTTGGTTGTCAGTTGATGATGCCCGACTACTCCAAATTTACGACTATAAACAATCTGTGTATTTTCTGTTCCATGGAAAATTTAAATTTCTTTGTATCTGTACAAAGTACCATTTATTCTATACTTCCTAACGAGTTGAACTTTAGTACGAGATTAAATGTGAAGAGTGCTCACTCTTTTATCTTCAAATTGAGGTGAAAATTGAGATATTGGCTACTTCTCAAAAAAAAAAAAAAAAAAAAAAAAAAAAAAAGGAAAAAGAAAAGAGAAGTTCCTTTACATGAAGTAAGCATAATGCAGTGTGACCCATGCCATTACTAATTGTTGCTTTTGTGCTTTGGAGTATCAATTCATCAAGATCTGATTTATGTGTTGTGTAAACTTCTCTTCTAAGGAAACTAATCAAACAATCAGTTAACCTGTAGATATTGAAGATGTTGAACTTCAAATTAGTGTCAGAGTTATAAAATAGAGGCTGCCTGATTTCATAGTGGGCAAATATTTCTCTCCGGTTCTTTCAAAAAGCCTAATTATAACACTACCCACAAATGCCATTATTGGACGGTGCTAGAATGTGTCATGCATTTTGACAGTAATTCAAGATGGATACTATTATATTGCCCTTCGATCAAGGCAAGCCATTGGAAACAGACTCAAATCTTTTACCTTTTTCTTTCATGTTTAATACATGTTGAGTATTGATTCATCTTGCATTTGTCCCATATCAATTTTAATAATAACGCTGACAAATGCTTTTACAATGAAGTGGTACACTTTTATTTTCAAATAGTGGAGATATACCTAGAATCTAAATTCTCATAAAGTTTGAACCTCTACTCGGTTCTTTAGCTGATCAAGACTTCTTATTTTGTGGTGGGTCACCGTGTACTTAAACTGACATCAGCCTGCAGAAAAGTTGGTAGGTGCTGACCTGACCCAAACTGAAAAAAAGAAAAAAAAAGCACCCCACCACCTGAGAGAGAGTACATTTATCCATTTTTTTTCCCACTTTAAAATGGTGTCTTTTCACTTTATATGCCCTCTAGATGGTCCCTACAACCATCCTTCCTGTTTTCAATAATGGTAACTTCTAATTCTAAGTTATGTGCTTAATGAAGTTTCTTCTATCTTTTGGTGCATTAACAGGTGACTCTAGAGTGAAAATGGCCAACATCATCTGGATTGACCCGGATAGTACACCGTGGGTGAGAAAATCAGAAAAGGCAAGGAAAGGTGAATTAGCCTTGGAAGTTGTGGTTGAGAAAGACACTGTGAAACAAAGGGGTGATGCGTGGAGGATTGTTTTAGATTGTTGCTTACCTGTAATGAACTTAATTAATACAAAGAGATCGATTCCCTATGGGGTGCAACAGATCCAAGAACTGCTTGGCATTTCATGTGCTTTTGATCAATCAGTTCAGGTAATAGGCTGATGATCCTTTCTGGCGATTCTGGATAGTACAGACTACTGATTTTCCTCAATTAAAAAAAGAAAAATGACAACAGATATCATCAATTTATTCTTTATGTAGCCAGTGAATGCATGTAGTTAATACTTTTATTTGGTTTCTCTATTCTGTGTGTATTTTGTTGGAAACTTTTCTCATTAATGCTCTGATGCAACCAAAAAATGCAGGCTCCAATAAATATTTAGTTGTTACAAGCATTAGTGATTAGGAGAATCCCTTCTAATTTATTTATCTATTTATTGGTAACCCCTTTTAACTATTGTGGTCTTTTTTCTGCAATATACGAGCTCTCTCTGGAACCTAATATTAACTTCTGGAGCATCAATTTTGACACTAAAAATTTCCAGTATTGACAAGAAGCACGATAATGCTATCACTTATCATTTATTACTGCAAAAATAGCATAATCAATCATGGTCCACAGGTTATGAACCCAACTAGCCTTGATTGCATGTTATAGCCCATACAGCCTGGACGTCCATCTCTGTGCTTGTCTAGTAGGTTCATCATCATCTTCATCTTCATCATCATGTATACCTTATCCCATCTACCTTATGGTCCACAGGTTATGAACCCAACAAGCCTTGATTGTAGGTTACAACAACCTACACAGCTTGGACATCCATCCCTGTGCGCAGTTTGTTTTATGCTTCCAGTCGCTTAGTTTAGTAATTTTGACTTTATTGAAGCTTAGTTGGTTACGACAAACATTTATAATCAATCATAAAAGGGCCTTTTTTTTTTGCTGCTCTAATGAGGGAATTTTTGTCAATAAAATTGATATTTTAAAGAAAAAGCATTTGCATGGAATTTGGCTTAGATTGGGAATTTTGCCTATTTAGGATCAACGAATTCAAAACTCAAATGCGTATTTTAACCAAACAGGTCCAAATCTTGGACCAAATGCTTTATGGGGTGTTGTCCGGTTAGGTTCATTAACTGAACCAAATATTTTGAGCAAATCAGTGGAAACGAGCCAAGTTTGACAATTCTATTTAGCCTTGGGCATGATCTTAATGTGTGATTTTTTCACCATCATTTGAAGTTTTCCTGTTGGTTTAATTGATCTCGCTTCAAACTACTGTTGCTGGATTCTTATTTTGGCTTGGATTAAATTTCCCTTGTCCTTGTGGTAGCTGTAGCTTATTTACTTTGTTGTTTCCTGGTTTTTGGGTGAGTGTTGCATACATGTGTTTGAGAGCCATTGTTTCTGCCAAGGTGATTCTCTTAAGTGCCTCCCTTTACGCCCATGCCATTTGGTCTAGGTAGAGCCCAGGGAGCTCTATTGGAAGAAGAAAACGGCAACGGGCTCCACAAAAGAATGATTTGAAGCAATAGAGGGGCAGATCGTTACCATTGCTAGAGGGAAATGAAACATTGATGGCATGATATTAATCCATTTTGCCAGGGAGCTCTGCATTATGGGCCACGACATTGAGATGGATCTATAATTTTTTATTGATATTCTTTCTTGGGCTGAAGGGTCATTGCTTTGGTGCAATGCTCAAAATCTCGGGTGTCATACGTGATAATGTGGGTTCAAGACCTGCAAGCAGCCACTTTGTGCAAAATTCCCAAAGGTTAGGTCTGTCTCCAGTCTGACCCTCCCAGGACCGTGCTTTGGCGGGACCCACACTGGGTGATGACATTTATTCTTTCTTGGGATGAAGGTTTTACAGCTTATTCATGTTGTAAATGTAATGCTGGTGCTGGCTTCTTATCTAATATACATATGAATAAATCTCTGCTTCTGAAAAACTGGCATGGGTTTTTTTCGTAAGAGTTATTTGCTGCATGACTTTCTGCAGAGTCAATCTTCATCCTTCATGGCCAACTTTTCATCTTGTTTCCCTTCTCAAATAATATTCATCTTAAGTAGCTTTAGTTTTTGATACCAATGTTAAAAGAGATTAAATTACCGTCTATCCAACGAACGAAGGACACTGCTTAGTTGAAGAATGACAACCGATGGTTCAATGAAAACATGACACATGATCTTTTTTATATTTAAAAGAAAGTAATGCTGGATTTTATTTATGAATAGAAAATATTTGCATAGTTTCTCTTTTGTAGTTATTTTCCATTCTGCATGAAATGTGTCTGATTGATTTATATGCTCAAGTGGTATGACTGTGCTTTAAGTATTTGTGATATTGGTTTTTTTTTTTTTTTTTTCAGCGACTGTCTACAGCTATGAGAATGGTCACAAAAGGTGTGCTTGTAGAGCACCTCATGCTCGTGGCAAGCAGCATGACATACACTGGAAATCTTATCGGTTTCAATGCGGGTGGTTTCAAGGCATTATTCAGATCTTTGCAAGTCCAAGTGCCATTTACAGAAGCAACACTATTTGTATGTGAATTGACATGAACAGTTCTTCCCTTTTCTCCCTGATAACTACAGTGTTGTAGGTTTTATACTCATGAAGCATTGTTCTAAATTCGTGCGATCTTGATGCTTATTGAAGTGGTGGTACATAACTTCTAATCAATGTGGCATTTTACAGAGGCCAATGAAATGTTTCGAGAGAGCAGCTGAAAAGTGTCATGTGGACTCTTTATCCAGTATTGTTGCATCATGTTCCTGGGGTAAACATGTCGCCATAGGAACAGGAACACGTTTCCAACTTTTGTGGAATGAGAAAGAGGTTAGTTTGAATGTGCACCCTTTTTTTTTGTCCTCTACTTTCAATCTGTGGGATTTTTTTTTTAATGGGTGATACCACTGTTATAGTATTTGATTAGTTTTAGTTTTATTTTTTTATTGTTATATTTAGGACATTGATCCTATGTAGCCATCTATGCTGTGTTGTGAGTATAAATTTGGATGCGGGGTCAAATCATGTTCAGAAACTGGCCTCAAGATCACTCTGGTCAGAGTGAGATTTAGCTGTAGGATCAAATCATGCTATGATGCATGACTCACTTCCATCACACCTCTTTGCATGATTTAATCCATTGGTGAATATCATTCTTATCAGTAGGATATTCGGGCCCATTACCAATCTAATGGCAAGTTGCATCTACCCCTACCCTGGCTTGTTGCCATGAAAGATGTGCGCCTTGGTCATTCTTTCTGGCTACACAGTATAGCCAGTTAACCAGGATAACTTTTTATTTTTATTCTTATAACATTAAGCAGGATATCGTTTCTTTTTATTTTTTCAGTTAATTTGTATTTATCATTGTTTTATTATCTTTTTGCTAGGCAAATTATCAAGGAACAGATGTGTATAACTTCCTCCAGTTGGTTAGGACAACTTCAGATGAAATGGTAGTGACTGATGCATGTCTAGGAGCAGATGTTGATAATCTTCAAGAAGAATTTGAAAATATGTCACCAGAACATAATTCTGAATTTGTTAAGGCAACATTTGATTATGATGAAATTTTGGAGGGAAATACAAAATGTGAGAAAAGGGAACCTAGCTCAAGCTGGGGAAAAGCATCAGCTCCTGAAATCAAATCAGGTGCTTGGGATGTTAAGAAGCCTGATTTAGAGAGATCTGATTGGGGAAGTTGGAATTCGAATGGAGCAAGTTTGGAAAGGAGTCAAGATGCCAAGATCGATGACGGGAATCATTGGAATGGAAACCCAATGGAAAGTCAGGGAGGCCAACAAAATCAATTATCCACTAAAAATGTTTGGAATACTAACATGATGGAGAACCAGAATGGCTTTTCTAAACCTTCCTCAATCACGAAATCAGGTGCTTGGGATCCTCATATTTCAAAAGAAACTTCTTCTAAAAGGCCTTCAGATGGCTGGGGTGCCAAATCAGATGATTGGGGTGGTCAGAATTCAAATGAAGCCCATGCTGAGAAGGTTTCAGATGTTGATGGTTGGAATGGAAATTCCTGGGGTGCTCAAATTTCGAAAGAAACCCATTCTAAATTGCCTTCTGATGGTTGGGGCGGTCAAAATTCAACTGAAGCTGCTACTGAGAAGGTATCAGTTGTTGATGGTTGGAATGACAAGTCTGATGTTTGGAGCAATCGAAAATCGAAGGAAACCGAGTCTCAAAGGTCTTCTGAGATGGGTGCGAAGCATTCTAAGTCAGATGGTTGGGTCGGTCAGAGTTCAAAGGTAACCAATACTGAGAGGTCTAGAGGTAGCTGGGCAGCAAAGTCAAACATCTGGGGTGATAGTGATTCAAACAAAAACCCTGAAGAGAAGGATACATATGGTGTTTGGAATAGAACTTCATATAATACAAATTCAGATGGTTGGGGTGGTCAGGATTCAAAGGATATACAGACACAGAAGTCTGTAGATGCTGCTGGTGGTAATACAAATTCAGATGTTTGGGGTTCTCAGAACAGAAAAGAATTCCATCCTGAGAGATCCGTTGAAATTGGTGGTATGAGTGCAAAATCTGATGTTTGGGGTTCTCAGGTTTCAAAAGAAGCCAACGTTGAGAAGTCTTCAGATACTGGTGGGTGGAATGCAAACATAATGCCAGACCAGTTAAATCAACAACCAAAGGCTACTGGTTGGGGTTCAACAAGGTCTCCAGGGTGGGGTTCTTCAAATAATGCTGACCGTAAAAACCCGAAGAGCCGATTTTCTAAGCCACCTGGAAAGTCAGATGATCGAGATGGTAGGAATTCCAATGGGATTCTTACTGCCACCGGAAAACGACTGGATATGTTCACAAGTGAAGAAGAAAAGGTTCTTAGTGAGGTTGAACCATTGATGCTATCTATGAAAAGAATTATGCATAATTCCAGGTAGTGTTCTTTTGCATCTTATTGTTATATGCTTGTTGTATTTCGAACTCTACAAGATCCTTTTAGTGTGCGAAATATTGAATTGCCAAATATTCACCTCTTTGAAAACACAGCAGTCACCTAAAATGATTGTGTGAGAAATAATGAATTGCCAAATATTCACCTGTTTCAAAACACAGCAGACACTTAAAATGATTATGTGCATTTGTCTGTTTTGGAGAATTTTCCATACATTTCGTTCTTTTGTAATTATTTACAATATATATTAGCATTGGTCCTGAATATGCAACGTTTTTGTTCTGGTAGAAATTTTATTTATTTATTTATTTATTTTTGTTTTAAATAATTGTTACTAATCTGAACAATGCTATTCTTGTTTCTGCTATGGCAGCTACAGTGATGGAGATCGACTTTCAGCTGAAGATCAGTCTTTTGTGCTTGATAACATTTTTCAGTACCATCCAGACAAGGCGTCAAAGATGGGTGCTGAAATCAACTATTTCATGGTATGCCGTATTTCATCTATTTTTTTCCATGTATCTTGACAAAGAGCCATAGTATAGTTGAAAGGTGCCCATTGTCGTAACCACGAGGTTGCTGGTTGGAGTTGTGTTAGCACTAAAAAAGAATTCTGCTCATGAATGTGGCTACTAAGCCAATCTTTTGACATTAACTGCTTATACTGACTGTCAATAGATGCACTCCATACCTATTTTGGTTTGGGGAATTATTTGGTCCTCACCTCCAAGATATACAAAGTACTCTCCATGGTTCAAAGTAAACCGCTATGCTATTTTGAAAATAGTGGCGCTAGGGTCTATAGCAATCAGAGAAGGAAGAAAGAGCCGTAAACGAAGAGATCATATGCGAACCACTCTCCCAATCTTTTTAACAGAAAAGTAATTACAACGTCAATGAGAAAGAAGGGGCCAAAAGACAAGCGGAAACTGCTCTAGTCTGGGGGGTAGGCTTCGCTGTATGAGATAACCTGGTCACTTTATTAGTGTCCCATCTGGGCATTCCATTCCGCGCAAGGAGCAGAAGTCGCGTACTAAGGTTGAGATTCCTCGCCCGCTAATTGCGCCCAAACGCAACATTGGTAGACACTCTCACCTTACTATGAGAGATAAGGATGGGGGCCTTCATTTAAGTTGTTGGCATTGGATATGGATGTGAGGCCCCCCACCTCATCTCTCATGGTAAAGTGAGTGTTTCTCATAGGAGCCCTCCTTATATATATAAAACTGGTCCTGTAAGGATGGTCCTTATAAGCTCACCGTGCGGACCACCTAGTGGGGCCCACCTTGGGACCCTACTGGTCATGGGACTAAGGGGGATCGAAAGATCATAGTGGGGCCAACCTACATATCAAATTTGAAGTCAATCTAATGCCTCTAACCCTTTCATCTGTGGTCTACAAATTTAACAGCTTTATATAAAACAACAAAAACTGACCCTCAATCCAACGGTCCAGTTCATTCGAACACATGCAAATTCATGGGATTCAGTGCCTATAAGGGGGCTGTGTATGTATTGTGTCTTGTGGAATCTCTTATGATCTTATAATTTTTCTAATATGGAGTTTCATAACCGCATCATAGCACTGGTCAAATTCAATATTCCCCCAATCAAGGGTCCTTATAACTCAATAAGACTCTCATAAGAGAGGTTCAATGGTTCAGTCTCTTCCAAGAAGGAAGTCATTTCCATAAGTCAATCGGATTCTCCCATAGGAGAATGGTTCAGTGGTCATTAATCAATTCAGTCCATGTTCAACCTTATAACTCCGCACCCACGAGGGTTCACTATTCAAAGTCAGTATTCAGAGTAATTGTCATTTTTAATGACCCAAGTACAGTGTTATGACACCCGTATTATGCTAGCGGTATTTTTGTTTGAAATTCAGTTTTCTTTCATGACATAGGGGGAATCATTCCTTTAATTCGTTATGTCCACTAGGAGTCATTGAATTAGCGTGGAAAATATCATATCACTCATTAGGATATATAGCTAGTCCCACATAGATCGGGGCTCAGGTATGCCCCACTCTATTTCAAGATTGGCACCCGCCTATGTGGCATTACCGATATAACATTAAGTTCTAAATTCTTATTACATGCTTTGCCCCTTGTATAAATCAGTAAATCGTCTAGCACCCATGGAAGTCCCTAATTGATCATGCATAGGGTCATTACGGTTAACCACATCATCTACTTAGACAAGGGTTCAATAATTAAATCTCTATCATAAAAGGTAGGTTCCGCGATTCTCTGGGTATTTTATTTCACATCCTAAATACTGGAATTGACAGAATACTATAGTATATTATCCATTTGTGCCACACTTACGTAATAAGGGCTTGGTCAAACAAGATTGCATTAGGCCCCATACAGTCACTCTAAAAAGCTACACATCTAGTATTTGATGAATGGGGTTCTGTAAATAAAGAGTCATAAAGGGGTGTCTATAAAATTTACACACTAAACCAGGGCCTAAATCACAATTTCAGAAACTAGAGACAGAATCTGAAACACTATTCAACCAGTTTGTGCAGTCTGAGATAATCTGAGGTTTAAATTTAGACATTTATGCATAACAAACCATAAAAGGGGTTTTGGGGAATTCTGTAATTACCCAGGGTTCATATTGTAAAAGTCAGTACCTTGCATAAAGGGCAAAAGGAAAGGATACAGCCTCATTACAGTGGAAGGGGTCTCACGCCCGTCATTTTGGGCAGTGGATGGTGGGCCCCCAACGGCCTGACCAACCTAGGACCAGACCCAACATGGATGACTGGCCCTGATCATTGATCAGGTCGGCCAGTGGGTCCCATAAGACGGATCGTCCTTGGGGTGTTCCAAGCACAGAAATTTGCTGAAAATTTCCAGTCTCTCTCCTATCTGTTCCTTTCTCTGAAATATTTCATGAGATGGATTTCCGAAGATTTTGGAATAGAACATCTATACCATAACCCATCTTTAGAGGAGAAGGAAGAAGGAATGTTAAAAGTGCATGCCACTGTCAAAGAGAGAGCAGAACAGAGGCTCACGCCCCTAATATTCAGCGCCCTGGATGGTGGCCCCCAAATGGTCCGACCCACTTGGGACCTGGTTCACCTTGGGCGCCCATCAGGGCCCTGCTGGATGGTCCGGCCTGATCTTTGATCAGGTGGGCCCCTGGGCCCCACAAGGCCTGTCGATCTTATGCAGCCAAGGACACTGGGAATTCCCAAAAAATCCCATTTCCTCCTTGATCTTTCCTCTAAATCTGATTCTTGTGTTAGATCTTCACATTTAGGGAATCAGTCAACATTAGAGAAGCAACCCATACAGGTTTTAATCCCAAAAACAGAACATTATAGCCATATCTTTGCAGTCGGAAATATATTCAGTCATCACCACAACATGCAGTAACTTTCAGGCCATGATCTGTGGGCTCTACTATCTTGGTTGCTCAAAGGTCCCCCACCAGATCTACGGACCTGATAGTCGATCGGGTGGGGTATGTGGGCCCCACTATTTCTGTCGATCAAACCCATGTCTGCCAATGGGGAATGAAAATTCCAAATCTGGTTTGGGTTTTCTTCTTTGTTTCATAGCCTAATCATTACCGAATCATCATATAATAATCATACATGTATAAGAATGCACTTCTTTTGCCCGACTGTGTCTCTTTTTTCCGAGACAGTGCTGGGTATGGCTTTCAGATATGTTAGTCCTCCCAGAATTCCCCCAGAAAGTTGGGTTTTCAGTTTTTCTCCAAAGCACAGATCCACATGCTCATCAATAAAAAGAACTTCCCAATTTCCATATTATCATATCAGAAAGAACACCCACATCCTTGTGCGGCTGATTGTGGCTCGTTCGATGTGAGGTCTTGAATTGTGCACCCCCTAAGCTCCCCGAAGTTGGTCTTCTCTTCTTTCTTCCTTGCGAATTCTGTTGTTCTCTGTTGATCCCAAGGATAAAATCCCAGTCTGCACTCTTTCTCTTCCTCTCCTCCAGATCTCAACAGAGGAATCGGTGATCAAATCAGAACAGTAAATAAAGAGGAGAGTTTTAAATGGTTTTGGGGATAAACTCGGATTTCTACCCGTTGGAACTCCTCCTTGGCTATCCGAACGAAATCCTCCTCCGAATGAGATATCGTTCTAACAACTCCCTCTCTGGCTCATTTGAGTTTCAAATAAGAGGGTCACTAATGGGTTGCAAACAGGCCAAACAAAATAAAACTAAAAACAACTCAGCCCAACCCATTACCTTATGGGTTGGACAAATCTGGGCCTTACCTGGCCCAGGGTATTACATCTACAATGTATTGTAAATAAGAAAAGTAAACTTAGGGCCCAAGAAAAATAAACCAATAATGGAAACTGCCCTAATTACAATTAGAAACATGCTAACTAATAATTAGGAAAAATAAAAGGAAAAAAAATATAAAAAATCCTCTAACTGGGCGGGACCACTTTGGTATGTATGGCCCTGGCTAGTTCTGTATCAGTAACTCTCACACTATTATGAGAGTACAGGGCGGGTGGTGTTTTGGGGTGGGGGTGTTTTGGGGTGTGGGTAAACACTGGATCCTTATCCAATGCTAACTGCCTAAATATGACCCTGTCCAATGCCAACTGCCTAAATATGACCCCACACACACACACACACACTTTTTACTCTTATAGTAGCGTGAAACTCTCATAGGAGCATTTTCTATAGTTATATATATATATATATATATATATATATATATGGAGATGCTCCTATGAGAGATGCTCTCATCTTACTAAGAGAGATAAGGTTGGGGCCCTCACATTCTTATCCAATGCGAACAACTTAAATGTAGGGGCCCCCACCCCTATCTCTCATAGGAGCGTCTCCCATGTATATATACATATATATATATATATATATATATATAGAAGCATTTTTTTTTTCTTTTTTGATAGGCAATGAAGAAAATATATTACTAAGGAAAGAGTGAAAACAATCAATATTTGGTTTTGGCTGTTTGAACTTGGACTAGATGTATTTCATTCTTAAACAATATGGTAGGTTGTTGATTGAAGGGCTAGGATCAGGATTTAGGAGTCAGGACTGCATGGTCGATCCACACTGATTCAGTCAGATTAATGGTGTATCTCAGAAACATGGGCACTACTTTTGTTAGGGTTGTCAGTGGGTAGGACCTGGGAGGAAAACCTTTTTTTTTTTTTTTTAAAGAAAAAATGGGCTTGGGAAGAAAACCATGCCTGGTACTATTTTTTGGGAACAAAAGTTGGCCCAGTTAATTCAAAATGACAGGCCTGAGTGAGCCAGAAAACATTGCCTCTTTTTTTAGAGTGATGCTACAACCAAGATTTGCTGTTGTTCAGCCATTCTGATCTTTTCTTCATGCTCCTTGTATGCTTTTGTACTTCTTCATGTTACCTCCGCCGGCAGGAAATGTCTGTCCTGCTTCTGCATTAACATTATTATCATTATGATACCACAATCCCTGGTAGTTCTACAGTGGACTAGCATGCTCCTGAGATATATCCTCTTGGCTCTGCTTGATTGCCTCATTTTGCAATAGGTGTTTCTGATTATCAATTTCACCTATTGATTGACAGGTTGACAAGCATAGCAGTTTCCAGGAGACAAGGTGCCTTTATGTTGTCTCTACAGATGATTTTAAGGCAGATTTCTCATACCGTAAATGCATGGAAAACTTTGTAAAGACGAAACATCCCGAAGTTGCTGAAGCATTCATCCGCAAGTACTTTATAAAGCGCCGCGCAGATGCTGCGGGTGAGTCCACGCAGCAGCTGTAGCCCATGGCATCTTTGAGTAGAATTGAATTTTGTTCAGCAGTTTCCTTTTGTACCATTCGCTCAGGTTGGGTTGTATGTATATACGTACTCTGCCATCGGCCTGCCCTTTCTATTGTCCGCGAAGGAAGCAGATGCGGCTCTTATTATCATTGTAGACACTGCTGAACTGTTGTACATATCTGTACTCTGGTGTACCCCACTCAGTAGCAATTTGGAGGGGTTCTCTTGGGGCCATTTGTTTAAAGCGACTCTCTCATGCAGTTTAACATGTCTTCTGCGTGTAGGTGGTACTCCAGGTTTTAATTTATATTTCCAACTGGATTGAGTGTAGCTCACAGCAATGAGCCTGGATGTTGTCTCTTTCCTCCTGCTCGTTTTTCTATCCTCCTGTGTAACAAGTACGATCTCAACTGAGGCCAGGCTGAGACCTGCCTGGCCTGAATGCAACCTGGATGTTAAAAGGGTCAAAACCTGAACCCTTGATATTTCATATTTGGGTTGGGTTGGTGGGTCGAAATGCTATGAGTTGGTTGGTATCAGGTTCTGGATATGATGTTGGGTGAAATACCAATTATTGGACCCAACCCAATTGCAGCTCAACCGGATACAATCAACTGGAACTTTGAATTACGTAGCTGAATCTGGGTTGTGTTGCCAAGCCAGGGCGTATAATGACTAGACCAAGGTGTAACCTGTGTCTATTTGTGGGCTATCGTCCTCAAGGTGGGTGTGCTGCAGTTATCAATGACGTGCTATTTTCTTGGACAAATTGAACATTGGCCATGCCATTTTCCTTGAACAGGTCAGAAAATGGGTTTACAGGTAGAATTGAGATGCATGGCAGTTTCAGATGGGAAAGTGGCATCTTAATAAATTTACAGAGTGTACAGGGATCACCTTACCACTCTATATTTCAGTTACCCTAAATCTGGAAAGCGTTGTTTCTATCATCATTTGTCCCCACATTTATTGCATATTCTCCCTCATATAGGTGGGAGTTTCTAGAACAGGGGCTTTGAACAAAAGGGACAAGAATGAAAGGGTATCTACAAATTACAATAGCTCCTTTCCCATGTTTCTCAAGTCGTCAAATCTGTAAATTTGATGTTCGTTGCTGACACTGAGGAAAGCTTCAATAAGTGGCTGATCAGAGTGGAATTGTCTGGACTGAACCATTGAGTTGTTTTAATGTGTCTGGACTGGACCATTTTGCGGTTTTAATGTTGTTGGCTGCTTTAGCCACTCATATATGCAGTGTATATGGCTCAAAAGTTGCTATGTTCTGGTGTTTTTGTCCATTTCAAGAGGTAAACGTTTACAATAAAATGCTCAATTTTTCAAGTTGCATGTTCCTTACTCAAACATGTCTACCTTGATTCAATCACTTTGGTTTGAAATTTAAACCATACCCAAATCAACACGTGGTCTTCCTACCAAACCATCCACCACCTGTATGCGGACTAAAATGGGCAGGGTTCCACTCCACTTCACAATCATTTTTTGGGTAATGCCTGTCGTCAATGGAATCCAAACTCATCTGCCTGGTTCTGTCCGTGAAGTGGCCATAATTCAATGATGTAGGGCAGGGTTCTATAGTACAGGGTGGAATTCAGAAACATTGACAGTGAAAGCAGAAACCTTCACATATGGGCTATATGTTTGTCAATAAATGATATCTTTGGGCTTTGAGAGATAACTATAAAAATATTCTGAAAATCTAAAAATTACAGTTTCATTTATATTTTGCAATTTTATTTTAGTTCTACATTTATAATACCAAAATATGACCCTGGAAACTGGATGGAGTTCAAAAAGAAAAAAAGAAATAAAAAAAAAAAAAAGCATTTTAAGATTTGGACTAGAACCATAAAAAAACTAAATGGGTGTCAGTCATGCCCAGATAATTATCCGAGATCCTTTACTACCTAAGGAAAGATGATACCAAATTGGCAAAAGAAGGTCAATCCAACCGCTGTGATTAATCAATCAGGAGTTGGCCCCACAAAATGTGTTGTAGATCAGTAGACCATTGTACCCATTGAAGGAATTAGGCACCTCAGATAATATAGACGCCCTTGCTCATATTCTATTTTAGCTTTGTTCCATCTTTTCCTTGTTTGTCACTGAATGCATTTCTCAAGGAGCACGCGTACGAAAGCTAGGAAAAGAGCACAAAAAGGTGTCAAAGATTTGTCTTTTCCCTGTCCTTTCTTCAATAGGATCAGATAAAATGGCCAAACACCACACGTCAACACTTATTCCATTCCTTCTACTAGATTCTATATTTCTTACACACCAGGAAATTCCTCACACTGTTCAAAAGTTTTCGTTTTGGTATCCAATTCCTTCCCTTATTGGCTACTTTACCACATTCGATTTATACTGCATTGGTAGGGAGAATTGGAGAAAGAAAGAAAAAAAAAAAAGGAAACTGAAACCAAAGCAACTTTAGGCAAATTATGGGTATCCATGGACTACTTTGGGCCATTCTTCTCCATGCATGTATCACAGGATATGTTATAGAAGGGCTTGGATTTAACTGGGGAACGCGTACTTCACATCCATTGCCAGGCGATATCGTCGTAAGGCTGCTGAAGGATAACGGTTTCAGGAAGGTGAAGCTCTTTGAGGCTGACCCAGATGCTATGAAGGCTCTTGGAAGGTCCGGAATTGAAGTGATGCTCGGCATACCGAATGAGTTCTTAGCACCTCTGGCCAGTAGTGTTCGAGCTGCTGAAGATTGGGTGATGCAAAACGTTTCCGCGTACGTCTCTAAGTACGGCGTAGATGTAAGGTGTGTTTAAACTTTGTTGATTCCTTGTGTGATCTCTCTTATTGTTTGCATGATGACATCAAAAGGCTCTTACAACACAGTTCTTTTGTGCTGATAAAACATGAGTTTTTATCAACTTTTACTGAAGTTCTAGCTTTAAGGCATAAAAAGTTAAAGATGAGATTTATGTTGATGGGAATGACTCTTGAATCATGAAGGCAGACAAAACATTAAGGGGGCTGTTTGGAAACTCTAATCTAATTCATAAAGAGCTGATTAGATTAAAGTCTAAAATAAAAGCTCTAGTTTTTAAGCTCTGAGTTATTAAATAAAAAAAAAAACTCATATTTAATGAGGTAATTGGGGCCCACCTTTTATAATGTATAACTCTCCATCTGCGTCATTTTGAAATTCTTGTGTGGTTATTTTTATCCAGAAAAAAACTTCTAAATTCTGCATTATCCACCTCCTTCCGCTTTGACTAAAAAATTCTAAAAAAAATAGCCTCTATAGCTTATTTTTCCGAGGCAAAAGATCTTATTTGTAAATAAGCTCTAAATCATAAAATGTGTAGTGCTACTGGTGAATATTAGCAAGAAACCTAATTAATTTCATTGAAAATATTAGAAAAGGGATATGAAGACTGATACAAGGAAGCCTTAATGTAACTAACTTTTCCGTTTTTTCAGGTATGTGGCAGTTGGCAACGAACCTTTCTTAGCTTCCTACAAAGGAAGGTTCCAGCAATCTACCTTTCCCGCCCTCCAAAACATTCAAGCTGCCCTCATCAAAGCTGGCCTTGGTAGACAAGTCAAAGTCACTGTACCCTTGAACGCCGACGTCTACCAGTCGCCGAACGACCTTCCCTCTGGCGCCGACTTCCGGCCCGACATCCACAGCCTCATGCTCTCCATCATCAAGTTCCTCGTCAAGAACAACAGCCCGCTGACTATCAACATCTACCCTTTCCTTAGCCTCTACATGGACCCCAACTTCCCAATTGAATTTGCATTCTTCTCCGGGACTGCGGCACCTGTCATCGATGGCTCCATCACTTACACCAACGTCTTCGATGCCAATTACGACACCCTGATTTGGGCTCTTGAGAAAAATGGTTTTTCTTCAATCCCTGTGATCGTCGGTGAGGTTGGGTGGCCAACCGACGGTGACCGCAATGCTAATATAGCCTATGCGCGCAAGTTCAATCAAGGTCTAATTAACCGTATGCTCAGAGGCCAAGGTACTCCCAAACGCCCAACCCCACCGGAAATTTACATCTTCGGGCTCCTCGATGAGGACACCAAGAGCATCGAACCGGGTAAGTTCGAGCGCCATTGGGGTCTTTTCTACTTCGATGGCACTATCAAATATCCACTGGATTTGGGCAATGGTCGGAAGCTAGTCCCTGCAAAGGGTGTCAAATATCTGGATAAACAATGGTGTGTCTTGTCACCGAATGCTAACCTCAAGGATTCGAACCTGGCGGGAAGTGTGGATTACGCTTGCACATATGCAGATTGCACTAGTCTTGGGCCTGGGTCATCCTGCAGTAATTTGGATGCTAGGAGCAATGTGTCGTATGCGTTTAACATGTACTATCAGACACTTAATCAACAGAAGGGGTTCTGCAATTTCTCCGGCCTTGCTGTTACCACAAGCACTGATCCATCGCGGGATACTTGCCGATTCGAGATCATGATCGACTTGAGTCAGCACAAAGTGAGTCCCAGCCCTAGAACCTCTTCTGCTAAAAGTCTCCAGCAACCTTCACTAATGACTGTTATGGCTGTGATGGTGTGGAGCAGCATTGGTGTTCTTCATGGACTTTGCAATGGACTGTGGACCATGACCATGTAGAAACAGTGAATATGCATTTGCAATTTGCTCTGCTTTTCAAAACAGAGCATGTTGGTTATTACTACCAGCAATTTATTGATGTAAAAAACTTTGTATTATATCGGAATTTTCATTTATGTGAACAGTCATCATAATTTTTTTCTTTCATTGATTGATCTAGCTTGAATGCGGGGTCCAATAGGCTAATCCTGAATGGACCAAAAATGCCTATTTTGGATTTTCATAGCCATATGATTGGTAGACTGCCTATGTGAGGTAGATTTTCACGTAACAGCATTACATGGATTCAAACTTCAAACCTGTCTGAACTCTCCCTATTCACCAATTCGCACTTGTCACCTCGCTGCTCTTTTCCAGACTGCAGTGGAGATGTCGCTGGAACTTTTCAGTTTATAGAATGCAGATCAGTGCACCATTGATTTTGGCTTGCTTTGTCTCAAATTAAAAAGAAAACCTGTAAGAGACATCCTTCTCTTTAGTGTGAACTTTGTCAAGTTTGGCATAGAAAATGAAGACCAATCTATCTGCAATATGAACTTTTCTGTTACAGTCCAAGCCATGATCTTAATTTCTAACTTCCTTGTAAGCCATGTAAGTAGCAAGCCTTCCTGCCACTTGCTAATACCCTCTCATCTAAGAGCATATTGTTATCTGAGAATGCCTCAAATTACCATACAACAGATACCAAAATGCTACAAATTGCAAGAAAAGGCCAGACAGGTTTGACGGCGATATCCACTTCAGGCAGCAGGAGATCTTAGGTTAGCTGCTTAACCACTATCAATTAATCGAAAGACATAACCCCATTATATTCCATTGGATTTTCTCCACATCCTAATGGGATTAGTACTCCTGTTCTAACAACTACAATCAGTTGGTTTGTTTAGTTAAGCCCCCTTGGCTGGGGTACCAGAAAAAGAAAAAAAAAACTGAACTAGTTGAATTTCTGTGAGTAGTTCAGCCAGTTGTTAACTTTCCATCCAAACATGAATTTAGGTGTGGTTTGACAAGTACCTAACAAACATCCACTCCTTTCTATTGATAACAAACACATACAACACTACTACACAGGTCAAAGTATATCTACCAAAATCAATATCCAAAGATGCTCATGGGCCATGCCAGCCTGGTCCAGCCAACTATGAGCTCGATTTTGGCTTTTATTGGGCTGGTGGGATTGGATGAGGGCTCGTTTTTATGATCCTGGTGGTCAGTGCCAAAACGTAAATGGCTAGGGAGTAGGGCCTACAGTTTTGGGGCAAAGTAGGTTGGAACAACAAAAGTGGAACCAACCTTGAACCTGATTTGGGTCAAATGTATAAACCTGTACCTTCCCCGAGCCCATTAAAACGACTACCAAACCCACATTGAGGTGGGTCACATGTTTAACACGGCCCATTCGAAAGTTGAATCCATTTCTCTAACGAATGTAGGATCAAAAGGCCAGTCGGCCCAGTCCGCACAAGGACACAACTTATGAGTTTAACATCAATCAACTCTTGATTAGGACAAAGATCCAACACCCATTTTGAGTAACCTGACAAGAATTCAACTCACTCCAACATCTGTAGTTACTCTGACAAGCATAGCCTAATTATCCCTGTTACCTGGGCCGGGGTAAGAAATCAAATAACTTCAATATCACTTTATACTCTCGGATCCAGAATTTTCATTTGGATGGTACGGGCAATGGTCAAATTAAGAATCCAAGTAAGAAAATGAAAAATTTTAAAAATATTATTAAGGAGTTTCTCAAATCTCGCGGGTGCACTTGCACCCGCATAGCATTACTTAGGTCCACCTTCATAGCCTATGGGTGGGTGGGTGGGGGCGAGAGGTGGGCCTCACCTGTTGTTTGTCATATCATCCATGGATTATATACATAAAGGCCACCATCTCTTATAGCATTTGCATAAGTGAAAAGAAGATTGTATTCCAATTTCTGAAACACACAACCCACCCACCTTCCACGCCTCAAGCAGACCCATCACATGACCAGCGCCAGAGGGAAAGAGAGATTGCTCGTACTGTTGCAGAAGAAATTCCATAAAAGGGCAATGTAAAACAGAGCGATGAAGAAGAAATTCCAAAAAAAAGCAACGAAAACAGAGCGAGCATAATTTTCCATTTTTTTTTTTCTCTTTTTCCAGTAATCCAGCCAAGGGACTGGATGCAATAGACAGCTCACACACACACGGGAGGACAGCCTGTATAAGTGGGAAGAAGGCTCATGTAAGTGAAAAATGAGTCTACATAAGCGGAAAAAGGTGGCGTACCCCGGATTTAAATCCTAAACAACCAAGTGAGAACCGCCGCAGTTCCAATAAACACTGGCAAGGGCATTCCGACTTTTAGTCAGGCTAGGTCTAGGTTTGATAGGCGGCCCCGGCTTGGGCCTAACTTATTTGAGACAGTCTGGTCTTTGGCCAGATATGGGCCTACATTTAAAAAGTGAAGGTGGGCTTGCTATGCGTCAGCCCAGCCTGACCCAGCCCATGAACACCCTACACGCACACCTGGATGGATTAGACCACTAGCCTTGTATTGATCATGGTCAAAAATAATTTTTCATATAAAACCATTAAACTTGTTGATTATGGATAAGGTGTTGGGATCATCAAAATGACTTGAAACTTGAAATATCTTGTGGTCCCACCTCAATCTTTCAATCCCCCCTTTTCCATGATCTGTGGGGCCCTGGGTGGATGAATCTTTCCGGGCCCACCTGATGCGCTATAATTAGAGTTGGGCCTACAATATATTGACATTGGCCCAAATCTCACTCCAATCAGGGCCCACCTATATATTTATCACATGCAAAACTCTTAAAGCACGTGATCAATAAGTTCCACTGTCACTTGCAGTCACTGCAGCGTTCTAGATGGTGGCAGACGCACACATGCGTGTTTGGAGACCTTGGAATGTTAGGTAAGAACGTTAAGTTTTGAAAGACCGTTGGAAGTCCTCGCGCATTACTTTCTGGTGGGAGACCTCTCGCGGTTTGGTTCAGATGGAAAGATTGCGGGAAACTCATACGCACTGCCACGTCACTCCTCCCAACCACCCACCCAACGGTCAAATACCCAGTACCTTATATCATCTGCTTTTTTTCATATCCATATTCAAACCATCTATTCTTCCAAAACAATAATCATTGCACTAGAACTTTAAAAAAGGCAACAAATGGAGTGGAGAGGCTAGGGTTTCAAATTGGATCTTTCGATCATTCTCGGCTCATCTCAGTAAGTTGACTTTTTTGTTTTTTTTTTTTTTATGATCAGTGAGTATACTAGTATATGAACTGTTTCTCTCACTAAATTACATTGAATTTTGGGGAGATAGCAGCTGAATTGATGTTCTTCTTTTTGTAATTTTTTTTTCATCTATAGAAAAGTTGGAAAGATTTCTTTGGTTATTCTTAGAAATGCGGCATGGGCTTCTTTTGAAACAGTTGAATAGGGCAGTGCTTCTAATAGAAGGGATTGTTGTTCTAGTGATGTTATTTTGATTTGGATGAAATGAAGCGATTTAGCGATTACTCTTTTTCAAGTGTTAGGCTCCTTAGCTTTCATTTAATGTTAATGCAATCTTTTTCCTTAAAAATTTTGATGGGTATAAGTTGGGAGCTGAGCTCGAACTCTGTTTGTTAGAAATGTGGCATGTGTTTCTATCAAAATCACTACATAGGTAGTGCTTCTAATAGAAGGGGAGTTTTCTGATTTTTTTCCCCCCACTTTTGATGTGGATGAAACTAAGCAATGTGTCAGTGAGTTTTTAGTATAGGGATAAGCACTTGGGATCTCATTTGAGGTTAATGCAATCTTCTCTGTACGAATGTGATGGCGATAAGTTGGTTATTGAAATGCAATCTTCTCTGTAAAAATTTGATGGCGATAAGTGGTTATAGAGCACTCACTCTATGTTGATACATGTGGCACACATCTAAGAGATCTGGTTCGTGCATCAGCTTAGCCCTGTTGTGGATGACCAGCCACATGAAAATCACATGCTACGTAAGCATAGTTTTAAAACAAAGGACATTGGATACCTACAAATGGATAGTTACGATGAATGTGAATGAATTCATCCGTACAATCAGCAGCCAGGATCATTTTTACAATGTGGTTTCAGAGTACAGCCATCATTGCAGGGCCAGCAGATGCCTCACTGGATCTTGTACATTTTGGTTGTTTGATGGGCGTGGTTTGCTTGACTGAAATTGATAGCATTAGATCCTCTCTCTAAAAGATTTATCCTCATACCTATAGAATTAATATATATATATATATATATATATTAGAAATTGACACAAACAGTTTTCCAGCATTGGACATGTTTTTGGAAATCCTTACATTAATGTTTCACCTAGAATTTGTGCATCTGACCGGAATAACCTAGTATGATCTGATGTAGCTCTCAGGATTCTTGGTCATTGCTTGGAAGAAATATCTCATTGTTAAGTTGAAGCCTTGGGGCCCAAACCATGCCTGAGTCTGATATAGAAAAGCCTCTTCTGGGTCCAGAAAATTTCAACCGAGATGCAATTGATCTGGTAAGTTGTACAGAATGGCGGGTAATTAGAACAAAGAATCAGGTTCTCATGCATTGGTGCTCAAATTTTCAGTGGGTTAATTTATCTGCAGGAACGCATACCACTGGAAGAAGTTTTTGAGCAGCTGAGAACATCGCAAGCAGGACTATCATCTACAGATGCCGAAGCACGCTTGATAATTTTTGGCCCAAACAAGCTTGAGGAGAAGCCGGTAATTTTCCTTTTACTTATTTTGCATGGATTTAGCATAGCAGAATACAAGCTGAGTATAACCTGATTAGTGATTAATAAAAGGGAGTCTGCTGACTCTTAATTATTCCCTGCCAGTTTTTTTTATTATTATTTCCTTTTCTTTTACCAGTTTTCCTTTTTCAATGCAGGAGAACAAGTTTTTGAAGTTCCTTAGTTTTATGTGGAACCCCTTATCATGGGTTATGGAAGCTGCAGCAATTATGGCAATAGTCCTTGCTAATGGTGGAGTAAGTACTTATGAGAAACGTATCACTCTTTTTGCATTCTATTGGCTTGGCCAAGGCTCTTTAACTTTCATCTTTCATGCTAAGAGAGGTATTGTGCTTCATAGTCCATATTCACAAAGCACTTGGTTGATTTAGAGCCTTTTTGTTTTCTAATATCTAGCTTACCTGATTTTTCAGGGACAGGGGCCTGACTGGCAGGATTTTGTGGGAATAATTTGCCTGTTGCTCATCAATTCCACAATTAGTTTTATAGAGGAGAACAATGCTGGTAATGCTGCAGCAGCACTGATGGCCCGTTTAGCTCCAAAAACAAAGGTTGGTTGTTTTTCATTTGGATGAATGTTACCAATGACATGCAATGAATGTATTTTTCTTCTGCCTTGAAGATAAATAATTGTAACCCATTGCTTTTGTAACTTTAGGTCCTCAGAGATGGGCAGTGGCAAGAGCAAGATGCTGCTGTTCTTGTACCGGGAGATATAATCAGCATAAAACTGGGTGATATCATCCCTGCTGATGCTCGGCTGCTTGAGGGAGACCCACTGAAAATTGACCAGGCAAATGCTTCTTAATTTTTGTCAAATATTTCAGGGCTGCATGTACACATTTTGCATATTGATTTTGCAGAACCTTTTAGCTTATTATTATTTGTTGCAACTTGGTTGATCTTCCATCGAATGGAATGTTTTACCAAAAATGAATGTAGCCTTCCGCAAAGATGATACAAAAAATCAATTGCAGCACTCAATGCCTAGACTTCATTTTTTAATCATCATATAAATGTTAAATCTTATGCTCCTGTTCTGTAGGAACTTTTTAGTGATCCATCCATTGGTATTCTAATAAATTTGAGCCTCCCTAATGCAGTCAGCTCTTACGGGAGAATCTCTTCCAGTCACAAAGAGGACAGGAGATGAAGTATATTCTGGTTCAACATGTAAGCATGGAGAGATTGAAGCTGTTGTGATTGCTACTGGTGTTCACTCTTTCTTTGGAAAAGCAGCACATTTGGTTGACTCTACAGAAGTGGTTGGACATTTCCAGAAGGTGAGAATATGGAAGGAAAAATAACCATTTGATAAACCAAGAAAGAACAACTTTGAATTTGAGAATTTACGTTGTTTTCTACCATGAACAACAAAAGCACTTGTATTCTTACAAATGCAAGAACAAACAAAATTTGTATTTCTGAGGAAAGATATGTTGCTATTATATGGTATTTTTTTCCATTTTCCTTTCCAATAAGAGCACTTGGTCTAAGTATGCTTATTCACTGAAGTATACCAATGTGTTACTTCAGGACAGTATTGTGACATGTTTCTTGTTCTCTTCAGGTTCTTACAGCCATTGGAAACTTCTGCATTTGCTCAATAGCTGTGGGCATGATTCTTGAAATCATTGTGATGTTTCCCATCCAACATCGTGCATACAGAAGTGGAATCAACAACCTTCTTGTTCTCTTAATTGGAGGAATACCCATTGCAATGCCCACTGTGTTATCTGTAACACTAGCAATTGGTTCTCACCGCCTTTCTCAACAGGTACAGAGCTGATTAGTAACAATTGCTAATGTTTTACATACACTTAACAATTACTAATGTTTTTATACACTTACAATTCTGTGTTTTACCTTTTTTCTAGGGTGCAATTACGAAAAGAATGACTGCAATTGAAGAAATGGCTGGAATGGATGTTCTCTGCAGTGACAAAACCGGAACACTTACCCTCAATCGTCTCACTGTTGACAGAAACCTCATCGAGGTACAAGAACTAAAGAAGGTTCCTTCATTTATTACAGTTCTAGGTTGTTACAAGAAAATTAGTTGGAAAAAAAAAAAAAGGTATGGTGTTGCTGCTTTTTGAGCAAATTTGACTTGGCCTCGTGGTGGCATTTTGTATGTAGTCAATGTCTTTGGCAAAGCCTGTTGTCATGTAGCATCATTCTTTTTTCACAACTGAAAAATGGTTGCTATATTTAAATTCTCTCATTGGCTGGACCCTTAACTCTCACTTCAAATATTTTGGTCCTAGGCTTCTTGTTGTATCAGAATACTTACTGCATCCACTCATAAAGTCTAATACTAAAACTTTCCTTGTGTAGGTTTTCAACAAAGAAATAGATAGAGACGTGGTTGTCTTGCTTGCAGCTAGAGCATCCAGATTGGAGAACCAAGATGCCATTGATACAGCAATCATAAACATGCTTGCAGATCCAAAGGAGGTCAAGATCATTCTTAAAAGAACTTATGCAACTTATTTGTCCTCTGACTTGCTTTGGTTTTCTAACAACAACAGCAACTTATAAGCATCTGTTTTGCCTACAGGCACGTGCTAACATCAAGGAAGTTCATTTCCTGCCCTTTAATCCTGTTGACAAGCGGACTGCAATTACATACATTGATTCTGATGGAAACTGGTATCGAGCAAGCAAAGGAGCACCTGAACAGGTATTCAAAGATTTGTATAGCAATAGCGTCTGTCCGCATATGAAAGCATCTAGAATTCTAAATTTTCAGCAATATGGGTCTGCACTTAACATGCCAGCTTTTGAGCTGTTATTTTGCGAGTTCCCGAAAGTGCATTTTGCAGAGAGACAACAACCTGAAAGCTGGTGTGTTAGATGCAAGGTGCACAATTCCTGATAGTAAAAGTTTTTGTTAATCATTTCTGATCCACAATGAACATAAAATGTGATCTGTAAGGCCTAGTCGATTAATAACTGAACTTCAGGCTCTGTCAGGTAAAATGTGGAAAAAAAAAAAAAAATTTAAAGATTTCCCGAAATCCCCTCAGGTATTGTAAAGGGATCATCATGGCCTTAAAAGGTTCCCAGTTACAGGTTTCATACTGCAAATAGAAGCTTTTGATGATAAACATAAAACCCTGATTTTAGAAGGTCCTACTTCCAAGGAGTTCCAAAACATAAGAACCTTAGCACCTCTTCATCAACACCCAAAACTTTTAGAAAGAAGAAATGTTTTCTCTGTAAGAAACCATGTACCAACCCAAAAGCTTAAGTTGATAGGTGGAAGGAGGTATACGAAGCCATGTCCAACTCAGGACTTAGGCGATGTGGGATGTGGGACTTCCCAACATTCTCCTCCATTTTTCTAAACTATTCCTTTATCATGTTGATCAAAATTTTATGTAACTTCTATTCTTTTCTGCAGTCTGCATCAAGTCCATCATGCTTTTAAGTATTTTTTGTCAAAGCATTTGAATACAAGTATACAACAATATTTTTAATGTTTACTACGTAAAGATATGCATACTTGGTAACATAATCTATGAAACCAATATGCGAATCACTTTAATTGATGCCTCATGCAAAAAAGTCTATGTTATTTTCTCTCTACGAATGACATTCAATTTTTTACTGAGTTACTTCAGGATACTGTAACTAAAACTGTACTGGTGTATTCTTCAGATTCTAAATCTATCCCAAGAAAAAAATGAAATTGCTGGAAGAGTTCATGCAATAATTGACAGGTTTGCGGAAAGGGGACTGCGGTCACTTGGGGTTGCTTACCAGGTATAGCTGAAAGACTTGGCTAACTTGATAACATGGTTAACATTTCAAGAATGAAAATGTTTGTACTACTACTTCCAGTGATCCGAAAATTCAAGTATCACTGGAATTGAGCCGGCCCTGTTAGATTTGGTTTCATCCATTTCAACAGTTTTATGGCCAGTATGATGTCACAACTCAGTATCAGACAGGATGAAGTCATAGTCTTCATCTAATTTTTTAAACTTTATCTAACAACAAGAAATAGCATCTAAGAAAGAGCAGAAAAAAATCTTTTCAGTTATCAGTAATGAACTGTAAACATAACTTTAGCATTTGTTACTGAAAAAAGATATATTAATTTTAGGATTTGTTTCTTAAGTCTAAACATTTATGTTTTGTCGTGCTGGCATGTTGCTCAATTTCTTTTTGTGGCTATGCTTGCAACAACGCTCGACCAAAACATTTAGCCTGTCCCTGAGAAATCTAAAGATAGCCCCGGAGGTCCATGGACATTTTGCGGATTGTTGCCTTTATTTGATCCACCTAGACATGACAGTGCTGAGACCATTCGCAGAGCTTTAAATCTTGGGGTGTGCGTCAAGATGATTACAGGTACATGTCAAGCTTATTTAGTTGAAGTTTAGTTGCAATATTGCTAAAAAGTCGCATATAAACAGTAGTGGAAATACTCTCCCAATAAGAAACAATGCCAATCACGTATCTAGTTATCTTAGTATGGAGTTTAAGAGTAAAAATGACGACTGCATTAGAGTTTAGTTTAAAATGTCAATGAGAACCTAACCAGTAATGCGAGTTTAATACCTAGTTCAAATTGGTTTCATGATGCACTAATTATAGATCATGGATTCTGCACTCCATTGTTATCTTTTTATCAGTTTATAATGTGTTCCAACAACAACATGAAAACCTTGAGGAAGAGACTGAAGTTTTCTGGTGTATCAAAATATGAAAAATAGGTGATCAATTATCGATCGCGAAGGAGACAGGCCGGCGTCTTGGTATGGGAACAAACATGTATCCCTCCTCATCATTGCTGGGCCGCGACAGAGACGAAAATGAAGCACTACCAGTCGACGAGCTCATTGAAAAGGCAGATGGTTTTGCTGGTGTATTCCCTGGTATTTAGATCTCACTTTTATCCTTGTCAAGGAGTTGTTTATGATAGTAACAGTAATGCTATCTAGAAAGATTCCTAAAGAATCTAGTATTTGTTGAACACCACACATTGAATAGAACTATCCGGCTACTTCTGAAAATTCATCTGAACATTTGAGTTTGTTGAAATAGTATTTGTGTTTATTTTGTTCCCTTCATATGAATATTTAACAGTCTTCTCTCTTGCTTCTCTATCATGACTATGCAACTGTCAGAACACAAGTACGAGATAGTGAAAATCCTTCAACAAAAGAACCACATCTGTGGAATGACAGGAGATGGTGTAAATGATGCTCCAGCCTTAAAGAAAGCGGATATTGGAATAGCAGTGGCAGATGCTACAGATGCTGCTAGGAGTGCCTCTGATATAGTCCTAACAGAGCCTGGATTAAGTGTTATAATCAGTGCTGTTTTAACTAGCCGTGCTATTTTCCAGAGAATGAAGAATTATACAGTTGAGTATCATAAATAGTAGTATCATCACATTTCCTTCTTTGGACAAATACATATAATTACATTGATGTTTCTTTGTAAATTATGCAGATCTATGCTGTATCCATAACCATTAGGATTGTGGTAAGTTTCATTATATGTGTATTAGGTCTTCTTTAAAGTATGTGTGAAGTTAATTATAAATTTTCTTGATACAGCTTGGCTTTGCACTCCTTACAATGATCTGGAAATATGACTTCCCTCCTTTTATGGTTCTTATAATAGCCATTCTAAATGATGGTAATGATTCTTCTTACTTTTTACGTATTCCTATGAAAATTTTGAAACCTTTGCCCATCTCATGACCTTGACGTAATAATATTTTTTCCGAACAGTTTCTTCACATTTATGTACGTTAATATTCGATCATGTATGCATATAACAACTTTAATGCGTAGGCATTTTGAGTGTATTAGATAGCAATTTGAGCCAGATAAATCACCACCGAGTTAAAAAGGGGTTTTTTTCAGTATATTAAATGGTTCTTCCTGTGAACATTCAAGAAAGAGGTCGGACTCTTAGAC
Source organism: Camphora micrantha (assembly GCA_003546025.1). NCBI lineage: Eukaryota > Viridiplantae > Streptophyta > Magnoliopsida > Laurales > Lauraceae > Camphora > Camphora micrantha. The sequence continues at coordinate 35,790,927 of QPKB01000011.1, forward strand.
TATCAATCAATTTGGGGAAGAATGCTGAAATCTCTGTCACTGGAAAAAAAAGAGAGCAACTATTCTTAATAAAGATACACTGCAACTGTTGTGTGCTAGAGCTTTTTTTCCCTGTAAATATGAATGTATAAATACTTCAGACAATTAAGTATAAATACTTTGAACAATTTGTTATAGGGAAAAACAAGCTCATTTCTTGATCTTCTCTAAAAATATTTTCCTTCCAAAGTCCCATAGGAAACAAGAATGATATTTCGATATTATTCATATAATGATATCAATGAGAGGCAAGTCCTGTGAATGATTGCTTGTAAGGCTATGTAGACAAAATAATCCCTGAATGAAAAGCAGATTTGTCAAAAAAGGAAGAAAAAAAATCACACAGCTGATTTCTAATAGTTCTTGCTTTGCGGAAGAAAACCTCCATCAAATGAGACTTTTATGTCCACAGGGGCTTACACTCTTCACAAAACCAAAGAAGTTTTCCTGTCCCTAGACTATCACATCTGAAATATCTTAAGACTATCAATATGGTTGACTTCTGTATATATTATATTTACCAAATAAATTACATTTTGGATCAGTGGATCCTAGTCATCCAACAGAAACTAATAGAGATTCCAATAGTAGTATCTAACTCATTACCATTTCTTACAATCAGGGACAATCATGACCATTTCCAAAGATCGCGTCAAGCCATCTCCAAAACCAGATAGTTGGAAGCTCAATGAGATTTTTGCAACAGGCATTGTCATAGGCACTTATCTGGCACTCGTTACAGTTCTATTTTATTGGATCGTTATTGGAACCACATTCTTTGAGGTACTACACCCTTTACCTACAGTAAAAATTGCCCATTTGTTGCGCCTTGCTTGTTGTGTCTTGTTGATGTATTTACCTTTCATTTTGTGTTTATGGTGTAGACTCACTTTCATGTGAGGTCCTTGAGTAGCAATACTGAGGAGGTTTCATCTGCCATGTATTTGCAAGTAAGCATCATCAGCCAGGCTCTCATCTTTGTCACCCGCAGTCAAGGGTGGTCATTTATGGAGAGACCCGGAACTCTTCTGATGTGTGCATTTGTGGTGGCTCAGCTGGTAAGGTTCTTTTAACTTTGATAAGTTCCCACTTTAACCAGTATGGTATAGGGATAGCTTATAGCTATGCTGATTTTTATTATAGATCTGATTCATACTTCACAAACATTAGTTTCTTCAAATGTTTTTGGTATGTTGTTAAAAAATAAAAGAGTACACAAACGTGCAGTCACAATCAGCTGAATTAGATCAAAATGGATGCAGTTGAAATCTCAATATCCTCCCTATAAGGAACCACCCATGAAATACAAACAAGATTGAACCAATGAAATAGTCAAGGGCCTGGTTTGTTTGATAACTTTTAAGTCTGTTCCAACTTCCAAGCTTCAATTTGCTCGTCCAGCCTTTGCCTATATACGTGCATGTTTGTATTTCTGTAACGTCTGTTGGCTATTCAAAAATTACTGAATCAACTCAGAACTTAGATGAGTCTAATGGTAAAGCAAATTTTCAATCTAATGGGAAAAAAAAAATTGGTCCAGTAATCAATGAGTTAGCTTCTATAAAATTGGTGAGTTTTTCATGTACTCACTTGGATTTGGTCAGAAATCAGAAGAATCAAATATCCTATTTGGAGCCCTTTTAAGTAGTAGTTTTGAACTTTTGATTCTTTGTTTTTCAGTGCAACTGAATATTACCTTGATAAATACGAAGTTCCCAACATCATGAGATCAAGTCAATCATAGACTGATTAGTGGCCTTCTTCTTGGTAGATATTAGTAAACTACTTTAAATTAACCCTTGGTTACCATTGAATTCATTAGTACATCCAAGATTGAAAACTGTGAATCATATATAAATCAAAACCTTATCCCTCAGGCTAAAATCTAGAACAAACCAAACAGGACCAATTAGCTGGACACCATTCACCACAGTTACTTAATTTGCATTATCTACTGCTGTTGGCTTAGTATCACCTGGTTTGACACTTTGACTCATTCAGTTGATTATTTGGCAAACAGGTGGCTACCTTGATTGCTGTGTATGCTCATATCAGCTTTGCTGAGATCCGTGGCATCGGGTGGGGCTGGGCCGGTGTTATATGGATCTACAGTGTGGTCTTCTACATACCCCTTGACATTATCAAATTTTTTGTCCGTTATAGTCTGAGTGGAGAAGCATGGAAACTGTTGTTTGACAGAAAGGTTAGTATAAGACATGGTTAGCTTTTGTGTTGCTACAATAGCTGCTAAAGGTTATGTTACTGCCATTAGTAATGTTCTTTCTGCACTGGTGAAAGCCACTGCCTAAGGTAGTAAATTGCTGTCAAGAGCACTCTAAAGACTTAAAAGTTGGATATTACAACATACCATTGCATAAGTGTTCCTATGACAACAATACTGATAAATTATATAGTGTCAATGTAGTTTTTGCCACCTTTTGTAAGTTCTGTTGGTATCAGAAAGCAGTTTTTTAACTAACTGCCTTTTTATGTTTTGAAATTGACAGACGGCTTTCACTTCTAAGAAAGATTATGGGAGGGAAGACAGGGAGGCTCAATGGGTGCTCTCTCAGAGAACCCTGCAAGGGTTTAATTCTTTCGATTATTCGCCTAAGGGGATGCGGCCTCTGATTGCTGAACAGGCCAGGCGGCGTGCTGAAATAGCCAGGTAATGGAAACAGAATGAGGGGAAGAGCTTATTGATTCTGGGGTTGGTTACCCAGTCTTGATTGAAACTAAGTGTGGTGGATAAGCCAAACTGAACAACATAATTCCAGATAATAAAACTATAGAAATGTAAGAAAATTATAGAAAAGACTCAAAAACAAAAGTCCATTTTAATGAGTAAAATTTGAAGAAGATGACTGTTTTGCTCTTAATTTGTGAATGTGACTAAAAATGTGATTCTAATCAAATAAAAGTAAACTATTTTGAGATTCAATAAATATAAAACAACTGTTCTAAACAATCATATAAGTTTTCTCCCAATAATTGGCATCAGTGTAAGATGGGATGCGGCTAAGACGATGATGAATTGGCAATAGAGTTCTTAAAATGTTGAATCCTCTTTCCTTAAACCCTTGAAGAGCCAAAATCAAAAGAAAATGATAGAAGTGGAACTGAGAAAAACCAAAACCATATTACTTTTATTGAATAAATCACAGAGTGTAGCTCACTGAAACAGATGAGACTCGCCCAAGTCTGACCAATTCTGGATGATCTGGCCTGGTCCCATGCATCTTTTTGTTATATCAGAGCTGGGACTTGCATTAGTTGGGAGCTTTGTGTCAAAGGATGTTTCGGATGACATCCGATTCCTTTGAAAGTAAAATTCGACATTTTTCATTTATGCATTGCTAGATTGCATATAACTTCATAAAGTTGGTTTGTTTCTGGATTGGATTGTTCCTTCAGATTGTTGTTTCAGATCTAATAATAATTAGTAAGTATAGACCCTGGCTCATAATTACTTCACAGTGATTGACCACTGGCAAATGATGCAGGTTGGGTGAGTTACACACACTTAGAGGACATGTGGAATCCGTTGTGCGGCTGAAGAATTTGGACATAAATGTGATCCAAGCAGCTCATACTGTCTGAAATCATGAAGTTGTGAATGCAGTTTTGCACGCCAGAGGATGCTTAATTGGATCCTCTTACAACATCAATCTTATGGAGTATGATGGAAATGATAATGGCAACAGGCGCGGAACTTGTCACTGAAAATTTGCATGATATGATTCCATTTGATTCTTTCAACTTTGTATGAACTTTTTTAGGTTAGAGCAGTCCATTTCAATAATTCATACCAATTCTATGTTTTCTTTGGTGGATTCCAATTTTTGACATCGGATAAGCTTTTTACAATGAGCATTGCGAATACTCTTCCATTCATATGAGCTATATATGAAAGAGTTGGATGATGGTTATAATATTTGTTAGCATCACTATCTGTAACTGATGCTTAAAATCAATGCTGCATGAGCTTTTTCCTTGACATGTGATCACTACATTGAAATATCAGATTCCTTGACAATTATAGAATGGGGCAGATGGAGCCATCCCATCCATTACCTTATCTTCTGTACAGTATGGCATCAGAATGGGTTTGTTTTCTTTCGCTATTCTCTTTTCAACTCTGTCAATGATTAAAGACTGCCTGGATGGACAGATACCTATGCCAAACAGGTCCTCAGGGTCATGAAACCAATGATTTCAACAACTTCTGGAAACCAAGTTAGCATGTGTTAAGTTTCAGCTATTATGACTTGGTTTCAGTTAGCTTCATTAACTTAGCTTCATTAACTTGAGTCTGGTCTCACGTGTTCTGGACAAGTGCAGTTCATACTCCATAAAACTATAATTTTTTTTCCTTTTTGCTGTTGTTGTTATTGTTGTGTGTGCGTGTTGTGTGTGTGTGTGTGTGTTTTTTTTTTTTTTTTTTTTTTCTGCTAGATCAGTACTACTGGTTAGTGGGACTGGAATCAACCTACCCACCCAGGCGTGTGATACTAAGTACCAACGCCGCTGAGCTATCAGTGCTTTGGCATAAAACTATGATTTAATTCATTGCATGCATCCCTACATTGTTCTCAATTGCTAACAACATAAGTAGCAGTTAAGTATTGTTTGTGCTGCTGCTATAATGATTATTTAAAAAGAGGACATCTATGTTTGTTCCCTTCCAAGCCTTATGGAGTTCACATAATTTGTTGGGGAATGTGCAGAAATACCAGGGAGTGCAAGCCCTACAACCCTAAGCAAAATGGAAAACCAACCCTCCTTGTACTCTGGCCCATATATCTGGCCCATGATTAAGCTCCTGATCAATTCCCAAACTGCAGTCAGGTACCCTGGGATCAGGAACTCTGGCCCAAAGTAGTTCCGGTTTGGCTCCTCCTCCACTTTCTTTGTATACATGCAAAAGAAGAAAACATTTAATGAAATTAGTAGCAGTAAGTGGATTTTAATGCTGATCTGAAACAGCAATGAACAAATATAACTTGGTGAAAAAAAAAATAGAAACCTGAAGATTATGCAAGAAAGTGAGAATAGGCATCTAAAACTGCAAAATGTTGGACACTGTGATTTCCAAATTATGTCAATATTGATTTAATGGGCTAACATGGATAAAGGGTGGACCAAAATTTGGGCTGGTTAGATTACAAATATGCAGACATGTAGGCATGAAAAAAAAAATCAAAGTGAAATCAAATGGTGGATGCAATTCAAAAGAGTGTCAAATTGGGTCTGCTACCAGTTCACAAGGCAAGGGTAGTGGGTGCGAGGCGGATGGGATCATGGTGGGCCCCACATAGGCTTTGACCCACATGTTACCCCGGGTATCATTTATGTGTTTTTTGAAGTTATCTGCCTCCTTGAGTGGACTGACAAGGACCAATGGCTGTATGCCACATATAATTGGTGCCACATCAGAAAATGTTTTAATTTCAGATTAAACAACACCAGCAGAGATGCATTTTACTTACCTTCTCAATGTAGAAGCTGTTGTAGTAGAGACAAACCCCGAAGTGCTTATACAAGAATGTCTTATCATCATATGGTAATCTAGGGACAAGATCGTTGCAATAGACCACCCTAAAATACCTTGGAACTGGGTAATTGACATGAGCTTCCATGTACCTCACTAACTGTCTGTCCCCAATTCTAGGCTGTCCAAAAGTATACACACCCAACAGCCTCTGCATTATTTCCGCCTCCTTGTGTAGCAGTAGTACTGTTGGGAATAGTATTGCTAGTGCACCCCCTAAACTGTGTCCTGTAACAACAAACTTAGCATTCTTGTGCTCTTTAAGCAAGCTCCTAAGCTTACTCCTAACTGCATAGTAAGCGGTGATTTCTAGTGGGATGCACTTCTCACACTTCAAATTAGAATGAGAATTCGATATTGTAGCACCTGAAGAAGGGTGTTCTGCACCATCACATGAATTTTCTGCACTGTCCGGGCTGTCGGAATGCATGTGTTTTGAATTTTCTGCACTGTCCGGGCTGTCGGAATGCATGTGTTTTGAAGAGTGTACTCCAATCTGAAGGTACTCTTGGAAGGTGACAACATTAGTTCTATTGCCCAGCCCCATTGCCTCTAAAAAGCCCATGTGGACTTTGCCTAGTCTTGGGATTTCATACCACGAGTAGTCGAAGTCAGTGCTCCAATCATCTGCATCAAATGGCTCAGTGCCTCGGAAACTGATCAAGATTAAACTAGCGTCTTTTGGCTTGTCACAGAGTATGAAGACTTGAGTTGATCTCTCTTTCTGGAAATCTATGGAAGCATGAGGTGCAGCAAAGAAAGAAAGTTAAAAAAAAAACAAAAATGAGTGAGATTAGATAAATATCCATTAAGAAAGATGACAATAACCATATTGAACTGCGAGAATAGCCTTCACCATCCAAAATTTAAAAAAAAAAAAAAAAGAATTATCAACTTTGCTTTTTCGATTTATAAAAATCAGTGTCTGGTACCAACACTGGGTATCTACTCAATCTGAGTCAATATAGCAGAGTTTGAATCAAGCAACAAGTAATATAATTTTGTATAATAGTCACTTCCTAATTCATAAGGAAGCTTTTGAAGTTCTCCAAATAAATCTCAAAAGTGAGTACACTACCATTGGTTGGAAATATACTATTTGATTCAGTGGAAGGCTTCTTCTTTCAACTAATGTAATTTCTGAAATTTTTGTCTTCTTGAGGTAATATAATTTATAAGAGACAAAAAGCCCTTACTAGTATGCTCTTCTAATGTCCATTATAAATTACCAGAGGATCAACTGAAAGGGATTCATTCATGATCAAGCAAAGAGAGGATGCAGCTCCTTACCATTCCAGCCATTGTAGAAGTCCACAAAATGCATCTGTTTTTTAGCAAAAATATAAATGTGAGCTAATTAATTAAATATTTACTCTAGCTAAAGAAAGTCAGTTCATGTACATAACTATAAGTGACTTTTACTTGAATATGGACCTCTGAAGGTTTCAAAACTCAGACTCGATGAGTGACTTTGCCACCTTCAAGTCGAGGCGACACGCCAAGTCAAATGAGACAATAGGCACTAACTTATTTTTAGATGAATCTATTCAGTATATTTCCAACCAAAGTGACCTGGTAAATGATTGGATCATTGAAAGATTGAATTCACATTCATGAAATGTTTTGCCTGAAAGTTTACTATGGTTTGTTTTTTCAGCCAGCATTGTAGAGTTCACTGACTGTATATTATCCCAAGATGAGAAAAAAGAAAAGAAAAAAAGAAGTAATCCCGTGTGCACTATGTTCACATTTTATGATGTGTTTAGTATGGAAAAATCACCATATATGATGAGACAAGGACCTGTTTGGTGAGACCCCATTTCCTATCCAGTTGTATAGTATATACACTAGATACCTCCAACATATATGCTGCACACTAAATCATTCCTATTTTAAATGTAATTTAAACTAAATTTCATTTTGGTAGAAAACTGAAGAATGAATAAAAGAGAGCTTGCCTTCCAATGACGAACAACTATATTTCTGACCACCTTTGCATTTTCGTAAGCTAATTTGGAGGCCATCATGCAAAGGTCCATGAGAACCCTGGTCCCTGTTGCAATACCACTGTCTGAAGAAACTCTGGTTTTCTCAGTAAAGTCACCCTTATAGAGGTCTATCCTTCCATCTAAATGCCCAATGGTACTGATAAAGGTCTCTGAATCCCTCTGTGGAAAGACGACTCTTCCTGCACATCACAACCATACCCATAATGATCGGAAAAATGAGGAAAATGCACTAGAACCTTATCTATGATCATAACTCTTTTAAAAACTATTCATCAATTAGAAAGAACATTGGTTTCATAAGTAAACTCATACAACATATCAGTAAATCTGCAACAGATGAACTCAAATGTCCCATCTTTTAACAACAATTAGTACAATCTTGGTAAACTTGCAATATTTTTGTACACTAAAACAGGCAAATTTAGTTTTGATTTCTACCCAGATAGTATCTAACTTCTAACTCAAACACTAATTTATATTTCAATCCAAAAGATTCTTGTGAACAGTGCCGTTTGTTCATGGTCAAAGGATTATTTTACATAGGTACCAACCTTTGAGGAACTAATCATATGATTCTCAGCCCATGTTTTTGCAGAGCATGCTTAAGTCATTTTTCAGTAGTCTAGAACAATGATCGACCGGAAAAGGACCATGAGTACAAACACAATGGTCTAGAGTTGATATTGTGCACAACCATTTTTTAGATTCAGATAATTTCTTCCCCTTTTAAATTATCTTAAAGGGTAGACAGATATTTCAAGGATTTTTAGAATTTCTGCAGACTTCTTTCATTTGGACACAAAGAAATCATCAAACTTGAGGATGCCTCTCATTCCTGAAAAAACATGCTACTTTTCAGATTCCATTGCTGAATGAAGAAATCAGATATTTCCAGCTATATGTCCAGTGCAGCCCAATTAGAACAAGCCTTCGTCACTAGGGCATAGGCGCCCTAGGAATTATGAGTCTATAGGATCCATTGCCATGTGGATCCTGCAAATCTGCTTCATTGGGAGATATTCAAGCAATTACCCAAAGTCCCAAACAAACAAAGAAATGTCTCATACTAGAAACCTTTGGTACCCAGAGAAACTTTAGGCTATATTTATGAATAATAATTGATAAAAAAAAAAAAACTACAGCACAAGCTCTAGCCTGAATCTGCTAGCTGCCCCATTTTTACCATGATTGTTGGTTGCCTCCCATTACAAGGTAGATCTCAGCATTGTTAAACCTTAAGACAGTTCCTACCCTAGTGAAATGTCACCAATTATCATTCCAATTGGGATGACAGTGTCAGATGGATTATAAAATGTAGACCACATGATTAGTTCAGATTTGGACTTGAAAGTTATCTAGAGGCTCTTGCTTGTAATCAGTCCAAGAGTGATCATAAAACTATTGGAATAATCTATAAGACTTAGAAAGAAAGAATTGGATGGGATGCATTCCCTAAGGGCTTGTTTTTTTCAAAAGAATTCTGGGAATTCTTCTTGGGGGTTTTACAAATTCCCTAAATGTTGTCCTCCACCTGTTTTCACAAAAGCTTAGTAAAAATGTAGCATTTTGAAAACTGGAGTTTGGAGAATTCTACAGGCCCAAAGTGACATTTGATGGGGCTGTTTTTTTTTGTAACAGTAACAAGAACTTCCATTAAAAATCACTACTTACAAAGAGCCAAAAACAGAGAAACCAAACTAAAAAACATAGTTTGTATCTTCCAATCAAACTCAATCTAGAACCATTAATCTATCCAAATTCCAAATACAAGGTGGTTGTGTCTTGCAAAAAAAAACAATATGGACCAAGGGACCCATCACCATCAATTCATGTGGCTCTCTCCAAATCAAACTACTGACTAGCATCAAACCCAACCATACAAAATGAATTATACTCAAATCAATCACACATGAATATATAATAATGAATTTATACACACCTCGTACTATATTGTAGACTAAACCGAGTATGTTGCCATTTTCAGACAGGAGATTCAAGATGAACTCAATGAAGAATCCCATCCACTCCAATGGCTTTCTAATAAAGCTGAGGATCCGTCGGATGATGATGGAGATGACGATGATCCATCGATGATCTACGCCGTTGAAGCCCAACATGTGGTCTGAACTCTCGATGAATGAAGTGATTAGTGGGCCATCGTTCCATATCAAGAAGCGTAACACATCGATGAGTGGGCCCCTGTGAGGCCACACTATCAGATATCTGCCGTTGGATGTTTCTTCCTCCTCGCTGCTGCTAGTGATAGCCATATCTCACTAGCTCTGTTATGAAAAGCAGTCTGCTTTTATTTATTTATATTCCTCCCTTGATACGTGTTGCATGGAACAACGTCTGTTACAAAACTCTAAAATTTTAGCGGACAGGTTTTGTGATGCAAAGACTACTCTTTTATCATTTTTCTTAACACGGACGGTATGGATATGGAGATTATCATTTTTCTTAACATGGACGGTATGGATATGGTGTCCGGATCTGGTGAGGGAAAATTCGAGGACAACAATGAGGAGCAGACGTAGTGGATCTTGAGTGGTCCACTCACAGTCACCGTGCATAAAAACACTAACATGGATATTTATAGATAATTTTCAGGTGGGCCGACTATATATGTGTGCGTGAGGTTGCTTGTAATCAATCCAAATACTATGGGCACATTTTCTGTGATTGCATATCAAATCCAGATGCGTAGAGAACCTTTTTTCTCCGGTCTAAAGAAAATAAACTCCAACTCCCAAAAAATAACGCCGGCTAAAAAGCATTTTTACTTTTTATGCTTTTTTTTTTATTTATAAAAGTGCATATAGAAACATGCCCTATAGTGAGACCTAAATGGTCCGGGATTAATCCCTAAGCAACTTTAAGGTGATCCATCCTCTTTGCCACTGTGTTGTGAGGCATTTCTAGTTTATATCTTTTTTCATGATTAGAGAGAAGAACAAGGCTTATGGTAAAAGCTCTTGTAAATGTTTTTAATGTTATAGTTCGTCACGCCAACAAGATTAAAAATGGGAGGTAAGAGATTCCACTTGTACAAATTTGGTAGGTATGGAGATGTCACGCACGCATGGCCTCACGCTAACAAACTAGAGTCCGGATCCTCTAAAGTGAAGCCCACACGCTTGCCTTAAGTGACAGTGGAGCCCACCCAAAGGAAAATTTGTATGGTTCATAATGAATCTCAGCCTATTTTGGGATGTCTTGTACTCTCATTTCAATCAATTGCCTCACGCAATCTCCTGGGCCCTGGTCCCTTTTTCTTTGGCAAGTAAATGACTTGTGGATAGCCCAATTTTTCTAAGGCCCAACAAAATAGACTACCTCAGCCTTCGTCCACATGATGTGTAACATGAAATAAGCGTATTATTTTGGAATTCGGATCCCCTGTTTGGTCCTATCAGGGGGTGACACGTTATTTTGTACTTAAAAGATAGAGCTGGCTTTTAAAGACAATACCGATTTTTAAACTCAACAAATTCAGGGTTTCCTTGTTTGATCCAAAGAGGGTATCCGGATTTATTATTTTGCTTTTTATTGTTTTTAGCTTGTGGACGGATAGAAACCTGGCCCAACAAATAAGCCCGCAGGGCTCGGACGAGCTCGGGTTAGTGATTTTTTGTGAAGTCTGGGTACTTAAACTAGTCCATTTTTACTTCCAGGGCCCAACAAAAGATAGACCAGCTCAGCTGAGACCAGCTCAGCTGGTGGCCCATTTATAGTGGGCTCTACCTATTGAAGAGAGTCTCACCTTGAGAGGAATGAGAGCCACGAATTCATTCCAGTGATCCAAGGACTACCTCAAACTGTAGTTCCCAGGATATCTGTGAGGCCTTAGGGCCGGGTGTGGCTCCAGCGGACTACAATTTTGGCTAGTCCTACAAATTGTGTAAAAGTGGGCCTACAGAATACGGCTCGAGGAAGGGAAAGCTTTGGTATGTGTGGCCTCATCTCTCATGTGTTATGTAGTTGTCAGAAATAACTTTGGATGTTGATGTTGCCGACAAAACCACAGACCCAACTTTTCTCAATCAAAAGATATCTTTTTAGAAAAAGTCTAAATGGCCTGAAAATTGCGATCGGTTCACAGACCGATCCAAATGTTCGGTTATAGCATTTCTCAACTTAGCATTTCTCAACTTTTTATCTTTTCAGTTCTGGGGACCTCATCTCATGCCAGCTCCAAGAAAGATAAATGTCTTTTGAAACACCCCTGTGAAGGTCAGTGTTTCTCAGTTAAGCTGAGAGTATTTTTGTTATAGTCCATAGTTCAACAACTCGTGTCGACTCGCCCTGAGTTTGCTTGACTCGGAGCTGTAGTACTCCGCCATATCACACTTCATTACGGACAAGGTAAGATAGGATGAAAGCCCAAGGGGTAGCTCAGTTGGCCTAAGACCACGGTTTGCACGCTGAGGTTGTGGGTTCGAAAATGCACTACCACACTGGGGCTACAGGGTGTTTACCCGGCTTTTCTTTGGACACAAGGGATTAGTTCAGTCCAATGGGTTTGGAACTCTCCGATAGCAAAAAAAAAAAAAAAAAAAAAGGTAACATAGGATGACGGGAGTATATACTTCCACTATCAAATACTACCTAGTTCACATGAAACCCAATTGAGATGATTGAGCATGTCTAATGGCGGCTAGCAACAGCACCGATAAGAAAAAATTTGGCTACTTAGATTGATGGTCTGCCAACGAAAATGAATATATAAAAGAGTACGTGGATGGAGGTAGTAAAGATATATATGAATAAATACAACTTATTAGAGTATTTAGCTCGGGATAAATCGGAATCGATAAACAAAATTCATATAGTTAATCCCAACGTAGTTGGGAAAAGACTTTCATGATGACGATGAGTTATCTTATCACATGATCTACTTGCATAACATTAGGTTTATTCTTTAATGACTTATAGTCATAAGAAATATACAAAATCCTTCCATGTTCCGGTTAAAGAACGAACCTGCAATACATGCCTTTGATTTGACATAGTGCAAGAATGGCTGTGAATGGGTCAAGTCCAACTAGGGTGGACATGGGCTGGAGGACTGTGTTAGGGTTTGGAAATTGCTGGACCTAGGCATGTATCTTCCTGAAGGCAATGACTATATGACCCAAATTAGTGCAAACAATTCAGCACAAAGTGGACCCGGCTTGTAGGAAAACTGCAGTACAGATTGGTCCATGTGCAACCTTAGGTTGGACTGGAGACCCAAAAGGACCTTGCCCATAATGCAAGATCCGAGTCTAAGTCTAGACCTGATGGATTGGTTTTGGGTCTAGGGCCCAAGATGCAGAAGACCCTAATTCTATGACTATGGTTCCAACTCATATTCTTTATAAACTTGTTATTATATTTTTGAGATCCTAATTCTTAGTCCCCTTTAAATAATAAGGACCTGGGTCTGGATACACTTCAACCCCAACCCATTTTCATCTCCATCGCTTCATGCTTCCAGGTGGGCCTCACGGTCCAGCCCATTTCATGGTTAAAGATAGCCTGGCCATTCCTGAAAATGACAAATTAATTAGATCACTCCAGGTGCAGGCCCGGATCATCCAAGTCTGATTAAAGTCTGATCCATTTAAATTGGATTTGGACGTGGTAAGGGTCCAACACCATAGGCGTATATAATGTTCGAGTCGAGGTCCACGTCCTCTTTCAATAGTTTGGATCTGGCTCATGATAGACATAAACCCGACCCATTTTCATCCCCTTTGGTTCATAATCGATGTCTAAATTTGATGCGGGTTTGTTTCCATTGAGGTCCACTCCTTCACCATGAAAGCAAGAAATAAATTATTGAGACGTGACAACATTGTCTCATTAACATAACATCCCTTTAAGAAAACCTACTGCTTAATATTTTTCTCATGTAAACCATCAAAACCAACCGGTTGGACAACAATCTTAGTCTAATTTTATTTGCTTGTCCCTACTTCAACTACCTATAATTAAGTAGGGTTTTGTATAGATTAAGTCACCCACAAAAATAAATAATCATAACAATTCAATCTAATCATTTATTTTATTTGTTATCACCATTGAATTAGATTGAAAGTAATCTTATATATGTACTCAACATTGTGTTATTCATATCCAACCATTCAGGTTTAGGTGCTGCAGTGCACCCCCCACAAGGAGGATTGAACTGTTATTCTAAGTAGAAGCAGTTGGACTCCACAGTTTCTTGCATATAAATATAATGATGATGTGATGAGAAAATGGCTATGACTCCCAAGATTCTCTCCTTTCTAATCAAAAAATAATAAGATGTCAGCAAACAAGTATGGGCACTAGTGTTCTTTGACATTCCTCCCATAACTCATTTACTTCCAGGCAATCCATTGCTGTAATTATATTCTCTGAGAGGAAAGTAGTTCGCACTGTTCAAACTGGAGGGCAATCTCTGAATGGAGATATTCCCAAGATTCTCTCCATACTCATCATGGGCTTTTGTTGAACCTTGGTCATCCAATAGCTGTTTAAGTGCCTGTTTCTTGGCCATCAGCAACTGGATCCCTACTTGGGAAACATTGAAACCGTCTCCAGATAAGTGATTTTATCTTGATTGTGGGATGGGGAGTGCTTTTGGTTGAACCAATCTATTGATATTACATGCACTTGCCATGAGATCTCAGCAATTATTGTGCTATACAATGGTGGATTTGTAGTGGGTGAAAATGCCAGGAGCCTAGAACCAAGCAAAGGTGATTCCCAACCATAATGCAGCACACTCAAAAAGCCTCTTTGCTCATTTTCTAAGTAAGTGCGTGCTTTTTGGGAATCTAAATGTGCCATTTGGGAATCCAACCTTGAAAAATATATAACTCCTCCACAAGACATTCACCACAATCTAATTGGATTGGTCATTGGGTTAGCTAGGAGTCAAAATTTGTATCAGGGTGGTCTAACTTTTTTTTATTGGTAGATTAGGGCGATCAGACTTGTAAACACTAGACCTTCTCTTTATGAGTGGTTGTCGGTTGATTCTAGTTTCGCAATGGAATAATCCAAAGTGTTATTGTACAGAGGGCAATGCCTTCATATTAAGTACTCGTAGATGTTGATAAACCACTAAGCCTATATTGTTTTAGGGGCAGAGCTACAGTACAACACCACTCCATTATATTATGGTACAACACCTTTCTTCAATGTATGGTGGGACCCAGCTTTTCAAAATCCGAACGGGTCATCAACCTTAACATCCTCTGTGGTGATCAATGTGTGAATTACTTCTCAAATATGTAAGATGACCATCATTGGATTTACCTTTGTTTGAACACGTGATGAACTTCGTTTAGCTTCTCTGGTTGGGATAAAAATAAAGAGTGTCCCTCGTGTGTGATCAATTTAATGGTTAGAGCCAATGAGCGGCTTTGGTTTTGACAGCATGGGCCCCACGATAAAATAAAAAAGGGTGTTGCACCATAATATAATGCAGCGGCGTTGCACCATAATATAATGAGTGGCTTGTATGTTTTAGCAGTGTGTTTTCATAATGCTTGGGGTTTAACCAAATTTCCTTTTGTTCTTCACCTAGATGTGGCCCAAGCAGTATTTTTTATGATGCCACAAACATTTTCAACGATATAGACTCCTCTTGAAAGAAAGGAAATATTCAACTACCTAATCTTGTCTTCAATCAGAATTCCAGAGAAAAAATAAAAAGCAAGTGGCAGAACAGAGTTAGATGGCAGTGGCAATCTTCTTCCACTTCTTTTGATAGCTATTATAATTTATTCTCTCCATCCATCTTATTACACTCAATAATTTTGTCGGCTAGGATCTTAGAAAAGCGATGAAAACTTTTACTGGAGTCGCACCTATAATGCTTGAGTGATAGTGAGCAAAGCTGAAAGACAAGCCCTTTAGATATGGTTGGTATACTACCATCATATATATTAAAGATTGCAACTGCTACTCCGTGAACTAAGAAAGCTACCAAATAAAGAGGATAATTAGTTAGGAATGAACAACAAACCATATGCCCTTTGCCAATTTTTTAAAAGCAATCGACGTAATTGATGTCTTCTTG
This sequence comes from Camphora micrantha, assembly GCA_003546025.1. Taxonomy (NCBI): domain Eukaryota; kingdom Viridiplantae; phylum Streptophyta; class Magnoliopsida; order Laurales; family Lauraceae; genus Camphora; species Camphora micrantha. The sequence continues at coordinate 35,806,585 of QPKB01000011.1, forward strand.
CTTTTGACAAGAATATTTGGCTGCAAGCCACGCAGTTGGAATACATGTGATCAAGGAGTCAAGGTCCCTTGAATGATTTTCCACATACTTCGTGTGAGTGGAAGGAGTGGAACCAATTATAGAGCCGCCTAAAGAAGTTTCAAGATGCTCAAAATGAGTATTGGCTCTATTTTTAAAGATGCCTTAAAGTTTACTGCAAAATAAGTTAGTTTCATCTTAAGATTGAGCATATCATTGACAAAGTGATTAATGCATGAGTTTTACTCCTACGCCTAGGATTGCAAAGAGGACGGTTCCGGATTAGAATAATAATGGACCCGGACCCGTTTTAAAATAACAGTTGTTTTGAATCGGAACCGGTTTTGTTGGTTCCGGACCCGGTTTCGATAACAAAATCTGGTTCCAGTTCCGCAATCGGGTCCACGTAGAGGACTCGAATCTAGTTTCAAAATCGACTCTATTTTATCTTTATTCTTCATTTTTTTTCTTAAAATAAACATATCACTCAACTTATAACAATGGATCAAGTCTACAACATCTAGTATTATACGTAAGAATGCCCACAAATAATTGGTTTTAAAGTATAAATTGCAATATCAAATACTCATATGCTGGGTTCAGTGTCAACAAGTCGGAACCTATATAGACCCGGAACCGGACTCGTTTTTATCAATCGGAACCTAAATTAGACTCCGGACTCGGATCCGTTTATGAATCGAAACCTAAAATAGGTTCCTGATCCGGTTTTTTGCAGGTCGGAACTTCCGAGTAATTAAATAATTGGATACCCTTTTGCAACCCTACTTACACCCACTCCTACTTTTCTTACTCGTTTTATTTAGATTGGAAATCAAGTTAATTTGGAACCCAAGCTTGAATAAATAAAGCTAGGATTTAAAGGATTTAAAATAAATAAAAAATATCCATTGCTATAATTTCACCGTACCATCCACTTAAGAAATGATCTCAATTTATACAATGAAGAGCATACCTAGTCAATAATTATTCTAAATTCAACCTACCTAAAATCTTTAATAGATACCAATCTCTAACATCGATCCCCTCAATCACATGATCCTTTCTTCGAATGATTTATGATTATTGACAAAAAAAAAAAAAAAAAAACCTTTTGATCTCTAAAAATATAAATGACAAATATTTTGCAAAAACAATGATGTTTTCTTGGGAATCATCACCCATATGTGGATCTATCATTGTCGCAACAAATTAGAGACTTAACGAACATGAGAAAATCATAAGGGTTAGGTTGATAGATGGATAGGAAATGTAGTTGGTTTTTTTTTTTTTATTGAATTAGAAAACTTGATAGTGATAGTTGCTGAAGCAGAATTGTACACAGCTTGATAGGTAAGATCATTGTTGGAGCCCAACTGTGTACTATAAAGAATTTTAAAGTAATAAATCATTTGTCATAATTTCACCAGACCATCAATTGAGAAATAATGTCAATTTATACAACCTAATCAACAATTATTCAAACTACCTAGAGTCTTTAACACACAAACTAATTTTGATCTAAAATACTAATCTCTAATAAGATTAAGTATGGTCTAGATGTATATGCCTTGAACTTGGGGCAACTACATCCATCGGATTGATGTGTACATTTAACTCCTAGTCAACTTTTATCCAGCAAAAAACATGTTTGCATGCGAACGTCTCAATTAAAACGTCAAAGAAGTGGGGACATTGGTAGGCGGAGAAAATCATCATAGATCCATTGAAAGAATGTCGACATATCATGTGATTTATTGCTCCACTCCACATTTTCATCAAAACAAGTTAGAAGTAAGAAAAAATGTCACATTATATATGTTCTATTTTTATTTCATATTTGCTACTCGTCTTACTTAAAACGAACAGGCCCATAGTGTGCAAACTGCAAACACATATAGGGTTTTTAGCTAACTAAGCTTGAACTAGGTCTAGTTGAACCCAAGTTGGAGCAAGATATATATATATATATATATATATATATATATATATATAAAGGAGAGTCCCAAGTCTAGAGTTGGAAAAAAAAAAACAGGCACATTTAATATTTTTCTCGCTATGTTAAGCTACAAGCATAAACACGATAATTTAATTTGAGGATCCAAATTCATAAAAAAGAAAAAAAAAACATGATTTTTAGGAGCTAAAGGACCAACCCCTTACTTGCATGGGAAACTAAGATGTCAATGCCACTCAACCATTAATTCATGAGTGCTTATAATAATGCACTTGTGTAACACATATTGCCCCGGAAAAAGAAAAGGGGGGATACATTGGGTCTAATTTCCCCACACCTTCTTTTATTGCCATTTCGTGCAATGACAATTGAACAGAGGAAAGCTCATTTCTCACTATATTTTATGTATTAAAGGGGATTTAGAATTCCTACGTACCCAAGTCTAATATTGGTGTCACGGAAGAGGAACCTAGGTTGTGTATAAATGCATCCTCAAGAAGACATGCATTTTTTTTCATAAAAAAAAAAAAAAAATGGTGATTTTACTGGGAAAAACAGATTAGGCGACCACTATACCAAAAATGTAATTTTAAGTGCCCTTACACCAAACTAGTAATGTTGCTTGTTTTTCGTATTTTTTTTCTAACATTCTTTACTAGGATCCCTATCGACCTTTTATTCTCAATGTTAAGGGTCAATTGAGACCCTGTGTTCGACTCATTCATACATATTAGGACTTAGAAGCCCAATTTTATGTCTTATTTGTTTTCATTTTCTTCCTGTGCGTTAACTGCGATTCCACATCAGATACCAGGCGCATTCATGGTGGTTCCCAGTGCTCCTCCATCGATCCATTGTGGTCCCCTCCAATGCCCTCTTTGTCGAATGTATGTTTTATATAAAAAAATATTTTTTTCGTTTTCATTTGTCGTATTATGATTAGTTGGGTTGTGCCATTGCCATCCATTTTGCGATATTGCATTTCCTCTTGCCACTCACCTACTCTCCACTTGAGAATAAGATTAAAAAATGGTGATTTTCCCCGGTTGTATAATGTAACTTGGAAGAAAAATAAAATTCCTAAAAATGGTTAAAACTCTTATTGGAAGACAATGGGTAGAGAGCTAAAAGATGGGGATTTCATGTTTGTGGTTTTCAAATGGTTCTCAAACAAAAATGCCATAGCTTTCATCCACAGTGACTTTGGGCATCGATTTGAATAGGCTGAACTCAATATTTGTTGCATTTGTGTTTGAAGTTATCTCGAGTTTTTCCATTTGGTTTTTGCTCATTTATTTAAGGTAAAAAATATTGATATTAACCGATCATAGTCATTGGTATGAAAGCCATGGCCAAGGAAGGTTTTGATTAGTCTATATGGTGGAGAACAAGTCAAACAAGGTCCTTTTTTTTCCAAGAACAAGGAATGAGGGATGAGTTTCATGTATTTATAAGCGTACACCGCATGGTCGATAGGGACTATTAGCATTACAAATAAAGGTCAACTGAGATGCTACAAACAAAATAAGTGGAAGTTTTGTGAAAATTAGAATGGAGCGCAGGGTCTCAATCGACCCTTAACATTGCAAATAAAGGTTGATAGAGACCCTATAAGAGAATATCAATATATATATATATATATATATGAAAAACGGACAATATGACTTGTTTGGTACATGAGTACTTAAAATTATCTTTTTTGTATGTTAGTCGTCTAATCTGTTTTTTCCAGTAAAATTCCAAAAAAAGACTTTTTATATAATTAAAAAAAGATTTCAGAAAAAAATACAATTCTATCTATATACATACATGTACACAAATATACAAAAAAGAATATACGCATATTTGGAGATTCGGATCTTAGACGATCCGACAGGTGACTCGGTTCACAATTCAGGCTCAAGGCCAGTCCGTTGAACCCGTTTGACGGTCAAAATCCTCGGTTATAATTCTCGATCGTGACAGACGACAGTACAAATGTAGCCGTGCTGTCCCGCCACATTTTAACATTTGTTTAAAGCAAACGTCGTTGAGATTTCTGAGAGAGAGAGATCTCGAGCTCGCTCGTTTACCTACCGAAAAACAGCTGATATAACACGTGGCACGCGGAATGACGTCTACCTACCGACTTTATTATAAAAAATAGTGGAAGCCAGTAACTGGTGCCATCGTGGGACGGTGGGGACTTTGGGAGGCATGCCCTGTGTCCCATGACTTTCAATTTTTCATATACTCCGCTTTTATAATCCAAATCGTTATTCTTCTTAAAAATTTTTATCCATTACAACAATTCATTGCTGGCATTAAAATGAATGGACCAAGTTGAATCCAACACACATCTATCGGTGGACAGGGCAGTTCTAAGAATTCAAATTAGTGGGATCAAAAAATACTTATCTTCTGCAACCTTGCTACTAGAGCTATCAAAAGATTGGACCCAGGCCAGGCCGAGGTTAAGTTCTTATCCTACCCTCTCATTTGCGGACTGGGCTTAACCGAGCGAAAACCTTCGACTTTCACATGGGGGGCCTGTAATTTTTAGACCCTTTACCCTACCTTCAAATATTTAGTATTAGAAAAATGAGAGAAAATGATAAATATAAAAGGACTTGAGATAAAAATACTATTTGAGCTTTCTGTGAGTTAAGGCATATCCATTTAAATTTATAAGCCATTCAAAATTATTGAGCTGCCTATGACACAAAAGTACACGGTTTATCTTAATTGGATGTTACAAAAGGATCAAAAATTTATAAGTCATTTTCTCTCATTTAGGTCAAATTCTTAAATTAAGTTGGTTTAAAATCTTTCTAGAAGAGTGTTTTACATTTCAATGGGGTCAAAACTTCCTATAGATATTTTTTTTTCAGATGTCAATGGGTTAAAAGCTTCTCATTCATAGGTTAATAAAATTTTTATGAATATGTTTCCAGATCTCAGTGGGTCAATTGACCCCACCGTAAACAAAATAGCGCCGCACACGTCGGTGGACCAGCACTGAGAATGAACCATCATCCAACTGGGTTGAAGTTTCTACAAGTAGTCCTTTTCCATTTTAATGTGCCTGTGTCCCTGTTGTTTCCGTCGTCAGTCGTGTTACTTGGGTGGGTCGCATACACAGAGATGGGAAGATTGTATCTCATAATAAATAAATAAAAAAGAGAGAGAGAGATTGGCTCGGGTACACGAGCGATTTTGCAACAGCAACATCAACCACAACATCATCATCCACACGACTGAATGGTTTAGATGATTGAGAGATTGACCCATGGACGATTGACAGCATAAGCAAACTATATAATTGCTGTATAATTCTTGTGTTCTCAGCAATCAAACTTATGTTATGTTACTGTACGTGAAGGGCATGAAAGAGATGGATTAACTGAGTTAGACTGTGATGGACGAGCTGCAGCTGCACGCCCGTAGTTGGAATACACGGCAACAAAGAAAGAGTCCGTCGTTACCAATTAAATCAACTAGTTATTCAGCTGGAAAATGGATTGCATGAAAGAATCACCGCTCTTGGGGAGAGCATGATTACGTCAATGATTTAATCAAAATGTGGGGCCGATACATGTGATACAGGATGATACCTGTGATATTCCACAACTCTAATTAAGGGGCTGGGAACTCGGGTTGTTCAAACTGTTTACGTTAACACTGAGCGGTGAAGTAGTAAAAAGTATTTATAGTGCCTCTATTAACGTATATTATTGTATAAATGCTTTAATAAAAATGTTTAATTAAAAATATTTATTACGGTATCAAGGTCAGTTGGTCCGTTCAAATCTAAAAAAATATGAGTTGACATGAAAAAAAAAAGTGTGACGCCAAAAGTGTGCAATGGGCTCCACCTGAAAGGGACGCCCTTGAGGTTTTGATAGAAATTATTACTTAATATAAATTTAATATGATATCAGACCTTTAATGCAATATTAGTGCTAATCAGTCGCCAGTTTCAATTCCAAGAGAAACGACTCGTCATGAAAAAAAAATACATACCACTCTACCTTTACTAATGCCTTGAGGTTTTAGTAAATATAGTTACTTAAAGAAAATTAATACACACAAGTGGGGCACACTCAAATGGGGCCCATTTGTCACCCCTCCTTTGTGTCTATTGAAATACTTCTCTTAGAGCTCTATTATATAATTAAACACTGCTTATCTAATATTTTAATCCTTTATTTAATGATCTTAAAGTTAAATGATATCTTAATAAATACTTCTTTGAGTTTTACTTTCACAAGGAGTGTGGGTCCAGTGAAAGTCAGATTAGGCGTGATGTACAAATAAATTACGAAAGGAGTTATACTGATGAAAGAATGAGTTGAACTATGGTAAGCGCATGTTGGGTTGTCAAGCATTTCAGGATTTTGCAATCAATAATTTTGATGACTTTTTTAAGAGCCAATCACGTCGGTCACATGTAATCATACAATCCCACGTTGTCTTTTTTCTTCCAAATGTTAGTGTTTGATTGATGGCTAGGATTTATACAGATGTGGGCCCTGACACTGAGGAGACGGGCAGGAGGACTACGACTTCAAAAGAGGAACACAATTTAGTTTCCTGAGGGCCCCACATCTTTAGCAAAAGGAACCACCACATGTTTGCTAGACAGCTAGCCCCACATGATTACTAATGACTAATCAGAGCTACAAATTACAAATCAGCTGTGGGGCCTCTCAACCAACATCAGCGGTAAAGAACAAGTGGGACCCACAGTCAAAGTGCGAGTTACTGTCAAAGCTCCTCTTTTCGGTCAACGGTGGTAAAGGTAAACCGGTACAAATTGCGAATTTCGGATGAACAGACGACACTGTTGCGATGTTTTTTTTTTTTACCTAATTCATCGTATGCTGGATGATGAACAGGCGACACTGTTTTGTGGAAGAAGAATCGATGGAGGAGGACAAGATCCATTGATTTCTCAAAACATCGTTCGATACAGTGTTCAATTTAAGATGTATTGATTTCGTTCGAATAAAACCACTCAAATCGGATGCTGTTAAAAATCAAAGAGAACTTATTAGAATTCCAGTTCCGATCTCATTATCCGAAACATACACGTGACAATCTCCCTCTTGCATGAACTGCTCGTAAGGTCGATGAAATCTCAGTTTCAGTCGACGCTGAAAGAATCTTCGAAGATCTCTACTTGTAGAAAGGGAAATGCAATCTCGCATCAATCATAGCTAAAACAGCGACATTTGAGTCTTTTATTTGGAAAGGAAAAGAGTGAGATTCTTCTATTACTGCTAGCTGTAAAAGATAGCAAGACCCGTGTCGACCTGGTCTCATCTTTTTGGTAGGGAAAGGTGAGTTTTCGGCAAGATTTGTGACATTTCGGTGTGGATCTTTGAAACCGTAGCCAGAACGCAAACGTTTCTGCCACGGAAAGATTAATTTCAGCGGAAGATTTTCGTAACAAGGTAAGCACAAACGATCAAATCTCATACTTTCTCAGAGGGGAAAAAAAATCTAAATCAGTATCGTAATCTCGAAGTTTCGGTCCGAAAGATGAGAGTTTTTGCGACCGATATGAAATTTAGGTTGGATCGGATAAATCACAGCCAGAAAGAGTGAATCACTGATTTCAACTTGCACTTGAGAGTGAAAATACGTCAAAGAGAGTAAAAATCGAGTGAGATCACATATTTCGAATCGAAAGACGTGATTTTGAATACAGGATTGTGACATTTCGGATCTGATCCGATAAGTCGCAAATGAAAAACCGCAAAAGATCGAGTCTTGACGTTCGTTTTCAGGTTAGGAGCTCCAGTGGAAAACGAAGGCTTCTCGAAGTGGAAGAAATCAGCACCGTCAGAAATGTAACTTTGACGGAAAGGATCCAATGTCTTTGTCGCTTTTCATGAGAGCATGATTTAAACAGTGGAAAAAAAAAAAACTTCCGTTAGGTTTCGTTCTCAGCCGTCTATCTTTCCGTCTATCGTCGGTGTCAGATCCAACGGCTAATACTCGTTGAAACGCTAAACGAGTAACGAGTAGCTTTTTCGGCGTGAGAATCTCGTGAGCTGTTAAGTGTTAAGCTCGTGAAACTAACGGCGTTAGTGAGATTTTCCCTGCCGTTGCAGCTGGGAATTACTGGAAAGCAAAATCTGCTAACCTCTTAAGTGAAAACGACAGAGAGAGAAAGAGAGAGAGAGAGAGATAAAAACCTCATAAAAGCGCGTTGGTTTTTTATTTTTATTTCTTTTGTTGATCTATTAGCTTTCTGTGGTTTTGGATTTTTCTCGCATTTGGAACAACTTTTCTCGGCTTGGGTGTGTGAAAACAGGGAAGAAGAAAAGCTCGGATTCTTTTATCTCTTCTAGGTTGGGGAAGAGAGAGTGGGGGAAGAGATGTTGGAGGTTTTGATTCTGGTTGCATGCATTTCGATCTGGGATCCGATTTGGGTCAATGGAGCTACTAATCAAACGGATGGTAAGCTCTCTCATTTCTTTGCAGCTGCTTTTTTGGGATTTTGATCTCAGTATGAATAGGTTCTTTTCCTTTTTTTTTTTTTTTCTTGTTTTTCAGTTCTCAAAGTAACATCTGCATTGTACTGTTATTGTGAGCTTTGGTATTACTCTCTTTTTTCTTTCTTTTTTTAAAGTGTGTATGTATAATGGTGTCTCTGTTTTGGATTGAGATTTTTAGATGGGTGCATTTTTTAATCATTGTGGTATGGTGGTTAAGAAAGGAGGCTTTTTTCTTATTTTTTCTGGATGGATATGAGTCTCAGCTCTTTTTTTTTTTTTTTTCTTTTTCCAGTTCTCATTCTTTCTGGAGGATTCTAAATTGGTTTTAATGTAGTTCTGTTTAGAGATGGTGTGATGCAGTTTTTTTTCCAGATGTGTTGATGTAGTTTTTTTTTTTTTTTCTTTGGGTCTGGATGTAGATTTCAGGAATTTGTAGTGGGTTATGGATGGGACAGGGTTTTACTTCTCAGTATGATGTGCTGATTTGTTTCTAGCTATTCTTTCTGTGTCATGTTATATAGGTGTTGGTTTTATCATGGCTATCTCGGATCCTCTATCTCTCTCTCTGAGTAGGTATATCATACAATTACGAAAATTTGTTATGAGAGGAATTAAGGCTTTTGTCAAAGAAGATTTTTTTTTTTTTTTTTTAAATGTTATTGAGATCGGTATTGGAGAAGATTTATTTCCATTAGTGATTGTGGTTGTCTTGAGCTTTTAGAGCATTTCCATTTGTTTTTTTTTTTTTTTTTGACACTTTTAGGTACTAAAGTTCCTCCAATGTCTTTTATCATATTTTTACCCTGGTTATTCTATGGGTAATCTCGTGAAATAATTTAGAATGTGACTCTTAATGTCACATTCTATTGGTAATTTTTAACTTGAAAAAACACTCATTTCACTAATTTTGAGGTGACCTTGGATTCCATCTTAACTGTATTGGCACCAGAATTCAGTTAGGACTCTCATAAGTCTTAAAAGCAGCTATCAGTTTGCTCTATTAATACCATTCTTTCTGGTGCAAGAGTGACCTTAAATTTTTCCTATAGAGCAATTACCATTTTTGCTTGTTCTATGTGCAGTTTCCACACTCCAAAGCATGTTTACCTCCCTAGGTTCACCGCCTCAGCTCAATGGTTGGAGCGCGAACATGGCTGATCCATGCGGGCAGTCTCTGACTGGTGTCGTCTGCTCAGGTTCATCAGTTACAGAATTGTGAGTTTTTCTAGTATATATCGTTTCCAACACTGATTCTTACAATGCTTACTGTTTGATTGAATGCTGTGTTCTTGTGTTTACATTGTGTTTTATTGGATGTAATCAGAAAACTCTCTGGTCTTCGACTAAATGGTAATATTGGCTACCAGTTGGCAAGTCTAGCCTCTCTAAAAAACCTGTGAGTCCTGTGAGTTTCTACTTTTGATTAGAGTGAGTTAGATTTACTTAAGGTGCTCATTGTTGAATTACATGCAGGGACATAAGCAATAATAATCTTGGAGGCCAAATACCTTATTCACTTCCCCCAAATGTTGAGCGACTGTAAGTTACACAGATGCAAAATTGCATATATTAATGCATTTTAACAAGTTCTGAGGTGGTTACTTTTTGTTGTATGTTATATTATCCACAGAAATCTTGCTAGAAATCAATTCAGTGGAAATATCCCATATTCGGTTTCCCAAATGACTTCTATCAAGTACTTGTAAGTCAGGCAATTTCAGCATATGGTGTAGCATGTGCTCTGCACTGCAAACTTAATGATTGGGTTGTTGATGAATGTAGAGATGTGAGCCATAATCAACTTCAAGGACAATTGGATGATATGTTTGGGCAACTTTCTAATCTCGCAACAATGTAAGATAATCTCCTCTCCTCTCCTCTCACACAATTAATCATGACTATCACATACCGCTGAGTAGGTTTGTCTTTTTATTTAGTCTTTTATTATTTTCCTGATGCTTTTCTAATTTTAGAACTTCTGTTTAATAAAATTGGAAGAGAAACATCAAGATTTGTTGCTTCTAAAGGATGAGTAAATAGAATAGAATGAAAGATCAAAATCTCAAATCCGTCACCCCGCTCTCTCACCCACAGTCACACCCACCCACCCGCCCGCCCACACCCACACTTGAAATGGTTCACTTAATAATACTCACTGTGACTCAAACACTGAGTCACCTCTTTATGATTTTAAGTCTCTAACCACCAACCCATGCAATAGTCCTCTCTCTCTCTCTCTCTCTCTCTCTCTCTCTCTCTCTCTCTCTCTCTCTCTCTCTCTCTCTCGTTTTATCTTTTCAAATACAAAAAGAAGAAAATATTTCAATATTTCCGCTTATTTTCACTTGGAAGAGGCGATTATGGGTATGGGCCATATGGCAATATACAAGTTTGGCATAAAGAGATTATCCAAATGGAGTTTGTAGCAATATCTTATCAAGCGGTCTCTCAGAATCCATTTTAGCACTCTGCAGGAATACATTTTCAGGTATCCTTCACACTTTCGCATGAGCATCAACTTGTATTGGATCAAATTATCCAAAAGTAGTTGATGTCTTTTCCGACTTATACATTTTGTAAATAAAGCTATTAGATGAGACATGCAAGAGAGCGATTACATGGTGTTGTGATCTACTTCATTTAACACAACATTTGAGGCAATTTTGGATTGCACTTGTATTATCAACATTTATAGTAGTTGCATTAAGATAAATACAGAAGTTCTTTAGTAGTTTTTTCACCATATTGTCTCTAAGCATGCGGGAGATGGATAATGACATTTAGCCTTTGCTGGTGGATTGAAGATTTAGTCACGAAGGAAGACCAAACAAGACTATTCCCCAAGCCAAGGCTTAAAAGGGATAATCACAACTTCCGTCAAGGTTGTGAGGACCATAGTAGGATTTATATATGAATATAGAATATACAACTTCCATCAAGAAGTGTGGCTCTAGCTATGCGAGGAAAGGCGGTGCATTGGGAGGGTGTACAAATTCAATGTTCATGGTGTTGCGAGAGGAAAGCTGATCCCAACAGGAATAGGATCCATGCTTTGCAACAATAGCGGAAAAGTGTTGCTCATGCTTTAAAAAAAAAACAGAGATAAGATTCTACTATTAGATGAGACATGCAAGAGAGCGATTACATGTTGTTGTGATCTACTTCATTTAACACAACATTTGAGGCAATTTTGGATTGCAATTGTATTATCAACATTTATAGTAGTTGCATTAAGATAAATACAGAAGTTATTTAGTAGTTTCTTTACCATACTGTCTCTAAGCATGCGGGAGATGGATAATGACATTTAGCCTTTGCTGGTGGATTGAAGATTTAGTCACGAAGGAAGACCAAACAAGACTATTCCCCAAGCCAAGGCTTAAAAGGGATAATCACAACTTCCATCAAGGTTGTGAGGACCATAGTAGGATTTATTTATGAATATAGAATATACAACTTCCATCAAGGAGTGTGGCTTTAGCTATGCGAGGAAAGGCGGTGCATTGGGAGGGTGTACAAATTCAATGTTCATGGTGTTGCAAGAGAAAAGCTGATCCCAACAGGAATAGGATCCATGCTTTGCAACAATAGTGGAAAAGTGTTGCTCATGCTAAAAAAAACAGAGATAAGATTCTACTAATTTAGGAATTAAGATATAAAGAACCTGTGAAGAAAGTGAATGTTTACTGTGTTACTAAGATAACACTCAAGGCCAATACCATTAATAAAAAGAAAGGTAGAAAGAAAAGCGAAATAAAACTAGGTAAATCTCTATGGTAAATATGAACTGATTTATTTGGATTAGGCTTAAGGTAAATTCTACTAATTTAGCATTTTAATAGGCTTATAGTAGCAAGATTGAAGTGGAGATTTGCATCTAGAGTGCTTTGTGATCAGCGCGTGATTGCAAGACTGAAAGGAAAATTTATTTTACATGATAATAATTAGACTAGCTATGATCTATAGAGCAGAATGTTGGCCAATCAAGAAGCAGCACATGCACAAAATGAGTATCACAGAGATGGATGTGTGGTAAAACTAGTAAAGATAAAATTAGAAATGAATGCATTCTTTAGGGTTAGCATCAATAGGTGGATATAAATCATGGGAGACTCATTTGAGATGGTTTGGCTATGCCCATTGAAGGCCAGCAATAGCACCAGTGATGAAAGTCTTTTTATGCAAGTTGATGAACCGCGAAGGAAAAGGGGCAGGACAAAGAGGACATGGGTAGAAGTATTAAAGTTAGGTCTGAAGCAGTGCAACCTATCCAAAGATTTGGCCCAGGATAGACCGGAATGGAGAGTTAGAATTCATGTAGCCGGCCTCAATAGTTGGGACAAGGCTTTGATGATGGTGGTGGTGGTGGGGTGGTGGTGATGATGATGCATAGGCTTCTAGCACATGGGCTTTGGGTAAATGACTAACCCAATAGGCTGTTGGTTGGATCTTAACCCATGGTCTAGAAGAGAGTTATCGGACTTAGTTGACTTAATTTGTGTATTCATTCAATTCACTGTTACAAATAAAATCAGAAGATTGGTTTCAATTCCATCTCAGCTGTTACAAATAAAATCTGAAGATTGGTTTCGATTCCTTCTCAATGTCACTGGGCTGCATTTTTTTTATTTTGGTAGAACACTGGGTTGCATGGTTATTTTTGCCAAAGGCCATATACTTGTTCTCTCTTTGCTTCTACATTTTTCCTGGATTTGTTATTTAAGGCAAGCTCCTATCTTCAATCCCTTTGCAGGGATCTCTCCTTCAATGGGTTTACAGGCAATCTTCCTGAGAGTTTTAGTTCACTCTCAAGCATGAACACAATGTAAGTAAATTGAGAGATTATTTTTAAGTGCTACTAATACCGACTTATGGTCTGTCTAACTTTTTTACTTACCACCTGCAGGTATTTGCAAAACAACCAATTAACTGGGCCCATTGATGTGCTTGCTAATCTTCCCCTTGAAACTTTGTGAGCAATTTATTAGTTGATGGGAAGCTTTTTCTTGTTTTGTCTTTCATGTCCCAATCTGTTTGGCCTTGTAACAATTTATAGCTGCTTTGGCAACAGGAACGTTTCATATAACCACTTTACTGGCTGGATTCCTGCCCAATTGAAAAACAAAAATCTTCAGTAAGCATTTCAGATAGCCATCACTGCACCCTTTTTTTTATTTTTTTTTATTTTGTTTTTTTAATGCAGTGCCTTGACATTTAAAAAAAATAAAACTATCTGCTGATTTGGATGTGATTCCATTTTTGTAGGATTGATGGTAACTCATGGTCCTCAAGTCCTGCACCTCCGCCGCCGCCGTATACACCACCACCGAGCAGACGAACGAATCCTGGTCAAAGATCTGATGGCAGTAACAGCTCATCTAATAATGGTGGTGGGAAAAAATCTGGAATAGGTGGTGGGGGAATTGCTGGAATAATAATATCCATTTTGGTGGTTGGTGCAATTATAGCATTCTTCTTGTTAAAGAGGAAGCCCAAAAGTTCTTTGAATGAGGAAAAGCTTAACCTCGAAAGGCCTTTCACAGTTCCTCTTGCTTCAAATGAAGTCAAAGGTAATTCTTTTTCATTTTATTTTTTTGTTGGTGATACTAGTTAATTTTCATTGTTGAGCTCTGGCATTCAGGTATCAGTACAAATCTTGAGTACTGTAAGTTTTGGATACAAAAACCCATCTACATTTGGAACTCCATGGATAATGTGATTGCACGATGCAATGCATAAGTCAAGATATTTGGCCAATCATATAAAAAATTGGGCTCGTAAGCAGTTGGTAGGGTTCACTCTTAATCCTGTCTCCTGTAGCCAGTGGACAGCAAGGGAATCTAGTTCTTTTTTATATGGTTTTGACATTGAATACCTGATCCAGGCCCTAGGGGCTAGGGTTTGCGTGGTGCAGAAGCACGTGTCCTCAGACGCTTAAATCGCGTCTCTGTAGAGACTTCAACACGAGGATGCTCCTCCGAAGGATAGAAAACCGATAAATCTTATTCCAGTAATCAATAGTATGAGGTTTCCATCTCTTACATTGCATATAAATAGGAAGATAAACTTGGTGGATGAGAAACCTTATCAAACTAAAAAATAAAAAAACTTAGGAAATAATAAATCTAATCCCAATTACAATTAGAAATCTGCTAACTAATAATGAGGGAAAGAAAATAAAATAAATATCCCTAAGCTATCTTGGGTTGGACCACTCTGTTAAATAATTGTTTGTGTAGTTTTCTATCACCTGGCTAGCAACTATGTCATGGTATCAGAGCAAGAGGTCTCGAGTTCGAAACCACGTAGGGCAAAAATGCCCCATGTTGCATTGTGTGTTTGTGCGGGGGCAAGTGTGTAGGGTAAGAAGGCCCCATATTGCGTTATAGTTTTGTACTGGCGTGCGCTTCGGATCTGTCCCCTGTGAGGGGGGGGGGGGGGGGGGGGGGGATTGTTAAATAGTTGTTTGTGCAGATTTTGAAGAATCAATCATAGCTCTAGTTTTTTAAGGGTTTATATATGCATGCGTGTGTGCTCCCATTTTAGGCATGTGAGATCCAGCATGATCAATCCAGGTACCCGCACTTACTACCCCCCAGGAATTGGCACCAGCCAAACTTGACACCCATCCAACTGTTACTCACCATTTGATTGAAATCCTAACAAAAAAGAGATTCCTTCTACAACCATTAAACTCGAGGGCCATGGATGAATAGGTTGGGAGGAACATTTTTTTTAATAACAATAAATTTATTACTCCAAAACTGGACTGAAAAGGCTTGGCCCAGCCAAGAAACAACAACATCCAGGCAACTAAAGAGGTTGGGATCATCTATTAGAGTTGATTTTTTGCAGACCAATCGGTATCATTGAGATCTTTCTATCCCTCACCTCCCCATCATTGGCATGGCCCCATGTGGCCCCCAAAAGTTGTTTCTCATGGTTGTCTCTCACAATTGTCTCTTTATATATATATATATATATATAATAAAATTGGGCCCATTGCGTAATTGGTGGGGTTCACTCACAATCTTCATTGGACAATGGACCGAGAGGCAACTGAGTTGTAGGTTACCTTGTTGTGGCAATGGATCTGTGTAGGCAATGCATTTACACTTGCATGAAGTGTTAGATATACATATTGCATCCATTTTGACAGCAATTCAAAATATAGCTTTACTTTTTTAAAGGATTTGAGGGCAATTCAAAATCCGTTCTCACGTGGGTATTAAATTCTGTGAGGAACAGTGGAGGTATGTAGTCAGTGTCAATGAATCAAAGATCTGATAAAAAAGGAATGGTATTTTCTTGTTCAACTTTTGAACATGTCCACAAGCCAACCTGAGGATTCTCTTTTGCCAAATGAACTTGAAAATAGAACTTTTTGGCTCTCTCTTCCAATGTATACTGGAGAAACTTTTTATGCTTTTTTATTTTTTAGGATTAACTAAAAAGTAATTTCTTAGAGCTTTTGCAGTGTTCTATATTATGATGAAAGTGCCTTTGGCCTTTTAAGCTTAAACAGGTCTATCAAAGCTAAAATTGATTATCATTGAACCCATTTATTATTCGTTTGGATTCTTCAAGACAAAATCTGTTTTTCTTTGTATACCTGAGTACCAGTGACACTATATTTGCCACTGCAAACTGTCGTTGGAAATTCATTCTGAATAGTTATGCTTATTGTCTTGGGAGAAATCTCATCACAACTTCATCTTTTATGGTGCACCTTTGAGCATGGCAAAGTAGGAGTTTGAGTTAACCTGTTTTATGTGTAATTCTCAAAATCATAATATGGGCAATTCTTGTTGTAATATGTACTCTGCTCTTCCTTCATATGTCCTATCCCTTTTTACTGGTTCTAACGTCGTCATTATCATCTAAGCCTTGTCCTCACTATGATGGGGTCGGCTATACGAATTCTATTTCTCCATTATGATCTAACTTGAGCCAAATCCTCAGATAAGTTACACTTCTAACATACAAATGTATATTTTCTTGATTTGCTTATCATTAGCTTCCTCTATCTTTCAGAATTGAAGTCTATCCAAATTTCTTCATCCATTGAAACAATGACACTGGAATCATCTGCCTCGTTTAATCTGAAGCCTCCACCAATGGATCGGCTCAAATCATTTGATGAAGATGATTTTTCAAACAAATCTGTGGTTAAGAGAACCGATATAGCTTCCATCAATGCTCAAGTGTATTCAATAGCAGACCTGCAGATTGCAACTGGCAGTTTCAGTGTAGAAAACTTCATTGGTGAGGGGTCTATTGGACGTGTATACAGGGCACAGTTTGATGATGGAAAGGTATACTTTCTTCTTGTATTATAGCAGGGTACTTTCTTCTGTCACAACTGCAACTCGGATTTTGTCAATGTTCTGCTACTATCCTATATGGTTGGAGTTGACTCAAACATGATCCTCTTTTCATGGGTAATACTGGCTTCCAGGTTGGTTATACTGAAAAATTGTCCTCAAACAGGATAAAGTAAGCACGTTGACATCCTGAAATTTTAAGAGGTCTCAACGTGCTTCTTAGACATTCTTCAACAAGAATAACATGAAAACATGGGCTATGCAGTCCTAGTTCATGAGGTTATCTTTTATTTTTCCCTTCTTGGTAAAGTCAGAACAAACGATAACAAATGATAAACTAGGGACAATATTAGATCCTATTTAGCGACTACTAACATAATCTGCGATTCTGCGTGGATCAGATATCTACAGGATCCAATATGGAGAAAATTGGATAAGGCCCTTTTGGTAAAGTCAGAACAAACGATAACAAATGATAAACTAGGGACAATATTAGATCCTATTTAGCGACTACTAACATAATCTGTGATTCTGCGTGGATCAGATATCTACAGGATCCAATATGGAGAAAATTGGATAAGGCCACATTTTCGGTCCATTTAATAATCGGGTTCTAATTTGCGTCCATGGTTATGGATCCATTGGATAACATGGTTGGTTTCCAGGGCCTCCAAAACTTTATCAAGTCCACCATGGACCCAAATCTAACCTGTTTGTAACTTCGCATCCCTTCTCATGACATTTTGAACTAAAACTTTATCAAGTCCACCATGGACCCAAATCTAACCTATTTGTAACTTCGCATCCCTTCTCATGACATTTTGAACTGTAGTTGGTACTCTGCTATTAACCTTAAATTTTTTTTAAAATATATGATATTACTTCTCAGTCTGGACCCTCCCAGGACCATGATTTGGTTGGGACCGCACTGGGTGATTGCCTTTTTATTTATTTATTTATGATATAATCTAGCCATGTTGGGTTTGGCACATTTTTCTAATTTTTAATGATAAAAATTCCTACCAAACTAACACTAGAAGTGTTGATTTTCAAGCGAAGTTTCAAAACCTATCCCTCCTTCCTCTTATCCATCACCTCATCTATTTTCTTCCATCTATTGATTTAAATGATTGTGATTTGCGATGACCTAGGATTTAATCAAATGTTGTATTACTACACGAAAACAAATATGAAGTTCCACAAAGTTAAATCTTCTATGTTGATACTGTTAGGGATCGAACACCTACGCGATCTACGAGATCACAATCAATCAAGCACACACAATCAATCCACGACACGCAGATTTGCGTGGTTCGGCAAACTTGCCTATGTCTATGAGAGATTCACACCGATTCACTATTACTGGAGTTCACCCACAAGAACACATCATTTTTCTTGTGATACACAAGTACAATCACTCACTATGTCTCTCAATTTCTCTGAGACAATCTCAGAGTTTCTCTCTCATTCAACCTTAGAGTACAATGCTCTCACCACCCAATATAAATACATGAAACCCTAAACTTCTAGACACCCACAACCGTCGGATATGGCCTTATAACAGATGGTCCAGATTAAACCGACAAATTACAGATTAACCCTGTAAATAAACTAATGTCTGATCAGGCTTCACCAACCCATCAGATATACATTCTATTGACATATTTTTGAATTTTTTATTTTTATTAGTTAAATAGTGACTAACTCATTCTAGTTGCCTAGTTGATTTTCTTTTCCCTAGTGAGTTGTCGTGAGTTAAAAAGCTAGATATTATATGAATAATGGAAAAATGTTACAGTCTGCTTATGATTCAACCGTTGCCTCATCTTTTCTTATCATCATAGGCCCATAAGGATGAAGATTGACAAAAGAAAAGGACTGAAGAATATTTGTGTTAAATGCAATGCGTGTAATGGAAAAATGTTAAAAAGCTAGATATTATATGAATAATGGAAAAATGTTACAGTCTGCTTATGATTCAACCGTTGCCTCATCTTTTCTTATCATCATAGGCCCATAAGGATGAAGATTGACAAAAGAAAAGGACTGAAGAATATTTGTGTTAAATGCAATGCGTGTAATTCTTCATTCTTTTATCATTTGACTGTATGTCCAGCTTTGAAATTTATGGTTCAGTTTCTAGTTTCTACGAGTCTGATATTTGCCCATGTCGAGCGCTTATGTGGTGTTGAAGTGTACCGACTTTTGATGGAATTTGATAGTTCTTTATATACAAGAATCCACAATGCTTTTAAGCCTTTAAGTCATGGTATTGTTGGGATATCTACTATAATCTAAACAATCCTTATGATGATATCCTACAGGTCCTGGCTGTGAAAAAAGTAGATTTGTCTGCCTTACCTAACCGAACATCTGAAGATTTCTTGGAGGCGGTTTCAAACATTGCCAGGTTGCATCACCCGAACGTGACCGAGCTTGTGGGTTTCTGTTGTGAGCATGGGCAGTACCTACTGGTTTATGAGTTTCACAAGAATGGCCCACTTCATGATTTCCTCCACCTTTCTGATGAATACAGCAGGCCATTGACTTGGAACACACGTGTCAAGATTGCTCTGGGAACAGCTAGGGCATTAGAGTAAGTTGGATTTATATAAACAGAAATAATTTTATTAATACCTTTTTCTAGGGGACTGAGAAATTATGCTTAATAGTGAGCTGAAAGAAGCTGCTGACTGTTGAGTTCTCTAAAAGTTTCTTCTTTATATTTTACTTTGTCTCTTAAATCAAAGGTTATAGATCAAAATTCAAAAGAAAGTGGGATGGCAGATTGGTGAGATTATCTGGGTAGCAGCAATTTTCATTTTATAACTTAAATGATAAGTGTTTAATAACTTATCATTTCAAGGGATATATATATATATATATATATATAGGGAGATGCTCTTATGAGAGGTATCTCTCACCTTACTATGAGAGATAGGGGTGGGAGCCCTCGCATTTAAGTTGTTGGCATTGGATATCTTTGTGAGTGCCCCCATCCTATCTTTCATAGTAAGGTGAGAGATAACTCTCACAGGAGCATCTCCCATATATATATATATATATATATAGGGCGGCTCTCCTAAGCTCAAGCTTAGGATAAGGTAAGCTCAAGTATGGTGGGGCCCACCTGGGGACCCACATGAGGATGGGGGTGGGGGGGATTTCAAGGACTCCTTGGGATCTTCCTCCCTGCAAAAAAATCAGCCACAACCATGATTTCTATCATATCCATTTGGGCCCAAAAGTTTAATGGTCAATAGTCTATTCGGATCAATACATAGTCGATCCAACGGTCCAGTAAATTTGGATTCAACCGAAAGTTGATGGACATGTGCAATTTAGAAGGGTCATGGATAGACCAAAGGTGGGCCCCACAAGCATGAGCCTACGAGATTTTGTCCTAAGCTTGAGCTTAGGAGAGCCTTGCTATATATATATACACACTTTGAAAATAGAAATGCAGCTGTTTTTCTATCTATTTGAAGATTTCAAGTTGTGTGTTTATCATTTATAATAAGTTCTCTAGGCATTTTATAATGTGTAGAGCCATTAGAAATATCAATCGTTTCTTGATTTTTAGGATTGTATCTAGTGTTCAAAAGCTATAATTTTGTTATGGTAATTTGCTGTTCTAAATCCTCTGAATATATCATGTCAATGGAGAACAACTACTTTTCTGAAATGAAGTTGGCCAATGCTCCTAAATACTATCGAATCATCTTTCATATTATTACAATCTATGGTGTTTACTAATGCATTTCAATCAATTTGCTTAGAAACTTGACCAATGTATCAATTTTTTGTGTATCATTACTTTTCATTTTCACTTTTTTTTTTAGAACCTCTATTATCAAATTAAATAACCATTAAATAGATGTGTTCCAATTTTTTTTTTCATTGAATGTATTTATTGAATCTTCACCCATTTCAGAATTTTTTAGATTTTTTGAATTTTAAGTATTAAGATTGAAAATAAGCATATGCATGGTTCATGTAATTTACTGAAATTCTTTCAATGTATCATGGGTACTCATCGAAGTGTTGGGCGGCTAATTTTAAATACTGATAAAAAAAAACACTTTAGATTTAAATTCCAGTCAAACCAAATTGACTCACCTAATTTCTACATGGACTTTTGAACAATGATGTTTTTCTGTAGATAAAATATTAAGTCTTAAAATTTCTGTCTGGCTTTCTAACAAATGTATACATCAGGTATCTACACGAAGTTTGCTCGCCATCTATTGTTCACAAGAATTTTAAGTCTGCCAACATTTTACTGGACAAGGAGCTCAACCCTCACCTTTCTGATTGTGGACTGGGCAGCTTTGTTCCTAATGCAGACCAGGTAATCTCTTGAGCACCCACACAAGTGTAACCAAATTTTTTTGCAATTATTAAGAAATTGTATATTCTTATGTTTCCATGTAAGTCTACTCATTTTCCAGTAGAAGACCTTATCCATGAGCCAGCCAAGTTGTCTTATTCATTGGGGGTACTTTGGTCATTTTATCCAACTTAGATGGCACATGTCTTTGTGCCATTAAATAAGGTAGCTTGGATTCTACTCATTCCAAATGCATAGTTGGGAAACCAGAATAATTTATGTGAGTTAAGATTTGGCTCGTAGAGACTTGAGATAACTAGAATGGTAATAATAATGGAATGCTTTGGGAAAGTTTGGCTCCCTACTGGTACTTCGTACCCTTGGCATGCTTGTGGGTTGAGTTGAGTAAATTCATTCTTCTGCTTCTGCTCATTACTTTGTCTTTAAGCAAAGTTTTAGGGAAGCCTAAGAGTTGGATGATAGATTAGTGGAAGATGATGGTTCCTCTTGCACTGGCCTTTTGTTTAATGTATAATTACTTAATTCTATACTTTGTTGATTTTTGTTATTATTATCTTATAAGAAGAGAAAAAAAAATTCACATGCTGGTTCTTGTTTTCTTATCTGGTATATCTAACATGTTGGATTGTTTCCCATAGCTTAATACTTGTCAGAAGAGCTAAAAATTAATGAAAAATATTTATTTGATGAAAGCAACCTAACACCCTGCTACTGTAACCTAACACCCTGCTACTGTTGACATTTGCAGGCCTCCGATCAGAACGCTGGTTCTGGGTACAGTGCCCCAGAGGTTGCCATGTCTGGACAATATACTCTGAAGAGTGATGTATACAGCTTTGGAGTAGTCATGTTGGAGCTTCTGACTGGTCGGAAACCATATGATAGGTATCAACCTGTCTTCTGTAGGATAGGTTTACATGTTCTTACGCAATCAAAATCCATAAGAGGCTTTTAGGGCGTTCACATTTGAATCTAACCCTGTCTTCTAATTTCTTAGTTTGCCTGAACCAATCAGTGAAAAACTAATTTAATGTAAATCCCAGTGAGTCGATCATCTTAATAGCTCAACATAATTCTTTGATCTGGCCAAACCTTTGTCACTTGATAAGTGAGATTCAAACGATACTTCCTAGAATTAAAGTTGACCTAAAGCTATTGTCACTCTGGCAAGAATGTCATCTGAAAAGGTTTGTTATGCCCTCAAGCACAGATTTTGACACTGCAACTGCAAGGTCCTGCATGTGCTGGTGAAGTGCACATATATGTTCTAACTGTCACAAATATTGTCACTATTTTGGGGAATTGTTCCCCTGCACACGCTTGTCATGAGAACCATGCATCCAGGCTGTACCAAGGAGATGGGTCCAGATGTGCGGACAGCTTGTGTATGCAGGGGAATATTTTTCCCACTATTTTGAGCATCTTGTACTAATGGGAAATTAGTGGTGGAGAGACAATAAATGCTATTGCACAGGTGGTTGCAAAGATAGGGCTCCATGGACCCTTTCCTTGATGGCAAAAAAGAAAGGAAAAAATCAGAAGTTTACCTTTAAAATGAGGCTCTAGTCGATGCACTACCCAGAACCCCCCGCGAATACCGGATATTTTCAGAGTTGTGATGGAGGTAAACTCCAAGCTTGTCATCTGGACTCCTTACATCTGGTGGCCCAGACATGTGCTAAGTAAAATAGGCATTCAAAAGGGGAAATAAAGACTTCTCTGATTGGCACATGTTGATATTCACTTCACATGTTTACTCACCTACTACTAGATCCTTTATTTTTTGGCTAGATCATATCAGATGTCGGACATCAATGTGAGATATATTCTGTATGTTGCTGTTATAAGTAGAACATTTCTACTGACATGTTACTTTTCCTGATAGGTTACTAGAAATTAGTGTCATTTCTACTGACAAGCATTGTTCCAGTTTTTTACAATTTTCAAAAAAATAAAATTGGGTCCTTACTAATCTTCTCTTGTTTCTGGCCTATTGAAACAATACTTATGACAGCTCAAGGCCAAGATCTGAGCAATCATTAGTTAGATGGGCAACACCTCAACTCCATGACATTGATGCATTGGCGAAGATGGTTGATCCATCCCTCAGGGGACTTTATCCTCCAAAATCTCTGTCAAGATTTGCTGATGTGGTCGCCCTCTGTGTTCAGGTAAATACAATGTATGCAAATGCATAATCATGCTATGAGACTAAAAAGGACATCCAGGTCAATCCACCGCGAATTAGCAGGCATGCACCCAAATATCTCAATCCAAGTTTTGAATTGGCATGGAACCAAACATCAGTCTGTTTGGAATGTCACCTTTATTATTACCTCAAAATGTGATTCTATTGTCATCTTTATCCACCTGTGGCCTTCCTATTCCCATCAACCTGTGCAAAGTTGGAACAAGAAGCTGTTGTTTGGAATGTCACCCTTATTATTACCTCAAAATGTGATTCTGTTGTATTCTTTATCCACCTGTGGCCTTCCTATTCCCATCGACCTGTGTTTGTGGTCAGGGTCAAAGTTGGAACAACAAGCTGCTTCCCACCTAAGCTTAGGTGAGAACGTGTGCACACTCCTAGGCAGACATCAACGTTGCATCAAAACCTACCCTGTGAATTGGCTTTTGCACCCAAGGATCTCTTATCAGAAAATCTTCTCCACTGGAGGCATTGGTTAAGCATCCTCTATTGGATTGGCATACACACTACATTCTCTTATCCGAAAGATGCTCACTGTTGAAACGTGCTGGTAGGGTTTCTCCCACAGCTAAGAGAGCCTGGTCCATTGGATTGACCAGTGGAGGCATTGGTTAGGCATCCTCTATTGGATTGGCATACACACTACATTCTCTTATCAGAATGATGCTCACTGTTGAAACGTGCTGGTAGGGTTTCTCCCACAGCTAAGAGAGCTGGTCCATTTCTGATTTTTATTTTTCATTGTTCTGAAAGTTAAAAATCGGATCACAAATCTCTCTAGGGGTCAATCAAATTAAATTGTGAATAATTTCATGAATTGTAGGATTTTTAGTTTAAAGAACAAAAATATATTAAAATTCTGAAATTAATAATAGTTATCTATTCATGATACATCCATCTTTCAATTATGGCAGCATTAATGCAGTGACAAATAAGATTATGATACAATTACATGAACGTGTGTGTGTGTGTGTATAGAGAGAGAGAGAGAGTCCCAATCAAATCAAATAAATGCACATGATGTGATTCCATTCTAGATGTATTAGGAATTTTTCCAGGACTGCTATTCAACTATTTGTAGCATGTCCCATTTCAAATAATTTTGAATATCTAATATCTGTAAACCATGATGTTTTTGGACAGCCGGAGCCTGAATTCCGACCACCTATGTCAGAAGTTGTGGAGGCACTGGTACGTTTAGTACAGCGAGCAATGAGCAAGAGAACAACTGGAGAGGAGCACAGACGTAATGATTCGGACTCGCAAGAGAACCTGTTATAAGTGGGGTACAGGTTATGATGCCAAATTTATGATGATGAGGTTCTGCTTATTTCTTTAGCTCATGTGCAGTTTATTTCAATGCTGTTGAGGATAAGATACTACAAGAGGGTTCTTTTTCAGTTGATTCTGTGCACGTTCATTTCCAGGGAACAAATGCAATGTTAGGTTGGAAAAGCACAAATGTCTTGTCTGTGAAAATGAGGGTGGAAAACATGGTTGATTTCGACACAAACTAGGACCGATGGCTTGTATTCATGTTAGTTGGTTTTTTTTTTTTTTTTTTTTGGAGCTTTTCCATCCTCATCAGATGAGTTCCATGATCGCGAGTGGGTCTCACCTTAAGCAGACTCTTGAATATGTTCATTTGTATGTGTGCTGTAAAAATGGTAGGACTGGATTGCAACTCTGAAAGTTCTTTGTCTGGATAAAAGTTTAGATTCAGTGATTGGAGAATGGAATTATAATAACAATAAAGCATATTTTATAGATATCCATGTTATTTAGGCTGACATTTTGGATCATATGGAGGATGTCTTGATCTTGTAATAATTGAAATGAGATTTTAATCATATGGTTCCCACCCTCCTTGTGCCTCACCCCTGCCACGTATCCGTGCATGTGATTTGGAAGGGCTACGTTAAGACTTGAGAGGTTTCCCAGCTTCGTTTGGAGGGCAGAATCAGTGCCAAAGAATGATTAGGTGGATTATATTAGCGTTCTGTAAGTAGGACCCTGTTAGCTGACACCTATTATTTGCCACACTAACTATGAATTACAGTTATCTCAACGTAGGGTTGTAAACGGGTCGGTTTCAGTCTGGGTTTACGGTGAACCTGGAATCGAAACCATTAAGGAGAAGGTGGAAACGGATTCGGAACTGTTTCGGAATTGGTTTCTTGGCTCCAGAATTGGAACCAGAATCATATATGGGACGGGTTTGGATCCGGGTCCGGGTCTAGGTAGAGAATGATATTAAAAAAATATAATTTTTAGGAGAGATTTTCGAAAATTAAAGTAATATGTCGGGTCTCAGGTCTAAGGGTCCGAACCAAGGTGGAACTGGATCCATAGTCATTTACTTATCGGGGCATAGACTCAGTCCTAGATTTTAACGGATCGGAACCTCCAGATAATCGAAGACTCATTTACATCCCAGTCTCAACTGTAATCTTTGCAATTGGACAGGGCGGCTTCGCCAATCTGGTTTTGGGATTTGGACCACAGGACCATACATGGGAGTGGGACAAGACCTAGTTTTGAGTAGCCCTTTTCAGTAATTATTCATCATCTTCATGTTATACATTATTAACCACGAAATAAACTCCTCCATCATCAAAGCCAATTCTTGTCAACCTTTGAATAACATAGCCAATTAAGATCAAGTTTGTTTCATGGAATAGAGTTCCTTTGTATGATTTCATAAGTGGCTAAAAATGATGAATCGAAGAATTTCAAACAATGACCATCAAATAACTGACTTTTAATGGAAACTGAATCGAGGGAATATGAAAAATGTATAAAAATCCTTAGGTGGAATTTCTTTTTGAAATAATTCAAAGTGCCATGGAGATAGCAGCCAGGTAGGTGAAAAGTGCAATCATTGTTACTACTCAGCCAACATGCAGGTGACGATTATTTTGAGTGCACAATATCACATTTTGGACGCCTGTTTGGGTATTTCAGATCCATTTGTAACACAACAAAATCACTAGATTTACTAGGCACTCCACCTTCGTTCTCCGAGAAACTCAACAGGTTTCTCTAGAGATTTTTTTTTTCTACTGTGCAGTTTTCTCCCAATTTTTTGCTTTTGTATTTCAACTTCCCCATTTTTTATCTTCCTACCAAAAACACAAAAAGAAAAAACTTCCCAATGTCTCACTTTAATAATGAAATTCTTTTTTTGATGGCCCATTCTAACTCCCTGATTTTATTTTTATTTTTTTGCTATCGGAGGAGGGTTCCCAATCCTTTGAACTGGACTAATCCCTCTGGGCCCAGAGGGAAACCGGGTAAACTCCTTTGTAACCCCAATGTGGTAGTGCAGTTTAGAACCTTCAACTTCCGAGTGCAAACCGTCGTCCTAGGCCAATTGAGCTAATCCCTTGGGGTTATTCTAACTCCCTAATTGGAATGAATAAAATTGAGCCCTACCAAAAAATTGTTGAATCTTCTTCCTTTATGTAAAAATAACTGAAGGCGACCTCATGTGCCGAGATTAGGATAAGTAAATGTGTAATTTCCAGGACCAGCGGTGGCAATGGGCCAGGTGGTGCGCTTTGGATAACATGTATATGTCACCTGAGATCCAATCCACATATTTACAGGCTTGAAAATGTTGACCCGGATCTAACCTGCAGATTAATGCTTAATTTAGCATTGGGTTTTGGGTTTGGTTGGCGGGGCCAATCATGTTGGAAATAGTGGTGTTGGGTCCAATTTGGGTCAGGTTGAAAGGCAAAATAGATAGAATGGATGCAACCCAATCTGAACTCATTTATAAATCAGGTCAAAGAAGTCATCCCAGACGAGTCCTTGACCCGACCCTTTGAGACTCTCCTTGCTTGTACCCGGGGTAATTGCAGCTTTTCCGCGGGTACATACACAGGTATAGTTCCATTTACAACATTTCCGCCGATGTGGATGAGTCAATATTGCAACTGTACCGCTGATAACTGCGGCGGTAAAATTGCACATAGGTTTTCCTCCCCTCTAAGAGGAGGAAAAGTTGCAAACGAGTGGTTTTCCTCTCCGTATACAGGCAGCAGTGTGGGTCGGCTCCATGGATCGGGTTCTTATACCTAAACGTGCTTTTAAACACTTCTCGAGAACTCACCGCAAGAACTATATGTGGGGCCCATCTAGTGATGGGACCTAGTATACATACTTTATAACAAAACTATTTGGGTTTCTAGGAGATCCAAACTCAGATAAAAAACTAACACAATCTTTGCATTGCTTTTATTAGTCACTTTTGCTTTATCAAATATTCACTCTTACATTGGGGTCAACTTTTTTTATGATAGAATTTGAGACTATCCATGCATAGCAAGGGAGCTGATTTTGAGTGGATTGGATTTCAATGGGTAGAGCTCACTGTGGAATATAACTCCTTCAACTATGGATTTCTCTATAAGTCAAAAACTCAAAGGAGGAGAGTTGTGCTCCTAGTTCCAAGCGGTTGGTTTGATAGGGATGAAATCTCTTAATGTTCCGGCTTAGTGTGATGAAGTACTTCAAATTGAATCTAGTGCTAAATCGTGCCAACACGAATTAGATTTAAAGCTTTAAAAAAAGGGGAATTCCAAATATATCCTCAGCTTCTTTTTTTTTTTTTTGGGAGTTTTTAAATGGACATCATCTAATATAAGGTAAACACAATTTCTCGGTGACCCCCATCCCCACCGCATCATCTCCAGCCACACTGAGCATATTGCTTTCATATTTGGTTTAAATGCAGTAAACTAGAGATAAAAGCGAATGAAAAAAAATATTAGTACATTCGAGTAATTAGAATCACCCAACAAATTATGATAGGTTGAGAACCGCTCCTTACCCAAGTGGCAAGGAGTCGCGGTTCTCACCTACCCACCCAAGGTTCGAACCCTGGGTACGCCGCCGCTTCTCGCACATGCGGTCTACTTGTGTTGGATTTCTTTCGGGCTCCTTTTCAACGTGAGTGGGTTGTCTTCCCATTTGTGCAGGAGCTCTCTTGGGTCTCGGCCCCCTTGGCTAGGGCAATAAAAAAAAAAAAAAAAAAAAAACAAATTGTGTTAGGTTTCATCATTCATGCATGCAATTAATTTGTATTTTCCTTTTTTACATATGTGGATATGGTAAATTAATAATCCCGTGGGCAATTTCTTACCACCAATGTGCATCCAAGTTCACATTTAGAATAGCAATGCCTTTTTTTGTTGTATGTGTAAGGACCCATCCAGGACTGGACCCAAGATACAAAATAAATAAATAAATAAAATGCATTCTGCAAGACTACCACTGCATTTATCTGCAAGTAAACTGCAAATGTAGTTTTATCGCAGTAACCAGTGGCGGTAAAGCTGCAAATGCAAGATTACCGCCGACACTGGCTATGAAAACCCTGCATGTAATTCCCACAAGTTGGAATTTGTTTTCAGTTAATCAGTCGATTTTATGTTTGTCTGTGTTATTCCCACATGAAAACAAGTTGCTGGTGGAATATGGCACAACTTTGTGAGGGCATGAACACAATAGAAAACAGTGTATAAAGAGGAATGATAAAATTCAAATCTAACAAATCATATTTATCACCAAAGCCTATTTGACCCACTCATATTATGTTTGTCTGCGGATACAAACTAGCCCCAATTGCACTTAATTTGGAGTGACATGTGCCATTGGATTGACATGTGTGAAATAAATGTTTTTTTTTTTTTTTTCTGGGAGAATTCTATCCAACGCTTTATATAAGCTCCCATTGAAGTATAAGATGATGCCAGTTTATGCTGGTCATCTATTTGTTCATCGACTAAACAGTTATAATTATCCAGTAAGAAAATGGCATTTTTTTCTCCTATTGTGGACCATTAGATCATGGGACCCAATTGTCCAAACTCAAGGCCTGAGTTGTCATTCAAGGATGATGTAATGTTAGGTGTGGGGTGTCCCAAAGTATTAATTCGGATATCCAGAATGATATTAGACTCTCCTGTCTCCTTCAAGCATAGATTTAGCAACTAGGTTTATCAAGGGACCGGCCTGGCTTGATTTAAGTCTGGCCTGAAATTTATGTCACAGGCAGCCTAGTTAGTTATCAACCATAATTGTCTTCAAGCTCTATCTTAACTAGTAGGAATGAAAACGGTCAGGTTCAAATCTATACAGGCCCTAACCTGTATTGTTTTAGGGTAAAGAGGACCTAACCTTCATTACCATTAAGGACGGCTATTTAAAACATGGCAGGGGTTGGGCTGAGTTGGGTTGAGAGTGTTTTGAATTTTGCTGCAGGAGGGGAGAATTGAGGGCTCTTATAAGGTCAGAAAGAGTTCTTCAAACAAGTTCAAATCCACTTGATATATCCATTCTTGAAAAGAGTTGTGTGTGTAAAGACCGAACCCAGATCGGACACAGAGACCCAGAAAGGCTTCCTCAAACCATTTTTGCAAGGGATCCAAAGCTCCACCTCCACATAGAAATATTTTCTCCATTGCCAATTATCCATCCAACCTAATTCTTGGATAATATTTGGCCTTAAGAATCTTAGAGCAAAGGAGATTCTCATTACTTAAACATCTCCAACACGTTTTGTCCGATAGGGATATATTAATATTTTAAGTGTCTCTTAACCCCTAAGCCCCCACCCTCCCCCTCTGATATTGGTTTACATATTTCAGCCCATTTGATAGTATGATATTTCCTTTTACCTTTAGTCTCACCTCGCCAAAAGGCTATAAGCATTTTATCAAATTGAGTCTGTGGTTTCAATAGGGAGGAAGCGAAGGAGTGACATGCTGTACATAGAAATGGCGGAAGCTACCAGCTTTAATCATGGTGTTTCTTTCGGCTTGAGATAGCAAAAGGGAATTTGGCAAGAGGAAATATTACTTTAATTTAATTTTATTGGTGAGAGACTCAATACTCAAGTGCCTCCTTTTATTGAAAGATAAGGGGTTTTTGCAAGGTATTTTTCATCATTGTCTATAATTCTCATACGAAGGATTGCAGAAATACATTTGCATCTCTTGCGACAAGCTCCCTCGCTAAAATTAGTGGCAGATTTGTGTGTGTATGTGTATATATATATATATAGCATTGAGATTCTAGTCTTTTGTTTCAACGTGGGGATTCTAAGTCAGAAATAATGATACTTTAAACTTGACAACCTGTGCGCAGCGGAACTAAAACGACGGTGCCAACACCACTAAACCATAAAAGAGTGCATTGACTAAAAAACAAAAGCTGGGGTTTGCCACAGATATTTCCAAAGCAACAGTAACAAGCATAAGAGATGACTCAAAAGTCCTAGAACGTGGTCTCACTTGACACCTGCGGGAGGCATCAGTGGGCCAGATACAAACCTGCATTCCATTGACAGGATTTTCAAGAGACAATCCAAGGTGGGGCTCACATGTTTAAAACGTGGATTCAAAGCCAAATATATAAAGAGGAAAAACGTTCTCTTTTTTTCTTTTTCGGGTAAAAGAGGAAAAACGTTCATTACCTCCTGCTGAGGTAATCTGCTGTTGTAACTAACGCCGCTAGTACAAACTTAAAAAAAATAAGTAAAAGAGAGAACATTAGAGGGAAAGTAAATGTTGAATGGCACACAGCAACACACATTCTCAACAAAGGGATCCAAGTTGATTCACCCATATACGTTGAAACATGATGTGATTTCCTTGTAGCTAGAAGCTCGATCAGTTGTAGACCATGTACTTGGGTGTTGCACTGAACTTCTGGTAGCCTTTGATAACTTTATTGACAGCATCAAGGAAATCTTTTTCGGTCACCGTCTTTCGGCGAGCTCGGATGGCATACATCCCCGCCTCAGTACACACACTCCTAATGTCTGCCCCTGAAGAGGTCATTAAAGAAAATTATGAGGGTAGCTGCTGGAATTTACTTGTGGACGACATCATCAAGCAGCAAATATATCAAACTTAGGTAGGACACCCAAACAAAGGCGAAACTCATGTAGAGCACTGTGTTTTGTGTCAATACAGGTTGGTCAAACCAATCAAGATAAACACTGCCATAGAAATGGCTCTTCCAAAGAGCGGCGCAACTAAAAATGAATAATACCAGGTCTGTGCTGTACCTGTGGAGTTAGGGCAGAGACGAGCCAGGAGCTCAAACCGAATCTCTCTCTCACAGTTCATTGTTCTTGTGTGGATCTTGAAAATCTGTGTTCTACTCTCCAGATCAGGTAGACCAAACTCAACCTTACGGTCTAGCCTACCAGGACGTAATAGTGCAGGGTCCAACGTGTCAGGCCTGAAATGATGGCAATAAAAAATAAATATCAATCAGAAACAGCAATATAGCAATGCCAAGTCACCATGGAAAAATGTCATTAAAATAGCATATCATCAAGATTTAAAAACAAAAAAACTGGCCCCAATTCATTTTAAGTATGTCCAGGTGATTTAATGCTCCTCTTAACCATGCATCTAGAAAATGGATCCAGACCATATAAAAATCAGGGTCAAAACTATTACATAACAATGGCTTACAGGTTATGCAACAGACTAACCTGTTTGTTGCCATGAGAACTTTGATATTTCCTCGGGCATCAAAACCATCAAGCTGATTCACAATTTCAAGCATGGTACGCTGTACTTCATTGTCACCACCCACACCATCATCAAAGCGAGCACCACCTATTGCATCAACTTCATCAAAAAAGACGATGCAGGCCTTTTTTGACCGGGCCATCTACAGCAAATGATATGGCTCAGTAAATGATTGGCCACCAACACAAAAATAATATGAACATTCAATAAAGAATAATCACACAATAATTCATTTATCAACAACTGGAAAAACAAACTTGCAGATCATGAAGCAATGAATGGTAAATGACCTGAAAAAGCTCGCGAACCATTCGAGCCCCTTCTCCAACGTATTTCTGAACAAGCTCGCTTCCAATAACACGAATAAAGCAGGCATCAGTCCTGTTTGCAACAGCTCTAGCTAGTAGAGTTTTACCTGTCCCTGGTGGACCATAGCAGAGCACCCCCTTAGGAGGGTCGATCCCAAGCTTCACAAATTTTTCTGGGTGGAGCATAGGCAGCTCTACAACCTATGGAAGGAACAAATCATGTCATATAGTTCTACAAGTGATCTGGCAGGTTTTAAAGGGCACAGTCCTAAACTCTTGAATGAAAAGTTCCCATATTTCTCAAAGTGTCACAACATTCCTTGAGCCAGACAAGAGTACTCAAGTTCCAAGGATCTATATGGAGTATCAGAAACAAGCAATTACTTTCAATTACTAATGCAGAAACAATTGCAGCCTCAGTAAGTGAATAAGAAGAAAATGCCATATAGTGTAAGCACTGCTTATGCAACCTTCTTTTTTGGAGGAAAAATAAGAATTTACTAATTCAAAATGCCTATATGTAAAATGTGTCTAAAATAACACAAGTAAATGAGTAGAAAATCTAAAACTATACTTCCATTATTTTCCAATCCCACAATCAGGTTTTTTGTCACCCCTGCTTTATCTAAAAAGTCGGCATATGCACCGCATTCTCTAGAAACATGGAAGAAACATACCTTCACTTACTACAACATGCTAATTAAGTTTCCTTAATTGCAAGCACTAACCTTGATGGTGGCGGGTTTATATTTTCTTTCCATCAATGAGAGAAAATGACATCAAATGAAAGAGAAACCACCCCAATTATCCTCTAAAAAGGAGTATACACACTATAGATGCAAATTAAAACAATTTTGCATTTAGTGAAAATATAGATTTAGGGGTGTTTCGCACTTTCCTAAATTTTTCCTACGAAATAGTGGCAATTCCACCCACTTCTGACCACTTACCTCTTGCTGCTCCACTTTGGAAGAGATAGGAAAGGACAAAAGAAGAGGAAGGGAGAGGGAAAGAGAGGGGAGGTTGCGCTTTCCAAGAAACCAACTTCCTTTAAGACCACATTTCATGTATGCTTCAACTTAATATTACTAAACTCCTTCCAGTTGAAACAGACTTTGCAATCCTGTACTGTCTTTGAAATCACATCTTCAATGGATCTCTCTCCATGCACATGAGAAAAAAGAAACTATTAACAAAGATGTGGCCCATATCTCATTGATTATACATACGAGGCAATATGCTTCCTTCTTTTCTCCAAATGCCCATGCTACTATTAAATTCACTACACAGCCTTCCATGATTAAAATCCCCAAAAACACTACCTCCCTTACACCATGAATGCAACTCGGCTAAGGCCTAACTTGAACCCAACTGAACCACCAGAAATCCAGAATTCAAGCTTGGGTTGGTTGAGATGGATAAGGCTCAGGTTGATCTCATGCCTGAAGATCCTAAACGTAAACTTAAACTCAATTTGGGATAGGGTTGGCCTTCGGCCCGACACAACACAACCAACTCAAGTTGAGAAAATGACACCTAAGGTTGCACTCGAGTTGGATTAGATAAAGTTGATATCAAGTCGGGCATGGACATTCAGCGATTCAGACTGGACGTGGATGGCACAAAAATTGAAATCAACCCGACCAGCACAAGTTGCATCCCCATTAATAATAATACTTTTTGACTCGTTTGATGCCATCTCCTACCCCTCCGAAAAACACCAACCTAACTGAACCCCCTTTGGCCCCAAAGGGCCAAGCCCAATCATCCAACTGTGAACATCAATCTCATTATTTTGGACGGATGGAAAATTGGCAGCTCAAAATTGGAGGATATGATCTTCTACCTTTACTGTTGTCAAATGTGGTCCCACAATAAAGGGATTAGCAAATGTGCTGGCGATAGGATGCCTTTGTAAGCAAAAACCTTTCTCTTCTTTTCTCTTCTTAAAGTTACGATCTCAATCACCACATAACTGCTTTATACATATTTTCAATAAAATATCACATTTAAAAAAAAATCTACCCATGCATGCAGGTACCAATGTATACGATTAAACATAGATACAAAGTAAACATATGTACCCATGTTATATCACAATTATAGGATCAAGTCATCAGGACATTTATCTCAGAGGGGGAAATTGTTTTCTAAGCTTTGAGACAAAATACTATACGTACTTCACGCATCTTTTCAATCTGCTCCTTGCATCCACCAACATCATTGTATGTAACATCTGGCTTTTCTTCAACTGTCATCATGGTAACACTGGGATCGATTTTCGGAGGTAAAGGGATTTGAATTTGATATTTATTTCGATCAACCCTGCAACAGAAAAAACATCAAAGAAAGCAAAAGATTGCCAAAAAAAGGAGAAAAAGAAAAAAAGCTGCATTATTTAAATGTTAAAAAAAGAAATTAAAATTAAAATAGAAAGATGTGTGGAAAATATGCAGTTGCACATTTATATATTCAGTTAAAATTAAAAGCTTCTCTCTATGAGTATTTATATTTCCGTTACACTTTGTAATATGCAAATTTTAAAGCTAAAGGGAAAACATGAGTTTCCATGATGAAATAAGAGGCTTCCCTCATGATGAAATAAGAAGCAATTTCCAAAAGAACCTGTTTCCAACAAACCATTACATACAGAGATAAAATGAGCCTTGAAATCTGGAGGTCTTACCATCAAACATCCTAGTTATCACTGAAGCAGACAGCAGTAAAAAATATAAATAAGTTTAGCTATTCTTTCAAGAGTAGGATGTGTACACTTACCCCACACGCATGCCTTCTTCAATATCAGTAGGAGAAACTTTGTCGCCCAAACCAACAACAAACTGCAAGTATCGTAGTATAATTTAGATCTGATTTTCTTGAAGTTTCTTAAACCATCTAACCATAAAAAGTTAGTGCCAAAGAGAGAATATACCTTAGCGATTTGCTTCACGTTAATTACATACTTAGCATCATCAGAGTTTTGATTAATAATCTTTGTGCATCTTGCAACCTATTGGCCAACATCATCAAAGCCTCAAGTATGATATATAGGAACAACATGTGACTAGATAGAGAAATAAACAAAGAACAAAGACGTGCCTGAAGCGGCTGCTCCTCCTGCATCATTTGTTTGTCTGAAACCAGATCCCACTGGCTAGGTGCAGCTAAGCCAGTGTCAGACTCTTTTATCCCTATTGTTTAGATGAAAATCAAGGCTGGTCAATCATAAAGCACTCAAATTCGTACACAGAGCAATTATACATGATCGAGTTCTTTAATAAGCCAGATGCCCAAAATAAAAACCTAAAAAGCAACAATACATTTTATTTTTATTTGGAATGGTAAAAGGCAGATACATTCAGTTCCCAAAATAAAAACCCAAACTCATAGACGGCACATTTTCACCAAAACCATGGACTTGCCAAGTCAGCCACTGACATAATTCATGCAGTGATCCCTTTACATTAGTAGCAAAAATCCAACAAGAAATAGCACAGATGGTAACAAATAGCAATCACAACATCAGCTAATAATAGTGAATCCTAACTGATGCTCTTCTAACAGCAGCAGGGTAACACTGCTAGCAGTAACAAAACTTGAAAATATACCCAAGATAACACTCAGATAATATTGACATGTACAGACTTCAAACAGGAGCTGAATCAGTGATCTATCATCATTTCTATATCAAAAGTCAAGTGGTCAAATGCCAAAATTAGTTCAAATATCAGCAATTGAATTTTACCAATAGTGACTCAAAAATAAACAAAAACTTAGTTTCAGTACACAGGATGAATACAGTCGCAGTTTACCAGGTAGTTAAATCCCTGGAAGCAGTAAATCAACAGATCAGAAACTCCTGCATATTCAGTCCTAACTCCTGTGGCAGTATCCGGGTGGTTGGTGGGTTGGCCAATGTCATATTACTCAGAAGGGATTCATTAGTTATCAAGGGACTGTTTTAGTTTATGATGAGATTCATTAGCCATAGAACCTAACGTATATGTATGAAATGTGTAAGTAAAATTCTTTCATTACAACTGCAAATTGTTTTCACTTTTCACACTCTCTACTCACTTTTTTTTTATCAAGGATAGCAAGAAAAATCTGAAAAGTATTTCCCAAACTAAGATCAATCAAGAATCATACCACATAGATCATTAACCTTCTTGGCCATTTCCTTAATTTCCTTCTCCGCTTTCTTTATGCTCGCAGAGTAAGGTCCCAGGCCCTGCCATTAGAAAAAAAACACCCAAAAAAAAAAAAAAATCAAGATTATGATGCAGAGGCTCTTACTACACTCGCTCATGAAACAGTAAAGAAAAAGAATGCAGAAAGAAAGATAACAACATATTAGAACCAAAATAAACACTTCTGAGCCAGAACACAATAGCAAAAGAACATGTCAGCGACTTCTCCCCAAATAAAACCTAACGCTGAAAAGATACATACAATCCAAATGTAAAGCCTCAATCAAACCAAATGAAGATCTGACACAGTTATCTCCAAATACGAATCTGTACCCTCTGAATAAAGATGTGAATGAACTTGAAATCTGGGGTTCTTTGAGTTCCAAGCAGAGATTGGAAAAGAACACCAAATGCAATTGAACAAGATCCTGTTTGGGGGGGGGGGGGGGGGGGGGGGGGGGGGTTGGGTAGGGAAATAACGATGAAAGATTCGTCTAAATGCTAACAACCCTAATTGTGGTGATTTCACCAATTAGCAAAAGGCCCAATAGCATCATAAAACCCTAGATAACAATCGTTGCAGATCTTGGAAAAAAAAATTCAACGCTACAAACCCTATCCCTAAAAAGAAAAGGAAGGGAAGATTTGGAAACCCTAGAGAGAAGGACTGAATGGAGGATGGTATTAGGGTTTCAGATACGTACGTAAGTTTTAAGGAGAGCGATGTCGTCTTCATCAAGAGGGGGAGGGTTTTTCTCGTTGTTGATATCATCTTCGGGTTCTGGCGCCATTGCTAATCTGCGATTTTCTGAGATGTCTCTGCCTGCAACGACTTCAACTTTTTAGGTCTATGAATAAAAGAGAGAGATTTCTTTTCTTGATGCTCAAGACAAGAACAAGAGCATACACACTACATATATATATATATAGATATATATCCGGAATAAATGGAAAGCTTTACTCTTTACCCCGTCATCTATGGTAATTCCTTTTTGGGCAAGTCACCTGCAGGGTGAATTATTGAAGTGAATGGTAAATTTAATAGAGTGAATTAGAAGGTAATAAAATTTCAAAAATCACTTTTTTTATTTTTTTGGGACATTTACCACAAAAATCTCCTTAAATAGGGTAACTACAGTTGATGATTCTAAATTTTTATAATGACGGCCAAGGACCACCAGCCCAAATCATCTTTTTTTTCCCCGTTTTGCCCTTTATTTTTTGTTGATGTCAACATAACCAGTTCCCTATTATGTCACGAGTAATATTTGTTGACATCAATAAAACATTCGATAACATCAACATAAAATTGTGTTGATATAAAAAAATACATATACATAAAATTTTGTTAACGTCAACAAAAATGCCCAGTTAACAGCATGAGTAACATTGTGAATTTGTTGATGTCAACAGAAGATTTGTTGACATCAACATAAAATTATGTTGACGTCAACAAAGTGTCCACAAAAATTGAGTTTTCTGTTGTTTAGGGTTTTATTGGCATCAAGCAATCTCCCTATTACTGTAATTGAAAAAAAAATGGATAAGGCGTTGATCTCCTTCTTCTCATTCCTCCTTTTCTTCTACTGATGATGTTGATTTGGGGGTGAAGAATGTTTTTTTTTTTTTTTTTTTTTCAAGTGTTATGTTGACATCAACTAACTAAGGGCAAAAACGGAATGAAATATTGGATTTTGGACTGGAGGTCTTTGGCCTTCATTATAAAAATTAAGGGTCTTCAATTGTAGTTACCCTATTTGATGGGATTTTTGAAGTAAATATCATTTTTTTTATATAAATGAGGATTTAAAGGGAAAAGACATCCGATGGATACTGTACAAAACAGACCCCAATAAATCCCTGCACACAATAAAGGCCCTCCTGCTGCTTTTTTTTTTTTTCCCCTGCTTTTTAGCCCGAGCTTCAATATTGACGTTATGTGAGTGTAGCATTGATACTGACGCTCGGCTAATAAGGTAGAAAAATACAAAACTAACCTACATGACTATTGTTGTTTGCACGTATCTATTGGGCCTTTTTCATGCATAGTCCATGAGTAGGTTTTTTTTTTTTTTTTCATAGTTTTTCATAGAAGTCTTTTTTAAAAGTTAGGAAATTATTCTCTTAATGATAAAAAGAAATCCCTCTCTTTTTAATCCAAAAGAGTCGAAATATACCTTGTGAATTTTGAAATTTAAACTTTTTCATTGGACCCCTCCTCTTTTCATATCTCTTGATTTAGACCTTCACTTTACTTGAATTCATTTTACAAGTGAATTACCCAAATAGGAGTGAAAAAAGTGCTGTGTAACCCTTTCTTTTCTATTTTTTTCCGAGAAAAACTGTTGGATGGAGGGTATATTTGTTTGATTTAGAGTAGTAGTAGAGTAAAATAAAGGGTCCACCATAATCCGGCCTGGGCCCAATCGAGTAGGCAGTCCGTCCAAAACATTTAACCAAACGAGCCTAGTGTCGACTGCAATCATTAAAAAAAAGTCCATTTCTCCCTGCATCTGTTGTTATTTTCCATTGGCCAAATGGATCCTAGGAACATTTATTTCAAAAATCCCATTAAATAGGATAATTACAATTGAATACCCTAAATTTTTATAATGACAGCCAAGGACTGACAGCCCAAAATCTAATATTTCATTCCATTTTTGCCCTTGGTTAGTTGATGTCAACATAACACTTCAAAAAAAAAAAAAAAACACGTTCTTCCCCTCCAAATCAACAGCATCAATAATAGAAGAAAAGGAGGAATGAGAAGGAGATCAATGCCATATCCCCTTTTTTTTTAAATCACAGTGAGAGAGATATTGCTCACTGCCAACAAAATCCTAAACAACGGAAAACACAGTTTTTGTTGATACTAACTGGGCATTTTTGTTGACGTCAACACAATTTTTTATTGATGTCGACGAATCTTCTGCCGACGTCTGTAAATTCACAGGGTCACTTATGCTGTTAATTGGGTATTTTTGTTGACGTCAACAAAATTTTATGTTTAATTTTTTTTATATTAACAAAATTTTATGTTAATGTCGATGAATGTTTTATCGATGTCAACAAATATCACTCATGACAGAATAAGAAATTGGTTATGTTGACATCAACAAAAGAAAAAAAAAAAGAAATGAAAAGAAAAGGAGGGAGGGCAAAATGAGAATAAAAAAAAAGAAAAAGAAAAGAGATGATTTAGGCTAGAGGTCCTTGGCCGTCATTATAAAAATTTTGGATCCTCAACTGTAGTTACCCTATTTAAGGGGATCTTTGTAGTAAATGTCCCAAAATTTTACCAGTTTCATTGTTATAGAGTTTCCGGTGCAAGTAGAAATAAGTCATACTCAACTTACCATTTGCAATAGAGATGAATTAAAGAATACTATCACAAAGAATTAATCCTTTTTTCCTGTACGTAATTTACATAATTTACTGTAGTATTAGTAACTCTAAAAAGGAAAAGTGAGTGCAGGGCAACATGCCTCTGCAGCTGAAAGCTAAGCGAAAACTGAGATTAGAAACCGTCCACCAAAAATGTAGCCACCAGGACTATCTGTTTGCTAAAAAGAACCCACTAAGTGCAAATGATACAACCATATATGAAGAGGGAAGATAAACATCTTGCCATTTGCATCAATGCAATCCATATTGGTCTTGCTATTCAACAGCTCCCCACCAAGAAATGATGGGATCCAGAGATTGCCTTGTTTCTTCCATCAATGTGAAAATCCATACAAGACTGTGGAATCATTGCGGTAGAAGACTCTCCACTATTTCCTTTGCTCCTTCAGCTTGATGATGTAATGGGAATTTTCCTTATTTTAAGTAACAAAATTCACGCTCAGTGGTGCTATAAATTAGGAAAGAAAGTGTGTCATGCACCTGTCATAAGAAAACACAAAGTTTAAATGAAAAAACCATATGCTATGCATAGATAATGATTCCAAAAAACTGTACATGACACTCCGCATCAAGAAAGATGAACTACAAAATAGAATTGACTCAGATGAGTGGGAACTAAGGCTAAACTTCTATATTGCCGCACACAAATGGCATTTTTTTTGTGTGTGGGCGTGCGTGCGTGTAAATACACATTTCAAGGCTTTTTTTTTTGGTGCGCGCGCACATCAAAGCAATCTTGTCATTTGCAATAAAATTATGTGAACAAACAAAAGATGTTGCAAACTGCAATAAGAAAGGAGATTGAGGCTTGTGCGTACAAAGAAGGATATCATTCCAAAACTATAGGTTGGCATTTTTCGGACACATGAGCAGAAAGTGAAGCAAATGCCCCATGAAATGCGTGAGTCCCAACTCTACAAGCAATGGGAAACCAGAAATAATAATAAAAATAACTATATAATATAATTAGATTAACAACAACAACAACAACAAATAGGTCCTCTTCCAAACATTCTAGTATAATACTAAACAACATATATAGCATGATGGTAAACAATATACAGAGAAATATTCTTTTAAAATGAAATAACCCTTACCAGTTAGGGTGCGTACAAAAAGAACGCTAGCTTTGTGTACCGTAGTATTGAGGAGCCAATTCAGGCAACCACAAAGGATCTATTCTTGTTACATTACGAACATAAGTTTTAGTTGTCTGAATCAATTCATTGTAAATAAAGCACTCTGGCTTTGTCTGAAATAAAACGGAAGCAGGATGAATCTGCACTGTTTGATTGCTTGCCATAGCCCTGCCAAATGACATGATCAGATAAATAATGAGAACATGCACAAGTGCATAAGCTTGCACTCATGGGCACAAATATAGAGAGAATAAAATTTATATACACACGAAGTTTTCATTTAAGATAGCCTTTTGGAGCACAACAATGATCGATCCAACCTCCTCATACTCACCCCACACCTCCATCTGAATCTACACCAACCCCATTTTAAGAACACTCAAATTGTTACTGTTAGAATGAAACACATTTTCGCCATATTGTTTCACTATTGATCCTTGAAGCCCTAAAAATAAAAATAAAAACTATATGGTCTGATTAGGGGCCACAAGGTTGATTTTTGGGGTATCAATAACCCATGGCATCCATCTGATTGCTGCTCTCTGCTAGACTGAAGCACCTATTTTGGCCTCTTTTTTTTAGCTGTTGATCTTTGGAGCCTTAAGATCCCAACCTATAATTATATGATTAGGCTAGTATTTGGGGCATCACAAATGAATGCATAGACCTTCCCATTAGCGCACACACCTTCTAGAAAGAGTGGATGCCCAATTTCTCACAAAGAACTCTTTTTCACCAATTTAAGCTACCAAAGTGTTCTGCAAATTTGTTTTCATTTTTATGCAAAATATTAATGGGATGTCCAACAGCCTAGCACATTAGAGTCTAGGTTGGTCGACAGTGATGACCCTGAAAAGTAGTAGTACTAGAAACAACAAAGAAGATTTCATTCATTATTACATAAATTACCTACTAAATTGAGTATACCAAATTAAAAAGAAACCAAAATTAAAGTAAAAATGACAAGTTGTCGCAGAGTACAGAGAAGTTCCTCGATTTGCAAGAATATTTGCCTTACAATTAGCATTAGAATGGACAAAAAGAGTAACACTTAGTTTTGGCATATTAGGAGGAAGAAGAGTGTATTTGCCTTAAAGTTCGCAGAATGTCGGCCAATCAGGATTCAGGAAACAACACATGCAAAAGTGTAGCAAAGATGATAATGTTGAGATGAATGTGTAGCAAAAACTAGGTAACATTAAAAAAAGAAAAAGAAAAAAAAGAGTACATTTGGGTATCTAGGGGTAGCATTAATCAGTGATAAATTAAGAGAGATTCGT
Source organism: Camphora micrantha (assembly GCA_003546025.1). Classification (NCBI taxonomy): domain Eukaryota; kingdom Viridiplantae; phylum Streptophyta; class Magnoliopsida; order Laurales; family Lauraceae; genus Camphora; species Camphora micrantha. Next base: position 35,848,803 of record QPKB01000011.1, read on the forward strand.
TTGAGATGGTTTGGACTTTGGACTGTCCAATACAGGCCAACAACAACGCAGGTGGGGAAAAGTCTTTCTATTTCAGATTTATGGCCTCTCAAGGAAAAGGGGTACAACGAAGAGGACATAGATGAAAATCGTAAGAATAGACTTGAAGAAGTGCCACCCATAGGAGGATTTGGCCCAGGATAGACTGGAATGAAGAAATAAAATTTGTGTAGCTGAACCCAACATACCTGGGGCAAGGCCTAGATTATGACGATGATGACGATGTGGGACTTAAAAAATGAAGAGAGATAAGATCTATGTTCCTCTCTGATGTATGCTTGGAAGGGAGGATAAGATCCCCTCGTCTAAATATCCACCATTCATAAGAGAAACATTTCTCCAATATCTGTATGTTAATGTTTTCATCATAATGTATTCTTTGCCCCTTCATTGTATACATTCTTTCTATTTATTGAAGTGGTCATTTGTGAAAAGGGGTAAAAATAAGAAGCTTTCCATTAGAAATTGAAGAAAGAAAATAGCTAAAAACTAAGAGAAGTTTCAATGTTTCCAAAAGAAAAAGTCTACTTGTCCAGAATTCTGGACAGAATTCTGGACAAGTAGCAGGGCTCTTTCCAAAATGACCGGGGATTGCTTCAGCATGTTCAAAGTTTCTAGACTTGTTCGGTCTCACTTTAATCTGATAGATCAGATAAAATAACCATTAAGAAAAAAAAGACCTGATAAAAGAGACAATGTCTTCAAATTTGAAAATAACAGAGATGAGATGAAAACGCAATCAACATCCATAACATAATACTTCTAAGACCAAATTGCCCTCATCATTCCAAAAATAATTATAAAAAAAGATATATTAAAACCAAACTTTATATTCAACAAGGGCACTCTTGAGGAAATTGAAGGATTTAGGTAACACACGTAGACAACAGAGTTTTTAACCTTTTGTGGCATGTCAAAGTTCAAAGGTTAACATTTGTGATTCTTGAGATGATTATAGAATAAAGGCTCGACTAAAATAACCAGATATTATCATTTTTCTTTGCTTATATTTGAATAATAGATCTTCTCATATTACTCCTACCTGTATGACCCGTCATGCTGTTTCAACGCTGCATTCAAGAAGAAGGAAGCAGCAAGGCATCTGTGAAATTGAAGCATGTCATCTCCACATGAAGAAATGCGAAGACCCATTTGTTGGACATGTCCTTGAAGTTGACTGCAAGAAACCACTTAAAAGAATGAGAATGGGGAACAAAACACTGAAGCAACTTAGAGATGATTGTGATGTTGGATCAACAAATTATATAGATAACATGATACAATGATGAACACGAGAATAGAATGGTCATTAAAAATATCAATCTGCTACATTCAGTTAAGAACGGGATACATCAAAAATCCGGAAAAGGACAATCTATGGAATGCTAGGATGTTCCACTATGGAAGATTTTAAGAGATCCTTACTTCTCAACTAGAAATTCTTACAACTGCTTTGACCTGCCGATGTTGGTAAAGACGTTGGAGAAAAAAGAATTGCCACAACGTGGGAATATGACACATAATACATAGTCTGAGAAAACCATCATTTATCTTCACTTTTGTGTAAATCAAATAAAATCTAAAATGAAAGTGTAAAAATACATGAGAAGCAAGTGTGCATTGATGAGTAATAATATCTAGTAAATGTGGAAAATCAATCAATAACAAATAAACAATGGTGAGAACTACAAAGCACCCTTCATTGTTTACTAGCACCACCTTAATGGCAATAATATAGATTCATCATAATATTAAAAATAATTTAGATTAATCATTCTCCATATATATAAACATATACTCTTTACATGAGCCTACACTCCCCAACAGTTTTTGGCACCCCTATGCATTTGGTTCAGATGGTAAAATAAAGGCAGAGAAAGCTTAGTGTTCATGAGAAAGACCTATGCAACATAGAAATGGAGACATTGTGACTTTAGAAAACATAACAATGACGCATCCATGCAATAATTTGACAATAATTGAAAACACATTAATTATATAAATATCAATTCATGCAAATTAACTGTATATATGATATTTAAAAATGCAAGTACAAGAAATAGAATATACTATGGGATATTTGAACACTGTGAAAAAAGAAAAGAGATAAAGTTTTTCCCTTCTTCCCTTCGAAATAGTGATACCGCAGTCCAGCTGATGTCGGATATTTGTGTCAGTGTTATATAGGAAAACAAAAGAAAAACCAATAGAAAAACAGTGAATATAAATAGCTCATTGGATTATTCCTATCAACCAATCATTTAGAATTACATACAAATGACACAAACAACAAAGGAAATAAGCATATGGATCTTCCATACAAAGATTAGGTTAAACCACCTGTGAATATCACAGGCATGCTTCAAGGAACGATAATTGATGAAATTTTCTCTGCACCACTTTTTTAGGTGTTTTTCAGTCGTCTTCTTGCTTTTTGCCATACTGGTTTTCTCCAAGTACTCTACAGAAGCTCGATATACATTCACCAATGTATTATGATCTCCCACTGGGCTAGAAAAGGATCTCATTGCAGCTCTTGACTGACCTCGAGGGGAAAAAGAAGGGGAAAAAGTGAAGATCCATTACAATTTGGGGCAGACAAACAGGTAAGCAGTACTTGAACAAGTGAAGCAATGTAATAATAATTTCAACTAGAAAAATGCCTAAACAGGAAGTCAAATAACTATGCACGAGAACATACAAGAGCATATTCATAGTGACCACATATAAATATGCATCATATACAAAAATGCGTTACAGAAACTGGCAAGCAGAAATACATACCTCATCCAACTTCTCACGAGGAGCATAAAAGATAGATTGCACCGAAAGCATAGCAACAGTTATCAACATTTCTTCCAAGCAGTTGAATTCACTAGCTAAGATAAGTGCTTTAGAATAAATAGGGTCTAAAGGCAACTGCGCCATTTGACGCCCAACTGGTTCTGATAGTTTATAATCATCCGTCAGTGCGCCTAATACAAACAGTTGCTCCAAAGATTTCACAATAGACATCCTGTTTATGTCATCAAAGCCTTAGATACCACGTCTAAATGACTCGATAGAACACTAATACATATTGTAAATCACTATAATTTAGAAGTTAACCTGTAAAATTGAGTATTCACTACAGGGTGGGAAATTCCTGACCCAACCCAAACCTGACCTGATAATCCAGGGTTAGGGTGGATATTTTCCTACAATATCAATAAATGGGTGTCCATAGTTATTGCTTTTGTGGGTCAAACCAACCCAAACACAATTGGGTCCATTGCCAGCCTATTCACCAGTGACAACTTCCAAAGCACTCCACAACATTCAAAGCAAGGGTCCTACATTCCTCAAAACAAACCCAGATGCCATTAACTAATGTCTAAGGAATATGGCTAAATACCCGAATTTGAAATGCATCAACTCTATTTTCCTGAAAAAGTGTAAAGATGTTCTTCAAGAATGATACCTTACAGTTCAACAAAAAAAATATATATACAAATTGAGTACATAAGAAGGATTTTTTTTTTCTTTTTTACCCTAGATGGACACATGCAAATTTTCAAAAATAGTAATGCAAATTTTGAAAAATTGCGGGCATCATTCTGAACTTAAAAACAAGGAACTTGACACACACTGAGAAATGATGATGATCTGCAGACATCTATTACATCCATATACCTCAGTAAAATTCCAAACCATTCAAACCATTGGCCCCGTCATGGATGACACACCCCAATATTTAAACCAAATGAATAATTATGCCATCAACCGCCATAAAATAGATGTTTGCTAATGAACGATCCATGGTCTTTTGGTTTCTAAATGGTATCCAATTTCAATAATCAAGTAAAACAGACCAAAAGAGAGGATTAGACTGCCCAAACAGAATGAATTTTGGACAATGCCCCCAATAAGCACAGACCAAAATTTGTTAGGCTTGGATCAGCATATATGCATGCCACATTTATAAGTGGTTGGATAGTTGGGTTGTCTAGTGCTACTAATTTTCCGAGCTGATGGCTTCTTACATATTAAAACTTAAAAGTCATGGTTTTTCCCAACCAGCTGGCTAACACTTTATCAGTTACCATGACTCATAAGGAATTCCAAAACAGTCTTCTAAACGTGCCCTTCCATTTAATGGTCAGAAAGGTGGCTCGTCTTCTTTCTGGTTCCAGACCTCTTTATTTTCTGCTGAAAAGTGATTTTCTCAGTTTATTGTTTGTGTCTTCTTAGAAAATTTTATTGCCCCCTTTGGTTTTAGTTATGTTTCCCATATATATATGGGGAGCACTACATATCGCCCGGGCGTTTTGTAGGAGAAAACGCCCCTCCTAGTTGGGCCCATTAGGATGCATGATGATCATGGAAGTCCATTAGATGGAAAGATCTATGTAAGGCCAACCTATATGTAAGATCATGAGTCCATAAGATCATCCTAACCTTTTGATCCATGGCCCTAAAATTTAATGGTTTACTTTAGAGACATAATTTTATCATGAACCAATTCAATACAACGGTGAGGAAAAGTTGGATGTGTCAAACTTGGACTTAAGACTATTCATGCGTAATGTGGGGGGTTGGGGTTGGGGTTGTGTGTGTAAAAAGGCTATAGATTGACTCAACATGGGCCCCATGACCAAAAAAAGAGGGGCGGAAAAGGGGGCATATTTAAAGTGGGGAGTTTCTTATAATTTCCGTGTGTGTATATATATATATATATATATATATATGGGAGATGCTCCTCTCACGATACTATGAAGTAAGGGTGGGGGCCCTCACATTCATATCCAATGCCAACAGCATAAGTGTGAGGGCCCCCACCCCTCACACTGACACACATGCATAAACATAGAGCATTATTTTCATGAAAAACAAAATTTTCAGATGTAATTTGTTTTTATTTTCTTTTTAATGTTAGATGTAATTAATTAATTCTTTGAGAATTTAATGATCTTGATTTATTCTGCATTCTAGTAGAAAAGGGAATGGTACAGTAGTTCACATTTAAACACAATCACACATATATCTCAAAAAAGCAAGGACATTGAAGATTATCAAAAAACACCTTTCAGATTAAAAAATGATTTTCAAGTCAGACTGAGTTTTCACCTTGAAGGCTTTTCCATAAAGTCAAACCCTATAATATCATCAATTCCAAGAGCTTTGAGCTGTAGGACAACGTTTGATAGGTTGCACCTCTTGATCTCTGGGACAGTAGAATCATCAAGTCCATTAAACTCACTCTCGGGATACAACCGAAAACACTTCCCTGGTCCTTCACGCCCTGCACGGCCACTGTATTAAATGTGAATAAATCTCATGTTCCACCAAATTTGATATGATAATTACTTATCTTTAGGAGGAGAAAAGAGAGGGAACAGATAGGACCATGATGTAACAATCGTAGCAAGATTCAAGTTGGCCAGTAATATGAGAGGGAGGGAGAGAGGGAGGGGAAGAGAGAATACATATATTATGTGGCCCAAAGTCGAGGGTTGCTAGGATTTCAAAGTCCAAAGTTGCAATGATTTCATTATTTGGCATAGTCTAACAGTGGGCGCAATTTTGATCTGGACCACATTGGAAACATATCCAACTCACAAGGTTCGGCCAAACCAAAGATGTGTGAGTGAGTTAAAGGAACCCAAGGGAGCCCTCAATAAGTTTGCGAATGTTAACTGTTCTTACCAGAAAACCCAGCTATATAAAACTAAGGGCATTTTTAAAAAAGGGAACCTAGGTTTTTGTAGTGCTCTGCTCGACTTACAGAGTAATTAAGTTTTAGTGGTTCTAGACAGAAAGGCACACATAAATCCACCCACTCCTGCACCTACCCAAAGACTCACACATGCACCTCACACACACAGGCCCAGGCTTTTATAGTTCTCAACACAGGTTAACAGATGAAAAAACAGACACCATGTATGCATATAAAAGTATTGTCAGGAATTGTCACATCATTAATTTGTTGGGAACAGTTTCAAATGCCCCTGCCCCACGATCAACAGCCTAAATTTGATGCTCATCTGAATTTTGTAGGGCCACCAGCCAATTATACAAAATTTGGTGAAAATACAGCCTCTAATGGTTAGAATTTGGCCCAACTTAAAGGACCTCACTCCCTTGAATGGATAGTACCCTTTTTTTTTTCACACACAGATAAGTCATAGGGAGGCATTTCGGACTCCCATCCCCCGTGATTGTCATACTTCCAAGTGGGCCCCATAGGCTGGACTAGTCCTTACAAAGGAATGGCCAGACCATTCTAGAACAAGGTGAAGTGTGTGCATATATGTATATAGTCATTTGTGTGTGTGTGTATTTTCTGACACAAATGCACCAGATACATGAAACTTTCCTCCTACCCGACTGTCCACATAGGTTACATGGAACACCTAGTGAGGCGATCCTAGATACACATGCAAAATATATACATGCATACATACTTTTATATGCTTACCTCCGCTGCAGAGCCTGAGCTTTTGAGGTTTTGATGACAATAAGTGATTCCATCCCAGTCAGTGGATTGTAAGCACGAGCTTTAACCAATCCTGGATCGATAACATACTTGATTCCAGGTATTGTCACTGATGTCTCTGCAATATTTGTTGACAATACAACCTACGTAACCATGATACATTAGCTGCTACTGAATATTCAGAGACAAAATAATAATAATAATAATAATAATAATAAAATAATAATATCACATGTAAAACAGACACTACATGTTTCATGAAGGAAAACTACACAACAACAGAAGTCACACTACAAACATTATCGCCATGAATACAACAGAAAATAAACAGATACGACTATCTCAAGCCAAGAAGTTGTATAAAGAGTAGAGTAAGTGAAAGCTACACTTTCATATTAAAAAAAAAAAAAGAAAAGAAACCAATGACAGGAGTTGCATATAACACAGTTTTCTATATTGAAAAAACAAAAAACAAAAAAAAAGTAAACAACCACTTCCTGATTCCTTAACATCCTAAACAATAGTATCCCCAAGATAAGATGTAAAATCCATACTCTTCACAGATTTCACCAGCTTTTCCAGTCATCTCATTCTCTGTTCCCCCTTCCATTATCTCATCTGATACAAAGATTTTTTTTTTTTTCCCGAAAGGCCTGGTAAATAAATAATATAATGCAATCATCCATCATGATCATCATGTAGGAAATAAATTGCTAACAAACACACAACATTGATCTTTTTACCCTTTTCCCTTCTCCTTCTCTTCCACTACTCTTCTACTTACATCTAATACCCAGATCCACGCCCATTGCCTCCAACTATTCTGACTTCATCAACCTTACACAGCTCTGCCAATGGACACTATGGTCTGGATTACACTCAACGACAAGGAGACAAATGCCAAGGTAGATCTATTTGCTTTAAAAAATATAGCTATTTCACCTAAAACAACATAAAGGTCATCCATCACACTCCAAAAATCAGTGAAGTCAAATCTGAAATCTACTATAGTTACTGTTGCCACATTTGTAAATCAACTTCTTTTTCTTTCTTTTTTGGATTCTAATTGTTTAAACAGAGTTTAATCTATGTAACTTTGTTAACTGCAAAATTGAAAAAAAATATATATATATTTATGTTACAATCATGAGTAACAAAAAACCTTTCGAAACCCAGATGGGGCAGGCATGAAAACTTTCATTTGCTGCTCTGACGGAAGTGATGAATAAATAGGAACGGTGAAAATATTCCGGCTGGCTTCAGGTAATTGCAGAACTCGCTCTTGAACAAGTCTTTCTACAGATTCAATCTCTTCTTGTCCCGTCAAAAATACAAGAATATCTCCAGGACCCTCCTCCAAATGAATCTAGAACACATGAAAGAAAAAATTAAAAAATTAAAAAACAATTCCTTTTATAAAAAGCACAACAGTTATTATTTTTATAACAAGATTCAATAGTTTAAAAGATGATAAAGCTTGATTGGTTGTCTACTACTTGGCAAGTGATATGTAGAACAATATTGTATACTATATAAGATATGTATTTTAAAATATCAATTAATACAACAACAGACATGATAAGAGCTCCTAGCTCTGATTGTAGATGCTCACACCAGTAACTTAAAGTTCCTGGGTTCCACTAAAATTTATATTCAATTTTTAGATCTTGAGTCAGACCTAGTGTTAGGTTCAGACCAATTAGATCCAGCCAAGACTGGGTCCACTCATATAAACCACTTGGGTATCCCTACCTTCTCATCCGACACCCCCTGGTGCAACAAATGTGGGTTCAACTATACAGTGTAAAGGTTAGCACATTCCATAATGCAGTTTGAAGTTTAAGTTCTACAAAATTTAAATTAATTTACTTAAGTACTAGCTCAACTTTTTTTGAGCTAGAACTTAATCAAGTCCCAGTCAACTTTTGACTTTTAAAACCCTGTTCAGCAATGTATGCAGAGAGAGAGAGAGAGAGAGAGAGAGAGAGAGGAACGTAACGTGAATCAAAACTTATTACACGAAAAATATATAAATAATGTCATACTGTTAATTATCTACCTGAAAAATGGTAATTAAGGCCGCGTCTAGAAAATCTGACTGTGGTTGATAAGTATAAAGAATATCTACAGGGTACTGTCGCCCTTGAATGTGGACAGCTCTTGCACCACCAAAATACTCAGAAAAGCCCCTTGCATCCAGACTGGCAGACATTATAATTAACTTCAAAGATGGAATTTTTGCTCGACATGCTTTCAGATTACTGAAGCCCCAAGCACTAGTAGTTTTATCGAACACTTTATCATTGATACCATTCATCTTTCCCACATTATTTTGCTCCGTTGATCGGGATCTTGCTTTTTGTACATTTTTCAACAAGCCTAATAAAACATCTGTATGAACTGTTCTCTCATGAGCTTCATCAACAATGATGATAGAGTACTTGGACAGCAAAGGATCCAATAATGCTTCTCTGTGAACATAGCAGCCATGTATTAGTCAACACTTACAGATTATTACATTGCCAATTACTACAACAGTAAATAAAATAAAATAAAAAAAAGCTCTGGTCTTCATAACAATCCTTTAAAAAACCAAAAATAAGATTTGAAGCTCTCGAGAATTCAAGAGGTGCAAAAAGAAAGAAGACGGGAGAGGGAGGGACGGCACTTACAATCAAGAGTAGAAATAGCAACCATTAAGAAATCATTCAAAAAAATAAAATAACAATTATTAAGAAAGAAACACACTTCATATGTCAATCAATGAAACATCCACTTAAAGTACATCCAGGCTCAGAAAAAAAAATGCATAAGATCCCTAGAAGTTGAACTTGAACTTTATTGAAAGCTTTGGGAAAAAAGAAAAGCAAGAAAAGAATTAAGTGATTTATGAAAAATATTGATAGGAGTGAAATCGATAATCAACTTCAAAGTTTCTATAATTTCATAGAGATTCTTTTAATAGGTAAGATACTAGGACCTGCAACTTTGTGGTTGGAACAACGAGCACCTCCCTACTTTCTGATTGTGGCTGTGAGCACCTACGTCCCAAGGTATGATAAGCTGATCGACTTTGTATTTTACAACCAAGCCAAAATTGAAAATTGCAGTTCTCACTGTTCTATGACTTTTACTTGGGACAGGGAGGAGATCAGGAATGTTTTTATTATCCTTTTACTCTTATGTTTAATAATAACACAAAGCTGTTGTACACGGGAATATGCAATCTGTCAAGCCAGAAACACCAATCAAGGTCTGACGACCCCTTTTTTTAACAAGAGTGTCATCTAAAGGATTAACTTCCTGATAAGAATACCATTCAAAAAAAAAAAAAAACTTCCAGATAAGAATGCCAGAAGGTAATATTCTAGTGAGGGATACTATAAAAAGTAACTTAACGTCACCAGCAACAGTAATCACTCTTTTGTGGTCACCATAAACCCACTCTCCTCACTAGCGCCTCCCCACCACCAACGAAAACCCAAAATAAAAAACACACTCCCTTTCTTTTTTTCTTTCTTTTCCCTGATCAATTGTAGATGTTAAGAATTCTCCTACATCCAGCACATTGTTTTTAGCCTTGCATTCCTCCACTATGCTTAAATTGATACCTGTTTTCATTCTTTCATTTTACAGTTATAATTTGTTCTTCAACCCCTTATTCAATCCCTCTAACACACTATAACATTTATTTTTCCTAATTTTTGTTCTAAAGTATTCATTACATCCATCCATTTTTGAGCATTTCCATGTCAACGGAAAGTTTTTTTTTTTTTTTTTTGAATGGTAACAGAAAGGGATTTAATATCCACACAATAGTTCAATTCCATTCCGGTCGCCGTTCCAATTTGACTTTATAGTGGAATGTTTCAGCATTCCGGTCAATTCCAGGTATTCCATTTTGGAAAATACGCAATTGAAAATTAAAAATATATTCATAAAAGAATACCTAAAATTGGAAAAAAAATAGTTAAATGCTAAAATAATACTAAAAATGCATACTTATATCACTAAAATAAACTACACTCTATAAATGACCATTATCTAGTTTTCACTACATATGAATGGAAGTATGAAACCTTGGTCGGAATCGGGCAAAATTGGTCTGAAATTGGAACCGGAACTGGGACCGGAATGGACAAGAACGAACCGGAAACATTTAGGGGGGCGTTTTGTTTTGCCCAAGGCCAATTCCAGAACATTTCAACCAATTCCAGCAAGAATGGAACGGAATAGACAACTATAATCCACACAGAGAGAAAAAGAGAGTTACACTGAATTTTTCAAAATTTCAGTATATGAACAAGTGGACCCTACAGTTTAATCAATTTTTTTAACCAACCTCAGTAGTAATCCATCAGTCATGTACTTGATCCTTGTTGAGCTAGAAGTTACATCTTCAAATCTAATCGAGTATCCAACTTTCTGGCCTAACTCAACTTCACATTCTTCGGCTACACGTTTCGCAATGGTAACAGCAGCAACCCGTCGAGGCTGAGTAATCCCAATAACGCTCCCATCACAAGAGAAACCACCATTAAATAAAAACTGCGGCAATTCTGCATGAATAATTGCTGAAGTTAGTGAAACTCAAACAGTATTGATACATATATATATATATGGGACCCAAACCAACCCCAAACATATCTAGCCCACTTGAAAATAGAGTAGGACCCTCTAAACACAAAATATTGAAAATGGCAATGAAGTATTAAATTAGGTCATAATATCACCATGGGCAAACGTCGCCTCATATTCAGCACATGGTCACAAGGATCAAGAGAAGAGAAAACTTACGCGTAGTTTTCCCGCTTCCGGTTTCACCGACTATTATTAGTATGTCATTCTTCCTCACTTCCTCCAAAATTCTTCTTTCAACTAGAATATGTCCACAATGACGATAATGACAATTAGAAATGAAACCGAAACATAAAATAACTACAATGACAAAATAGCAATTTAATGCTATAAACAAACTCATGGAGGTCAATCCAAGTTGATTTCTTTCTTCTTCTTTTTTTTTTTATCCAAGTTGATGATTTCATATAGCCTTAGAGTTTAATGTTCTTTTACTTTATTGATTTTTTTTTTTTTTTTTTTTGAAGATTCAATGCAACTGTGAGTAAAGTTCAAATTAGTGTCAAATGGGACCTGGCGTCAGATCATGGGGGTTAGTGAGTGTTAATAGGGTAAATGACCAAAGTTGAGCCTTATAGAGCTGCACTGCATTGAAAATTTCTCGACCATACATATTCTCATATAGATGAAAAAGCATATACCGCAGTATAGACCTAAATAAACTACAATGCCTTTCACAATTCACATCACAGCAGAGGATCAACATCTCAATCTACACAGCCAACAGTTCTTCTCCTATCCTCTTGTTTGCGAGCCAATCATTGCACATGTACAGTAAACAAGTTTTCACAAATTTTAGGAGTATAGCCATACCTGATGCAATAGGCAGTGATTTTCTCTGTTGCGCAATCATCCGTCGCCTGAGAAAGTAGAAATTAAGAGTAAGGGTTAGAGGAATGCCAGGATTAATACATGATGCAATAAGAAACACTATGAGATTAGATGAAGTAGAAGTTGAGGTCGACATGAAAACCCTAAAAAAAGAAAAATCAAGTGAGCAGCATAAGGTTAGGGTTTTGGGGAGTTTCTTCTTTCTTCCTTTCTTACCTTTCTAGGGATTCATCTCTGAAGCTGTTTTGAGGAACGTTGCCGTTCGCTTGATGGTTTGGATATGAAGCTTTTGCTTGGAAGTGTTCGGATGATGCCATGGAAGGCATTTCGAAGAGGGAGCGACTGCGAAAACGAGAAAAAAACAAGGAAGAGGCGAACGTACTGTGCTTTGAAGGTTATTTTTACGAACGACGAAGGGGTGATTCTATTGGCACCCACATGTAATGCTGTACACACCCACATTTTAATTTTTTTTTTATTACCAAAATGCCCCCATGTGAAATGACGAAACAACCCTTCTCCATCATCCTCTGCTTCCTTTGGCTGTTTAGCATCGTCTCGTTGCCCTGCCCTTGGTTCTACTCATCTCCTCCTCCTCCTCTTCTTCTTCTTATCCTTCATTA